>JARHVA010007116.1:0-635000 GCA_037957365.1 Torreya grandis | reverse complement strand
AGGTATTTGTGTGTCATCCAGTGGATTAGGGGAGCTTGCCTTGTATGGTATTGAGTGATTTTCACTAATAATGGTGTGCCATTCTAGGACATTGGGCTAGGCTGACACCTCTATTTATAAAAAAATAATTATATTATTATTACATTAATAACATATTTTATTAATTATTATATATAATACATAATAAATAGTATATATAATATATTTTACTATATATGTCATTTATATTAAATATAATATAGTCAATATTAATATAATTAAATATAATTATTATTATTATTATATATGATAATATTATATTATGAAATGATTGATTTGTCTCTTCATTTATTAAATATTAAAAAATATATTATGTATATTATATTGTTAATATAAATATAAAATATTATAATTCCATTATAATATTATATATTTAAATTATTATTACATTATTATATATTATATATTTATATATCTATATATGATATAATTAAATAGTGTATATTATATAATAATATATATAATTTTAAAATATAAACTCTATTATATTATATACTAATTATAATAATAATAGTATATCTAGATATTATATTGATATAATCTATATTTATATATACATCATATTATTTATTTATTATAATTTTAATAATATATGTCTATATATTATAATAATATAATATATACACCACTTTATTAAAACATAAATTCACATCCCTCATGGCATAATCATGCTTAACCCACACATAAATGATTTTGGAAAGACTTCCTCAAACTCTTTCACCTAATGAAACACTCTTTAACATATGCTTGCCATAAAAATGTTGTTGACAAAATATTTCAATTATATACATGTTTTCATATATATGACACTTATTTCAATCATATATTAGGTAAATGAAACAGTTCCATGGAAGTTGAATATTGCATTGACATAGGTGACATGTCATCAAGCTTTTCACATGTGTCAATTTGGCCTTATTCAAGTCCATCACTTAGAATACCATGTCATTTTCCCTCACCGCCACCACCCAAATCATCTTCAAATATTTAACTACTTTCATGTTTTGTATGTCTTTACCCTTCTCCATAACTTTACCATTACTTAAAGTCACCATGAAATAGAATGTATCCTCCTTTCAAAACTCATTGATATACCATGTGAAGGACACACCAACTCATATTCCAATGTCACCTCCACACAAAACATCAAAGTATTATTACTTAATGTTGTTTACAGAAAATATGAAAAGGGGTCAACGGTTAAAAGTTTAGAGTGAGGTATAATTATTTATTTACACTCTTTTGCTTTACAAATTCCATACATCAAGTCACATCCATCTTGGTGTAACTTTCACATTTGGGGAAAATATTAGTGAGTATTCATTTTTGGAGGTCATCTTGGTCAACATGACCACACTCAAATTAAACCCTAGATTAATCACAAAAACTCAATTTGTCCTTGTAAACAAAAAAAGTAAAGCAAACTTATAAGGACAATTGTGGGGCTTAATTGTGAACTTTATGGTATTTTGAATAAATGAGAGATATTTTAATAAGGCCAAGCCTATAATCTAAGTTTAATCTTTTTTATTTAAATCTCTTCATGTTTTGATCAAATTTAATGTTTAAACTAAATTAATGAAACAAGATTTTTTGACACTTTCAATCAAATAAATAAGTTTTTAATGTTTTACCACCTAGTTAAAACCTTGTTTGAAATTAAAAGGAAATAAATACCTAATGTCATTTTTTTCCAAATGTGAAGCTCAGAATAATTTTCAAATGAATGTAAAATATTATTTTAAAAATTAAATATTTTTGTTCACAATTATTGAAAATAAAAGGGGATGATTTTGGAAAAAAATTTCACAAATAAATTATTGTTACTTTTCTATGTTGTTAAAGTCAATTTGGATTGTAAGTAAATTAAATATTCAAAATTAAAATTTACCAAATGCAAGGATTGAATCATATTTTAAATGGAGAAAACTTATCTTTTAAATATTAAAAAAATTATATTATTAATAATCATAATTAACGTTGACTATATTTTAAAACAATTTCACAAATTAAATTTGCTAAGACACTTTTAGCTTTTCAAAACCATTCCAAAATGATAGGTTGATTTTCTAATTAATATTGCATCAAAATTAATTATTCCTAAAATTTTATTCTCTCTAACTTATCAAATATGTATAAACCATTATATTATCTTATTACTTATCCAATGAGTTAATTTGAGGGTGATTCTCAACCCAATTTATCAACTTGAAATTAGAGTAAAAATATCCTTTTGAAACTATTGTTTTTCCATCGTGACTTTTTAGTGTTCCCTTTCTAGTTAAAATGTATAGGTAAATTTTTTGATATAATAATATTAAGATTAATGTAGAATCATTTGAATAATTTATAATCCTTTTTCATTAATTAATTAGACACCATTTCTCTAACATTTTCCTAGCCTAAAATAGATGTGATAAGACTGAGTGTTATGATTATCATCATGCAAATGGTAGTGTTTGATCAAAATTAAACCTAATTCATGGTTGTTTATAAAATAAGAAATGCCATATAACCCTAATATAAAATTTATAACCTTAAATTTATCTCAAATTAATATTGGATAGTTGATTCTAGTTAGCTTTAACAAGGTTATCAGTTATTAGTCGAGTATGGAAAAATCTTGTTAATCATATATTAGACTTAGATAATTTAACAAACATTTTTCACCCATACAAGGATTCCTTGTATTAACCCTTAGTATTATCTAATTGTGTGTGGGCTAGTTAATGACTATACTACTACTTTATAAGGGTAATTGTGTAAACATTAATGGCAAGCTTAAGTGGCAAAGGCTAGTTACCTTCGTAATATAAGTAACACTAAAAAATCTAATTGGTTAATTAAAACCAACTTACATTATACATATGAATGTGGTCATAACATATATCTAAGCAACTCAATAAGTGAGCATGGGTAGTATTTACTAACTCTTAGGATACTTCTCCTTAGCATGGTGCTAACATTTAACCTATAGGAAAATTTTATTAGCACAAACTCTAGTCACTAACCTTAGGGTGTCTTTTTTTGTGTGTTAAGCATTATTATATGTTTTATAAGCTTTTAGAACATAAGGATGAGTAAATAGGTACATATAATTGTTTATCATTATGGAAATCCAAGTTGTTTTGTTAATTGAGAGAACTTGGGAACATGGGTTTATCTTTTAGGTCTTGGTAATTGGCAAAGGCACTCTTGATAGTTAGAAATACCATGAGTTGTTTGAGGTTTATTTTATTTTGGAATTATAAATTAATTTGGGTCAAAGGAATATATGTCCATTATAGTTTTTTATCGACACTTGTATGTGCTCTTGTGAGATAGTGTTTTTGTGTTAACACAATGACCTTAGAATGTAGAGGTGTTTTATGTGAATAATTACTAAAATTTATTGTTTGTTTGGGTTGTTTATGTCTAGACCTTATATAATCTCATTTGTGTTATGATATTTATTCCTTGTTGGCTTAGATCACCAACCCCCTTCGGTAATGATGTCTAGTGGAGGATAATCTTCACAAGTTAAAGTGGAGAACTACTAATCTGATTCCAAAGAGTGGATATGTAGGATACCAAAGATGTGGGAGCATTGGATCTTTGGTCATAGGTTAGGTTAGGCTTTCCTCATCATCTATTATAATGTTAGGTTATGATTATTTGATGGATCATTAATATTATAATGTTTTGTGCTTTTGTTGACCCTTATATTATGATTCATTTGAACTGATGTATATTGGCTTGTGATGAACTTAATAATGTATACTTATTTTAGTTGTGTACTCCATAGGGGGGATGTTTTGTCGATAATGTATCAAAGACTTATTCCTTGATATTTATAGTGTGTTAGCCTCATCAAATGTTTTTGTAACCTAGGATAATTATTATTTTTACTTTTGTATGTTTACCTTATAAGAACATTCTTTTGTCTTCTTGCCCATATGAAATCAAAAGAAATAAAATTAAAGATACCTTATTATTAGGATATCTTACTTATACCTTTTAGTGTTAAAGGATTCATCTTTCATAATAAGGATAATAAATTGATATTAAAATAGACCCTCATGTTGCGTAATAAATTTAAAAATTATTTATAAGTTATTCTCTATTAGAGATGTTTATGTACCTTGATTATGGAAAGTTTTGTTTGGGGTTAAATACAAAAAAATAATTAATTAACTACTTAATTAATTATGTCACATTTACTCTTAAGACGTTGATTAATTAGTGTCAATTATGAATAATTAAATATTATTGAACCAAGTAAAAAATAATAATGTATTTTAATATGTTTTTTGGGATGAAAATTTTAGGCATGAGAGCATATATCAAGGAATTAAAAAACAATCAAGATAGAAACCAAATAAGAAAATTAATCTAATTTCTTGATCAATTATTTGATTGGGAATTAATTACTACCATATAAGTGTTGGCTATGTTTCAACACCTAACAAAAGTCCAATTGGGTTTTTTAGGACTCCAAGAGAAGTGTTGTATATGTTACAAAACCTATCAAAAGTCTTGTTGGTGTGGAATTTGGGGCAATACCAAGTAGGTGTATTTATTCCTATGCTCTCTTTTAAAAATTTGAATTTGATTTTTTTTTAAATCAAAACATATTATGAGATTTAACTGCCTATGGAATTTGGAATTTGTTTCAATACATAAATTATATGGTGTGGATGGAATCTTAGCTTGAGTGTGTGTAAAAAAATATTCATCCATCTTTAGGTAAGTGAATATTTACATTTATACTTTGACACACATATGCATCTCATTCACAAACCCACGTCAAAGTGGGAACTTTATGTAAAAACATAAATTTGTCATAAGAACCTTATTTATAGTGTTTTATCCATAATTTAACATATTTGAAAAACTTGTACATTTTAACCTATTTCTAGGACAATCTTAGTATCACATAGGTCTACACTTTTTCCATTGAGGCTAAAAAATGACTCAACATTTATTAAAAAAATATATGTTAACACATTGGGACTACTACTCACATGTTGGCTAGACTTGCCTCAAAAACAAGGACTGGCTCTTATCTATACTAGACCATATACTATATGGGTATTTTTGGGATGAACTTTTACACCATATGAGTTTTTGTCCTTTATTTATGTGGACATGTTTTCACTTTGTTTTTGATCATGCACATTTAAATTTTCCTTTTTTTACATTTCATAAATTAACTAACATGCATAATTTAATCTAGGGTAGCCTATATATACAATGTTTTTTGAATTGTGTTGTATATTTTCCATGATTTACATTCTACTAGACTATAGATCTAGAATGGGGCCTTCCCCCCCTTTTATCAGGATAGGGTGATATTCTCAAACTGATTCATGGATATGGGGGTGGGAAACCCCTATTGGTGTTTGGGTTAGTGCCCCAAAAATACTTGAGACCATATTGGCATGTATTTGGGTGGTAAATTAGTCCATGTTTTATATGTTTCCTATTGATGTGTTTATATATACTTTCACATATAACAGGATAAACATAGAACTTTAAAGTACATTATTTTATTGTAAAAGGCTGAGTTAATATAATAATTGTAATGGTTTTTTACCTAAAAAGGGTTTTCCCAGATGAAATTGTGTGTAATATGTGATCTTGTGTGTACATCAATTTTTAAATTCTACTCACTTAAGGATTCCATTAGTATTTCTTCTCTCATTTTATTTATTGAGTATATTTTTTATCTTCATCAAAGGTCTTTTCAAACCATAAATTTATGGGAGCTACACATATTACACATAAATAAAGAGCCAAACATAAAAATCTTTCATTCTTACAACAATTTCATTCTATCACAATCTCTCATCATTTCCCATGTTCCAAAGGAGGGTAATATAATATATTAATTACATTATCACTTTTATGGAATATAAGGTTCAAATCCCTCACTCAATCTATTTCATCCACAAACTAATAGAACTAGGTCTCGATCTAATTCCTTATGTGTGGGTTACATAGTTTGTAATGTTGCCTTAGTAGTTTCTTGACTTTGTTATTTTTGTTTCTATTTTTACTATAAATATAGTTCAAGGAGGATATTATTATATTATACACATTTTTTATTAAAATGTCATAAAATGTTAGATACATGTATAATAGGAAGGATACTACGCATAGGTGATAAAAATATCTACTTCTAAAACCCTAGTAGAATAGACATAACCATAGAGAGACAAACAAGGTCTTGATAATAAACTCATTGTTGAGTTTATATAGGATTCAACCACATAGCATATATATCTTTCCAAGAGAACCATACAATTTTTTAAATTTTAGGAACATTTTACATATATTAAGTATAGTTAGTTTAGAGTCTTATATATCTAAAACAACAAAAAACTGACATAATTTCTTATCCTTCTTCCATTTACATTGTTTAATCTAGTTTCTTTATGGCACTTGGAATTATTTCTCTTTGTAACCTATTAGACAAATATGTTTTTTTAATTCCATTAATATATGTTTAAATCTATTTAATTTCAATTAATTTGTCTTATTTTGTATAAAATCATATTTAGGGTAAATAGTTTTACAAAAATAATAACACAACAATTTAAAATTTGCTTTCATTTTTTATGTTACATAGTAACACAGTTTAATGTATCAAGATTATCTCCTATAGACACATAAATTTTGAATTACACACTTGAAAACATCAACCTTTGCACACATTGGCATGCTTTCACTTTGTATATATTTGACTATTGTGTACACTTTCCCCTATCTACCTATATGCCTATTTTCTTAGCTAACCAAATTTACTAGCTACTTGTATTTAGATCACCCTACTTTATCTGAGAACCTTCTAAATTATTAAATAAGTTGTTTCTATATCTCATATCACCCATTTTAAATCTTAGAAAAACACTAACAAAAATCAAATAGTTTTGTGTTTTACCATAAGGGTCTATATCTACTAATAGTGTCTAGGAACACTCAATAAGTATATTTAAAATTAGGAAGTATCCATAGTCCGTCTTAGTGGGAAATATCAAATAGTCATCTCTAATTAAAAATCAGTCCTAAAATTATAATCACTTAGATAATACATGGAGAATTACTTGAAATCTTGAGAAACCCATCAGCACTCTCTTGAGACATTATCATAAAAGAATACATATCTATAAAACCATAAAAAGAGAACCCCCAAATATAAGTAATGGTATAAATGCATGTCTAACTTGAATGGTGTCAAGGGTAAAAATCCTAACCTTGCATTGTATTATGCATGATCACGATGGTGCACAAAGACACCTATGTTGGAGGACTATGTGCAGTTTGAGCTCTCTTCAAAGTATTTTAATGTATTAAATGATCAATTCCTTATGACGGAGTGTTTGGGGCTATCCAACCTAGCTTAATAACGCCATCTTCAAGGATCATCTTGTGTGGATAGTGAACTTAGGATTTCAAAGGAAGGAACTTTAAAACATGGATTATTACATAAAACCAAGGGAAATATCACACACAAGAGGTATATATAAGTGAGGGCACAACATTCAAAGGTGACACATGGGTTGGCACATTCAACTAGGACAATGATAATGGAGCCTAAGTAGTACCAATCAATGTATGGATTTGATATTTATCAACACCACCCCCAAAAAGTTTGTACTCATGTTTCTTGATCTTTTAAATTACATATCATATACAAAACATTTTAAGGGACTATGACACATGTGGTGAGAATAATAAATTAGAAATTAGCTAGGTGTATCTCTTTTCAATTTTTTGTCAATTTTAATACAGAAAGTGTATATCAATTTACCTCTTTCACATTTAGATATTTGTGATTTTTTCCATATTTTATAAAATATGAATAGTCATAGTTTTATATCATTTAGATCATATTAATCATAAAATAAGTAATATTTTTGGTAAGATTGATCATTAACTTGAGTGATAAATACCTTAGGTCTCTCATAATTTATGGTTTCATACTTATTAGGTTTTAAAATTTCATTCTTATTAGGGTTTTTAATTTTGGAAATGGTTTATGGTTTCCTCTTATTCACATAATAAAAACCTCAACATAGTTATGGTGGATACTAATAGTTTATGTCTTTTGATCCAAGCTATGATTTTCATAATTACATGTTTCTTTCCCAAATATATAATATTTTTATAATTCATGAAATTAAATGAGTTAAATTTACCTATAATAAAAACTATGGATACAATTAATAATAATCAAGTATTATCTCTCCTTAGTAACACATATTTCCAAAATATTGAATCTAAGATGATTTTGATCACTATTCAAAGGGAAAGGGCATGCATGAACCCTTTTGTTTCCCCTCTCCCAAGACCTCATGGTAAGTATACCCAACATCCCTCTCCTATTATCTTTCCTAAGATTATATTAGATATGGAGGTCCATGCTATCACAACACAAATAAACTCCTTGTTTTCTACACACAGTGTGCCTTATGATTATAAACTAATGGATGGGAAAATGTGCATGTTCATGATTGTGTGAATTATGATAATGCATATGTCAATGATGATTAGGCTAATGTGAATGAAGGTAATTATTATGTTGAATATAATTATATTCATGATAATGTGGAGGATTGGTATGCTAGTGATGTATCTTTTTACTATGATAGTGAAGGATAAATAGGTCAAATTAGTGTTATAATCTAAGATATTAGTTATCCTCCCCCTTGCATAGACATTTCCACAAGTTATGAGGTAGAACAAGAAAAAAATAAATACCCATCATACTTCTTGATACTATGATGCTTACAATTAGGAAATATTATAAAATAAAAAATGAATAGATTATACACATATTTCTTCTCATGATGCTTCTAAATGTACTTATTCTTTTAATGATAATAAATTTGAGGATAATTATTCTATTGATATGAAATGTCAAAAGATTTTCATAAATGCAATGATTCTTATATTGATATGAATTGTGATAATGTTTCTAAAAAATGTAATGATAAGCATAATTGTGATGAATATTTTATACCTATGAATGAACATTTATAATATATAACAATGCCTACTAGCAATATAGTGTTTATGATGCATGAAATATATAAACTGTTAGAGCATTTAATGTCCAAGTGATGATTATTTAACCCTTATATTACATTAGTATTTAATGAAATAATAATATATTATTTATTAACATGGTTTAGAAACCTCATGTAAATAAATAACAATATTATATTTATTTAATAATTACCCAATGTTTTATTAAATGTTTATTCAGGGTGGTTGGACCTGTAATTTACAACAATCACCTCCCTTCACTTTTAACTATAAATAGGGTTTTACCTTTATTGTGAAATAACATAAGTGTGTGAAAATACTATATTGTGAATCATGAATTATGTGTAAACAAAGATTTTTGTGAAGGCTATTGAAGAAGTGAGAAGCATGAGTTTATGTATTGGGTAAATTGAGTTTCTCAAATATATGAATAATCATCACTTGTGGGTTTTTTTACCTCTTGGAGGTTTTCCTATCTAATTTATGTGTCTGTATTTATAAAGGATCTATGTTCATTTCTTATTAATTATGTATCTAGATCTACATATTATATTATTGTGAATCTTTTCATGGAATCATAACTTGGGATACAGAGTTGAATTGGCAAGCCCTAGAGTGATTCATTGATCTTTGGAGGATTCAAACATCTCAATTAATATTTGTTATTACTCAAGCCTATACAACACTGGGATGATATAGAGGTAGATATTTTTGGATGACTTCTGGGAGGCCTGGTTCAACATCATATAGCCTTACATCTTCATATAAATCAATTTCAATCCATTAGATATAAACTAGTATTATATTTTTGAATAATTTTAGCAGCTTAGCATCCTTGTATGGACTTGTATGGCCTATGCAAGGAATAAAATAAAATTTAATTTGTTTCAATATTTCTTCAAGACATGTGTTGCTCTATAATGTCATCTAATGCATATTTAAGCATTCTAAAACCAAAATCAAAGCCTGAGATGTATCCTTTTAGTGTTTGGAAAAAAAATTGAGCCTCTTCAATGCCATAGTACATCTTGGGGGATGAAATAAAATATTTTCTTGGTAAAAATTCAATTTTTAAGGCATATTTAGCATTAGGGGGAAAAACTAGAAGTTTAACAAAGTTTCATGTTGTTCAGATGTTTGTATAGATTTATATGTTGTTCAGAACATCTATAAGTGCACCATTATTTCCCAGGAAGTTTTTTTTCACAAAAAGTAAACAAGATTGTTTATGTTTTAAAATTAATATTAAATCATATATATCTTTAAAATATTAAAAAATAATATTTAAATATTAATTAGTGCATATCAATTCTTAAGTAATCTTATTAGATGAATTAGTAGACCTTATTTTGCTAAAAGCTTGTCAATAGGGAAGTTCTATGTTCAAAATGCCCTAAATCAAATTTATATTTTAATTTTTTTAATTTGGTAAAATTTATTTTAATTTGAATTTCTTTGATTTGCATTCTAATTTTCACACATTCAAAACCCTAGTTGACCTATCAACCTTATTTTGACATTTTGACCTAGTGAATGTTTTATCAAGCATATTCATGTAGCCAATCAATGTCTAGATTTTAGTACCTTCTAAACACATATACATGGTCCATTTTGTATTTTTAAACCTCCTAGTATTATTTTTACAACTTTTTTAATAGTGTTTACATGGTTGTTATGAGTGTGACTCTATCGACACCTAATTTAGTACAATTCTAGTTCAATTTTTTGTATTTTTTAGCATCTAATTTGAAAATTAATTATAATTTTCAATTTATATTTACTTTATTTTACAAAAATAGTATAAAAAATCATTAAAAATATTATTTTTATTAATTTTTCTTACATTAGTGTATTTATGGAACACTTATAATACCTTATTTTTTCACAATCTTTCATGATTTTTTTGTTTTGGCTAGCATTAATTTAAATAATTATTGTGTGTTTTCATTTTCAATATATTTTCACTATAAAATAAATTTAAATTCACATTTAAAAGGGTTTATTTTATCATTTTTTACTTTAATTTTTAAATGGAAGCTATGGCTTCTCTTAACTTTGTAATAGAAAAATCTCAAATGCTTTATGGTTATAACTATAATATATGGAAACTTCATGTTAAAATAAAATTTATGGAACATTGTCATTGGGATTGAAAAATCCCTATCAGGATGACATGTTACCCCTAAGCTTTCAAATTTATTTCAATATAAATAGAAAGAAGCCATATCGATTATCTTGCACAGTGTTAAGAATGAATTCCTACTCCATATCAACAATCAGGAGTCTCCTAGTAATGCTTGGAAACTACTTGAGTCTATGCATAAGGGAACTCATCTCTCAAAGATTATTAAATTGATTCTTGAATTGTTGACTACACCTATGAAAGGTGATGAAAAGTTTGTTAATTTTATTTCTAAAATTAAGAATATTAAAGCTCAGCTAGATGGTTATAGTTGTAATTTGATTCAAGATCAATTGATTTATTTTATTATTTAGCTTAACATTCATAAAAAAAATCTTAATTTTATTTATATTCTAAACTCTAAATACCAAACAAAGCAAGAAATCCTAGATCTTATTAACCTATCATCTCTTTTGATTCAATAAGAGCAAGTGATATATATTTTTGACTCTAAAGAGAATGCCATTCAAGCACTTTTCATTCTTAACCCTATTTATGTGAATAATATAAACCATAAACCTAACCCTAATTATCTTAAAGGAAAAAAAGTGAACAAGAGATCTGGTTATAATCATCATAAACCTAAGTTTAATGGGAATTAAAATTTGTGTGTTCAATTAGGTCATAGAAGGGAAACATGTTATAAAAATAAGTATAGATTATAAATCACTCTTATGAAAATAACAAATGGAAGAAATCTAATCAAAATAAATAGAAGAATTAAAACCCTAATCAAAATAACAATCAGGATTAGAATTCAAATGTTATTAATTTATATATTGCTTTATTTACTTCAAATGATAATGAATGGATTATAGATAGTGAGATATCTCTAAAAAGATTTACCTAGGAGATAATTCATTTTTGGAAGTAATTAAGCAAGGAAAGTCAAAATTTGAAAATATTATTATTAATGGTATTTTCTATATACCTAAGCTTAAGAAAAAATTGCTATCTTGTTCTCAACTTATGAATGATAATGTCATTGGAATATTGCTTAAATATATCTGGTCCATTAGAAATCAATTTGTTTCTCTAATTTTTGAAGGTGTTCAAAATAATGGATTATACATTTTTATTTCTTCTTATGCATGTTTACTTTCATCGTATAATAAGAATGAATCTAAATTATGGCATGAAATATTAAGACATGTTAATTTTATAAATTTACATGTTATGTCTTCTCATAATCTTATTTTTAGTTTACCTTCTATCTTTTCTCATCATAAAACTTGTGAATCTTTCATATGTGCTAAGCAACATATTAATCTTTTTCACAACAATCATGTTGTGAATCCATCTCATCCTCTAGAATTAATTCATAATGATGTAATAGGACCTCATAAAGTTGTATCTCTTAATGGTTATTTGTATATTGTTACTTTTATATATGATTATACTATAATGAACTTGTCATATTTCATTAAAAATAAATATGAAGTGTTTTCTAAATTTAATTATTTTAGAGCTATTACTGTAAATATTTCTAGTTTTTAAATTAATAGATTAAGATATGATAATGGTAGTGAATACATTAGTAAAAAATTTCATTCTTTTTGTAATAGTTGAGACATTCAAATGGAGATAACAACTCCATATTCTCCTCAGCAAAATGGTATTGCTGAAAGGAAAAACTACACCATTATGGAAATGGCTAGAATAATGTTGCATTTTACAAATGTTCCTAAGCTCTGAAGGGCTAATGCCATTAATATTGTTGTGCATATTCTAAATATAATCCCTATCAAAGTTTTACATATTTCTACTCATTTAGAAATGTGGTCTAAAAATAAACCCAATGTGGCTCATCTTAAGATCTTTGGTAATATTGATTTTATCTTTATTCTTAAAGTTAAAATAAAGAAGCTTGATTCTATTTTCTACTCTTACATTTTTATAGGTTATGGAGGTAAGACAAAAGGTTTAAGAGTATATGATCCATCTAAACATCAGATCATTGAGAATAGGAATGTAATTATTCTCGAAAAATCTTTTTATGATCCCTCCATGAAACCTCCTCAATGTTCTTCTTTTGATGAACCTAGCTTTCTTGTTTCTCCTTATGAAGATATAGATACCCTAGAGGAAATCAATCCATCTTTAGATAACTTAGAGTCTAAATAACCCCTTGAGTTTTATGTTTAATCTAAAAGACCTAAATGGGTAGAATCCCTAATTTAATCTTCTAATGTTAATAATCTTAATAAATTAACTAGGAGTCAGCATGATTATCATGCCATAATGACTATGTATGAATGTAAACCTCAATATTTTGAGGAATCCATTCAGGATAAACCTCAATATTTTGAGGAATCCATTCAGGATGATAGATGAAAATTTGTTATGCAAATTGAATTTAATGCCTTAATTAAAAATTAGACTTAGGATTGTTGACCAATTTTTGGTCCTACAAACCACAATTTGACAACCCCTTCTTTTTATTTGCAAAGGTCATCCAATCCATGTTTTGGATAGATCATCCCTCTACTGCCTTGTGCAAAAAATGTTCTCTACTAGACATTTATAATGAAAAATCCAAGTGTTTTATCATTTTGCTTAGTCTAGTGCAAATCAAGTTTTGAAGGTGCATTACTTGTCTACTTTATAAGTAGAAGTGATTGAAGGACCCAAAATGGTCTAAATAAGTTCACAAAAGGCAACAGATTTCCTTTAGAGGGAATTTTGATGGCTTGAAGGATGTTTTCAAAAAGTCCAAAGGGTAATTGTCTTTACGGAGGCCACTTGGTCAAGAAAGAGGACTCTTTTCACTTTTCTAAAGGGTCATTTTCAGAGTTTTTGAAGGGAACTTGCCCTTGTAGAGGGCACTTTTGGATGGGATAATCCTTTGAGAAGGGAACTTTAAGAAAGAGAGGATGAAGACAAAAGGCCTGAAGGGCACATGCCCTTCAGGAAAAGAAACAATCAAAGGAAAGAATTCCTTCAAACATTTTATCTGAAGGAAAGCACAACACAAAGGCTCACCAAAAGGAAGGTACAAAGGCAAGCCCAAAAGAGAATTCCTCTAGACAAAATTTCTAAAGGAATTATTTTGGACATTTTATCCAAATAAATTTGACATTACCAAAATCTTGAAGGCTGACAAAGGCAGAAGAAAGATGAAATGAAATCCTTCAGACAAAATGTCTGAAGGAAATCCTTTGAACATTTTGTTCGAAGGACATAATGAAGACAGGCTCACCTGGATAAGTTCAAAAAATAGAAAAGATCTATACAAATGCCTGAGAAGTAATAATCACCCACGAACCTGAATGGTTAAAGACCAAAGGGAAAAAAAAGGCAAAGGGAAATAACAAAGTAAAAGAAAACAAGGTGGGTAACCCAAAACGTGGCCACATAGCACAATAAAGTAAAAGCTCAAAATGTTTTAAGTAGCATGATAAGTCAAAATCATATACCCAAAGACCAACTAGACCAAGGCAAGTGGCACAGGTGTTGTCAAAAAGAAGAGTAAATGCACTTAGGTGAAATATTCTCTATCAAAAACTAATAAAAGGATTGGTTTTCAATCTATAGAGGAGAGCAGACCATGTTTTCATGCTTCATCATTAATGCACATCCAGTTGTGCCCAGAATTGAAGAGAGCATGGTCTAATCAACACAACTTGGGGATGGCTTTATCAGTTGCTAGAAGGAGTATCCCATGCTTTTATAGGCCTAGGACAGCAAAGGCAATGACTTGGACATCTACAACATGGCTCTCCCATATGCAATTAGAAGAATATGATAGCAACATGGGCTTGTGGTCTCTATAGAAGTATTTAACTTAGCATGGGTTTCCATCCCTTGATTTGTTAGCTATCTATTTCTAAGTTCTCTATATATTTTTAACTTCTCATTTGACAAAAATTATCTCGGCATTGTATGGCGAAGCCCTAAAGGAATTTACCTTGAATCAAAAGAAGCATTTTTACCTCCATTTGAGACTGCACTTTTGCATATGTCTATAGTTTTATCTTATGTTAATTCATTTCTTTTTCATGCTTTCATAAGTTTATGCCAACATATCTAGTGTATTATGAGTTCTTCTCTTGCAGGTCAACAAGAAGTGTCCATCTTAGAGTATAAGTGCATGTGAATAGGCTATCCATAGTGTGTCTTAGAAAACCTCTAGTAGTTCTTCCTACCTATATCTCCATAGGATCCCCTGTCGAAACATTGATGCAGGAAAGGTTCTCATTTGAATGAAGTGTATGCTCACTTCTCTTTGGTGTAAAGTGTATGTTAAAGCTAAGTAGATCAACCATTTTGGTGCATCACCGCATTAGTTTAGGTTTTAATTTCATTATTTCTCTACATTTTTATCCCCCCCATTGTTAACAGTAGGAAATCTAGGGCCTCAAGGTGAATCAAAGGGAGCTAGCCCTTAATCTAGAGATTCATCCCTCAATTTTATAACCCATAGCAAGAGTAAAGTCTCTATTGTGTCACATGGAGGAAGAGAGCTAAACCTCCCTTCAGAGGGTGAAATCCACTACATCAATAGTTTTTGGCACACCTAGAGGGACAAATTTCTATGTCCTACAAGTTTTAGGATTGGTGTTTGTCTTGATATTGTTAAAAAATCCAAAATAAGGAGCTATATTTAGCACCTGGTGACTCCATTCAAGAACTCAGTCTCTAGTTAATGATCAGCCTGGCATCTCATGCCAAAGGTCACTACAAGATCTTCTAGGGGTGTCTCTTTTGAATTTGTTGCGTTGACTTTAAACTTAATAAAAAAGCTGAGGTTTACAAATACCCACCCTTACATAGCAAGCCACTTTCCTAAACTAGCCATAAAATATACCTACTCAAGGAGACCCCGGTTGAATCATTTCACAACCATGGTAGCCCTTAGGGCTTTCCCTTTTGTGGCCTTCAATGGTCAAAGTCCCTTGATCCTTTATTAGTATGACCTAATTCCAGAGACAGCTCTCAAAATTATTCCTCCCTTTAGTGGAGAGGGCCCAATCACTATTTTCGAGCATATTAGAAACATAGCCAACCTCTGTAATATCCATAATATCACTAAAGAAAATGTAGCCATTAGATTTCTAGTCTTGTCCTTCAAAGGGAAAGTTTTGGATTGGTATGGGACCTTGCCTATAAACTCAGTTGGCTCATGGAATGAGTTAAGGACCCTCTTGACCAATAGGTTTGGATAAAAAAGTGACCATTTATCTCTAGCTGAGCAATTAACCACCATGAAGAGAGCCCCACATGAGTTTATGTAAGATTTGAACACTAAGTTCCAAAAGACTTGGGACAAAATCCCAATTCTTGTGAGGCTAACCCCAAGCTATGATTTATTTTACTACTTGAAGGCCCTAAATAGTGGCATAACTATCATGATATAGTCCATAGGTGGGAACACTCTAGACACTACTTATGAGATAGCCATAGCTACTAAAAATTGCCTTGTTCAAGTAGGAAAGATAGCTCTTAAACCTCATATGCCACTCTTTCTTGATTTATATCCCTTAATCTAGCCTACTATGCCCGCTCAATCTCCTTTTCCTAATCAATAAAAGTTAGTTGTTACCCCTGTAAATGATCTCCATGAAGTTAAGAACCTATTGTAGAGTGTTACCAATGAGTTAGTTTCCCTTAAGAGATAACAAGCTCAGAGTTATAGGCCAAATCAAGGCTACCAGTAGTTTGGGCAAGAAAATAGGCCTCCCTTCCAGAAATATAATCAAGGGCAAGGTCAAATTACACATGTCAAGCCTAATCAAAGCTATAATCTAAATGCCCCTTCATCTTCCAAGGCTCCTGTCCCCACTCAAAATAATTTGGTGCAGGAGCAGCCCAATTATCCACCCTTGGATCATGGCCAAGAATAGGTTGCTTATGCTAGTGAGCTACCAAATCAAATCATAACCACACAAGGTGATTAGGCAGCCCAATTCTCAAATTTTGAGATATCAATACAACTTGGAATGGACAACAAGCAAGCTCAATCTGATTCCTCTCTTATGAATCACTTGAAAAGAGAGTTATATATAGTCAATTATGTGGGGAGCATAAGTAATCAGAATTTTGGTGTCGTAGCCAACACCAGGTCCAAAAGGAGAGCCATTTTTGAAGCTCAAGTAGTCACTCAAGAACCTACAGTTTCTCCTTCACCACAAGTAAATCAAAAGTTTCCCAATTACAAGCCACTAGTTGCAGCTTTAGCTCCTTAGGTTGCACCATAGGGTATGAATGTTCCCAAGGAGAACTCTAAAGGGGGAAATCCTTCAATCAATATAGTGGACCAAATGAATAATTTTTACATGAACATTTCATTGTGGGATTCTTTAGCACTACCAAGATAAGAGGATATACACCAAAAGGAATTGTACCAGCTAGGGGAGCAAGCTATTCTAGCAAGAAATGATAATTTGTTGATAGTAAATGTGGATCTTCCCATGGGAGGTCAAGCAAAGAAAGATAAAAATGTCCCTCCCTTCTATTTATCCATCATTATTGGTGGTTTCTTGGTCCATAATTGCATCATTGATAGTAGAGCAAGCACCTCATATATGCTTGAATACATAGCTGATAAATTAGGCCTTAAGTATGAGCAAATGACCAAGGAGTTCTACAGTTGGATGGATTATCAACTAAGACCTTAGGAGTGGTAAGAGGATTTAATATAACTCTTCATGCCTATCTAACCTTCTCAATTCCCCATGATGTGGTAATGGCAGATGTTCCTCTTTACTTCACTCTTTGCTTGTCAAGGGATTTGACATCCAAGATAGGTGGATACTTGGTAGCTAATTGGTCTTACATGGTTTTTAGGACAAAGTATGAAACTAAAGTAAAGATTGAGTTAAATCCCATCCATAAAGATCACCTAGATCCATACTCGCCCAAAGTGGTGATTGTAAACTATGCAATCATTGATGAAGAAGAGCTCTAGGTGGACTAATCTCTATCATCTTCCCTTGTAGGAGTTGCTGACCTAATTCTAAATGAATGGGGAAATGATAAATTTTAGCATGATCCTTACAATTTCATTGAATAAGTTGGTCTTGGAGTCTACTGCATGCATGAGAAAGATGCTTTCATGCCAAATGGGATGAAGATAGATCAAGGGTACTGTGGTTTATGGTAGTTATTCTTTGATGGATCTAGAAGTAAGTTGGGAGTTAGTGGTGGGGTAATGTTGGTTTCACCTTCAAAGGATAAATACTTCTCAACTTTCATGTTTTAATTCTCCTACACTTGCAACATAGCAGAGTATGAGGCCCTTGGTCATGGCTTAGAATGGGCAAGGAATAGAGGAATCAAAGAATTGCAAGTGTTTGGAGACTGTGAGTTGATTGTGACCAAGTGAGAGGTCAAAGCTTGACCAAGAACTTCTTACTCAAGTCTTACAAGTACAGAGTGTGGGACCTTGTGGAGAACTTCATTACTTTCAACATCACTTCTATTCCAAGAGAGGAGAACAAGCATATAGATAGACTAGCAGTAGTTGGTGCTTAGTTTGATATCCGAAAGGGGGTGAGATAAAGCAAGAATCAACATCATTTAAAGGTGATCGTGAGGCCCTCCATACCAGACAATGTCACCAATTGGTATCTATTTGAAAGTGACCAAAAAATAGCACTTTTCTCTTAGGAAGAAGCTAAGTTCACTTCCAAAAATCAATCCAAGCTACAGCATCAATATGATGGGTAGATTATTCAACTAAAGACCTTCAGGCTTCCCAAAGGTTTGCTAACTCTTGAGAGAATTTTCAATAAATACAACCAACTCAAGAGAGACAAAGCAATCATGTCAACCAAGAAGGAAAATTATGAAAGGGTAGAGATCTATAAAGATTAGTTGCTTGCACTTGGGAAGGTGTGTACCAATGAGGAAAAGCAAGCTTTCATTATGTTATGTCAAGAGTTTGTTGATGTCTTCACTTGGGAGTATGGTGATTTGAAGGTATTTGATCCAAGCTTATCCCAACACACCATTGAGCTAGAGGAAGGTGCCAAACCCATCAAGCAAAATCAAAGGCCAATCAATATAAAGATAAAGCCTCTCATGAGGAACTTACCAAACTGATCGAGTCCATGATCATTTTCCCTATCAAACACTCTTCTTAGTTAGCCAATTTGGTCCCTGTTAGGAAGAAGAATAGAGAGGTCAAATTTTGTGTGGATTTTAGAGACCTAAATAGAGTCTCACTAAGAGATCACTATCCCCTTCCAAGTATCGAGAAAATTATTCAGATTGTGATAGGTAGTGAAAGATTCTCTCTCCTAGATGGTTACTCTAGGTACAATCAAATCTTAGTACAAGAATGTGACCAATATAAGATAGCCTTCACCACTAAGTGGGGAACATACGCCTACAAGAATATGCCATTTAGATTGTCAAATGTTGGAGCTACCTTTCAACGTGTTATGGATATGGCTTTCTAATGTTTGATTAATGACATTATGTTGGTTTTTATATTGATGATGTGATAGTCTTCTCCAAGGAAGCAAGTGAACATTTGAATCACCTGAGGCAAATCTTTGAAAGGTGTAGAGACTTTGGCATCTCTTAACCCAAATAAATACGTGTTTTCCATTCATGAAGGCAAGCTCTTGGGCCATGCCATTTCAAATGAAGTCCTATACATTGATCTAGAGAGGGTGCATGCCATCTTAGCATTGTCCTTACCTAAGCATAAAAAGGACCTACAAAGTTTCTTTAGTATAATAAATTTCATTAGGAGATTCATTCCTAACTTTGTTGAGCTTGCAAGCCACTAAATTCCATGCTAACGAAGGATGAGACATTCACATGGACAACAAGAAGAAGAGAAAGCTTTGAAGCCATAAATAAAGCTATCCCCCAAGATCCTACCCTATCTATTCCAAACTTCTCCAAGGACTTTAATCTATACACCTTTGGGAATGAAGAGGTAATCTTTGATATGCTCACTCAAGCAAATGGTGAGAATTTAGAACAGCCTCTTGCTTTTTTTAGCCAAGGTTTAGAAGGATATGAGGTTAGATACATGTATGTTGAGAAGTAGGTACTTCCATTCATACAAAGTCTAAATAAGTTTAGACATATGTTATCTAACAGAAAAATTCACATCATGGTACCACATCCTAGTGTAAAAGACTTCTTGTTGAACTGAGACTTGAATGAGAAAAGGGCAAGTTGGATCACTAAAGTAATGGAGTATGAGGTAGAGATCAAGACCACCAAGTTGGTAAGAGGAAGATGGCTATGTGAACACCTTACTAAAAACTTGAAAGAGCTGAAGGAGGACATTTTGGTACTCCATGATGAACCTACAATAGTTGTACCTATAGTCATGAAGAGTTGGGCACAAGACATGGTTCATTTCCTTCAAACTGATGAGTGTCCACAAGGTATTGATAGGACTAAGAGGAGGTATTTTAGACTCTAATCTCTTCCTTATATCCTAGTTGATGGAGTGATATTCAAGAAAAACTTTCTATGGGTGCTCTTGAGATGCATGGATTCAAACCAAGTTGACAAGGTATTGTCCAAGTTCCATGATGGACCAGTTGGTGGCCACTTTGCTCCCAAGGCCACAGCTGCAAAGATTATGAGGGATAGTTACTTTTGGTCCAATTTATTTAAATACACTCATGCTTGGGTGATTAAATGTAAAAAATGTGCCTTCTTTGATGGGAAGTAATGATTGGCTACCATGCCTCTTCATCCTATTCAAGTGGAACAACCATTCATGCAATGGGGGTTGGACTTCATAGGGTTGATCAATCCTCCTTCTAGTGCTAGCCACAAGTGGTTTTTGACTACCATGGATTATTTCACAAGGTGGGTAGAGGCCATATCTTTGAAATAGGCTAATGAGAGTGTAGTCCTAGACTTTTATGAAGGCATAGTGACAAGATTTGGGGTCCCAGCCACAATCATTTTAGACAATGCATTGGCTTTCTTTGAAATGAAGACAAGTAAGTGGGCATTAAAGTATGGCATCTATCCCAGCACTTCTTCCAGCTAATATCCATAAGGGAATGGGTTGGTTGATTCCACAAACAAGAATTTGATTAAGATCATAAAAAGGACAATGGAGGAAAATCAAAGGACTTGGCATGCCAAGTTGAAGACAACTCTTTGAGAAAATAGGATCACTCTAAAGAGGGTGATCAAGAATTCACTATACACACTTGTGTATGGAAGGGAAGCTATAATTCTTATCTCACTTGAGTTACCAACATTGGATCTTTCCCATCAGCTATAATTGGTGGAGAGTGACAACCTAGAAGTTAGGTATTATGAGCTAATGGAGCTTCAAGAAGTGAGAGACCAAGACATGGATGTCATGACCAACTGCCAATAGCAAACAAAGAAGCATTTTGAAAAAATGTCTACCCCACGGAGCTTCTCAGAAGGTGACATTATCTTGAAGTGGGATGAGGACCGAGCCAAGCCTAGAAGGCACACAAAGTTTGATGCTTTGTGGAGTGGCCCATATGTAATCACCCAATGCAAGAAACACAATGGTTTCTAACTCTCCAAGTTGGATGGTGAAGAGCTACATATCCTATTCAATGGGATATATCTTAAGCATTGTTACTAGGTTTATTTTATCATGTACATAATTTCCTTATTTTTCCTCATTTTCCCCAAGTGTTGTTATGTATGTGTGTAGCGTTTTTAGCCTTTATGTGCATTTTTTCCTTGTTGTTTAGGGTAAAATATTTGTTGGTTCTTAGGTCCTTAGAAAGTTTTTTTTGACTTCTCCAAGATGCATCCTACCTCTATGCCCAATGGACCTTGTGGCTACTAGTCTTCCCAGGCACAACAAGCATACTTCCCCTGTGAGTCACCAATTGTGTTGACCAATTTTTGGTCTTGCAAACCAAAATTTGGCACCCCCTCCTTTTTCCTTACAAATTTCATCCAATCCATGTTTATTCTAGATCATCCCTCTACTGCCTTATGTAAAAAATGTTCTCTACCAGACCTTTCTAATGAAAAAGCCAAGTGTTTTATCATTTTGCTTAGTCTAGTGCAAATTGGGTTTGTGCAGGTGCATTACTTATCTACTTTTATAATTAGAAGTGATTGAAGGACTTGAAATGGTCTAAAATAGTTCTCAAAAGGCATTTAATTTCCTTTTGAGGGCATTTTGATATCTTTAAATATGTTTATAAAAAGTCTGAAGGGTAAGTGTCTTTGCGAAGGGTACTTGGTCAAGAAAGAGGACTCTTTTCACTTTTTCAAAGGGTTATTTTTAGAGTTTTCAAAGGGAACCTACCCTTGTGGAGGGTTATTCTAGATGGAAGAAGCTTTGTGTAGGGCACTTTAAGAAAGAGAGGATGAAGACAAAAGTCCTGAAGGGCACATGCCCTTTGGGAAAAGAAGCAATCAAAGGAAAGAATTCCTTCAAACAAAATGTCTGAAGGAAAGCACAGCACAAAGGCCCACCAAAAGAAAGGCACAAAGGCAAGCCCAAAAGAGAATTACTTCAAACAAAATGTCTAAAGGAATTCCTTTAGACATTTTGTCTAAAAAAATTTGACATTACCAAAAGCCTGAAGGTTGATGAAGGTAGAAGAAAGATGAAAGTAAATCCTTCAAATAAAATGTCTAAAGGAAATCCTTCGAACATTTTGTCTAAAGGACATGGTGAAGACAAGCCCACCCAGATAAGTTCAAAAAATGGAAAAGATCAATACAAAGGCTTGAGAAATAACAAGCACCTGAGAACCTAAATGGTTAAAGACAAAAGGGAAAAATCCAAGGCAAAGGGAAATAACAAAGTAAAAGAAAACAAGGTGGGTAACCCAGAATGTGACCACATAACATAATAAATTAAAATCTCAAAACATTCTAAGTAGTGTGACAAGTCAAAAGCACAGACCCAAGGACCAACTAGACCAAGGCAAGTGGCACAAGTGTCATCAGCAAGAAGAGTAAATGCACTTAAGTGAAATAGTCTCTACTAAAAACTAATAAAAGGACTGGTTTTCAAACTATAGAGGAGAGTAGCCCATGTTTTCATGCTTCACCATTAATGCATAGCTAGTTATGCCTAGCATTGAAGATAACATGGTCCAGCCAACATAGCTTGGGGATGGCTTTTTTAGTTGCTAGAAAGAGTATCCCATGCTTTTGTAGGCCCAAGATAGCAAGGGTAGCGACTTGGACATCTACAGCATGGCTCTCCCATATGCAATTGGAATAATACAATAGTAGCATGGGCTTGTGGTCTCTATAGAAGTGTTTAACTTAGCATGGGTTTCCATCCCTTGATTTGTCAGCTATATGTTTCCAAGTTCTCTATATATTTGTAACTTCTCATTTGAGAAAAATGATCTCAGCATCGTATGGTGAAGTCCTGAAGGAATTTACCTTGAATCAAAAGAAGCATTTTTACCTCCATTTGAGCTTTCACTTTTGCATATGTATATGGTTTATCTTATGTTAAGTCATTTCCTTTTCATGCTTTCATAAGTTTATGCCAACATATCTAGTGTACTATGAGTTCTTCTCTTACAGGTTAATAAGAAGTGTCCAGCTCAGAGTATAGGTGCATGTGAATAGGTTATCCATAGTGTGTTTTAGAACACCTCTGGTATTCTTCCTCATATCTCCATAGGATCCCCTATTAAAACACTGATGCAGGAAAGGTTCTCATTTGAATGAAGTGTATGCTTGATTATCTTTGGTGTAAAGTGTATGTCAAAGCCGAGTAAACCAATCATTTTGGTGCATCATCTCATTAGTTTAGGTTATAATTTTAGTATTTCTCTCCCTTTTCATCCCCCCCCCCATTTTTAGTAGTAGGAAATCTAGGGCCTCAAGGTGCATCAAGGGGAGCTAGCCCCTAATCTAGAGATTCATCCCTCAAGTTTACAACCCATAGAAAGAGGAATGTCTCCATTGTGTCACATGGAAAAAGAGAGATGAACCTCCCTTTCGAGGTTGCAATCCACTATGTCAATATTTATATTGTCCCATCTCCACCTAAAAGGCATATTTTTAGTTTTAGGTGGATTTATAAATGCAAATATAATTCAACTGGTAAAAATGACAATTTTAAAGCAAGATTAGTCACTCATGGGTTTACTCAAAAACTCATGATTGATAATGTTGAAGCCTTTTCTCTTGTAGCAAAGATTATAATATTTATTACTCTTTCAACCTAAAATGGTTGGTTTATCCACCAAATGGATGTTAAGAATGTTTTTCTAAATGGTGATTTAGAAGAGGAAATCTACATGGCTCAACCTAAAAGCTTCATTGAACCTAGCAAAGAGTATTATGTTTGTAAGTTAAAAAAATATTTATATGGTTTAAAACAAGCTCTTTGAGTTTGATACTTTAAAATTACTTCTTTTTTCAAAGGATTAGGTTTCTCTAACTTCTATTCTGATAAGGATCTATTTTTTGAATGGTCATGTTATCTTAATTATTTTATATGTTGATGATCTTTTAATTACTAGTGATCTAATTAGCTTAATTCATAAATATAAGAATAAATTAAGTCAAATTTTTGAAATGATTGATTTAGGTATTTTGCATCATCTTTTTGGAATGGATATATTTCAGGATAAACATTTTATTGTTGTATCACAGTCTCAATATATACATAATATTTTTGTTAAGTTTAATATGCTAACCCTATTGAAGTTGTTATAAAACTTGATCCAAAACCTACATGTGAAAAATCTAACCCTACTAATTATAGATAAATTACTGGTAGTTTGATTTATCTAGTCATTATTAGGTTAGATATTTCATATGTTATTGGTGTTTCTTCTAGATTTATGCAAGATCCATATTTGGATCATTGGTAATTAGCTCAACATATTATTCATTATATCAAAAGAACTATTAATTTTGGTTTATTTTATTCTTCCATTGATAATTCTAAATTATATGGTTATTGTCATGTTGACCATTTTGGTGATACTATATATCTCAAATCTACTTTTGGATATGTGTTTAAGTTGGTGTATGTGGTTTCACTTGGATCATTAAAAATCATCTTACTATCTCTATCTATATCGAACCTCTGACTTTAAATCCCAGATGATTCCATCATGACCATCATCGAAACACCTTTTGAGGAGTAGCATTAGAAGCTATATTTTGATGGATCATTCACATCACATAGATTAGGGGTAGGCCTATTATTTATTATACCATGGGATAATCTTATCCCCAAATCATTATGTATTAGATCTCTTTATACTAGCAACATGGATGAATATGAATCACTTGTTGTAGGTATTTGATAAGTAGTATAATGGAAAATTTAACATCTCAAGGTTTAAGGTGATTCTCAATTAATCATCAATCAGGTTAAAGACCACTTTCAGACCAAAGATGACAAGTTGGTGCCATACAAGGCCATGATTGATACTCTCAAATAATAGATTACTAATATATAGTTTGAACACATACCAAGGGATAGTAATAGAACATCAGATACCATGGCCATCGTTGGCTTTTTGATTCATCACATAAATAAGGAAAAATAATATCAATTCCTTATTAAAAATATTCTAATGCCATCTCATGAGCCTTCAACTATCATAATGATCTATGATATTTTTAGTCCCAGCTCTATATGGTATTCAGACTTTTTAACCTACTTACATGACCATATAATGCCACCAAAACTATCATGCAAACAACACAATACCTTTACCCACCATGTTACATGATATACCTTGCTTGGATCAACCCTTTACCACCACAACTTTGATGGAACTGAAGTAGAGTATAAAAGTTCTATAGAAGCTACCAAATAATCCATGTGGCTATGAAAGTTTTTGGGAGAACTTCATTTGGATGTTTCTCATAGTACCATCCTTCATTTTGATAACAAAATTTATAGTTATATGAAAATATCTAGTGCAGCACCAATTAATTAAAAATATTTAAGTTCATATACATTTTATTTGATATAAAGTCCTTAATGGTGATATTAATCTGTAGTTTTATCCTATGGATGAACAAGTGGTAGATATCTTCACCTATATAACTTGGTGCTACCAATTTTTATTAGTTTCATGTAATGTTTAGCCTTTCTATGTTGTGTTATAGGTATAATAATTGAGAGGGGGGTGAATTAGTGATGCTAGATAATCTAATTCAATTCCCAACTCTTAAACATTTAGCACAAACAATCATGATGCATAAAAATTAACCATTGCAATGAACAAAGAAGATATAGGAAGATCAAGCACATAACACATGATATATGTGGGAAACCCTCTTGGGAATAAAACAAAATAAACCCTACAAGATGGATTATAGTCTTATAAATACAATATTCAACATTTATACCAACACCAACTGATCAAGGAACACCCATCCCTTAATTTAGTGAGACACCCATCCCACAACGAGGAACCAACCTCTTAGGAAACTAAACACCAACCCAAATATCTTGATCTAATCTCCACTTTTTATTTGATGTCCTCTACACCTAATGATGGAATTCTCTTACTTGTACTCTTTCCCCTTTACACTCTCACAAACGTACACACTCAAGACATGCATCTAAAACACCTTTTTGGATCAATCTTCACTTATTAGCATATACGCAATTAGAAACTAAGAAAAAACTTTGTCACATTATTATAAAATTGACCTATAAGTCATGCACATAATATTAAACCTACTCTACTCTTCAATCTATCCACTAAGCACACTCACTAAATTAGCCTCTAGGGCTTACTCGCTCAATCTGCCTCTTCTAGGATCATTAGGTCCAATGACCTATGTGTTCACCTTCATCACCTTGATTAGAAAATTATGATTGATCCTCTTCACTCTCTATTGGTCCTCAATTATTTTTACCTTCTCTTTCAAATTCTCTATCCTTCTCTTGGTTCCACACACTCTCAACTCTTACATAATTAGTCCAATTAGACCTTGTATTTATACCACTCTCTTGGTATAAGCCATCTTGGTTAGCCAAGATGCTTACTTTTTTTGTTCTAAATTTTAAATATGTCTTCATACATGTTAAATTTAAGAACCACACACTTCTTAGGTCTTCCAATACCTCATTAAACCCAAACCACCATTAGGTCTTGGTGAGACCTAGAACAATTAGGTCTTCTTACTCATACATTAAAAATTCAACTCTATGGGCCACTTTAAGCTTCTACCAAAGATTAAAACACCTCAAAAATATCTCTAATATTCCCTTTATTACTTCCACATAGTTCTATGTTACCTCTAACTCAACCTCATACCTTCCAAGCCATTTTAGATTACTCGCCAATAGGCCTAGAAACACATAAAAATATGTCATATAGAACTGAAGCATTAAAACATTTTTCTCAAATAATCAACTCAACAAAATGAATTAATAGATCATACATGACCTATGAAACATCTCCATGTCCATTTTAAAATTCAACACATGCTTAAATCACTCAATTCAACTCTCTCAGAATGACCACTCAGATTGGTCACATACAGTCAAAATATAGTTATACTATTTTGACTCTCCATATCTAATCAAGGGAAAAATATGACAACCAATGATTTCTCATAATCCTTAGAGACTTATTTAACATCTCCCTACTCATTTTATTCTTCAATTTTGCTTAGGACACCTTCAACTCACTCCTACAACATGGTCACTCAATATGCCAGTACACTCAACAAACACAGTCAACTTATAAGCAATTATTCACACTAAATATGGATTGGTTAAACCTCCAATATCCATATATATGGTCCTCATGGATTATAAAAGACTTTCAAATAGTTATTTGATCTTGAAACATCAAAATACTATCAATAAATCTTTAATTTTCCTTCTCAGGTCACTTATAGAATATGGTCAAACACATAGTCAACTTTAAAGCTTAATATCTTTAACTTTAAAGACATTCAAACCTTATAAATCACTTTTATAGATGTGCCTTGAAGTCATCTTCAACTTTTATTTTTAAATCACCTTCAAATTCATCCTAGATCAAAATATATATCACAAATACTACAAATTGGTTTTTCCCTTTACTGATTTGAATAATCAAATTCCAATGGTCACTGTGCAAATACAAAACAATTGGCACTTGTCATCATCTCGTGTCTCCTAGAAAATTTGAATAAATGTGCTCCATCGATCTCCTCATTATCTTCCTAGCTTTAACTCTTTAATGTTCATCATTTATCTTCATCATAGGCATTCACGATTAAGACACTTGGCACCCTCGCATGCCTTCTAAGCACATTGACTTTTTGACTCCAATGAGCTTCCACCACTTGAAAACCCTGCAAGAAATATTGACTAGTTAACTTAATAAGCTCCATTAGATCATAATCTGCATGATCACGTGCTCATCATTGATCTCTATTTGATAGGTTTCACACTCATCGTTAGATCTATTGTTCAAACTCTATGATTATGACACATATCACTAACACGTGTAATCTTGACTATTTGACTTTAAACCATGCCATTGGATCCTTATCTATTTATATTAATTTATCACCATTATATTTGTGATCTGATTAAACACTCACCATTAGATCTCCTATTTTATATTTGTCTAAGTATATAAACTTAGTGAACTCTATTTGAGAGGATATCCATCCATGTATCAAAATGCTCCTTAAACATTCACACATATAAAATATGATATCATCAATTTGCTCACTCAGCCTTATCTATCAAGATGAATACATGAACATATACACTCATATGATTACTTTGATTAATTACTTTCACTTCTAAAATCAATCCAAGAACTCATAACACCCCATAGGGTATCTGAAACATGTCCATACTATCAATAACATCCATCAATTGCCTATCTAAGTCAAACATTGAATAACTATGAAATAACACTGAAGAACATTGAAACACACTTTGTCATTTTCATTCTATCACACATGACACCTTAAAAACATCCTTGGTCACCTTGGAGACATCATTGACAAACCTCCAAAAATATCCCCCAACACTATGCTTATGCTTAGACTCTGTCTCTCTCTTCAAGCACTTTCTCATCCTTTAACACAATGATAAAATGGTCTCAACTCCTAATCGTATGGACTTGAAAAACTTCAAGGACCAATAATAGTAAAGGACCACCTATGAGATATGATACAGACTTCCCCTAACATTGTGCATACCTCTTCTTACCTTGATCTTATCAAACATGCTTCCATGACTATACTCTTCTTTAATCATGCATAGCTTCTATGAAGAAAAAAATTAAATTAACATCAAAAACTACATGAACTTACCTTGAAAACATTAAGAGGGACTCCCTCTAAGTCACTTGATATTAGGCACCATTTTGAGCACCTTATTCTTTTGGAGAAAATGACCAAAAATTCCACTTCTTCACACTAGTCTTGCTTAGAGGCCTTGTAGCCCTACTTGGACCTTTCAGAGCCCATGGCTTTAAATTTAATATCTAGATAATTATCATATGCCCCCTCATTCATGCCAAAAATCAACACTCAGATCTTCCTCTGAAACATAATTCCTTCACAAACCTACTAGCTAATTAGCCCTATATTTGCACAAATCCTCCTCCATGGAACCAACCATGTACTTTCAAAATATTTTGAAATATTTTTTGAGCACCCATTTGTCCATTTTAACTAATTAAGCATCCTCATATCTCAAATAATTAGTCAAACCATTTTTCCAACATGAGCAAAAACACTATGTTTACAAGAGAAACTCAGTCAACACACCACCTTTCAGTCAATGCCCATCTCTAAAAATTTTCTCACACTTTGAGGTCATCAATACACACTTTTGAACCAACTTTTGAGTTTAGAATCCTCTGAGAACCCATACTTATTATACCATGGTTTTTTTACCTGTATACCCTTAAGCATAAAGTGGGAAACCTGAGAGCAAACAAAATTCTCCAATTGCACACAAAAGACCTTCAAAACTTGAAATCACCTAGAAAACACTTTAATGAGGTCAACACACCTTTCTATCCAATTAATACACCTTGATAACTTGAAATTCTTCAAATGACACCTAGAAGTCTCCATACTCAGCTTACAGATCTTGTACATACATAAATCAACATGCCAAAACACCAAAAACTAGTCATGACAACATTTTGACATTACCAAGCCACCTTATCCAATTTGAAAAACCAAACTTAACTTATCTCAACTCTCTTTTATCTTCCATATTCTACTATACAGTCCTTTGATATTAGGATCTGACCATTTACAAATCTCCCCTTTTTTATTTATGCATGAGGATTCAATACCTTGTCAAAACACATCACTTGGTTTGATCAAGTCATCATATCAATATTCTTGAATTCACAACTTTAGAATAAGTATTCATATATCCACCATGACTGGAACATCTCACATATGCTCCCCCTCACACCATGCACAGTGCTTCAAGCCTTTCAAACTATTTGAGTTAGTTTCCCTTAACTCCATGCTTCACAAATTATCATCTAAAAACTCTGAGACCTTCTTCATGACAATACATTCTCCTCATACTCCATATCAACCTTGTCTTTAGTCATCCTTGATTAGACACTTGGATATATTCATTTCTTGCATGTATATTTTGCATGCATAGCTTCATTCTTTACCACTTTGACCAACTAGACCATCCTTCAAATATTTGATTAAAACTTTGACTTTAGCATCATTGTCACTAAATATATTTTTTGAATCATTTCATCATAATACTTTGGAGCAGATTCATAAAACTCATTGCTCCCCCTTAGTCAAGCACATTTTTAAAAGATCTTTCTTATCCTACAACATCAACCAAAGCTCAACTAGCATCCACCATGCTTCTTCTTATTATTAAGTATCTCTTTGAAGCCAAGATAGAGACACCCTAACCCACAATGTCCTAGAACAATGTGAAACTAGAAGTTGCCCACAACTCCTCATATTTTTTCTCCTCCTTGGTCATCTGATATTGATAGTTCTTCTTCTTCTTAGGCTTAAGAGAAGCAACATGATCACCCTCTACAATATTATTCTTTTATTCTAAGATTGTATTGACAACATATGGAGACAACAAAGATTCATTGCATACTTTTTCAATAGACATTGATAACTGGTGTTCTTCATATGAAATTTATTCAAAAATAGTAGGATGTTTACTTGTATCCGTACACACCTCATAACTAGCCTCAACTAGCACATTGGTCTTTTATTTGAGCTCAACTTGAACTGAGTTTTCATTCTTGTTTTTTATCTAGATAGATGACACACTCTCTTGACATTCCTAAACTCTTCTTCATATCTAATTCCTCTTTTGCTCTAGCAAGCAGTCCACCTTGATCTTTCAACTCAACTAAATTATTTTTCTTGGTTTTCATACCAAGTTTTGACCTTTCTTGAGCACTCTCGGATGTCCATACACATTATAATGACTTGAGAGATTTATTTTACAATATCTTTCAATATGACCAACTTGATGACAATTGAAATAAATAATATCATTCATACCTTCTACTTGATGAATATTATGAATCTCAGTAAACATACCATCTAGTCTCTTAGGTTCATTATGCTCAATCTTAACTATCTTAGGTCTCCATACCTGGGTTAGTTTTTTCCCATGCATTATGGGGTAGAATCTAGTAATATGTCCCATGTCATGATAATTATAGTACACCACATTATCCATACCTCTAGCTAACCAATTCCTCTTCTTTATACAGTATCTTACCTTATGACCCAACCCATGATAAGCTTAACAATGACCATTAAAATATCTTTCATACCTCATGGTACTTGGCTTCCTGATGGATCTTTTCTTGTTGATATTTGTGCTTACATCCTTCTTGTCTTGAGATGACCTCTCTTGCTCTCTCTCTTAATCTTGTTTATCTTGAAAAAAATTTCTCATGCTCATCCTTCAATGAATCTAGCTTGATCTTCAATTGAACACTCTCATCCTCTTTAGCTCTCATACTTGAACTTGTAATCTCTAACTGAATTCTAAGATCTTGGATGGTTTCCTTATCTCTCTTAGCTTCTTTAGCCATGTCATCCTCCAATCTACATGCTTTTTCTTCAATAATCTTTATAGAATCAAGATTGGACTTCAAATCATCATGCTCACCATGATTTTGAACTCAACTTGGCATTTGTCTCTTCTAACTGAGTCTTGAGATGTCTACATTCTTCCTCTTTTTAACTTAGACTAATCTTTGTAACTCTTAATTGACCCTTAGGAATGTTAATCTTCTCTTTATCAATTTTCGATCTTGAACTTGCCTTTAAGGATTATATATCCTCATTGAGATTGATGCATTCATCCTTAATAGCCTTAAAGCTGGAGACCATGATCTTATTTTGAGATTATTTTTTATCATGCTCACTCATCTTACCTCTATACTTCTCAAAAATTTCCTTGTACTAATTTCACTTTTCTTCACTTGATTTTAGACATACATAAGTAACCTCTACTTGAGCCTTCAACTCTTGATTCTCTTTTTTTAATTACTTATCCATATTATTATACTTAGGATCACCTTTAGGTTGTTAGACCTACTCCAAAAGGACCCACTCTAATACCAATTGTTACAGGCATAATCACTAAGAGGGGGGTGAGTCAGTGATGTTGGATAATCTAATTCAATTCCCAACTCTTAAACATTTAGCACAAACAATCATGATGCATAAAAATTAACCATTAAAATGAACAAGGAAGATATAGCAAGATCAAACACATAACACATGATATATGTGGGAAACCCTCTTAATGGATAAAACCCAATTAAACATGTAAGATGGACTAAAATATTATAAAGACAAGATTCAACATTTAGACCAATGTCAACTGATCAAGGAACACCTATCTCTTAATTTAGTGAGACATTCATCCCACAAAGAGGAACCAACCCCATATGAAACTAAAAACCAACCCAAGTACCTTGATCTAATCTCCATTTCTAATCTAATGTCTTATACACCTGATGATGGACTTATCTTACTTGCACTCTTTCCCCTTTACACTCTCACAAACTTGCACACTCAAGCCATGCATCCAAAACACCCTTTTGGATCACTCTTCACTTCTTAGCATATACAAAATCAAAAACCCATCAAAAAATCTATCATAAATTATAAACATGACTTTTAGATCATGTACATAATCCTCAACCTACTCTACTCTTCAATTCATCCACTAAGCACACTCACTCAATCAACTTCTAAGGCTTACTTGCTCAATTTGTCTCTTCTAGGCTCATTAGGTCCAATGAACTATGTGTTCACCTTCATAATGTTGATTAGATAATCATGACTGATCCTCTTCACTTTCTATTCATCCTCAATGATCTGTACCTTCTCTTTCAAAGGTTCTCTCCTTTGCTTGGCTCCACACACTCTCAACTCTTACATAATTAGTCCAATTACCTTGTCTTTATACCACTCTCTTGGTATAACCCATCTTTGTTAGCCAAGATGCTTACCATAATTTTTATACCTTTGAAATATGTCTTCATACACATTAAATTCAATAACCACACACTCCTTACATCATCCAATACCTCATTAACCCCAAACCACCATTAGATCTTGGTGAGACCTAAAACAATTAGGTCTTCATAATTATACATTACAACTTCAACTCCTTAAACCACTTTTATATTATATAAAAGCTTAAAACACATCAAAAATATCTCTAATAGGCCACTTATTACTTCCACATATGTCTATGTCACTTTTAACTTGACCTCATACCTTGAACAAAGCCATTATAGACTACTCCCCAATAGGCTTAGAAACATAGAAAAATCTAGCATATAGAACTGAAGCATAAAAACAATTTTCTAAAATAATCCACTAAATAAAATGAATTAATATATGATACATGATCTATTAAACATCTCCATGTCCATTTGACACTTTAACACAGGCTCAAAGCACTCAAATCAACTCTCTTAGAATGACCACTTAGATTGGTCACATACAGTCAAAATACAATTATACTATTTTGAATCTTCATATCTGATTAGAGGAAAAATATGACAAAAAATTATTTCTCATAATCATTATATACTTATATAACATATCCATACTCATTTTCTTCTTCAATTATGCTCAAAACACATTCAACTCACTCATGCAACATGGTCACTCAATCTGCCAGTGCATTCAACAAACATAGTCAACTTCTAAGAAATTGTCCACACTGAAGATGGATTGATAAAACCTATAATATCCATAAATATGGTCCTAATTTAGTCTAAAACACTCTACAATATTTATTTCAACTTGAAACATCAAAATACTATCAATAACTCTTCAATTATCCTTCTCGGGTCACTTGCAAAATATGGTCAAACACATAGTCAAATTTGAAGCTTAATATATTTGAATTTATAGATATTCAAACATTATAACTCACTTATATGATTTTCCTTAAATTAATCTTAAAATTTTATTTTTACATCTCTTTCAAATTTTTCTTAGATCAAAATATATAGCGCAAATACTATAGACTAGTTTTTCCCTTTACTGATTTGAATATTCAAATTCCAGTGGTCATTGTGCAAATATAAAATAACTGACACTTGTCATCATCTCATGTCTCCTATAAAATTTTAATAAATACACTCCATTAATATCATTTTTATATTCCTATCTTTAATTCTTTAATGCTTTCCATCGATCTTTGTCATAGGCATCTACAATTAAGACACTTGGTACCCTCGCATGCCTTCTGAGCACATTGACTTTTTGAATCCAATGAGATTTCACCATTTGGTATCCTCACATAAAATCTTGACTATTTTACTTAATACACCCCATTGTATCATAATCTTCACCATCATGTGCTCACCGTTGATCTCTATCTGATAGGTTTCATGCTCGTCATTAGATATGTTGCTCAAACTCCATGATTTTGGCACATGTCACTAGCATGTGAAATCTTGACTATTTAACTTTGAACCACACCATTTGATACTTATTTGGTAAGATTAATTTCTCATTATTATATATTTTATCCAATTAAATGCTCACTATTAGATCTCTTCTTGCAAATTTGTCTTAGTATAGAAACTTAGTGAACTATATCTGAGAGGCCAACTTTGCACTATTATAACTCTTACTACGCTTAATGTCCAAACCTAAAATTTAAACCACATGAGCACATATCCTATTTTAATCTATTCATGTATCAAAATAATCCTAAAACCTTCACACTTTTTAAATATGATGTCATCAATCTACTTACTCAGCCTTATCTGTCAAGATGACTACTTGAACATAGACACTCATATGATTGCTCTGATGAATTTATTTAATTTTCATAACTCCAAGCACTCATAACACCCCATAGGGTCTCTAAAATATTTCCATACTATTAATAACATCCATAAATTTCCTATCCAAGTCAAACACCGAAGAACTATGCAAGAATATTGAATAACATTGAAGCACACTTTGTCATTGTCATTCTAGCACACATGACACCTTAACAACATTCTTGATCACCTTGGATACATCATTGATAAGAATCCAACAAGTTTCCATTGAGATGTATTGTGAATAATAATACCACTTCTTAATGTCCATTTGCTATTTCTTAATATCTATATTTCTTCTCATTGTAAAGCATTGTAAACTTTGTGGAAGTTATGTAATTTAAGTAAACTTCATGTGAAAATTTTAATTTTTTACCAAATACATAAAATAATACTTTGTAATGGAGGTAATTATGTTACAAAAGGATCCAAATATTCTTATTTATTATTTATGATAAACTATGAGATGTAGTCTCACAATCATGTTAGCCTAAACTTATTTTCAAGTAGTTTATAGAGTATAATTCCTTTTATTTCAAATGGTGATGTTTGGCACGATGAATTTTTTTTAAATCCTTCAATTATGTACCTAATATAATTCCTTTTTAATGTGACTATGAAATTTGTCCCCTCTTAGTACTAAGGGGGAGTGTTAGAGCATTTAATGTCTAGGTGGTGATTATTTAACCCTTAGCTTACATTAGTAGTTAATAAAATAATAATATATTATTATTATTTATTAACGAAAGGTGAAAATATTATGTAAATAAATAATAATATTATATTTATTTAATAATTACCAAAGTTTAAAACATTGTTTATTTGGGATGGTTGGACTCATTATTTACAACGGTCACCTCCCTTCACTTTTCACTATAAATAAGATTTTACTATTAATTTATAAATAACATGAATGTGTAGAAATGTTATATTTTGAATCATGAATTATTCATGAACAAATATTTTTGTGAAGACTTTTGAAGAAGTGAGGGGGATTTTATGTATTAGTTAAATTGGGTTTCTTAGATGTATGAATAATCATCACTTGTGATTTTTTTACCTCTTGGACGTTTTCCCACCTAATTTTTGGGTCTCTATGTATAAATGATCTATGTGTTTTACTTATTAATTATGTATCTCAATTTGTATATTATACTATTATGAATCTTTTCATAAACTTAAAACAAATGTTGTTACCTTATCCTTAGAATATAACACATATAACTCTAAATTGATAACAATGTGATCTTAAGACAACCTATAGTATGAAGGATATTCAATCATGTATATCCATAGGATTTATAATGCCTATATTTAGCTTATTTGATGGACATTAAGATGTCCATACCCACTTTGCATACTTTTTGTCCTGTTTTAGATAAAATTCATGTGATGGGATAGTATTACTAAAAACCTTTCATCGAAGTTTAAAATGTAAATGCTTACATTGGCTATATAATTTACCTATTAGGTCTATAGCTTTCTTTCCAAAACTAGAAAAGCCTTTCCTATCATATTTTAATAAGAATATAAGAAACATATTAATCTTTTAACATATCTAAAACATTATAAAATGTCATGTGAACCTATGGAATCTTACATTTAAAGTCTCAACAATACATTACATTTCTTAATATATAAACCAACTAATTGGAAAAGCAATTCATCTTTAGTAAGGGTATTTCATGTATAGTTAGGGAAAACATTATTTATAATACTTGTCCTTATTTTGAGTGACTCTATTTTGATTTTGGTGATTGTGATTATGATATTATACATGCACAGACTTGTGCATTTGATTCTACTATTTCCCCAAAGTTTACAACCTCAAATCTCCAAAATTATTCTCCACCCAAGAAAGGAAGCTAAAAAATAAGATAATTAATAAGAAGGAAACTCATATAAGTTCTACTACTTCAATTTTGGACCAACCCATCTAATTTAATAGACTTAAGGATAGACCAAGTGATATTTTGTTCACACTCTTTGATAAAAAAAATTGATCACATTGCCTTCTAATTCACATCACCCTACACAATGTGTAACAAAAGTTGGAGAAATATAATCTTATAGTTATAATCACATCCATGGGAATAGAGATTAAAAAAATTATGTGTTGAAATATATAATCAAACAAACTTATGGATAAGGGTGTCATTATATTTGAAAAATCTAAAAATAATCCTTCAAGGTTAGTTTCTCAATCTTCTTATATTTCACAATATAAAAATATTGATGTATTGTAGGAACTTTCTAAAGGTCATTCATTTCCATATGAACCTAAGGAACCAATGGCCATTTGAGCTATTATGGAAGGTGAATATATAAAATGAATTGTTTTTTATGAAAAAATACAATACAATGCATGAAATTTGTTTTTCTTAAGGAACTAGGGCATGATCAAACAAAATTCTAACATGTAAGAACCCATGAGGGGTGATTGGGACATATCACCATACCATTTTTTTAAGCCTAAGACAATAGAGACATTATTTTTTTTAATGCCACCATTACAATATTCATAAAATCATAGTTATAGAAAATGGAAGCAACATTGGGTAACATAATAAAGACTATTTTATTTGATTTCCAAGCTGGTTTAGTCCCATTTAAGAGAGATAAAATATGGAAGGGAAACCCCTGATAAGGATATATTTACATCTAGTACATAAATATGGATACCAAATTAAAATAAATCACAAGTAAATGAGGAACATAAGCATCTATTAGGTACTCTTACTATACATGAGGACCCACTAAATAAATTATCTCATATTTATATTAAAGATCAAATTTCAATATATAAAATATTTCAATAGGGTCTAAGAGAATTATCTAATCAAAATACAACTATTTATATTCATATGAGTTCAACCTTGAGTGTGCATCCACATGATTCATCAACTCATGAGATATATTAGTTAACTCAACATAAATAATGCCCAAATGAGATCCATTTTCTACACATAGTTTTCTATAACTATTTTCTAGAGAAATTTATCTTATTTAACATTATTTAATGAAATGACATATAACATGTGTATCAATTGATAAAGAACACAAAAAATAAGAATCTCAAATTCTTGTTAAGGATTAGGAATAAATTAAATAATTATTTAAATAAGATCAAAAATAAGTTTTTGATGTAATCGAAACCATTAGTCTTCCTATAATATCAATATCCAACATATATGATAATTATTCATATACTCATGATCTAGATCAATTAATTCAACATAATATCAAGAGTAAATAAGATCAATTTGGTGCACATGGTTTGCTAGAGTGATTAATCTCATTTGATGTTACTAAATATGATGAATTTATTGAATAGTCTAAATTAAGACATGCATTGTGCTTTAATGTTATATCATTCATACATGACATATATGTTGGGTCCAACATGCCCCATCCTCAATTCATTAGATGGGGACCCTCTTATTCTAGTTTGGTCTTTAGTTCACAGGTTCCTAAATGTGAATTTCTACCTTCTGGATGTTTCATTGATATTAAAACAAGTCTATTAATCCAATCTTCATTATTGCACTTGGTCTAAAATTTGCATCTAAGGTTGCATTGATTTAAATATTTAATTTTTCTTATATCTACTAATTTTTGGTATGAATCGTGTTTTGGAAGTGCATTAAGATTCCCCCTTCTGGGCATTTCACCTTAGATTTAGGAAAGTTGTCTAAATATTTTAGAGCTTCATATCTTCTTTTACTAAGAAATTTAATCCATTTCTACTTTATTTTAGATCAATCGACTAAATGTTTGCATTGTTTCATCTTGGGACTTGATCAATTTTTAAATAATGGACAAAAATGTGAATTATGCATTTAAGTTTAGTAAAAATTGGTTTTTATTTGTTAAGTTTATGCATTTATTTGCTTTCATTTTAAGAGCTTAATCATTTAAATTTTAAATACTTAGTCATTTGCATCTAAATTTAAATTTGTTGATTGGGATTTTATTTATTTTACTCGTAAGCACTCAAAATTTCTCCTTTACCACACAACACTCTTCCATAAATCTTGATGTCCTTGACTTTTTCACAAAATCTTTTTAGCACTTAAATGATTCTTCAAGTGCTTCACAGAGCCATGTGGCATCTTTTTGCCACCCTACAGGAATTAAGCGATTCAAAGACCTCTAAACGAGTGAGTTAGTGGGATTGAACCACATGGAATCATCCTAGAGACCTAATACCCTAGGTTATTTCATATTCAATAATATTTTAGGTGAGTGGGTTATAAAAATTGCAGCACATGGCAACAACCCATTACTTCACAATCTTGGGACTATCCATACACTAGTAGACCCTCTAGACAAATGGGTTAGTGTGATTGTGTTGCATGGCATCATCTTGATAACTTGATACCCTAGAGTGATACGTATAGTATTAAAACACATCATAGTGATAGGTAATCAAGATAGCACCTTGTGTCATGCTTTTGATATGCCACAACTAAAAAATAGTTAGCAGATATCAAGCCTCAAGCTAAGTAGTGGTTGAGCGAGGAGAAGACACATGAAAAGACCTACCAATAGAGTAAGGAGAAAGGATGTGGGAAAGTAATAGACTGTTGTGTGGAAATGATGAGCCATGTAAACATGCCAAGTCATTATGGAAGCCATGAGACTAAAAATTGATGGCCCGTCTAGTCGTTAATGTTGTCAAATCTATAAATGGGTTGTGCACTCAAATTAACAGTGGAAGATCAAGTTACAAAGGTTCATAAAAGACAAAGAGGAGATAAAACACAAATATTCACCTTAAAGAGGCATGGTTTAACTATATAAAGGTGGAATGCCTTAAAATATATTAGGGAATCATGAATTCCAAGTGCATTTTCAGATCATCATTGAATATTTGGAAGCATCTCATTAGTGGATGAGTTAGAAGATGAGGCCATTGTTATTGGTCATCACTTTAGGAATTTAAATGCTACTAGAATTATCTTGGATCACACCAACCTTTATCCCATGCCTTCAGCCTTAATTACTTGTATGTGGATGTTGACTGTGATGAAATAATCTTATAATGCTGAATATAAAAAATTTATTGTGTTTTATTCATTTAATGTATTCATTCTTTGGATTTAAGTTATCAATGGATGCTAAGAGTTTTTAATGTAATTTAGTCATACATGATTGTGTTAGTTATAATATGTATAATCTATTATAACTGGTCTATTATATTTATTCATGCTTCATTTTAATTAGGTGGCTTATAATCATAGTGTGCAATCATTACATAATATAAATTATGATTACTTTAGATGGATTCTAATAAATTATTGGATTTTAAAATTTACTTAGAAGCTTGACCACTTAGTAGTTGATATCTATACAATTATTAGACTAGGTTGATCAGGTGGATCCATGTACCGTTCTATTTTTCAAAAGTCTTCAAATTTAGTTAAAATCATTTTCACATTGTAGTACTCGTTGAGAGCTTTCTAGCACTTTTCACGGTTTGAAAAACGAAGTCCGAATGCTCAAGATATAGCCAATTGAATAAATCATGTGATAGGGATGTCAAAAATGACGTGGCATAGTTGAGGAATGCCAAGTGGACCAATCTCCATTTGACACATGGCAAATAATTAGGGGGCAAAAATATTGGTTAGGTGTTTTTTTATGCACATGGTATTTGATAAATTCAAATGTATTAAAGGTGCCAAACCTCCACGCCACCCACCAAATACTCCACTAAACATGCATCTAGGCGTTTGACCAAGCTTAGGTGATGGCCAAAGGTGGTGCCCAAATGCTAGGCATTTGAAAACTTCAGCAACTTGCTATATTAAGCATGCAAAACAACCACACCCAGCAAATGTGGGACAAAAAGCCTTGGTCAAAGTGCGCCCATGGAGGAAAGATGCCCTTGCCCACTTCCCTAGGCACCTAGAAAGGAGGAGGGAGATTGGAACTTGAGACCTGGCACCTAAAAGGCTAAGGTCTTGACCGCTTTAGCCACAATGGCTGAAATGTTATAAAAGGGAGTTATTTTTACTTGTATTGACATAGATTTCTGACTGTGTAAAGAGAATTAAGAGGATTAGAGCCTTGTTTTTGCCTTGTACGGCCTTGGGCTTTTGTTTTCAGGTCTAAGAGAAATATTTACAGGCAAATAAAGATCAGAGAAGGTGAAATTGAAGATTTTTAAAGGTTTTGAAGCCATTTGTTACAGCATTTTAATAGAACGGTCCTCACTATTGGGCGGACCCGGAGATGTAGGCTATTGAAGCCAAACTCCATTATCAATTTGTTGGTGTTGTCTTTGATTTTCTCTGATTATTATTGCATTCTGATCTTCATTTAATTCTGATTTTAATTTCTTTATGCAAATTAAACTCAAGAAAGTGAAAATTTGAAGGATCTCATAAACATGAACAAGTGATTTTCGAATGTAATACACTTGTATTTTTCAGTTTACAGATCATAGGCACATAGTGGTATAAATATGGCTAGGTTCTATCTTAGCTCATAGTATTCAAATACTTTATCAATCTAAGATAAACCCCTTTCTTTTCTTCCCTACCTTATCTCTCCTTTGTGTTTTTTTTTATGATATTCTATCTTAGTTTAGATATTGAAATGAATTTCAGTGAAGAGCACTCAATTATTTATTAGTTGAATCAAGTAGACAACAAGAATTACACATTCTATTAGCAAAAGACTAGGTGAACCTATGGTGGTTGTAGTTTTTACTATCAGAGTTAATCTAGGAACTGCTCAGCCCTTGGATTGACCAACATTGTCCTAAAATCAATAGGGGCATTTCATCCATGTGTTGTTATCCCCCTTTGTCCCATCAGAATAGTTAGTCCACTTACTATTTCTGGTGTAGTTCACAAATTGAGACCAATAATATAAAAATACTAAAAAAATTAGAAAATACCAAAATATTCAAAAAATACAAAATTAGGGCCTGTGCATGACATGATTTTACAATATACATGATTGATTGATGTTATTTATGACATATATGTTGAATTAAATATCAATTTTATACATACATTATTTTCATATTATGCATAAGTGGGATGTAGGTTATACATGTTACATATGATACATAGACATATAGATGTATGAAATTCATTACCCCTAGGGGCTAACTTTCTAAATTGGGGGCATGCCTACATTGGGGGAATATTTACAGACTTATCATGTTATATGTTTATGTTATACTTGTCCATATATCATAGTATATTAATATACATGCCTTGTTATAACACATAATTTTAAATTGATATTTCCTATCGATATTGTGCTTTGTTATACTAGATGATGATATTGATTGATTTTATAGATTAAAATTGCTTGATTTATGTGTAAATTATGCTAATGATTATTATATTATGTGATTTTTAATGTGTGATTTAATAAATCTTTTATGAGTGCATTGATTGTGTCTTGTTATGTCATGTGTCAATTGTGTCATATAATCCTCTAGTCTATGTCATGGCCATGTTGTCTATGTCCACTCAGTTTTAAATCATGTCTTAACTACTTATGTGATTCATGATCATGGTATTATGTGCATGTGTATTGTTACATATATGATTTTTATTGAGATTAGTACCATGATTACTATCATGCATAATTTTAATGTGCGTGATGTCATAATTTTTATATTCTATTTCTTATTACTATGTGCCTAATTTCTATATCTACTTAACATGAGACTTGTGTGCCCATTACTTTAGATTACATGTTTCTTATATTTTAATGATACTATATTTATATTATGATATATAAATGATGTATGTATACATACTTTACATGATTATTTTTTTTATATAACACATGGTGCACATATCTCTTTGTTTTAAAATGAGTGATTCATAGGCTTCATCCCTCATATCAAAAGGGACCATATAGTGGGATTGTCTTAGGTATTCATGCCATGATAGGTAGATAGGTCACAGTTTGGGAAAGATTAAGTGATTAAAATGGGATAATTTGACATAATTAAGCATATGTGAGGCATATGATGGGTATTCTACATGTTAGATACATTTGGGGCATTTTATGATATTATGAGATAGATTATATGTATCAAATTGAGAAAACATATCATAATAATTGGATTGACAAACATGCTATAACATTATGATAAATAGATGATGGCATTTTATATCATTTTGAGGTGCATATTTATTATATTTAGTTCATGAATTTTATTCATACAACACATTTATATTTTTATATTAAGGATCAATTGGGAACAATGGTACTATGTAAGCACTTTGTATCTAAAATTTGTCTACAATGGTCGACTCAAAGTTAAATGTACATAAAAACCTATTTATGGGTTCCACATTTATATACAAACATGTTTCAGGGTTCCACCTTGACATACAAACCTATTTCAGGATTTCACATTTACATACGAACCTATTTTTGGATTCTAAAAATAATAATTCTAATAATTTGTGAAATTAAGGTTTATGTGTCATTTAAATTCTATAAATTATCCTTTTCCAACGTTGATTGAGCCATTAACACTCCTGAACACATGATTCTAGTGGTTTCATATACTTGGGGCCTAATCACCCCATGAAATTATCCAATTGATTTTAACGAGTGTCAACTTGGTCTACATACCCATAGGTGTATTCATTCCTTGACATTTAAATTGAAAGGAATGAAAATTAGATTGTTCCAATCCATAAACATCTCTGGTTTTGGTAGAACATCACATTCTTAAAAATAAGAATCTAAAATTATTTTAGCAACATAGACTTATAGATAGATACGCAAAATAAAAGAGCATCAATATCATATATTATATATCCAAATCTTGTCAAATACAATGAATGTGTCTTGCATATATAGGTAAGGAAGCTATCTAAGAGATAAATATGTAATATCATATAATATATAAAAATAAGATAAATGAAATATCTACACATAAGTGCATGGGAACAACTAAATAAAAGGAAAAATAAATAACCTAGGTGAACATGAGCTAAGGTGAACAACTTACTATAACACCCCCCCCCCAAGTAAATGTAGGGGCCAACAATAAAGTGGCATATTTATAGTATGAGCCCTCACAACAAGGATTAATTGGGTACTCATGTTCAATATATCCATGAAGAAATAATATGTCCTCACAAACACCCCCAAGGAAAACTTATGAAACCTTAAGCATGCTACACAACTCAAGGTAATGAGGTGATGTAAAAGGCTTTATAAATATGTTGATTTTATTGATCTGTGAGTGACATCACCTAAAAAAGAGAGGAAAACTTGAGATGAATAGTACTCCTATCTGTTGGTTTGAAATTGACACTCTGTTATACATTGTCTTGATGCCTACTGCTGTCCTAAATTTGACACTCTTCTGGCCACTATCTCTGTGTTATGCGTGAATCTAAAAAATAAACACACCTGTGATACATAAAAATTTAGGAATGATGAATATAATACACATAAAACATAGGATGTAACAAAACACATGCCCACACTAAAAAAAATACATAACCAAACATATAACTGTACAACAATAATGATCTTATTCATTCTTTCCAGACCATCACTATGAATGTCATAAGCCAAAACTTACAAGAAAAAAGGTAAAGATCTTCTTGTTGGTCATTACATCAAACAAAAAATTGGATATACAGAAAAAAGCATCCTTATGATAAATTCACAAATGAATGACTATAACACCTTAAGCTATGATACCATGAAAAGAACAAAAAATGTATCATTTTAAGACACAAAGATCTATGTGTTAATATAACATCACATTCATAAAAACAAGAATATGAAAGTAATTTAACATAATATACATATAGGTAGATATGAAAAACAAAAAAGTAGCAATATCATATATTATATCTCCAAATCTTGTCAAATACAATGAATATACCTTGTATATATAGGCAAGAAAGATCAATCCTAGCTAAGAGATCAAGCTAAGTGATCCATCATAACTAAAAGATCAAACCTAGGACTAAGAGATAACTATCCTTAAAAGATAAAAATAACTAGAATCATAATATCTAAGATATAAATATGTAATATTTCATAATATCTAATATAATATAAATTAAATATTCACACATAAGTGGGTAAGAATAACTAAATAAAAGGAAAAATAAAGCACCTAGGTGAACATGAGCTAAGGTAAACAACCTACTCTAACATAAATTTTAATTAATCCAATGATCTAGATTACTACTAATTTTTTTATCATGAGTGGAAATTGATCTATACATGTTTCAATGGGGCAAATGGCACATTTGAGGAATATATGTTATAATCAAGAATGGTTAATCAAAAGTACCAAAATTCTTCTTTAATCATTTAAATCTAACATTTTTAATACTAGACTAAAAGGGGGCATTTTCAAACATCTAAATTTAGTATTACACACTTGGTAACACCTATTTTGGCACAATTTGACATATTTTGAATTTATATACACATTAAAATATTATGTAAACCTTCCCCTATTTGTCTACCCATCTATTGTCATTGCTAACCCAATTTATTAGATACATATATGAGGGATCACCCTAGTCTTTGAAATAACATTCCATAATCCTAAACACATTGTCTTCGTATCTCTTATCTTTGATTTTATCTCTTCAGATAGTACCATAAACAATAAAATAGTTATGGTTTTGTTGTAGGTATATATCTCTACTAGTAGTGTTGTGGAACACTCAATGACTATTTTCAAAATTGGTAAGTTTTCATCAGGTTTGCCTAGACATGTTTCATTGGATGTCATAGTAGGATATATCAAAGAGTCTTAAATAAAAAAATCAATCCTAAGATTATACTTGTAAATTACATCGATAATCACTTGAAAGCTTGAAAAATCCTTAACCCTCTCTTATGACATTATCACAAAACCATACATACCTAAAAAAACCTCAAAAAATATCTCTAGAGTTAAGTTTGAGTAAAAACACAAGTCAAATTTATATGATGTCAACTATTAAAATATAGACATTGCATTGCATTATAACATAATTATCATAGTGTGCACACACCCCTATGTGGGAAGTGTACATTTAGTTTGAGCCCTCTTTGAAATATTTAAATATAGGTAATAGTTAGTCACTTAGTGAGGAGTCGCGACTATCTAATGCAACTTACTAACCTCATTTTCAAGGGTCATATTGTGTCAAAAGTGTGATTAGGCTTCGAAATATGGAAAATAAAAACTTTGATCACTACATAAGACTGAGGGTGGGCACACACATAAGAGGTATATATAGGTGAGTGCACAATGGTATGAGGTGACATAGACTTACATCGCAAATTGGAATAGTATCGATATATCTTAGACAAAAATGGTTGCTACATGATTCTTAGTTCCACTAAAAATTTTATAGAGGGTTTAAGCACCTATTTCCTTATCTAAGGGGCTAAAGAGTAGATACAAAACATTTTTAGGGAATGTGTTGCATCAAGTGAGACAAATAAGTAAAATTCAGAGAAGTCCATATCGTTTCCATCATTTTTTTAATTATAAATATAATAGGTGCAATATAAATATACCTCTTTCACATTAAAACTTGTATAATTAAATCCCTATTTCACACAATCTAAATATTCAAAGTTTTATCTTATTTATAAAAAATCAATCAAAAAATTATATGTATATATATATATATATACATAAACATACATATGTGTATATATACATACATATAAACACATACATACATGCATACATCTCTCTCTCTTTCTATATATATATATATATATATAGAGAGAGAGAGAGAGAGGTATGCATGTATGTATGTGTTTATATGTATGTATATATACACATATGTATATATGCATTCACACACACACACACACACACACACACACACACGATTCCAATGGTATTATTGAATGATAGACATGTTTCTACATATGATTATGGATTCACAGTTACTTGGGGGTTGTATCACACTTACACCTAGGCATCCATGTGTTGATTATATGGTCATCTAAAACAATACTTTAGGTTTTATAATTCTTTGTGTCCATATCATATTGATTTTTATAGTTTATTATATATATCTTGGTATATCATATGTATTTAAAGATTTAAATTAGTATTTATTTGTGTATTATTTTATGAGTTATTAGTGTTAGCTTTAGAATGATTTGAATGTTTGCTACATATTGTGTCTCTATTGTTTTCCATCTATCTGCTATACTTACGTGTGTTTATTCATGTGTATCTCTTGTTTTCCCCAGGGTGGATACTTTAGTTATATACTTTGTGTCACCTATTTATTGTATACAATCTTATTTCTCTAGTTTAATCTACATGATAGTGCCTAATTTGTCTACTCTATGTGACATTGATTGAATTATATTCTCCATATACATCCATACATACATACATATAATTTAATTTGATCATGATATGATTTATCTATGCTTAGATTTATTACCTTCCTTTATTTGTGTACTCTATGTTATTATGATTGGTGTCATGATTTATATCATGCATGCTAGGTATAGATTTCCTACATGTATGTTGCCTATGTTTTTGTTAGAATAATTAACTAGATTACTAGTTAATTATTAAGGTTAATTCATCCTGTTGAATAGTATGTTTATTTATTTATTTTTCACAAACAACATAAGAATAATCTATTGTTGGAGTTTATTAAAACTCATGTAGATATTTAGAGTGGGTTAGTTCATAGGATAATTGGGCTATCCCATTATTTTTTAGAAACTATTCTATGTAGACTATCATGTAAAAATAATGGCTATTGCCAATGCATTTTTTAATTAATGAATTTTATTTGATTCATTTTAGAAATTTGGTATCAAAGCAGAGGAAGCCTAGAGGGAAAGAATTTGGAACATAAAGAAGATGAGATGCAAGAATAATAATGGCACCTGGTAACTTTTTGATTCTTTCCTATAAAAACTAAAATCTACAAAATTTTACTTCTCAACTAAATTTCCACACATAAGAAGAGGCAAAAAACATCAATCAAATGATGGAGCTCCAAATCACTCCATAGTTTGTCATTAAGACATGAATATTTGGCATATTTTCCACTCTACATATATATAAAAACATCAATACATGTGTTATTTGTAAAATTGTATGTAGCATAGTATGAAAATACATAAATATATAAATCAAATAATTAGAATAGTAGGTTTTTTTAAGAATAAGAAGGGAGAGAAGCACCATTGAACTCTTTGTTCCATCCCACTTCCATAAAGTGGAGCACCACCATAAAAATGAAGGTGTTGTTTTTTATAGATAAAATTATAAAAAGATAATCATAAAGAAAGAAGATCACTTGATAAAAGTTTCTTGGTAAAAAAACATTTAAAAAGAGACAAAAAAAACAACCAAAAAAAATTAGGACAAACAAAGAGGTGCTAACCATTTTTTTCATTGGAGGAAGATTCATGACAGTTTGTGGAGTGCCATATTCTTTAGGAAAATATTTGTGCATAGGTTTATTTTTATTGCTTGATTTTTTAAATATTATTATCCAAGTATTTCCTATTCCATAAAAATTATTATGGAAAATAATATTTTATTAATATTTAAAAAATACAAACTTTATAATTTTTAATTATTTTTCCTTTAAAATATACCTCCAAAAAATTTCATTTATAGATTTGGAAAAATTTAATCTGATAGGATCATAAAAATAGTTACTTTCTCTACTTTTTGGTAATAAACCACATTACAAAAAAAAAAAAAAAAATTAAACCATTATCATACTCCCTATTTAATTATTTTCCTATAGATGTACTTAAAATCATAATAATATGATATCTAAAACTTCCACAAGAATTATTTATATAAAATTTAAGATCAATCTTAATTTTTTCCTAAAAATCCATTAATTTTATTTTTTAATAGATCATATAGTGTTCCAAAATAATTATTTTTAAAAACTAAACATTTTAGATTTATATAATACCCAAAAATAACAATTAATTGTGTAACTTGAAAACCAAAAGGTTTTAGGCCATAAACATTTGCTCACTTGTGTGAAATATCATATCAAAGCACCTCGTAAAATTATTTTGTTCCATCCTACATAATTTCCATATTTAGTTGTTTTAAATATTTTTAAAGCATAAAACAAACTCATATCGGATCAAGAACTTTTAAAATCTCAAAAATTGTAAATACCCAAAACCTAAGATTTTTTTATAAATTTTTAATAAAAGCTTAAACATAAGTATAAAGTAATTTTTATTCAAAAATGTTAAATTTATGGATTTAATTGTTTTTCCATTCATTTCATGTTTTTTAACAACACATCCCCTAGGTTTCAATTGTGTTTCGAAAGTTGTAAAAATCACAAGATCTTTTGTTATGGGTTAAGAGTTAATTATTTTTACATGACATATGGTGTCAAGTGTACTAGTATAATACTTAATCTATTATAAAAATATGTATGTGGATTTTAGCTTCCTTGTATCTCATAAGAAACACCTAGTTTTCTTCTATTTTCCATTAGGAACCCTTTCATTTGTTTGATTTCATGGTGCATTGGTAAGCGGTTATCCTAAGAAAGTTACTCTCTACATACCTAAAAGATAGGATATTGAGGATAAAGGATGGTCTAAACCTACATATTCAATTCCCTTTGGGCTTGTTCACTATTTACAATTAAAGATAAATATATCAGAGAGCCTACAAATCAATCACACCTCAGCCTAATATTTTCAAAAGTAAGTTCATATCATAAATAAAAAACTTCAGACATATAATGGCCAAAAATGGTAAATATTTGTTCTACCTAATACACATCTTCTTCATGATGATAACTATTGACATGGAAAAACAAGGTGAAGACTCACCTAGAATTGAAAGATCTTTGGTTGGTTTTTTATGACACATTCACCTAACACACCTCAAACACTGAATAACTATAAAATTTTAATAAAATGAACCATAAGGAAAAGTTGATATTTATTTTTGGTGTATTGGATGAGGTTTAGCCTCATATTTGAAATTCTACTTCAACCAAATATGCCTAAAAAACTTAGTATCATCTACTAATGTAAGAACCATAATATCATCATCCATCTATAAATCTAACTTCATTATCTTAAGTTGAATATAAGTGAGAAATTTGAAGGCTATATTCATCGTGTTGCAAAATTGTGGGCCTTGATCCTAGCATTGGGAGAGAAAGTTTCAAAAGACTCCTTAGTATGCATTATCATGTGAGTGCTACCTTCCACCTACAAGATATTTGTAACTTCTATAAAAACATTAGAGATGATTTAAAATTTTGAAAAGTTGATTAATATGTTGTATTAGGAAGAATCTATGCACACAATAGAGGAAGATGAATAAGATCATGTACTTTCATCACATCATAAGTGGAAAAGGTCCATGAAGATTTTAAAAATTCCCTAAATAGAACAATTAATAGAATCAACATGAAAAATAACTTTATTCTCATAATATCTTTATAATCTATGGGAGGACATGCCATAAAATAAATAATTACCAGTACAATGCATTTACAAAAGCTCATACAACAACATGAATTCCACCCCCAATAATCTCCACAAAGATATAAATAGAAGCAAAAATTCACACATAATTGGAAGAATAAGCATGGAAACATTAATGAAGACAATAAATATTCAGATGATGATTTTTTTTACTACATATATTAAAGACGATATCACTCCTCCATATGTAGTCTAGTATGGGGATTCTAGTGCCACAAGGCATCTGGCCAAATGAAAGGCTTGGATAACCACCGTGAAACATTTAGAATATCATGGTAATGTATCTCTAGGATATGATTAATATTATAGAGTCTAAGGATGTGATGATATTTATTTATCTCTTGAGAATCATTCATATAAAATCACATAAGTCTTATATGTTCCTAGACTAACAAATAATCTATTATATGTAAGTAAATTGATTGCTAAAAAACTAATGGCTGAATTTGATTTAAAAGATTGACTTTTTCTTCTCATTATAAAAAAGTCTAGAAGCTCACAAAATTTTGTAAGAGATTATATTAAAGGTAGCAAGAGGTAATACATATCCTTAGGATCAATCTAGAAGAAAAAACCATGAACGAGAAAGCTTATGCCAAATAAAACACTCTATTAAATGGAGAATGCATAAATAATATTTAGGATTATTATAATCCCAATAGTTTTCTATTATGATATATTATATGCTACAGGAGTTCCTATTAAATAGGTGAGTGAATGGGTTTGGATAACTCAGAGTCTATTACAAAAATTTCATAGATAATTGTTACAACCCATGTGGAGCTACACCTAATAATAATAACTACAAGATTATGCACAAAACTTATGTACACACAAATAAATCCCTAAATAGAGCTTAAATAATTTTATTGACACAAATAATGATAAGACTAGCTAATAGTTAACCTAGTATAATGTGAAGACTTCAACACCCTCCCTTAAGTGGAAGTTAGGGAGAGAAAGCAAAATAAATATGGGTCCCATATACTAGACCTAATAAGGTACCCATGTAAAATAAAATCAAAAAATAAGGAATAAAGGACTTCACATTGAATAACCCCAAGGAAAATTTCCTTCATCCCAATCAATGCTCGTAACTGAATATAATGAGGTGCTACCAAGGTCTAGTAAAGATGTGAAAAACCTAGTTAGTGGTAGGCATGAACTCCAACAAAATATATCCATCCTAAATAAGCTTTCAATTGAATTTCATATGAAACTCAATGTGATTTGTTTGTTGATACTCAATAGGTTGTGTGAAATACCAAATAACAACTATATTATGATATGGGAAGATAAACTCGCCTAGCAATTGTCATATCCAAAGTGCCTCCTAACTAGATTTGACAAAACTTAGATATTCAACCTTAGTGGAGGACAACGCAATAGTTGTTTTATTTTTAAAATCCCATGAAACTTGACTAGAAACAAGGTTATAGACCAAATCACAAGTCTGTATATCACTATTTCCTACCCAATCTAAATTTACATATCCCACAATTCATGAAGATCCTTATGATGTATTGAATCCCAAAGTGTGTAATGTCCTGAATGAAGCACAAAATACGTTTGGATGCTTGAAAATGACTCTCATGAGGATCATTAGATAATAGAGAGACAAGTCCAACATCAAAAGTGATATTAGGGTGAGTGCAAGTCAGGTAGAAATGACTACTTACTAGTTATCAATATAATGTCAAATCAACTAAATGATTCATGCAACTAGTACATAAAACAACAGCTAACTAAAATGGAGTGGGATCAAGATTATAACCAACCATGATAAACTAATGAATCAAATTACAAACATAATTATGTTGTCTAATGGATATTCCTTCAATGGATTGATAAGTTTGAAGGCCAATATAATAGTGTAGAAGTCCTAAATTTATCATGTCAAATTACTCCATCAACTTGTGCTTGATATCCTAAATCATGGGGTCTAAACTATCTATGAGAATTATATCATCAAAATATAGGACAATTATTAGAATATTTTTATTTTGTTTCTATATGTAGACATTAGGGTCAAATGAATAATGGGTGAAATAAAAACTAAGTATAAAACTATCGATCTTCTTGAACCAAGCTCAAGGAACTTTTTTAATACCATATAGAAAATGACAAAATATGCATAAAACTAAAGAAACCTATATAAATATTTGTAATTATTCCATATAGATCTCCACTTGAAGATAATTGTGTAGGAAATCACTCTTTGCATCCATTTGGTTTACCACCTAATGATGTATTCTTTTGTCTAAATTTCCATTTAGGCTTAGAAGACTAAGAATATTGAGAAGATTGAGAGGTATATTCTTGCTCAGGATACTCCAGAGACACAAGAAGTTCCATATCAAGAACTAGTGGTAAGAAATAATCAACATCAAATGGTAATTAATCTAGACACTTCCATTAGTATGGATTTCCCATCTTGGTTGGCAATGCAGACAACTCTAGAATCTAAAGAAGAAATAAATCTTGAGGAAATAGACTTGCAATTGTTGAATAGTCTTGATACGAAATCAAAGAAGCCTAAATCTGTTAAGGTAACTTCAAAATTGATAATTGAGCCTACAAGACACAAGTTTGTAGAGGTATCAGTTACACCATAGGGCATGAGCAATGGTGAAGTTATTGAAGGTGACTTAACAATTACAAAGATATCTCTTGGAGAAGTTACCATGAAAAGCTTTAAGAAGGATACCCAGACCTTGATTGACACTCTCATTAAGAAGTTTGATGAGGAAAATACTACTAAAGCCAAGTTTAAAGAACAAAATGCTCAGTTATGTGAAATAATAGCCAAAGTTGCCAAGTTTGTTCCACAATAATTTATTCTTTCAGAAGATTCAATTGGCCAGCAAGTAATAATTGAGGTGGAAGAAACTAGAGATAAAGCTAAGGTTATTGATAAATGGTTGGAGAAGATGCATCAAACTGCCCAGAAGCTCTTTCTTGAATTTTTAGGTACTCATGTTGATGTTGTGAATAAATTAGTAGAAATAAAGGTAGTGAGGAATGAAATTGAGAATGATAATGGAATTTCCAAGTTGTGGTAGGAGAGCCCACAAAGAAAAAGTTCTTTGAGTGAGAAAGTTTTGGTTGAAGATAAGATTATCTCTGAAGGATCTGTGAATAAATTAAAATAAGAAGAGTATCTCTAATCTTTTTGAATGCATATTCTTGATGAAATGTGTGAAGAAATAAAGACTTTGGAAGAACAAGCTTACAATGAAAAGGTGAACAGGAAGATTGTCTCTATTGTCTTACTAACATTTGGTCTGATAATGTTCTAAGGACATCTAAGCAAGTATATCAGTATTTCAAACAATTAATGGAAAAGGCCACAACTCCTTTTACAGTGAAATTTATAAAGAATTTAATCAAATATCAACATGAAATAAATAGGCTTAAACCAAGTCTTGAAAAGGTGAAAGCTCATAGTAGATAGTTGGAAAGAGAAATGCTAAAATTTGAGACTAAAAGGTAATCACTTGCTAAACCAGATGATACAACAATACAGTCCATGATGTCTCAACACATTAAATACAGAGAGAAGTGTAGAAGATTTCAATGTTTCTTCTACTTCTTCTTCTATTTTCTTCTTACAACTTGTAATGTATTTAAGTAACTTTAATTTAAGTAATTACTTGTAAAAGTAAGGTGTTGAAAAATGTAAGACTCAAGTAACTTGGCTAAATGTCATTAATTGAAGTCATTTTGTAAAATCAAATTACTTAAGCAAGCTTTGTGTTGCATGCAAAGATATTGTTTTTGTTTTAAACTATAAAACCAACAAGTGCTACATGTCATTGGCCATGGCATGTCACAGAAAAGAAATTCTAAGAGGATGCCTCTCAACCGTTCCCAGTTTTAATGCAGCACATGGGTTTTGAAGAAGTTTTTTCCAATTTGATTTTGACACCTATTTTTATATAAATATAAGTGCAAGCCTACGTGCCTGGGGATGATGGTAATTTTTTCATAGACATTTTAACTGATGCAAGAGAATTTAATCAATCTAAAAAGTTTATGTTTAGATTTTTGAATTTTTCTTTTGTATGAAATTGGTTCAAAGTAAATGAGAAAGAAGTTATTTTCTATGAAAAATTGCATCTTAAGAGATCATTTGGTGTATTTTTGAAGGTTAAAATAGTAAACTTTGTGTTATCTTTAATTTGAATGTGAATTTTAGTCTTTCTTAGTCATTTGGTAAAAATATTATCAGCTCTTGAATGTCTATTTACTTGTATGGATTCAATAAGATTTGTAAAACTACTTGTTGTGAAGTACAACTTCTCTCTTCTCACATGTTCTAGTTTTCCACTCTTAGTTACCCAAAAATTATTTACACATTCTTTGAAAGAGTGCTTACTTGCTGCAAAATCACCTTGTTAATTTTCATGAACTCTATGATTAAAGTAATACCCATAGAAATAAGACAACTTGCACATAATATGTATAATCTGTGAATAAAAAAGAATAGTAGATAATTAGAAGTAAATCGACATAAGCATACAAGAGCTTCATTTTTAAATAAGGGTATTTAATCCTATGATTTCCTAGGTACTTTTTTAATCTTGAAAAATATCTAGTCAATAATTACTAGTAACTCTGCTAGGGATGCGAACAACCTAAACTCCCAGATCTAAAAATAGATTACTCCTTCAAGTTGAAAAAACCATAGTTAATGTTTAATTTTCTAAAATTTACATGATTTTCAAACCATTCATCTTAAGTGCTTAATGAAAAATAATTCATGCACCTCTGAATAAAGTGTGTCCTTATTGAAGTTAACTCCACGTTCTAAGAATAGAAGCATCATTTTTATTAGATTACTGCCTGTCTAAAAGTTACATTTTATTTAATGCCTTATTTATCTTGAACTCACTTCATATTTGTTAACCACCACCCAAATCTTCTTTTATATACTAAATTTATTTAGTAATCCTCATAAATTTTGTGCTTTAAATTGGCAAATTAACCTTTTACCAGAGTAAGGAGAGCTCAAGGCCAAATAGATGATTTATTTGAATTGCAAGACTGTTTCAATTTTAATTTCCTATTCAATCTAGAACATGAAGAGCTAGTCTCTTACCTATGATACAAGCACAAACTTCTATAAATCATCTACAACATAATTATTTAGGAATAATTTAACTCGTAAATCCTCAATTCATTATTCACAGAAGAATGGTGAAACCACTTCCCATCCCTTAGGGGGTAGTAATCGAACCTCTGAATTTGAATCCCCCTCTTCATGACTTACCAAAGGGGTCAAGAAATAATTTTCCAAAGTTCACTAGTGATGAAAAATAAATCCCGAATGAGTATTTTGCTACTTTCTTTATAGCCTATGGAGTAAATGGCATCGAGCATGAAGATGTCTTAGTCAAACTCTTCATTAATACCTTACATGACTTAACTGTAGAATGGTTTTACCATTTATCTCCTAACACTATAGTAATTTAGGCCACTATGCATAAGTAATTTGAAAAAAGATTCAAAGTTGTTGAAGATTCCCACATATTGCCCAACTAAATCAACTCAAAAAGGAGCCACATGAGCACATGCGATATTTCATTAACAAGTTCAATAGATTACTCTATAAAATCCCTCAATTTTCTTCGCCCACTGGAGATAATTAGAAGTGCTTCTCCATCCATGCTTAGTTATTGTAGGTTAGCTATCAACTACATAGAGCACATCTTGATGATTTAATAGCAGCTCAAAATATTTTTATAGAAGTTGAAGATGACTTGATAATGGTTGGAAAGATCAAAAAAAACTTTTAAGAGTGACTCTTCTACTTCAAGCACATCACAAACCATTGATCCCTTATTACATAAGTTGGATAATGACTTGCTACAAGTCAAAAGGCAAACTTATCAAGGTACTCATGCTGCCCCTATGAGGAATGCACCTACATAGAATTTCAATAGTCATAACAAGAACCGTATTGTTGGTCTTACACAAAAAATAGCAATTGAAGATGCTCCCAAAAATCATGTTGAGATGAATGAAGAAGATCATATGATTGATGATACTCATCAAAGTCTTGCTGATGAAGATGACTTCATAGATCCTATTGGTGACTCCAACATAGGATATCTTGAATATTAGTCAGAAAGTAACTGTGAAAAAGCATTTGAAGAAGATCATAGTCACACTTTTGTAGTTTTTACAAGGTTACAGGCTCAGCAAGATGGTGTAAAATCCTCCAAGGAGTAAGAGAAAGAGAAAGGAGACTCTAAATCAGATGTAAGCATTCTTAAAAGAGGTAGTCCTTTACCTTCTTCTTTAGTTCCAAAAGATAAGTATGTAACTTCTTCTCAAACTCATAAGTCAATAACTCATACTATTGAAGCTAATCCTACTTTGTCTACATCCATTCCCTCTTTTGACAAAATTGATCACATAAAGAAAACCAAATTCAAATGTTAGAAGCCAAATACTTGAGGTCTTACCCAGATCAGTTGAATAGATTAGTCAAGTATGTTCAAAGTAAAGGGTCAAACAGTTCAACCAATGCCTCTAAAGGTATCTTGCCTACCCCCAAACAAGTCTCATCTCAAAATAATGTTGTGACTTCTTCCTCTATGTCTACTTCCACATCTGAAAGGATTGATCCATTTTATGTGTCTCTCTTAATCAATGGGTTTAAGTTAAGCAACTGTATCTTTGACTCTAGAGCATATGATAATGTTATGCCAGCTAAAGTAGTTGATGCCCTTGGCCTCAATTTGACTAAAATAATAGGTAGATGTTACTCAATGGAGAGACAAGTTCCCCTGATTGGATATATCAAAGATGCCCAAGCTATCTAGGTGGATTTTCTAGATAAAAGACTCAAAATGACAATTTTGGTAGTAGATATTCTTGTCTCTTATGGAATATTGCTAAGTATAAAATTATGCAAGGATAGGTGGAGAAGTCATGATGGATTAGTCATGTGCTCACATTCTAATCAAAGGATTAAATTAAAAAAATCAAGCCTAAAAATAAGTCCAAGTATACAGTTTCTAAGTTTGATGATCCAAGGTCACAGATCTTTTTTGAAGAATCAAACCATATAGTTTGCTACCTTAAATTAGGTGAGGAGATACAAGAACTATAGGAAGAAGAAGAAGAAGAAGAAGAAGAAGAAGATAAGATATAGATGCTAGATTTTGATGGTAGTTGTAGTTTTCTTGGATTCGTGTAGGGGTAGTACTGATATCACCTAATGGTAGAATATTTCCTTACTCCTATAAACACATCTTTGAAAATACTAACAACACAATAAAATATGAGTCACTCCTATTGGGACTTGAACAAGCAAATAAAAAAGGAGTGAGACTCCTAAAAGTTCAAGGTGATGTTGAGTTTATAGTAAGACAAATTTATGGCCAATATCAGGTGAAGAAAGACAAGTTAAGGCACTATTGTGATCGAGTTCTAAGTGCAACACTTGACTTTGCATCTTTCTCAATCACCTTAGTTCCTCAAGATCATAACTCTAGTGCTGATTCACATGTAATTATTGCATCTTTACTTAGACTAGATCAGTAGCCTACACTTTTCTAAGAAGGTAACTATAAAATAGAAATGGTTTACCATCCAAAGGATCTAGATAATGTCGACGAGTGACAAGTTTGTAATGATGAAAAGCAAATAGTTGCATTCCTTGGGTAGTAAGATAACTTTAAAGAATTGTAATTTGAAGGGAGTAGCTCATTTCTACACCAGATGAAAATAGGTATTACTAACCCTAAGCTTACTAATAATCAAGATATAATTCAACTAAAGGGAAATAAGATCCCTAAAGGGTTAGTTTCTTTAGAAGAAATCTTTGAAAAGCATGATCAATTTCTAAAGAAAAAGAAAGAATATGGTGATAGTTCATCTTTGAAAGTACAATAGATTAATCTAAGCAGTGAAAAAGAGCCTAAGATGGTCACCATTGAAAAATTTTGCTCTCGAAAAGAAAAGGAAACATTCATCAAGCTTTTCATAAGATACATTGATGTGTTTGCCTGGTTCTACAAAGATCTAAATTCCTTTTAGCCAGATGAGGAACAACACTATATTCTACTTTAGCCAGAAGTAAAGCCCTTCAATCAAAAGTTACATCATCATAACTCGACTATCTTAGGTACTATTTATGTTAAAACACAAAAACTCTTTGATGTAAATATCATCTATCCAATCCACCATTCAGAATAGTTAGTAAATATCATCCCAATGATAAAGAAAAATAGATAAATCTACGTAAGTGTTGATTTTTACAATCTGAATTAAGCCTCTCTAAAATATAATTGCCCATTGCCCATTATGGATCACACCTTGCAAGTGGTTATAGGTTCAAAGATGTTATCCATGTTAGATGGATTTTTAGGATACAATCAGATAAAAGTAACTAAAGCAGATTCATACAAAACAAATTTTATATTGTCATGGGGAATGTTTACCTATCAGAAGATGTCTTTCAAGCTTATTAATGTTGTAAAAACTTTTCAACAAGTAATGGATTTGGCATTTTCTCATCTAAATAACAAGAGTATAGAGGTATACCTTGATGACTTGAGAGTCTTCTCCAAAAAGAGAGGTAATCACTTGGCTTATTGAGAAGAAGTGCTCATCCAGTGCAAGAATCATGGGATTTCTTTGAATCCCAAGAAATTGCTATTTAATGTGATTGAAGCAAAACTTATTGGTCACATAGTATCAAATGAGAGGATAAAGATTGATCTAGAATGAGTCAAAGCTATTCAGAGTTTACATATGCCTACATCCAAAGAGTGCATTCATTCTTTGGTAAGGTCAATTTCCTTAGAAGATTCATTCCTAATTTTTCCAGGTTGACTCACCACATATCTGATATGATGAAAAAGAGGCAAGACTTCAAATGGAATACTGAAGGTAAGTTGACATTTGAAAGGATTAAAATAGCTATCGTTGAAGCTCTAGTGCTAGTTTCCCCAGATTTCAGTAAAGAATTCATTCCTTATTATTATTATTCTGAGCACACTATGTCATCCATACTCTTATAAAAGAATGATGAGGGTATTGAATCCCCAATAGCTTTCATGAGACAACCATTGAAAATATCCAAATTGAAGTATTCACAGATGGAGAAACATGCCTTTGTTGTAGTCAAAACATGTAAAGTTTTTAGGTTCTACATTTTGTCTTCACATACTAAATTTTATATACTTGATACTTCAGTCAAATCAATTCTAACATAGAAAAAACTTAAAAAACTAAGAGGCACCTAAGTAGATAAGGTGTAAGAGTTTGATCTTGAAATCAAACCAATGAAGCTAGTGAGAGGGAGAGGCTTGTGCTAGTTGATGATAGAGAAAAAACCTGATGACACAAATATGACAACACCTTCATTGTAAGTTGAATCAGTTGAAGATATATCTATGGTTTTTTTTTAATCTTGTGGATGAATGGTACAACAAGATTGCCTACTTCCTGACTTATGGAGAATGCCCAGATGATCTGACACGTAAGGAAAAGCATACCATCAAGCTAAAGTCAAAGGATTGTGTACTTTGGGATAATGGTTTATACAAAAGAGGAATTGATGGTGTCTTCCTCTATTGTGTGGACAAAGAGAAAAAAATGAGACTACTGGAGCAATACCATGATAAAGCATGTGGAGGCCACTTCTCAGCATGAGACACAACACACAAAATTTTATGAGCAAAGTATTTTTGGCCTACACTTTTCCAAGACACTTTTGATTGGGTTGTTAAGTGATAATCATGTCAACACTTTATGAGTCATGTAAATTTGCTAGCTTTGCCATTAAAACTAGTTGTAATATGTGATCCATTCCAGCAGTGGCACATGGATTTTATTGGCATGTTGAATCCTCCTTCAAGTGTTGGACATTGCTATGTTTTAATTGCAATTGATTACTTCAGCAAATTGGTAGAAGCCTTTGTTGTCAAGCACACCACTTCTAAAGTCATATGTGATTTCATCAAAGAGAACATTGTATTAAGGTTTGGTGTCCCACATAAGATAGTAATAGATAATGTAGTCAACTTTCCTCAATAAAACTAACTCATTTTTGTTACTCATATGGAATAGACCTAGTTCATGCTTCAAATCACTATCCTTAGGGAAATGGTCAATCTGAATCAAATAACAAGAACTTGATGACCATCATTCGTAAGTTGGTGGATAATAATCAACAAACTTGACACAAGAAGTTGTTTGATGCATTGTGGGCTGACAGGGTCACTCTAAATAAAGCCATTGGTATGTCTCTTTTTTAGTTTTTATAAGGAACAAATGTTGAGATACTAATCACCATAAAGTTTTCTAATTTGTAATTGTCCAAAGCTATTGAAGATATGACTTAGCAAGATTCATTTGATAAGAGGATCATGTTCCTCACTAAGTTGTAAGAGATTTGTATTCAATTTGTTGACTGATTAATTGGTCATCAGATGAAAGTGAATAATATCTTTGATAAGAAGGCTTGAGATAGATAGTTTGAAGTTGGTGACTTGGTCCTCCTATGGGATAAACAAAATGAACAAAAAAGAAAACATGGTAAGTTTGACTCACTATGAAAAGAGCCTTTTATTATAAAGAGTATTGTTGGAAGGGATAGCTTCATCCTAGCTTATCGGATGGGATTAATTACCGCTTCCATTCAATGGGTAGTACTTAAATCTCTAAAAGAATTAAGTAGTAGGGTAACACCTGTATGTATATAAATAAAGTTTGTAGTCTTTATTTTGTTTGGTTGTTTTTACTTTTATGTTTGCTTGTTTGTTTTGTAGTTTTTATGATTGAGTTTTTGAAAAGACTTTGTACCCAATAGACAAGATTCAAAACCAAAGATACTAGGATTTCATCCTTATTTCTTTCTTCTTGATAGAAACAAAGATGTCCCTAGATGGAGTTAGCTAGTGTCCCCAAAATTTCATATTCAAAAATTTTGGGTTACCCCTGTTTAAAAAATTTCATTTTGTCTTATGTGAGTCAGTTATCCTTGTTAAACCAATCCCCTAAATAAAGTCTTAATCTTTAGTATTTTTTATTTTGATCGCTTTCTCTTCCCAATTGCTTCAAAATTGCTCTAGAAGGCTGAAAACATCTACCAAAGGCCATCCTTGAAAATCCCATTTACTCACCTTTCCTAGAAGATCAAAATAGCTAAGTGCTTGGGTTCATTTCCAATACAACTCAAGTTCTCCAAGCTACTTAACTTATTAAACAAGAAGAAAAGTAGTCCCGCTAATTCAAGTTGCATGATCTAGTTCAAACCAGAATTACCAAATAACTTTATTTTGCATCAAAATATAAGTAAATTAATCCCAAAAACCTGTTAAATACTACATTAAAAAATTGGTTTTTTGAAGTAGCTTTACTTACCCAAAGCCACAAGTAAAAGTAACGGAGGTTTACAAACCCGAAGTACTCACTAGTCAAGACCAACTCAAGATTTCAAAGATGCTAAACTCCTAAAATCAAAAGGGCTTACGTGGATCCTTCACACATATCCATTACATATCATTAATGCATTGGTAAATATTGATATCAATGAATTACACCCCATTTCCCACCTGGCATTTGAGTTGTTTGACCAAACTATCATACCGATGAACCCCGATCTGCATTATCAAATCTTCTAGAGAGATTTTGTATCTAACTCTTCATGACCTATTTGTGTTTAAGGTATTTAGATCATTTTATTTTGATTTTCATACCCTCATCTTGAATGTTTTCTTCTCATTTTTCTTTGCTAATTTTTAATTCATCACCATGAAGGTTCTATTATCTATACTTATTTTACTTGCATCTATTTGTTACTTTTACATGTTTGAGTAGTGTTTTAAAAAACCTGTAAGAATTATTAAAACACTAATCATGTGGAAAGACCCATCAAAATACTATAAAGATTGAGCCCTAGGTTAAAAACCTAACTATGGAAACTAGATTGAGAAACCTAGGTTCCTCATTACTACTTACTCAAGTTCTCAAGCACAAGTTACTCATCTCAAGAAACCTAAGACTCTCAAAGTGCCTTACCAACCCAGGTTTTCCTTAAACTATTGCTTGGTCGAACTCACGACTACTCATTACTTCTAATTTTGTGGGTTTTTTAACCCAAGTTGCTTGTATTAGTAAATCCAAAGTCTGGAACCTTGAGAAACCCATATAACTACCCAAATAGAACCTAAAATTATAATTGATTATCACTTCTACTTTGGGTTTCCTAACTTGAGTTACTTGCTTGAACAAACTCGAAGTAGCTTCCCCCAAGAGACCCAAATTCCTCATGATTCACTTCCTACCCGATTTCTTGAATGCTTAAAACTTAAAGATCATCTGGACCAACCCAAGGTTATGATACCCTATTACTTACTATAGTTACTTGGGGTTTTCAAGACTTTCTACAACTTGAAACCTAAAGTTGGTTTAGAGATATTGTTTGAGGCAATAACTTGATTCATTTATTCAAATTTTTCTAAACCAATAGGAGCAATCATAGAACTTTCAAGAGCACTTATCAAGTTTTTCTAGAGTTAACTAGAAAAAATGTTATGATCAAAAGGATCAAAGGAAGAAATAGCTAAAGTAGAAGTGCAAGAAACTCCAATTGAAAAAGTCCCTAAATTAGCACTTGAGGAAATCCTAGAACAAAGTAGGAAAGATAAAACAAAAATTATGAGATCCAAATCTAAAGAGCCAAAGATGAAGTACAAGTATAAGGGGTATCCTATTGAATCATGCATCACTTCCAAGTTAACTAAAATAATTGATATAGACATGGGGCATGTATCCGTGACTGAGTTGTTAGAAAGATCTAAAAAAATATAGTCAAGATTCCATTCATGCAGGTAATGACTAATAGTGGGATTCTATAAGTTGCATCTTTTCCAAGCTCAACTCAACTTCATGAATTTGTATTAACATGTGCCAAGTATTATGAATCCCTTACTAGGACTGTGAGAGATGTTGCTAGTGATGTAGTGATAAGATTGGATGTTTAATATCTTAACTATTGTTTGAAGATCTAAACATTGTCAAAAATGATTGATAAAATAATGGAGAAAGCTAAGAGATAATGGGATACTAAGTCATAAAAGTGGATTAAGATAATGAACATAAACTACCTGAATAAATTGAAACAAGCTTCAAGATTTCCAAAGCAAATAGTAATATCAGACTTGGTTTAGGAAGTAAATGACATTACTCAATTGTTATGCAGAATCAATGGTGAAAATAATGTCAAGTGTTTCTCAACCTGGATATATGCATACATCAAAACCATTGATGTCACCAGGAGCTCTATCATGATTGAATCGATGAATATGATAAGTGAAAACATGGACCAACAGTTAAATAATGTATTACAGACATTTGATTTTAAGATGACCTCATACCTTGTATATACATAAGGATCAAATGGAGCCTTTTCAAGGCTAAATACAAATAGAATGTTAAAAACTGACCCATTGTCCTTTCTAAGTACTATAAGCATTATAAGAAAGTGAATCATGGATTATTCTATGAAATCATTTATAAATTGAATGTAGCTCTAAAACACAAAAGAGTGTTAGATGCAACATGGGATGCAGTATCATAGTTTGGGTGTATTTTCATTTATTTCCTCAACTTCACATACATCAAAGTTGGTGGTTTTTCAAGCACATTGATCAAATTTCCTAGATACCCTAATGATAAGTGGATTCTTTTGGAGTTATGTAAGCAACTTGATGAGTTATATGACTTACAGTCTAAGGCTCATTATCCCGCTATTAATTTTTCTATTGTTATTGGTCATGACCATTGTCCTAGTATTTACAAGGCCAAGAATGTACAGAAGGAGATGTACCATAGTTTCAATCAAACCCATTTTGAATCTATGGAAAATTTTGATTGTAGAGGTATGGCTCAAAATATAGTTTCTTTAGAGTAAATGCATATTCCTACACTGAAGACTATCGGATTGATTGTAGGGATGAATTTTATGTGAGATAAAGGGACAATAGTAGGTTAACTATTGAAAAAATTCATACTTTTGATCTAACCAAAATTCTTGAGGACATGGAAGATGATGGAATTGTAACCATTGATGTCTATCATGCAGTGGGAGTGGATAATGCCCCACTACATGTGATTGTTTTTAGTAAAAACCAAGTGAAGACTATTACAGATAGAACTTGAAATGTTTTGGCCATGACTTCCACATGGATTCTCAATAAAGGCTAATGTATGAAAGAGTTAATGAAAGATAATACTCGTGTAATTCAAAAGAGAAAATAAATAGTGCAAGGGGAAAGCATCCAGGGACCCACAAACAAGTTCAAGTTAAAGAGAAATGTTGATGACACATACTATGTGGTAAAGGATAAAGAGAAGACTTAAGTAGTTGTTTCCACACCTCCATTGCTCTCTTCTACTGACACCACTACTCCTATTATTTTCACCAATCCTTCTTCTACTGCACTTACCATATATCCATAAATACTTATGCCACCTTCAAATTCTCATGGCATCAAGCCTTCCAAGAAATCCATTCAAAAGGAAACTATTATTCCCCCTCCTCCTTCATCTTCTCCACCTCCACATATTTTAGAAGATCAACCCACCATTGAAAATGAGTTAGAAAAATTAACTACTTCAAAGTTAACCCCATCTCAAGAGGCACCACAAGAAAATCTAAAAGAAGCATTTGAATTTGAGAAAGGAAAAATGGCAGAAAAAGTGATTGAGAAAATATAGGAGAAGGAAGCTGAGAAAGAGAAGGAAGTAGAGAAGGGAAAAGATGAAAAAATTTAATCCATGATTTCTTAGGATACTCTGAAGACACAAGAAGTTCCTTCTCAAAAATTAGTGGTGATAAATAATCAATAATAAATGGTAATTCATACAGACACTTCCACTAGAAGGATTTCTCATCTTGGTTAGCAATGCAGACAACTCCATAATCTAAAGAAGTAATAAATCTTGAGGAAATAGACCTTTAATTGTTGAAAAGCATTGACAAGAAAGGAAAGAAACCTAAATCCACTAAGGTAACTTCAAAATTGACAATTGAGCCTACAGGACACAATTTGTAGAGGTATCAATTCTACCATACGGCATGAGCAAAAGTGAAGCCACTAAAGGTGACTTAACAATTACAAAGATATCCCTTAGAGAAGTTACCATAGAAGGCTTGAAGTAGGATACCCAAACCTTGATTGACACTCTCTTTAAGAATTTTTATGAGCAAAAGGTTGCTAAAGCCAAGTTGAAACAATAAAATACCCAATTATGTGAAATAATAACCAAAGTTGTCAGGTTTGTTTCACAACAATCTATTCTTTCAAGAGATTCAATTGGCCAAAAAATAATAACTAAGGTGGAAAAAAATAGAGATAAAGCTAAGGTTGTTGAAAAATGGTTAGAGAAGATGCATCAAACTGCCCAAAAGTTCTTTTTTGAAGTTCCAGGTATTCATGCTGATGTAGTGAATAAATTAGCAAAGATAAAGGCAGTGAGGAAGGAAATTGATAATGAGAATGGAATTTCCAAGTTGTAGTAGGAGAGTATGTAAAGAATAAGTACTTTGAGTGAGAAATTTTTGGTTGAAGAGAAGATTGTCCCTGAAGGATCTATAAAGAAAGTAAAACAAGAAGAGTATCTCCTATCTTTTCACATGCATATTATTGAAGCAATGTGTGAAGAAATGAAGACTTTGAAAGAAGAAGCTCGTAATGAAAAGATGAATCTAGAATATTATCTCTATGGTCTTACTATAATTTGATTTGATAACATTCTAAGAGCATCTGAGAAATTATATCAGCAGTTCAAGCAATTAATGGAAAAGGCCACAACTCCTTTCACAGCTAAATCTATAAAGGACTTAAACATGAAATAAAGAGGCTTAAACCAAGTCTTTAAAAGGTGAAATCTCATAGTAAAATGTTGGAAAGATAAATTTTAAGACTTGAGACTGAAAGGCAATCACTTGCTAAACTAGATGATACAGCAATACAGTCCATGATGTCTCAACACATTAAATATAGAGATAAGTGCAAAAGTGAAGTTAATGAATTGGAATGATTTCAATGTTTCTTCTAATTCTTATTCTATTTTCTTCTGACAACTTTTAATGTATTTAAGTAACTTTGGTTTAAGTAATTACTTGTAAAAGTAAGGTGTTGAAAAATATAATACTCAAGTAACTTGGCTAAACACCATTACTTGAAGTCATTTTTTAAAATCAAATTATTTAAACAAGATTTGTGTTGTATGCAAAGAGATTGTTTTTGTTCCAAATTATAAAACCAACAAGTGCTACATGTCATTGGACATGGCATGCCACAAAGGAAAAATTCTAGGAGGACACCTCTCAATGATTCCTAGTTTTAGCGCAACACATGGGTTTTGAAGAAGTTCTTTCCAATTTGATTTTGACATCTTTTTTTGTATAAATATAAGTGCACACATATGTTCCTGGGGATGATGGTATTTTTTTCATAGCAATTGTAACTAAAGCAAGATAATTTAAGCAATTTAAAACTTTATGTTTAGATTTTTGAGTTTTTCTTTTGTATGAAATTAGTTTAAAGTGAATGAGAAAGAAGTTTTTTTTTTGTGTAAATTTCAATCTTAGGAGATCATTTGGTAGATTTTTGAAGGTTGAAATGGTAAACTTTGTGTTATCTTTAATCTGAATGTGAATTCTAGTCTTTCTTAGTCATTTGCTAAAAATATTATCATCTCTTGAATGTTTATTTACTTGTATGGATTCAATAAGATCTATAAAACTACTTTTTGTGAAGTAAAACTTCTCTCTTATTTCATGCTCTAGTTTTCCACTCTTAATTTCCCAAAATTTCTTTACACATTCTCTGAAACAGTTGTTTACTACCTAAAAAATCACCTTGTTATGGTTCATGAACTCTGTGATTAAAGTAGTACCCCAAAAAGAAGACAACTTGAAAATAATATGTATAATTTGTGAATAAATGAGATCAATATATAATTATAATTAAATATACATAAGCATATGGGAGCTTCACCGTTAAATGAAGGGGATTTAATCTCATGACTGCCTAGGTAATTTTGTTAACCTGCAAAATATCTAGTCAATAGAAACCAATAAAATAATTGGTTTATTATAATTTTAGGGTGTCTATAATGCCTCAATAAATAATTTAAAAATTTGTTAAACCTTACACTAAACTTCTTCATGGATATATTTCAAGCAAGCAAAATTAAATACAAGATCAAATGCATAGACACCTATAGGCCTGAATACAAGATTATGAAGAAAAAATGCATATTTTGAATTCAATATGATACCAAGAGGTTTGTAATGAATATTAGGGAATTTAAATAATATTTAAAGAGTAATTATACTCTTCTCTATGAGATTAAATCATCAAAAGGAGGCCATTATGGTCAAGATTGCTAAATTGCTTGTAAACCCTTGATATTAGCTATGCAAGTTATAGGGAGTTTAATGATCCAAATGATTTGGAAAGTAATTTTATACCTCATGGGACATTAACCCAACCTAGAGGATATTTTAAATCCAAAAATCAATTATTTTAAACCATTTTTTGCTTAAACAATCCTCTAGAATACACACCTATATGTTAGCAAGCTCAAGAAGACAAACTTTCTCATGTGGTAAGTTGGCTGAGTAGATGCATGGCCTTAGGAGATGTTATTAAAGTTTTTATAATCCAAATTTATGGAATTTTTTAGTCCACTAAGGGGCTTAACTTTATGAACAATCGTTAAGAAGATTAGAGACCTTAACTACATGTTTTGTCTTCAAGGAGCTCGATGACTGAGAATATTAATTTAAATGATCTTAATTCACTTAAAATAAATTTAAATAACTTTTATTATGTCTACACATATAATGGGCACCTGTTGGAGCAATAATTTGGCATGTATGAAGATAAATACATAGAATAGAGGTCTAAAATTGCATTTTTCAACTAGTTTGTATAGTGTTTGAGTGGATTTGAACCTCCTAACCATTGAGAGAGACTTTATAGGCCTGGTTATATGTATTATGATATTAAATAAGACATTATAATATTTATCCATGGTGGTATAATAAGTTCCAAGTATTCAAACCAAGCTATGTGAAGACTACCTTTTGGGTTGCATAGAAAATCAAAGTTACAGACCTTCTACAAAGTTAAAGACCTTATCAAGGTCACCAATGGCATCAAGAACCTCATGACACCCATGAAAGAACATAATTACATCCTTAATAGGTTATATAAGTCATAAACAAGTCAATTTCAATGGCTACAGGCAAAAGAAAAGATCTTGTTCATAGGAAATTCAATAGACAATTTGTTGAAGACCTTCAATGAAGTCTATAGTCTTTATCAACTTTTCAAGATTACCAAAAATTTAACATGTTATTATATAATCTTAAAAGGGCTAAAACATATTCAACCTCAGTGCTAAGATCATCATATATGGACAAGGTCTTAAGACAATCCTCAAGTCTACTTTGAACTTATATTGTAAGAATACACGTCCCTCTTCAAACCACTTGATAGTAAACTATGAATAATCATAGAAGGTGATATATAAGACTCGATAGAGGTTACATGATATTCTACAGGACATACCTCAGGTTGAAAAGACTATTGTGAAAATATTCAATCACAAGGTTGTATTTTGTATGAGAGATAAGCTTGCATTCATCACCTCCTATTGGATCAAACAAACTTTGACATGCAATTTGCAAGTTATAATGACAAAGAGAATATTATGAGGAGATATAAATCTTGAATCTCATTCTCACCAAGATAGGAAATGAATTGAAAAAGTTAAGGATGGTGTATAAATATTCTAAGAAGTTAAATTAGGCCATATGACTAGATAACAACTTGTAACTCCTCCAAAAAAGAAAAGGCACTTTCAAGTGAAGATAGATGAGTCATAGGAGTTGAAGAGACACTTCTATGCCACCTCTCATGAAGACATCACCAAAAAAATACAACACATATTGATGAATGCATAATATAACTGATTCTTCCCCATCTCTTGGCATTGTAACTGATTTCATGATAGACAATAGTCATGATGGACTTTCCCCACATTCTCTCCCTCTTTCTCTTATCATTTATTCTATATATTTGGCCTAAGATGGATTGTAAATGGATAGTGAAGCCATTCTAAAATTTATATGTGTCGTTTCTCTTGAATTGAATGCAAACTTATTTTACCTTCTCCATCTAATATTTAGTGTATTCATGATGAATTTTCGATGAATGATAGTGTTGATGTTCAATATCCTTGCATTTATCCTCTTCATTCTTACCTATTTATGAGTAAATTACATCTTTTCAAGTCATATGGTGTGTATTAAATGGTTATGCAAATTTTGAGTCTAGTAAACCTTCATTAGTTCTTAATTTTAGGCTTCTTAATTACCACTCTTAGTTGATGTATCAGATATAACCTCCATATTAAAATATTTATGCTAGAGAGTTGTTTGAAGTTGTGTGACTAGATTTAGTCTTGTTTAGATATTTTATCAACTCATAAACCATAGGAGGAGACCTAAAATTTGGTACATCACCCCCTTTTATGTTTACTTTCAGCTTTCTCTCTCCCTTTTCATTGTAATTTTAGTAGGTGTAGTGATAGTATAGGTGTACCATCAAGGGATCCAACCCTCTCTGTAGGTTCTCTTTACCTATAGTCCACCTACAGTCTTAGAGAGTTCCTATTGTGTCAATTTAGTAAGGAGATCTGAAACACCTCCTCAAAGGATGCAACTCAAAGTGACAACAATTTTTGGCATGCCTAGTGGGACCCAAATTCAATAATATTGATCAAGATTGGTGATGGTCTTGACATACTTTTCATTGTCATAACATCTACATTCAACATCTGATGACTCCAACAAGTTTTCAAACATCATGGTTGTAAGACTAGTGTCTAATTTTTATGCCAAAGGTAACTACAATATCTTTTGCTAAAGGTACCCCTTTTGAGTTTGTAGAATTTCCTTATAATTTACCTAATAAAATGAGATTTTCTACTACACACCCTCATCCAAAAAGGTCTTTTGATGTTGCTTCAAATTTATCTATAGAAAAAAATTATACAACCCCATTTTTTAAGATGGCAGTGCCTATAAATCAGGATTTTGTTCCTTTCAATGGTGGCATCCCTCTACTCTTAGCTCAATATGATGATATATATGTTGATGCCCGTAAAAGTATCCTACACTTCACTAGAGAATATTCTTCTACTCCCATTGAGCACATAAAATATATTGCTAACATATGTTGTGTGCATCATGTGATACAAGAGAATGTGAAAATCAAATTATTAGCCACTTCATTCAAAGGGAAGGCTCTTCAATAGTATATAGGTTTAAGGCCTAATTCTATTACCACTTAGGATGAGTTAAGAGAAAAACTATGTAGGCATTTTGAAGATAAGAGTGATCATTTATCATTAATAGAGTAATTGACTACCATAAAGAGAACTCCTCAAAAATTCATGGTTGATTTCAACTATAGGTTCCAAAACACTTGCGATAGGATCCCAATCATTATCAAACCTACTATAAACTGTGATTTCTTGTACTATTTGAGGCCTTGAACATGGGCATAGCAATAATGATTCAATCTATGGGAAGAAACACATTTAATAATGCTTATGAAGTAGCAATAAGGGATAAAAATGCCTTATCCAAGCTATTAATATTTCTCCAAGGCCTCTTATGCCTTTGTTCCTAGAATTACAACATCCTAATTCTTCTACTCCCCTTGTATTGCCCACATTAGCTCTTATTCCTTCACCAAACAGTCACGAAAATGCTACCTCTAATCCTCCTAATGACTTTCATGAAGTTAAGTCTCTTATACAAAGTTTTGGAAATGAAATTATGAACATCAAGAGGCAATAAGCTCAACACTATATGCCTTAGTAGCCACATAACTAGTTCAATCAGGCCAATAGACCTCCTTTCCAAGGTAACTATCAAGGTCAAGGACAAATTACAAATGTTAGGCCTTAAAATACTTATAATCTAGATGTTGTTAGTTCTTCAAATGTTATTATTCCAGCTCAAAAAAACCTATTCCAAGATCAATCATGATTACTTCCTTATGATCAGCTCCAAAATTAGATGTTGTATTGCAATGGTATGTCTAATCAAGCTCCCATTGTGCAAGGTGCTCAAACTTCTCAAAATGTTCAAGTCTCACAAGGTATGCAAGCTTCTCAAACTCCAAAAGTGGATATGCCACCACAAGGATAGACTAATCAAGGGAAAGTATAACATGATTCCACCTTTATTAATTGTCATGAAGGAGACTATTGTGCTATGAATTAGTTTATAATTATGAGTAACTTTGACACCCCTATGGCAGCCAACATAAGGGCTACGAAAAAAGAAATAGAACATAATCAAGAAGTAATTCAAGTACCTATTCCACATTATTAAGTGTCTCAAGGGGTTAATAGGTATAATGCATCCCCTAAAGTTCATGAAGTGTATAAAAATTAGAATGTAAGAGTTGTTCCCTTGCCTCAATCTTCACAAGCTCAAGATAGTGTTGTTCCTCCTAAAGGATCATAGTAGAGGGTTGGAATTTCTTCTATCGACATTGTTAATTAAATTAATAAGGAAAATGTGAACATTCCCATGTAGAATACACTGGTCATTCCTAGACAAAAATATCTACTTCAAGAAGAGCTATCCAATCTCAACCTTGCAGATGGATCATTAATGAAAGATAGAGAAGTCCTTATGAATGACACTCAACCCAAAGGAGGGAAACAAGCCAAGAGTGATAAACCTCCTCTTTTTAATCTCTCTCTCATCATAGGTGATTCTTTAGTTCATAATTATATGATTGATAGTGGTATTAGTACCTTTGTAATTACTAAACAAGTGGCTGATAAGTTAGGCCTAAAATATGAGCCAATAACCAAAGGAGTTTTGTAATTAGATGGGACAACCATGAATACTATAGGTATTATCAAAGGTCTAAATTTGAATTTGAATTATTTACCCACTTTTCCATATCCCTATCTAGGGAGTTCATGGCTAAGATTGGGGGATACTTATCATTAGATTGGTCCTATATGGTTTTTAGGACTAGGTATGGCACTAAGTTTAAGATAGAATCAGAACCAATTTCCAAGATTCATATAGAACCTTATGTACCTAAGATCTCCAATGTATATTTCACTATTCTTGATGAAGGATATCTCCATGTTGACCAAGAACCAGTTGTTTCTCTTGAAGGCATACCTAATTTTTTATTGATGAGTGGGAAAATCAACATCATGATTATGATCCATATAAGTTCATAGAAGAAGCAGGCATATAAATGTATTTCTTACATGAGTAAAGTTCTTTCTTTCCATATTTGGTCAATCCTCGTGAACCCATGGAAAGTCTATGGCAACTATTCTTCAATAGATCAAGGAGAAATATTGGTGCAGGAGGGTGGTGCAATGTTGGTAAATCCTTCCAAAGAAAGGTATTATACTAATTTCAAATTTCAATTCAATTATACTTTTAATGTCGTAGAGTATGAATCAATTATGCATGGATTTTAATGGACTAGGAAAAGAAAGTGAAGTGTTTACAATTGTTTGGTGATAGTGAGTTGATTGTTCACAAGTAAAAGGTCAAAATGTGACAAAGAACTCATTGCTAAAGTCATAAAATCATAGGGTGTGGGATCTTATGGAATATTTTTAAGCCTTTAAGATACAAGACATTCTAAGGGAGGAAAATAAGCAAGCTAATAGATTGGTTATAGTTGGAGCTCAATTTAACATCCTTAATGATGTCAAGAACTCAAAATGCCAACCACATGTAAAGGTAGTAGTGAGATCTTTCATTCTAGATAATGATGTTATTTGGAAAGTATTTGATAGTGAAAAACAAATATCATGCTTTCTCCAAGAAGAGGTTGAGTTCTCTTCAATAAATTAGTCCAAATTGTAGCAGCAATATGGAGATCAAATTATACAATTAAGATCAAATAAGCTTTTGAAAGGCCCAGTGACACTTGAAAGCATCTGAAATTATGATGATCAAATGAAGAAAGAGAAGATAAGCATATCTACCAAGAAATATAATTATGAGAGGGTCACCATATTCAAAGATAAACTTCTAGCACTTGGAAAGGTATGTAATAAAGAAGAGATACTTGCATTCATTGAATTATGGAAAGAGTTTGTTGATGTGTTTGCTTGGGGGTATAGTGATCTAAAAGGATTTGACCCTAGCATAGATAAACACACTATAAATATATATGTGGATGTTAAACTATTAAGGCAAAGTCAAAGGCCTATCAATCCAAAAATTGAGCCCCTACTGAGGAAATAATTGACTAAGTTGATAGAATCTAACATTATATTTCTTATCAAACATTCATCCATCTATCTTGAATTTTATTTTGAAAATCCACTTATATCCAATGGGTTTATTTCCTATAGGTAGATATACAAGTTCCGACGTCATATTTTTATCATGGAATCATGTTTGGCATCCATGGCCTTTATCCACTAAGGTTGATATAATGCCTCTCAAACTATCCCTAGTTCGGTGTTGTCAACAACTGAATTCATCAATGCGATATTAACCTCATTTATCACATTTGTCTTCTTGTCCAAACTCCTAATGAAGTATCTATAATAGCATTCAAGTGTAATTCCCTAATTATTCTTTCTACCCATTTTGGACATCAATGCTTCTATTGATTTGATGAAGAATTGTCTTCCAAATTTCTAAGATCAATGAACAATTCTCTTTGTATCTCATCTTCATGTTGACAAGATTCATTGTGCCCATCATCTGACTGTGGAATAACCTTATGAGAGGTGGTTAGTTTTGACTCTTCTTTGTGTGTCAATGAGTCTAATGATGACTCATCACAAACCACATCTCAACTTTCATAAATCTTTTGTATCTCAGGATCCATGAGACAATATGTTTTTTAGGTATTACTATAACTCAATAGGATGCACTGGAGTGTCTTTGGTTTGATATTCTTCTTATTTTTAGTCAGGATATGCATATATGATGTATGACCAAATAATCTTAGATTGGAGATCAAAAATTTATGACCAATCCATATCTCTTCTAGTGTCTTGTTCTACAAGATCTTCATAGGTGCTCTATTGAGAAGATAAATAGTTGCCTGGACTACTTCTACCCAGAATGGTGCCTCTAATTTCATAATGTAAATCATGCAATGAGTCATCTCCATGATGAAATGATTGCATCACTCTTTAATTCCATTATATTACGGCATATAGGAGTAATCAAGTGTTGTTTGATGTTGTGTTGCTTTAATAATACATAGAAATCCTTTGATGTGAATTCCCCCCTCGATCTAAACATAGGAGATGAAGAGGCCTCTATGACTATGTGACAACAAGTTGGTAGAAGACCTTAAAATTAGAAAAGGATTCACTCTTCTTCTTAAGAAAGAACACCCAAGTATTTTGAGATAAATCATCGATAAACAATTAGAGTAATTGAATCCTTGAAAAGCAGTAAGGGTCCACATAGATCGATGTGCACCACATCGAGATGATCCTTGGAATGAGAGTAACTTAGCTCAAATGAAACCCTATGTTGTTTTCTTGTAAGGAATCTAGGGCATATAGTAAAATAATGAAAAAGTTGAGGCAGACCACATACCATTACCTTAGAGATGAGTTGGTACAATGAGCTAGTGGAAAAGTGCCCAATATCGATAATGCTAGAGGTCAGTAGATTCCACTGTAGAAGCAAATAGATAAATTGCATTGGATGAAACTGCATCTAGTGAAAATTAATTATCCTTCATAAAATCTTTAATAATTATCTTACCTTCTCATGATAATAGATAGGATTTGGTGCCATTATGATCAGGAACTCCACCTTAAGCTTATGATTCAAGAGCAAACTTACAGACAAGAGATTTGTTATCAAAATGGGGACATATAACACCTTTGTGAGAGTATATCTTCTCATTCTTAGAGGAATGGTGATGATCCCAAGTCCTTCGAAAACATACTCCTTATTGTCTATGATCCAAACTTGATCTCTAGTGGGTTGCTTAGTTAGTGAATTAAAGATCTCCTTACATCCTGTGATATGCTTGATGTTACCTGATTCAATTAACAAAACATTACTCATTGGTGATGAGGTTTGGGAGACAAGAACTACATTGTTATGTGCATCTTAATCCAATTCTACTAGTACCTCCTCTTCATATGCATCATCTTATTCTAGTTGCTTTTGTGCCACTACATGTACTCTTTACTTCCATCATCGATGATGAATATGTCTTTTTGATTGAAGTGAGTCATGTCTATTAGAAGTAGCCTCTTAAATGTATGTGCCTTAAATCAAGGCATTATAGTAGTAGTGATCAGTGTCATGAGTATTGTGTAAAAAATATGACACCATCGTTTCAATATATGAGACTTCAATTGATGTTGATGTTGTGTTAGTAGTCCTTTTTGGAACTTCTAACCACATTGCTTAGAAATAAATGCTTTGTCCTTGAACTCATCTTGCATTGATTGAATGACTTATTCTTGTTAGATAATATTCACCAGGTCTTCAAAATACACAGCTTTCTTTATAATGTTCAGAGTTATAACAAATGTCTGAAATCAAGAAGGAAAAACTCTCACAGTGATTGAGACCATCATCTTGTCCTTGATATTTTCACCAACTACAACTAGTTATGCATGAAGTTATGTCACCTAACCTAAGATCTCAAATTTCTCACCATATTTCATACTAAGTGTATGAAGCTTAGACTGGAGATGGAGAATATTTGTTTGGTTCTTCACCTCATAGATAGTAGACAAAATATCCCAAACCTCCTTCAATGTTGATGCCTTTGGAATATGTGGTTGAAACTCATCAATGATATTGAGTGTAATCAACATCAAGGATTTGGTATTAGACTTTTCAAACTTCATCTACTCATTAACACCCGTTGGATGGGTAGCACTACTAGTGGCGATCACCCATAATTCTTTGAATTAAAGAATTGCGTGCATCTTTGTCTTCCAAGCTACATATTTGGTCCCTTTTAGGAGTTGGGCATTAGAAAGGATCAACTTTGGTGCTAACGTATTTCATATTTCTCCCTTAAATATTATTTTTTGTTTCACATTTGCATTGCTTATGCACGTTGATTCACCGATCATAAATCTTCTTAACCAGAGTCTTCTTAACCACTACAAAGCTTTTATTCTCAACACTACCAATAACTTCCCTTGTGTGCCAGTGAATTTAGCTTCTTCTCATGGTGGTGACTCCAAGTTCATGGTTGGACACATAGGAGACAGTGGGGCATAACCCGTCACACCCTAAAATAATGTCTTGTTGTATACCAACGAGGTGGTATTTGATGATGGTACCTATTTGGCTACCTATTTCACCTTTTTACCTTATTGGTTGTGGACTCAGTGCTTGAGATAGGAAGATAGAATTGTTATGTTTGCTCGATGACCCAACTTTTGATCAAAATTGGTGATTGTTCAACTCAGATAATTAAATCCAATTTATATGCTGCATCTAATAGGGGTACATATAGTGCTTGCCAATGACACTACAAATTAGACTTACTACACAGTAATGGATGGGATGGATGCCAGGATTATTAAAGCCACATTGGATTGGGCATGTGGTGCAGGCCAAGTTGATTAATCTGATACCAGAATGAAGAAATAAAATGCTTTAATGCTTATTATTTGACTCAACATGAGCATATATACAACTAGATTCGGTTGAGAAACTATCTAATAATTACCAACTGCAACTCTTAACTAATCAACTATCAATTAATTGATTTATTTAACAATATAATAATCTAATTATGCTCAAAATTTAATATGATCAATGGAATGGTCATAAAAAGATATAACATGTATAATGTACTAATATTCACCTAGTGCAGGCATGCCCCCAATTAAGAAACGTATCCCCTAGGTGTAATGAATGTTGTGCATTTAAATTTCCATGTATCATATGTAACATGTATGTCCTACATCATAGTCATGTATAGTATAAAAATCATACACGTAGAGAATGAATATGTAATCTACCATGTATATGATAAATAATGTAAATCAATCATGTAACTAGAAAATCATGTCATGTATAGGTCCTTATTTTTATTTATTTATTTATTTATTTATTTATTGACTTTTTGTTAAGTATTTATGATGTTCACATGTAAAATTGGAGTAAGTGCATGATGTTCAAAGGATTCTTCTCTGGACTTCCTTCAATTGAATCGAAATGATATGTTCTTATGCCTAACTTTTCTATAAATACATATGGTCCTAACCAATTTGGATTGAAAGTGCCTTTGATTTTTTTTATCTGCATTGGTATTCTTTTAATTTTATTTTAATAACAAGTCACCAATTTTCAGTACTTGATTTGGAATCTTCTTGTTATATGTATTCTTAGTGTGATTCTGATGTAGTTTGAGATCTTTGATAGCTTGGTTTCATGTTTCATATAACATTTATAATTCATACAATTGATTTCCATGATACTCATAGTCTTTGATGATATCCTTAAGAGAAACTTGCAAGGATAGTATCTCCACTTCTAAAGGCCATACATCATCTATGCCATAAACAATAAAATTAGCAAAAGTTCCCATGGGAATACAAATGCTTGAACAATAGGTCCATAAGGCATAAATAATTTGATTATGTCAATCCTTCCCACATCTTTCAACTATTTTACTTAATATTTTATCAATTGTCTTATTTGTTGCCTCTGCTTGCCCATTTACTTATGGATAATTACGGAGTGGAAAATGTATGACAATTTTTTTATCCACAATAATAATTATTAATAGTCTTATTATTAAAGGATTACCCATTATCTATTATGATTGATAAAGGGAGACCAAATTGTAAAATGATATTTTTCATTAAAACCAAACATATGTCCTCTGTAGTTGATTGCAAGGGTACTGCCTCAACCCATTTTTTTAAATAATTTATAGAAATATTTATAATGAACTTGTGACACTTTGATGACTCTTTTTTTATATTTCCTATAAATTCAAATCCCCAAAGAGAAAATGGCCATAGTGATACAAGAAGTTACAACTGATGTGAAGGTGTAAGATTCAAATTACTATGACCTTGGAATTTGACTAGTTTCCAATGTTATTGACATTCTCACTCCATCATAGGCCAATAATGACCCATCCTTAATCAATTTTAAGGAATTTTTTATACTAAAATGTCCTCCACATTAATTTTTGTGTACTTCTTGTAGAGCTAGATTGGCCTCCTCACAACTAAGGCATCAAAGAATTTTTCCATCAAATGATCATTTAAATATATCCCCTTTGATTATAACATTATAATAACATCTCATTTTAATTTGTGTTTTTTATCCCATGATAAAAAAAAATCTTGAATCCACTCAAAATCGCCTCTTACAAGCTTTTGGAAATGGCTAAGCTCTCCCTTCCCTAAACTTTTCTTCTAAGCTTATCTTCCTCTTTCTCATTTTCTTCTCCACTTTCAATTTTTCAAATTTAAAATAAACTAAAGTCCTCTCAAGGAAGGCTTTCCTTCCTCATATAGACTAAAATCCTTTCTCTACAATCCAATGGGAAGGTGACACGTGTCTCTTCCCATCCCTTGGCTCATCATCAAAAATTCTTCCATCTCCATAAATCCACTTGCAAGCCCATGTGGGCAAGCAAGAAAGTGCATATCTCATAAATTAACCCATTATCACATGCCATAAATGACACATGGGCTACCTAAAAATTCCTCTGTGACTCCTAAAAATACTCGCCAACCTTCCTATTGGTCTAAGGGCATAAAAATCAACAAAAATATCTATAAACTACTTTATGTCCCTCTCTAAAGTTGGCTCTACCATTCCATCATAATTTTGAGTCAATGGGGGGGGCACTTAAGTGGCTTACAAAACACTTTATGAATGAAATGAAACTTAAAGACAACTCATAAGGTTAAGAATGAAATGTGTGAATAATATCCAAAGGAGGAGGGGCGATATAGTGTTCAAAGGGTTAAGGAAGTCTATACTTCTAATTAGGTCTATAAATGATACAAAGAGTGGGTTGGATCCCAAAAGGGTCAAGTAGACATGCCACCACTCTACCCATGATGTGTTCATGCCCTACATAGTCCTAGCTCTCTCATTGGCCTCCCCTGTCACCTACAAAAAAATGTGCACATAAAATGCCCTACATTAGATATAGTCGAAGTTGTAAAATATATATAATACAAGTGATCTCAATCCACATAATAGGCACACGACATATCCAAGGAATCACATATCAATGGTAATAGACTAATAACAATCATCTAAACATGTGTATAATTTAAAAACATGCTTAAGAACAATAGCTCTAGTGGTACAAAATCAATATGCATCATAATGAACAATCAAATGGCATAAATAAATTGATATCATAATGCATAGTATAATCATCTAATCTAAGCATATAACTTTTCTTGCGTAAGTGAAACATAAACATCTCATAATATATATAATATTCATCTCAGGCATAAGGGACCAATAAAATTCATGTTTGAACAACAAATAAGGCACGTCTCAACAGGACTATGTACCATGCCGAATGTCTAAAGTAAGCACTATAAAAATAGGTGTCTCACATTTGTGACTAGTATAGATATTGACCTCAAAAGGAATTCATACGCTAATAAATAGGGTTGATGCTTACCTCATGAACAACATCATCTTTGTTATTCTTCATAGGTTTTGATGAAGCCAATACTTTATTACCCTCGTCGTTTGATTCAATATTTAACACTACAAAAGGATTAAGGCTTAACCCACTCAAGCTCTTTCCTTCCCTTTAACTTCAAGCTTAATAAATTTCTTTTCCTTTCTATTAACTACCTAAAATTCCTCATTTTTAGTGGTTGTAGCCAGGAGGAAATCTTGAGCTAAATGAGTATGGTTGTGGCACATCAAACACCATAAATGTAGGATTTTTTAATCCATGTGTTGTTCAAATAACTTTCCCTCTAGAGATTTTAATCATACCCTTCTAGGAAGAGGTTTGCTTGTATCCGTTTGAATATGATTTTTTTCATAATAGACCTCTTGATATGAGTTTGAGAAGAAATACAAAGCATTTTCCTGATAGATTTTTCAATCCTTGAAATAATGGCTTCTATCCACAAATATGTTGGGAGGATGAACAATCTTACCCATATTGGAGATAAATTAGGATCCTATTGTGAAATGTCGATGATATGGCTCCATAATGCCATGAATAACCCTAATCTGCCTTAAAACAAGGCCCATTTTCAAAAAGATTAGCTTGAGTCTTCTTTTGTTGTAAAGATAGGAATGAAAAAGCCTCTTGTAGCAGTGCATAAATCCACACACCATTTTATCTTCTAATGCTCCATAACCCAAGTTTACATCTCATTTTCATGAGGCCCAACTCATAAATTTGTAGATCAAAACCTTTTTCATTAGGGCAATCACTTCTTGCTCAATCTCATTGTGTTCAATGCATAATAAGCTCTTTCTCGACCGCTTTGATGCACATCGATTTCATTTGTAGGATCTCATTCCTCACATTATTAAAATGAGCTATTAAATCTACATGAATCCTTACATTTTTTGTGCACTTGCTACGGTTGTTTGGTGCCTCTACCTTGAGGTTTTGCCTATCAATGATTGTGTCTTTAATGTCTGCATCTATGTCCATTCTCCTAATTTGTTAGGTTGTGGAGCTAAAAGCTTCACTGATGCAGACACGGAGAAGGCCATTGGAGGGGTTGCTGAAGGTTGCTGAGCGTCAGAGCAACCGGCGTCGGTCTAATCAGCCGACGTCGGCAGGATAGTGAAGAAAAGCAACCGACGTCGGTCAGGGGTCGGCCGGCGTCGGTCACCTCCAGGCAGACAGGGACCGACGTCGGTCGCATGTGTGGTTCGACTGCGAGCTTATTACGGGCAGTTAGCTAACGAACCAAGTGTTTGCATGATTAAAGCTATTTTTAGACTAAGAGCTGTGGATCTAATTATTGTAATTAGATGTCTAATTATTGTTTGGATGAGTTCTATATAATAGACTCATGGTTGTATTGGAAAAGTGTTCTAGTTTGAGTTGAGCAAAGTTAGCTCCTTCTGTGTGTGAGGTGAGTAAGGGTGTTCCTCCTAGTTCCACAGTACCAGGTGTAGGTGCTGGATTGGAGAATCAGCAGGGTTCTTCATGTATGTAGGATCTTGGTCACAGGTGCATGGCCTATATAGGAGATCTACATGGTAAGTAAGATCGTTGATCTGCAGGTGTATGTGTGTGCAAGGTCAAGGTTCACAAGTGTGCAGAACCGGGTTGATTTGTAGGTGTGCAAGATCAGATAGGACAGCAACACAACAGGGAGCAGAATCAGGCAGGATCTACTTGGAGTACAGGTGTGTACTCGGATAGAGCAAAGAGGAAGGCAAGGGAGTTCATTCCATAAGTATGGTCTGTTGAATTGCAGGTTGTTGCAAGTTCATGGGAGATCTACTTGAAGTACCTTGAGTACTTGTTGAGTACGTGGAGTACTTGTGGAGTGCGTGGAGCACTTGTGGTGTGCGTGGAGCACGGGAGGTGAACACCAACTCTGTATTTGAGTTGGGTGTTGGGACCTGAGAGGGAGAGCTTTGGAGAGAAGATTTATTGTTCACTTGAGGTGTGGGAAACCTCTGTAAGGTGGTGGAGAAGAAGTGGCATCTTCTTTATTGTATTCTTTTCTGTAAAGTATTAATACAAGTTGTGTATTGTCTCTCATATCATGTGTTATTCTGAATTCTAATTACTTGGTGAATCTGGTTTATTTCCGCATATTAAGTTGCTTGGTTTGGTAATCATATTGTGCTCTTTTGGTGGAGCAAGATCCTGACATAATTCTCGTTGATTTTTTTGAATCCCAATGATAATATTTTTTAAGCTATTGATAGGCTCTAGTCCTACTCCTAGTGGTTGAAAGAATGTGTCCTACAACACATAAAGAATCAAATGTAATAAGTAGCAGTGATTATGGGAAGAGGGGTTATGTTTGACACTTAACTCTATTTGTCATGATTTTTTTGATGGCAATTATTTATTCAATATTTTCTTTCAAATATTAGTATAATTCAATCTAGAAGGACTAAATATTAGAGATATTCTAATCCTATTCTAGTTTTCAATGTTTAACTTAAAAATTCTCCTTCATCTAATATGGTCTTTTAAAAAAATGATTGTATTTTATAGGAAAAAATGTAAATACGATCATAGGTCCATCAACTTTAGTATTATTGGAAAGTTTATAAGATGTGAAACTATAAAAAATATTTTAGTGTTTTTTTGTTCAAGTTACATAATATTTGGGAAACATTAAAAGTTCAGGTCTTAATTCCTAATCGAAGAGTGATAATTTATGTTGTAGGGGGAGGGGACTGGTAGTTAGGAGGGTACAAATAGGTAGTTAGGAGGGTACAAATTGGTGTGATGTTGATTGAGGGGAATGGTCCATTCTTTATTTATAGATGTACTAAAACATACATAAAATGTCATCTATTTATAAAGCTTTTTTACCCTTTTACTTGTATAAAAAGGAACTCACTTGGACATCAAACTATCACTTCTTAATAGTCTATAATATATCATGTAAAGATGCATGTCCATTTCAAATGTGACTACTTTTCAAAAAAGTCAACGTCGTATTTTAGAAAGTTCAAAATTTTTTAAAAAAAATCAACAATAACATTTTATAATGTTCAACATTTCATATAATCCCTCTTTAAGACAAAAATATTTATAACCAAGCATTCATCCATGTTTGGACAAATAATCATCCATGTTTGGACAAGGGCACTAGCACCAAGTCCCTTTGTGAGTCTGGTAGACAGAGAGAAGAGTGGGCAATAGGATAGTGTAAAATATCTGATGTGACTTTGTCCACTTAGATTATGTTTCCACCTCATTAATCACTAATATAGATATTGTTAATGTGACAAATGAAAACACAATTATAAGACCCTAACTTGCCATGCATTAACTGAGTGTATACTTTAAAAAAATTCATCCACAGAGTTCTATACTGGTGTTTGTTAAGTTAATTAGTTATGGAAAAGAAAAAAACCCTCAAATTTTAATAAAAATTGTGCCATTTTTTAAATTTCTTGAGTCTTTCATGAAGCTTTGGAAGGCTTTGGTCGAGTATAGTGTGAGATCTTACTTTATAACCTGCCAAGTCATTTTGAAATACAAGCCCAAGAAATAAATCCTTATCGATATATTAGTTTTTTCGTACTAAATAGCTATAGCAAAACTTTTTCCCATACTACTAAGATACTCTCCTAAAAGATCATTTCTTCCCTAGTAAAGTTGATGTCCAACAAATTCAAGAATTCCTTGCAAAAGTTCTCATTTATAAGTAATCATTATATTTTAATTGTTGATTAAAAAAAATCTTTCTAATAATGTAATTGTTTATTACAAACTGCTTTAAATACCTATCTTGTTTATTACAAGCTACAGAACCTAGAACAAAGGTCGGCGAAGCAATAGAATCCAAGATTCATATTTAAGTGAATAATGTCTCCTACCATATTGTTTGTAAATATTGTTTTTAAGCAGTTCCTAAACACTAATATTTAATGCCAAACAATTCCCAAATGATGTCTTTAATTTTTTCAATTGCTTTAAATATTTATCTTGTTCCTTTTAATCATTTTCTTGTCGTAATTCTGGACCTTCTGAGAATGTGTGTTGCTATCGATAAATCACCTAGATTAACATTACTAAACATGATTTACAGTTCAAATTGGAAGTCATTCAATTACCATACATTGAGCAATGAACAAAAAAAGGGCTTTCCCAAAGATACCATGAAAAAGAAAACTAGTCTCCTTCAATTTACAAATGACCTAGAGAATGAGTCGTCCAGCTCCATAAAATTTTTAGTTTACTGTGGTTTTAAGGATACAAATAAAACCCTAGCCATTTAGATCTTAATTAAATATTTATGTCCCTACGTCTGAGGTCCTTCAAGTCCCCTTCGTGGATGCAAAACATCCATACAATTGGTACCCTCTGATCATAAGTAAATATATCCCTTGCTGCCCCCCGGAATACAAATTTTCTTACCAAAATAAAATAAAACACATTCCAATACAAGCACAAGTTCAAGAATTGTTCATTCTTATGGTCTATGTCCTGAACAGTAATTTATGAACTTTGTGACAGATTTAAGATTTTTCCATTTTATATGTCATTTTCTTCTTTCTATTAGTATGTAATAATAGCTAAAATACTTAACAGGGTGAAGGAGACATGTTGATATTCTACACAGAAATACGACCTTCACTACATTTTCCTTTTTTGTAATTGTATTTATATTAAAAAAATATTATTACTTACTATCATATAAAGTGTTATATAGCACATCTATGTATGTGATAATCAACGTTTTCTTAACTAGAGGAAAAAAGGATACAAAAATATTATGGCTCGTAAAATTGATCAGAGCTATAACTAAGATGAAATATAAAGTATAAACAAGCAATGCACAAACTTTACAAGACTAGTATGCTTGCATTCAATAAATTATCCTTGCTCCTCTGCAAAACAGGGAAGGCCTCTTGTTACACCTGCAGAACACAGAATCGATATCACCATATCATATCTGACCATAACATTTAACAGGGAAAAAAATATCTGAAGTTGAAGTAGAACCAGTTTTGTAATTCTGAATTTTATGTCCTATAACTACCAGGTTAGATGGAAATCTTAACCCAAAAAAACTATAACAACTGATACAAAAGGATAAGAAAAAGAGTTCATGAGCAAGCCAAAATACAGATTACAGATTGAACTTTAAATGTAGACTCCAAAAATTTGAAACATAACTTATTTTTATATAGTTTATAAATAAACATTGCAATTCATAATATAGAATATTCAAATTTGAAACATGATTCATTTATGTATGGAATTTATAAACAAACTTAATAGATCAGAAATGAACCCGTCTATTTTCTTAAAATTTAAAACATTACTCATCTGTATGTAGAATTAATAAACAAAACCTACAAGACAGGCATCAACTCTTCTATTGCATTATAAATACAAGGCCAATGTGATCCCCAAAAAAAAGCAAAATATATCAATTGAATCTATAATACAGATTAATCACAAATTATATATTGATCTTATTTGTGATCCAATTTTAAAAAGCTAAGTAATCATCTTACAGTTTTATCACACTTGAGAGGTTTCCAAGTTCCGGTGGAATATGACCTGATAAACGATTTGTGTCAAGACCCCTAACATAAATATATCAAGCATTTCAAACATATAAGAGACTAGACTGGGCACGTATATATTCAAACAGTCTATAGTTCCTTGATTGTTATGTAAATGAAAAGTTATGAGGTTTACTTCCAACAAAAATGAATAACAGGAAGTGACATCCAGGATTTAAATATTTTAAATGACTTACAAAAATTTTAAATGTGTCAAAGATCCCAATTCTGGTGGTATTGAGCCATTGAGATAGTTGCCCCAATTATCAGTGTGTAAACAATAAACACTGCCCTATTCAGTTTGGAATATATAATAAAAGACCAATGTGAAGCCCTTGGGAAGGTAGTTTTTAAGCTTCCGCAAGAATGAAGTCGTTTTGCATTCAATTAATAAAAAAACATAGAAGAATGATTCCATTTTTTTTTCAATTGGATTGAAGGATATTTGTTGGTATCAATTAATCTGTTAACTTGTTATTTATAATATCATACACGTTTATTATATGCAACCTTCACAGTATTAATATGTTAAGTTAAAAACACGGATGGTTTCATTCCAAACAAATTTGTCAGAATATATATCTTTTAATTCTTGACACACTTGAAAAAAGATGTATTTTTAAAAAAGAGTTCCCTGAATGTATTATGTTTATAAAAATGTCATGTGTACTTATTTTCACGGAGAAAAGAAAAGAAATAAATATTATTTGGGAAAACTCTTTTTCAAATCATCTACAAAAATATCTCGAAATATACCTAATACCCACTAATATTAAAAAGGCTCCAAAAGACCAAGGTGTTTATCTTTCCATCAAAACAAAACCCAAATAGAGATCATTGGTAAGAAAGTTTTAATTCAACCCAACAAAAGTACTTTGCAGTGTAGGGTACTTAAAAATCTAAACCAAAGATCAAACTGAAGAATAATGGGATAATTTTTTTATTTCTAACTAATAATTCAGACTAAGAATAATAGTGAAAACAGAAGTAAAAATGGTTTTTATTGCACACATTTCATCAAGGTATGTGAGATTGGCTAGTTCCTCAGGAACAACTCCAAACAGATTCTGGTGCTTGAGAAAACTGCAACCCTGCATCCAATTATTTCATTCATAAGTAGAAAAATCTTCTGTTAAAGGGTAAGAAGAATAGAAACAAGGCAAAATTTAGAAAAAGCAAACAGAGGAAAATTCACATACATTTGGGTAATATGGCGAAATTTCATACCCTCTGATGTATTATTACAGATCACCATATTTTTGGTTTCATCACCCTGGTCAACATTCCAGCTTCCCTTTACACTGCAAGGATCCATAGTAAAGTTCAGACAACTTTCAGACGAGAGTTGAGGCCTTGAACGACAGGGCAACAGGGGGAATTGAGAATAACGGGGGAATGCAAACCATAGCAACTTTTACTCAAACTAAAGGCATGCATCAATATTCTACTCGTAAAACAAATAATGCAATTAAATTTTTTTTTGTTGATTGAAGAGTGGAGTGCCTATATATTAATAAAATAAGATATGGTAAAATGTTAATCATTAAAAAAAATGAATGGAAAAGTCACATCCCATGAGCATAATTACATAGAGGGAAAAAACACCCTAGGACAAGTCAAAAAATGGGTCAAAAATGACCATACTCAAAAAAAATCACATCAATTGTTTGACAGCACAACAGATAGAGCAAGCTACAAATAACAATAAAGAGAATAATTACACAACAGAAACAAACATGGACATCGGGGGAGGCGGTGGAGATGGCAGGCCCTGAGGCTTACCACTCCATCTTCCCGCGGTAGGAGGATCCTCATGTACAGGTAAGGGCTCCCAACTAGTGTTTTGCTCCGCCTGTAATGTATCATTTTGATTTTTTCAGATAAAATCCCCAAAGCCAAGCATGGAAACTTACCTTGGGAAGGCAGATCCCAACCTCTGATGTCACCATCCTAGGGAGGATATCCCCAACTCCTGCCATCACCTCTAAATCTGTACGAGCCACTCGGGGCACCATGACGAGGAGAACACCAGCCAGGGGGTGACCGTTGAGGAGAATGGTTTTTACATCTAGTTCTAGACTGCTACCGACGTGGCCCACGCCCTCGTCCTGGGGAGGTGAAAGATGTCGTGGTGGCTCAAGGGGCTCATCGTTGACCGTGCACGAAGCATTTCCTTAGTGATCAAGCAAACGCTGGAGGTGGTTTAGTTCCATACGGACCTTGTTTGTTTGACTATAAATCTGAAGAGTAACATTAGATAAAACAGTAATTTTGTTAGAAATAGAAAAACTACATTCTAACTCTTCATGATTAAAGCAAGCATAGTTTCTAGCTTTCCAGATTTTAAATAAAATGTTAGCTCAAAAGATCTACCAAAATCGATTATATTTTTCAAGCAAAAGATCCAAGTCCCCCAAGAGAGCCATCTTCCACGTGAAGAATTCAAGACAAAAGAGTTGGAAAAGGGAATGCATCCAACACCACGCAGATTGTACATGAAGACAAAACCAAAAAAGGTGTTTAATAATGCCTAGTTGTCGACAGGCCAGACAAATGGGGTTAGGCATGCCCAAATGCTTGAGCCGGTCTCCCACAGACAGGCCCTGATAAGGACGACACCATAAGAAATAGACATTTTTGGGCTTGATTATAGCTGACCACACAGTGTTAAAGCATCAAGGCCAAATTTCATGTATGGAATGGAGATTCCATCTGAGATTGAGCATATCATCTTGAATATGTTGCAGGGCTAGTAAATGATACCCCAACCAAGGAGAGTATTAGGTGAAGGGGATGGTCATAGACCAATGCCAATCCTTCCACCAAGAAACAAGGGAATTAACTCCAATTTTATGTAAATACATGTCAGGGATGGAGCCTTGAATTTCTACAATAGCCTCTGCATTTGAATTAATTAAATGAAATTTATTTTGAAGTTGTTACCAAGTGACCCAGACTCTGTTTTCCTTGCAAAAAAGATCACTGATTACCTTCACACATTTCCTAAAGAGCCTTAGCCCTTTAACCCAGTAGACTAAGGAATAGGGAACATTATAAAAATTTAATCAAGGCGACCACCAAAGGGACTGGGAGTTAATGGAGAGGCCATTCCTGAAACCCTCACCTACCTAGTTAAGGTGAGGCTTAAGCTTTTCCCAAGCTTTCCAAAGACTTTGAATCATAAAAGTACCCTTGATTTTAACAAGCACTGCGGTTATGAGCAGAGAGTGAAGTCCCATGCTTGCCAAGCCTTTCTCCCACATGGGATTCCCTAAGAGATACAGTGACATAGAATAATCTTCCAAGCCTCATCCACAGAAAGACCTCTAATAATTCATTTGGCCCCAAATGCAAGGCCTTGAATTTTAATATCTAGAAGACCCAGTCCCCCAGCATCCTTGGGTCAACATCAAATGTTCCAAGCAACTTTATGGAATCCCTTGTGACCCTCAGAGTTGGCCCATAAAAAATCTCTTAGAAGTCTTTCTAATTTGTTGTAAGCAGCATTAGAAGGGGCCCAACAAGAGGAGTAACACAGATGAGTAGCTACCAAAACTTTAAAGCAAATTTAGAATTTGTCAGCAAGAGAAAGAGGCTTGGTGATCCAAAAGGATATTTTTTCAACTCTCTACACCACATAGGACCATAATTCAAAGGGAGAGCCCTGGAAGGCAAAAAGAATGCCACGAAAGTTAAACTGCACCCCTGGTAGAATCCAATGCAATTGATATTCCTCTAGTCAAGGAGGTTTGGGGCCCAGAGACTAATGGTAACATTGATTCTTCCTCCATTGGATAAATGAACCTGAAGCCAAAGAAAAATAAGACATTTCATGACATTTCTGATGGACTCTTCTTCTTCTTGAAGAGTGAGAAATGAATCATCCGCAAAGTGACTATTTAAAAGTTGTCTATCAGACTCAGGGAGGGAGATACCTTTCACCAAGCCTCTAGGAGCATAGTTAGCTAGGAGGTAGCTAAATCCTTCTGTTGCAAGCACATATAAAGAAGGGGCTAAAGGACATCCCTAATGGATAGAACGATGAAGTTCAAACCGAGAGGATAGGGTGTCATTAATAGTGACGCAGGGCCCAACATCCTGAAAGAGCATGTTAATAGTCTGAACAAATTTGGGGCCAAAACCAACTGCCTGTAGCATTGCTAGAATGAAAGGCCACTCAATACGGTCATAAGCTTTCTCAAAATCAATTTTGACAAACAAAAACTTTTGATTAGAAAGTCGAGCCTATTCCATACCTTCCCAGACGGCAATGACATTGTCCAGAATGACCCCGTTCTAGATGAAGCCAGTTTGCTCACTCCTAATAATTAAAGGGAGAATGCATTTCACCCTGAGGGTTAAAGCCTTAGCAATGATCTTATAGGAGACATCAAGCAAAGTAACAGGGCTCCAGTTGTTGATAACTTTAGGATCACCAACCTTGGGAATAAACTTGATGTTACCTTGATTAATAAGGGATCCCAAAGAGTTGGTGAGAACAACTTTAGAATAAACTCAATGAAAATCAAGACCAACAGTATCCAAAAGGGTTTGGTGGAACTTGCATGGGAAGCCATCAATTCCTATGGCTTTGTCAACTGCCATATGCTTAACAACCTCATGAAGGTTGCTAAGAGATAAGGGCCTATCACAGGGAATTCTTTTAGAAGTGGAAACTTTGCAAGGTACAACCTAGAGACATTAAAGGAGAGCCACCTCTCGCTCTAGAGATAAAGCTTGTGCTGATAAAATACCATGGTAATGATGTACAAAAGCTTGTAGAATGTCATGAAGTTTGGTAAGTTGAGAGTTTCCTTCCTTGACAACTTTGATTTTATCAGTAGCGCTCCTAGAGTGGAGGAGGGCAACAAAGTCCTTAGAAATTTTGTCTCCAATTTTCAACCAGTGCATACGAGATCGCTGTTGAGTTCCTCTGGCCTTGTGAGCCTCCTCAATTTGGAGTTTATGTCTCTAGTGTAACACTTGATTTTGAAGGTGAACATTGAAAGATGACTACTCCAGCGCTTGTGAAGCCCAGATATATTCACAGTTTGTAGCATTGTGCAGACGCCGTCTAAAAGAGGTCATTTGTTTGTTGTAGAGCTGAAGAAATATGGAAGTACGAGCAAAAGCATCAGACCACCACTGAATCCAACCAGTATATCTCTCTAGCCGAGGAACCAAATTCCAAATTCTAACAATATGCCCCATCATTCTTTCATGCTTGAGGTGAGTAGTATTAAGATAAAATTGCATGGAGGTAGGCTTAACTTGAGGTGTGGTCCACTCAACATTAAAGCAAATAAGGTGATGACTTGATAAAAAGGTATGATGGATGACTGAAACTGCCCTGTCCTCAACTAAGGCAAAATAGAAAAGACCCTGCTCAGCCAGCAGATCTTTGTTGAAGCACTGAATCACCCTATCTTCTTCCTACCAAAAGTTGGACCAAGTGAACCAGGGGGAGTCTAAATTTTTCCTTTGGTGATGGTTAGGATCAAACACTCTGAGTTTTTGCACATATAGAACCAAGATTCATGCTCGTCAACACACCACCGCATTGGAAGGCGTCCTTTATCTTTAGCCAATTCCACCATGTTGAAATCACCACAAAAGATCCAATGCGCATTTGGGAGTGAATCGGCCAGCCACCTCCACAAGGCAACCCATTCCACAACATTATTAGAGGCATATAAATTGACCAACCCAATGATGTAGTTATTAAAGTCAAAAAAGGTCCACACCCCCTGGTGGGTGGGGTTTGAACCCTAGGAAATAATATTATGAGCTAGATCAGAAGCCATAAAAGTGACGGCCCCACCACGTCCAGCTTCATGCCTAGTACCCTGACATATGGCCCCAAGACAAATTATGTGTTGCATTTTGCAATAAGAAGCCATAAATGCCATAAATCTTGACCCCCTGCAAACAAAAAAATTTCATGTTGCTAAAACGCTGACAATTATTCCTGACCAAATACTTATTCGACGGATTAGTAAGACCTCAAACATTCCAAGAGTACACAATCATTGGGCAATGTCGAGGTGCATGTCATTCTCCTCTGTGAGACCTTCCAGCACAAAAAATTGATTAAGCATGAGTTTGTTGGGCATGAAATCATTCATTCTAAATAGTTGTCACTTATGTGCCATATATTCTTCCTCTTCAAGCGATGAGAGGGTTAGCGAGAGCATCGAAATACTGATTTACGATCCAAAGTGACCAAACTCCCTTCTTCCTCTGGAACACTCACCCTAGGAGAGGGTTGTGACGATGGCACTAAAGGTAGCGTCTCAACCAGAGAGACCATTGCTTGTGGGGTACGCACAAGAGGAGAAGCTTTATTAAGCAAAGTAGATTTGCCAGCAAAAGTCGAAGCATGCATATTCCCAATAGGTCTGTATGAAGAAGTTTGTGGCTTGCCACCACCTTTGGAGGAATTATTTTTTTTAGTGATGGTAGTCCAATCGTCATTAGTCATTTTGCGGTTTGGCTTCGGATCCACTCTTTTCCTGAGGAGTAGGAGTTGTATGCACCATCAAAGGGCATTCCTTGATCATATGTTCCAAGGATTGACACCGAAAGCAAGTATTCAAAAAATTGATATACAAAACATGTTGAGAAAAGCAATTAGAGACAATTTGTATATCAATGTAATCTTTCAAATCCTGGAAGAGATCCACTTCAACACAAACCCTCCTCTAGAGACTAGACATAAAGAACTTGGTCTGCTCATAGCAAATGAAATGCCCTACGGGTTTTATGCATTGGTCAATAAAATCCCATAAGGGGATAGACAAGTCAAAAAATTCAACTCAAACGAGGATTTTCAGTTTTGCTTGTTCTAAGACTTGAAAGTCTCAAGTCCAGTAAGAACAAACAACTAAAGTGTTGTGAATAAGCCAAGGCCCATGATTGACAATGGCTTTGCAATGCTCAAGATTAGAAAAGCGAAACAAAAAGAAACCTTTTGTAAGGTTTTGAACTCCTTCAAGTTTCACATCATTGCCTTGCCAATGGTTGTGAACCCATTGTTGCAGATGGTTCTCATGGGGGACTCAACCAACAAAGTAAGCATTCAAAATAAAATTTTCAAATAAATGACAGGGTTTGTCAAATACAGGCACATCCAAAACATCAGGTAATGAAGAGTCAAAATCATCAACATTACCTTGTGGAAGACCTTTGGGACGAATTTCCTCCCCTGCTTCGGGGCCATGGCTGCGCTCGCTTGTTCCAACTTTCTCTGCATCCATGGATTTAAAAAAAGGGAATCGACAATCATTTAATAAAGGGTACCTCTATCCCCTAGAGGTCGAATCACTGATCAAAATCAGCGATTAATGCAAACAAAGCAATACATGCCTAGATCTGCAGTGACCGGCAGTGTAGCAGAGACCTAAAAGCTCATCAATGCAAAGCTACAAAAAAAAACCTTGAATTATTTTTTTCTATTCATTCCACCAATGAACTTATAAACGATCAAAAAAGTCGCCATATAAATCCAGACTATGCATAATAAATATGATAAGTTGTAAGTTTTAAAAAATTACACCACATTCTGCTGTAGAATAGCCATAATTTACTTCGAACTTGTCGCTAGAAGCCATATGAATCTTCCCCGTACTTTTCTTCTGACGTTTTAACTACCCACTTACTTCCTTCCATGGAAGACACTAAATCATAAAAATTGTTTAAAACTTCATGATGTACGAATAGAATATTTATCAGAACAGAAACCCAAACAACCTTTACCAAGCCCGCCAAATTAATGCAGCAAAAACACAAACCAGAGATCTTTCTCCACAACTAAAATTGGTGTGTTAAAGAGTTTGAAAGAACCCAAAAAAGGGGGAAAACGTCACGGACTCAAACGGCCAATTAAGGGTTTTAAAAATAATAGACAAAATGGCAAATTTAATTGAAACTATAAATCCAGATCTCCTTATGAATTCGAGAAGCCACACACAAAATTCAACCCTAATACCATGCAGAATCTGCTACGATAGCAATGAACAGAAAAAGACTAATCTTTATAGCGATGAAAGATTAGAGTTTCGAACCTCGTAGGCCTCAGAAATCTACTTGAATTTGGCTTCCGCTTCCTTCTTATTATTCTGATTTTTGTCAGGACGCCATTTCATGGCTAGTTTCATGTACGCCTTCTTCAAATCCTAGTCCATAGAATTTTTCCCAACCTTTAAAAAGGCAAAGCAAACATTTCTAGGCAATGAGCACAAGAGAACAATACTATGTTCAAATCACTTCCATGGTCACAAAAACAGAAACAAAGGCCCCAAAAATTAAAAAAATTAAAAAATAAATAAAAAATCCCATGCATAACAGCAAAAACTTGCAACAATGAACAGCAAATTGTAAATGGACACAGTAGTGAAAAACAAGATTTTGCAAATACTCCCTTGTATAAAATCTGCTACCATCATATTCAATTGAAAAAAAAAACTGTAATCAAAGTCGTGTACTGCCGCTCCACCCAAACAGATTTTCCATCAAAGAACAAATCCATTCCGTGCTTCATGCGATAAATAATTATGCACTCTGTCTGCGAAGCTTTCAATGTTCCTCGAACGAAGTGATGGCGACAATAACGTCTCAATATTTCTGCCCAATCAGATTTCCCCCAATATTATTTTTTAATACCCCTGTTAACATTCTTTCTAGTTAACATTGCCAAACACCTAAATATTTTCTCTTTCTCCGCACAAAAACTGATGCATTTCTACTGGCTAACAGACCTTGCAATAATTTCAGATTAAGCGCCAAATGGATCCTATAGCCTCCCTTAAAGACTCACAATTGCAAATTGACTGCAAATTGTCGTACCAAGGATGTCAAATCTTGATCATAAAGGCTCTTTATACAAATAACCAAGGACCAAGGGGTCAACATGTGAGGGAGGTGTCGATATCTGCATTATATCCACCCCAAACTGAATCAATGGAGATTCGGAAACAACTCGGTCATTTCATAATCAAAATGAAATTATACTTATTCAACGTTGGTCTGCAATGTCAAAAGCTTTATTCAAATATCATTGTACAAGCTATGGACATATTTTAGGATTTTCCGTTTGTTAGAATCATTCTTTAACTATTGCCCAGCACCGACAAAAATATATAAATAAATAAACTTTCCCAAATCAATGGAACAGATTTAATACGCTTGCATCCATGAAAATATTTGTATACCCTGCATTGTAAAATCAAACAGAGCATAAAGAACAAGAAAATAAAAACAGAGCTCAAGAGAGTGCAGCAATGCTAAAAAAACAAGAATTTTATTGATTTTCTTGAATTTCTTGATTTTTATAAATAGAATATGAAAGCAAAAATAACTAAAAATAGACTGAAAATAAATTAATCTTTAACTACTTGAAAGAAGTGACTGTTAATTGCTTAAACTAACTGATCTCTAACTGTTGTGCATGCATGAGGAGTGAGGTGCAACAGGGAGTTAAACTGTGAGTGGAGAAATTATTTCCAATTAATTTTCAGTTTCTAACACTCCCCCTTAATTTCTACCACTAACAACTTCAGCATTTACAATGCCTAAATTTTGTCTTAGATAATCAAAGGTCTCCTTTGCTAATGTCTTTGTGAATATATCTGTCAATTGATCTTCAGATCTGCAAAATTTCAGATGGATTTCTCTATTGTTCACTAACTCTCTGATAAAGTGAAATCTCATATCAATGTGCTTGCTCCTCTTGTGAAACACATGATTTTTTGATAATGCAATTGCTAATTTGTTGTCACAAAAGATTGGTGTTGACTCCTTCTGTGTTTGTAATAAATCTGTCAATATTCTCCTCATCCAAGTTGCTTGACATGTTGCTGATGTCGTTGCTACATACTATGCTTCCACTGATGAAAGTGTCACTATAAGTTGCTTTTTGGATGCCCATGTGACCACACATGTTCCTAAAAGAAATGCATGTCCAGAAGTACTCTTCCTATCATCAACGCGCAAAATCACTATCAGTAAAACCAATCAAATTAAAATCGTTAGTTGTGAAATATAAAATTTCATATTCAGTAGTTCCTGCCACATATCTCAATATCCTCTTTCCAACATGCCAATGTGAGTCTTTCGGTGACTCCATGAATTTAGAGATTAAACTGACCCCATACATGATATCTGGTCTTGTAGCTGTAAGATACATCAAACTGCCAACTAGTCTTTTAAATGTTGTAGGATCAACATTAGACCCTTGGTCTTCTTTGCTAAGTTTGGTCCCTATAGCAACTAGTGTAGGTGTTGATTTACAATTCAGCATCTTAAATCTCTTTAACACATCTTTTGCATATTTAGTTTGATAGATAAAGATTATTTTCTCTGATTGTACAACTTCTATGCCTAAAAAGTACTTCATTAATTCCAAATCTGTCATTTCAAAATTTTTTTTCATTGCTGATTTAAATGTGTCTACAGACAAATTTCTAGTGAAAATCAAATCATCAACATACAAACACAATCAAAATCTGACTTTTTTTGTTGATTTTTATGTACAAAGTAGGCTCACTATTGCTTATGTTGAATCCATTATTTGTCATGTATGAATCAATCCTACTATACCATGCTCTTGTTGCTTGCTTGAGACCATAAAGGGTCTTCTTCAATCTGTAGACTTTTTCTTCATGTCCTTGCACTTCGTAATCTGGTGGCTGTTTTACATACACTTCTTCATCTAGAAAATCATTCAAGAAAGTTGATTTGACATCCATTTGATATGCATTCCAATTATTTTGAGCAGATATTGCTAAAACCATTCTAATAGTATCAAGTCTAGCAACTGGAGCAAATGTTTCATTATAGTCAATTCCATGTTCTTGTGCAAAACTTTTTGCTACTAATCTTGCCTTGTGCTTTTCAACATTTCCATCTGCATCAAATTTAGTCTTATAAACCCATTTGACTCCTATACAATCCTTGCCTTCAGGTAGATTAGTTAGATCCCATGTTTGATTTCTTTCAATAGCATTCATCTCTTCATCCATTGCTTTTATCCAATGTTCCTCATTAACTGCTTCTTCATAATACATAGAATCATGATTGAAAAGAGCAAAATTTGAACACAAATCTAATTTCTCTTCTTCTTGATTATAAATCTTATTCAAATTTTTCGTCCTTTAAATTTTGATCTTAAAGTGGCATCACTTACTTGTGAATTTGGAGTAGGATGACATGCATGACCAGATGATTCACCTTGTTCATACCTCCTAGGTGTTTTTATTGGAGTGCTTGTTCTTGCTTGTGGAGAGGATTGATCACCTTACAAATTTTGTTCTTCAGATTCTTCTTCATTTTGTGAAATTGGTGCTCCAATTGTGATGGTGATACCATTCCATGCTTTCGCTTCCTTAAATTCAACATATCTGCTAATAATTGTTAGGGTGTGGAGCTAAAAGCTTCACTGATGCAAACACGGAGAAGGCCATTGGAGGGGTTGCTGAAGGTTGTTGAGCGTCAGAGCAATCGGCGTCGGTCTGATCAGCCGACGTCGGCAGGACAGTGAAGAGAAGCAACTGACGTCGGTCATGGGTCGGCGAGTGTCGATCACCTCCAGGCAGACAGGGACCGACGTCGGTCCCCTGTGTGGTTCGACTGCGAGCTTATTACGGGCAGTTAGCTAACGAACCAAGTGTTTGCATGATTAGAGCTATTTTTAGACTGAGAGCTGCGGATCTAATTATTGTAATTAAATGTCTAATTATTGTTTAGATGAGATCTATATAATAGACTCATGGTTGTATTGGAAAGGTGTTCTAGTTTGAGTTGAGCAAAGTTAGCTCCTTCTGTGTGTGAGGTGAGCAAGGGTGTTCCTCTTAGTTCCACAGTACCAGGTGTAGGTGCTGGATTGGAGAATCAGCAGGGTTCTTCATGTATGTAGGATCTTGGTCACAGGTGCATGGCCTATATAGGAGATCTACATGGTAAGTAAGATCGTTGATCTGCAAGTGTATGTGTGTGCAAGGTCAAGGTTCACAGGTGTGCAAAATCGGGTTGATTTGCAGGTGTGCAAGATCAAATAAGACGGCAACACAACAGAGAGCAGAATCAGGCAGGATCTACTTGGAGTACAGGTGTGTACTCGGATAGAGCAAAGAGGAAGGCAAGGGAGTTCCTTCCATAAGTATGGTATGTTGAATTGCAGATTGTTACAGGTTCATGAGAGATCTACTTGAAGTACCTTGAGTACTTGTTGAGTACGTGGAGTACTTGTAGAGTGCGTAGAGCACTTGTGGTGTGCGTGGAGCACGAGAGGTGAACACCAACTCTGTATTTGAGTTGGGTGTTGGGACCTGAGAGGGAGAGCTTTGGGGAGAAGATTTACTGTTCACTTGAGGTGTGGGAAACCTCTGTAAGGTGGTGGAGAAGAAGTGGCATCTTCTTTATTGTATTCTTTTCTGTAAAGTATTAATACAAGTTGTGTATTGTCTCTCATATCATGTGTTATTTTGAATTCTAGTTACTTGGTGAATCTGGTTTATTTCTGCATATTAAGTTGCTTGGTTTGGTAATCATATTGTGCTCTTTTGGTGGAGCAAGATCCTGACAAGTGGTATCAAAGCAAGGTTGTTGGCTCATAGCTTGATACCTCTGACAAGTGGTATCAGAGCTTTTGGTTGGGATACTAACAGATTGGTTTAGATCTGGGTAGTGTGTTTTGATTACAGGGCACTCTTAGGGGTTTTTGATTGAGTGGGAGTAGAGCAATAGCAGATGAAAGTAAGCTAAGAATGGAGGAGTTGAAAAGCACAGATAGTCACTCACGGTCCTATGGAAAGAAAGAGCAGGTAAAAGATTATTGTTGGTTGGTAGCAGATCAGCATGAAGAAACTGATGAAGCAGATGTAGCAGGTGTTGTTGCACAGGATGCTCTGGGAGGTTTCTTGGATAAAGTTGAATCTTGGATAAAAGATTTGGTTGCCTCTTTCCATGTAGCCCCAGGTAGAGGAGCTGGTGAGCCTTGCCAAAGAATTGGCAAAGGAGAAGTGAAGCTGAAATTGCAGGCGGCCAACACAGGTGTTGATGAAGGTCATGAAGGTCCCAGGTTTGGAGATATGGCTAATTTTTTCAGAAAGATTGGGTGATGAGAGATGCACAAGAACTCTCACACCGAATGCACTTGAATTAGCTGGTGGTAAGAAAACAGGGACTCTTTATTTACTTGTTTATATTACTTATTATTCTTCTGTTGCGGAGACGTGGCTTCATAGGCTTGGTCACATGAGCAGGAAGGAGATGCATGTTCTTAAGCGAAAGACATATATATTTGACAGGCTTAAGAACTGAAAAGCCTTGGTGTACTTGGAGGAGATGGCGGACAGAAACCAGTGGATGGTGCTGGATACTTCTGAGCAGGGCAGTTTGGACATGGGAATTGATTCAAAGGAGCTCGCGGGTAAAAAGTCATCACTCACAGGCGAACACAGGTATCGGCGTCGGTCAGGAGGAACCGGCGTCGAACAGACAGATGCCGATGTCGGTCATGTGCAGACCGAAGCCGGCGATGTCGGGCAGGGTAAGACCGACGTCGGTCAGGAGGACCGACGTCGGCAGTAGGTAAGACCGATGTCGATCAGAGGACCGACGTCAGCAGTGGGGACACCACAGGGTCGGTGGTCAGGGACAGACGCATGGGAACCGACGTCGATCGGATGCAAACTGTGGAGTGACCGAGGTCGGTCACTGTAACGGATTTTGGGTGGACAGCATGCTGTCAAGGAGTCTCAAACACCCATATGGAGGACTGAAGACGTAAGTAGGCCCTCAAATTCGTTGTTCCTCTTCTTTATACATGTTGCTAATTGTAGAGCAGGAAGGATCCAGGAAACAGGTGTGAGCTTGGCATGGATGAGGATGTGATTCCTTGGAGGAGAACAAAACTGGTGTTTTTTTTTTTGGTATGGTTGCCAGTGGAAAAAAAGCACAGAGACGAATGGATACCTTAGTTGAAGAATAGAGTGAACGGATACGTGAGACGGAAGACCAGGTATATGGTCTTGAGGAGCTGGAGGACAGTGGTACAGGTTTTGACAGGTGGAAGACGAAGCATGGCTTTAGTCAGTGTTAGGGTAACTACTGTGGTTTGACTTACCAGGTGAATGATGATTGCAACATCATTCTGTTGCTGTATGTGGATGGTATGCTAGCTAGCAGGATTGTACATACAGGGTTTTGATGAGCTAAGGGTAAGGTTAGTTCAGTGGCATGTCATGAGGAGCTTGGAGCAACGAAATTCTTTGACATGGGAGACATGGAGATCACAGGTTGATTTTGTCTCGAGTGGGAGCTGATGTGAATCAGGTATTGGCGAGGTTCAAGATGCAGAGCCGGAGCACACAAAGGGCTGGACAGGTACAGTGTCCGAAATTAGATGAGGTCTGGTATAATCTTGAGTATTCCCATGCAGTGGAAGCTGTCAGAGAGTTAGGAGCCAATTCGAGGAAGTGGGTTCTAAGGTATTTGAGAGGGACCAGAAGCAGGTATACATGCAGGATCAGGACTTCACTACATGTGTTTGTAGGTTCGGATGTGGCAGGGTACTCGGATGACAGTAGGTACATCACGGGATGTGTGGTGGATTGTCTTCAGGATTGATCTTGAAGAGGGATACAAACCAAAAAATAAATTAGATGGGGTACAGGTACAGGTACAATGCAGCTGTTTATCTCCAAGTGGGAGATTGTTAGGGTGTGGAGCTAAAAGCTTCACTGATGCAAACATGGAGAAGGCCATTGGAGGGATTGCTGAAGGTTGCTGAGCGTCAGAGCAACCGACGTCGGTCTGATCAGCCGACGTCGGCAAGACAGTGAAGAGAAGCAACCGACATCGGTCATGGGTCGGCCGGTGTCGGTCACCTCCAGGCAGACAGGGACCGACGTCGGTCGCCTGTGTGGTTCGACTGCGAGCTTATTACGGGCAGTTAGCTAACGAACCAAGTGTTTGCATGATTAGAGCTATTTTTAGACTAAGAGCTGCGGATCTAATTATTGTAATTAGATGTCTAATTATTGTTTGGATGAGATCTATATAATAGACTCATGGTTGTATTAGAAAGGTGTTCTAGTTTGAGTTGAGCAAAGTTAGCTCCTTCTGTGTGTGAGGTGAGCAAGGGTGTTCCTCCTAGTTCCACAGTACCAGGTGTAGGTGTTGGATTAGAGAATTAGCAGGGTTCTTCATGTATGTAGGATCTTGGTCACAGGTGCATGGCCTATATAAGAGATCTACATGGTTAGTAAGATCGTTGATCTGCAGGTGTATGTGTGTGCAAGGTCAAGGTTCACAGGTGTGCAGAATCGAGTTGATTTGCAGGTGTGCAAGATCAGATAAGACAGCAACACAACAAGAAGCAGAATCAGGCAAGATCTACTTGGAGTACAGGTGTGTACTCAGATAGAGCAAAGAGGAAGGCAAGGGAGTTCCTTCCATAAGTATGGTCTGTTGAATTGCAGATTGTTGCAGGTTCATGGGAGATCTACTTGAAGTACCTTGAGTACGCGGAGTACTTGTAGAGTGCGTGGAGCACTTGTGGTGTGCGTGGAGCACGGGAGGTGAACACCAACTCTGTATTTGAGTTGGGTGTTGGGACCTGAGAGGGAGAGCTCTGGGGAGAAGATTTACTGTTCACTTGAGGTGTGGGAAACTTCTGTAAGGTGGTGGAGAAGAAGTGGCATCTTCTTTATTGTATTCTTTTCTGTAAAGTATTAATACAAGTTGTGTATTGTCTCTCATATCATATGTTATTCTGAATTCTAGTTACTTGGTGAATCTAGTTTATTTCCACATATTAAGTTGCTTGGTTTGGTAATCATATTGTGCTCTTTTGGTGGAGCAAGATCCTGACAATAATCACTTGCTTTGAAATGGGGTTATACAACTTATAAGCCTTTGATTCTTCACTATAGCCAATAAAAATGCATTTCTCACATCTATCATCAAGTTTTCTTCTCAATTTAGATGGTATAAGAGAATATGCTATACAACCAAAAATTCTAAAATAATGTACATTATGTTTCTTACCACTCCACGCTTCTTATGAAATTTGATCTCTGACACTCTTTTTTGAGCTTCTATTCAAAATATATACTGCACATGCTACTGCTTCTGCCCAATATTCATTTGACAAGTGTTTCGCCTTCAACATGTTTCTAGCCATCTCTATGATTATTCTATTCTTTCTTTCTGCTACACCATTCTGTTGTGGTGTGTACCTTGTAGTCAATTGCCTTTTAATGCCATGATATCTGCAAAAATTTTGAAATTCATTACACATATATTCACCTCCTCTATCTGATCTAAGTACCTTGATATAACGGCCACTCTGCTTTTCAACCATAGCCTTGAATTCTTTAAACTTTTCAAAGGCTTCAGACTTATTTTTGAGAAAATATATCCATGTCTTTTTGCTAAAGTCATCAATCAAGGTTAGAAAATAAGTACTACCTTCAAATGATGGAGTTTGCATTGGTCCACATAAATCACTATGGACTAGCTCCAATATTATCTTTGCTCTATATGAGGCTCCTACTAGAAAGCTCTCTCTATGTTGTTTTGCCAGAATACAATTGTCACATGAACTTCCTAGCTTTTCTATTGGTGGTAATCCCTTCACCATATTTTTCTTCTATAACAAATTCAAACCTCCAAAATGTAAATGTCCATACCTTAAGTGCCATAGCCATGATTGGTCTAGCTGCATGGTTTTGAAGTGGGCTTCGTCTTCTCTTTGGATGCACTGAATTCGAAGAGGGAACATCCGATTCTTGGTCATCTCCACTTTTTCTATCAACCTGTCACTTGGAAACTTGTCTAGTATTGTGCAAACATTATCCATAAAAGATGCTCTATAACCTTTATGTACTAACTGTCCAATACTCATAAGATTATGCTTTAGTCCAGGTACAAAATAAACATTAGGCACAAACCTTCTTTCACCTTTTTTGCCAAAACATTTATTACTCCTTTACCCATTACATCCACTTTGTTATCATTTCTTCCTAATTTCACTTTAGATTTTACGGATTCATCAAGACTAACAAAAAAAAATATTCCCTGTCATATGATTACTGCATCCACTATCTAAGAACTAAATATCTCTAGCTTTTTCTTGAGTAACATGACAAGTGAGAAATAAGCTTCCAGGATTAGAACTAGATTCACCTGGATTAGAACTAGATTCACCTGTGTAATTAGCATTCTGCATGTCCACATATCCTTGTTTCCTTCTGCAGTCACTTGCATAATGTCCATATTTTTTGTAATAATAACATTGAATATTAGATTTATCAAACCTTTGTGAACTTTGTTGGAAGTGATTGTTGCCACGTCCTCTATTGTTGTAGTTTTGATTACTGTTTTCACCTTGATCTGGATTGTTCCTTCCAGTTCTACCTCTGCCTCTTCCTCTGAAGTTTGACCTTCCTCTTCCTCTTTCTCTACCAAATGATACCTGTGACTTGAAAGCATTCTCGAGAGAAGTATTGTTATTCCTATTCATTCTGAATTCATGTGTTAACAAATAACCCATTAATTCATCCACTGATAATTGTTTCAAATCCTTGGTTTTCTCAATAGCTATAACTATTGCATCAAATTTACTGGGTAAGCTCCTGAGTAATTTTTTTATGATTTTCTGAACCGTTATAGTTTCTCCATTAGATCTAATTTGATTCACTATATTCAATACTGGACCCATAAACTGGTCTATTGAATCTGAGTCATTCATTTGCAAATTTTCAAAACTTCACCTAAGAGATTGCAATTTAGCAATTTTTACCTTTGTATTACCCTTATAAGTAGTCTCCAAGATTTTTCATGCCGATTTGGATCTCGTTGTTGCTGCAACTCTGGAAAAAATTGATTCATCCAATACCTGTTCGATTAGAAATAAAGCTTTTGCATCTTTTTTTATGTTCTCTTTAAGCTCGTCTTTTTGTGCTCGAGTTAATGCCAGATGGGCAGCCTCATCCTGCGGTTCTACAAAACCATTCTCTACCAAATCTCAAACTTCTTGTGAGCAAAACAATATTTTCATCTTAATTGCCTAAAAATTGTAATTCTTACCATTAAAAATGAGAATTTGAGGCTGAGAAATACTGTTATTCATTGCCATGTCTCACGCTTACAGGGTTCTGTTGTTGCTGCTGCAGTCTTTCTCCTCCCTAGATCTTGTTTCCAGCGCTCTGGGTCTGCACAGTCCCTGACTAATACTACTGAAACGTTTCAAACAGGAGCTTCTTTTTCAACTCGCTGCTTGGCAGCGCTTCACAGCTCATTGGACAAGACCTTTTGTTTTTTTTAAATAAAAAATAAATAAATAAAATTTTTGATAGAATCTTAATTTCCACGCTTCAACTGCGCTCTCACCCCTGCGATCTAGGTCTGAATAAGGCTGCAGCGTTTTGTCCTTTTTTTTATTGTTGCGATCTCTCCTTTGGCAGCGAACTGTTGAAAAAATAAAGAAATAAATACACACTGTTGACTGCGCCTTTTCACCTTCTGCCAGTTGCGCACTTCATGTGAACCTGTGCGATTCTTTAGACCAATTTTGCGTTGACTTCCTACAACTTAGCGCTCTTTACTGCCTGCGCTTCACACTTTTACGGCTTACAAACTGACTACATTCTCCTTTCCCAAGCGCTGCAGTGCATCGCCTTGTTCTTCTTGACTGCTGGGATTTACTCTTTCTAACTTTGTGCTCTGATACCAATTTGTAAAATCAAACAGAGCATAAAGAATAAGAAAATAAAAACAGACTTCAACAGATTGCTACAACAATGCTAAAAAATAAAAATTTTATAGATTTTTTTGAATTTCTTGATCTTTTTTGATCTGTCATTACAACGTTGCGCCCAAGGCATCTATAAATAGAATATGAAAGCAAAAATAACTAAAAATAAACTAATCCTTAACTACTTGAAAGAACTAACTGTTAACTGCTTAAACTAACTGATCTCTAACTGTTTGTTAACTGCTGTGCATGCATGAGAAGGAGTGAGATGCAATAGGCAGTTAAACTGTGAGTGGAGAAATTATCTCTAATTAATCTTCAGTTTCTAACATGCATTTCTTCTAACCCGATCAAAACTTAGCTTCAAAAAATCCCTGCAATGAAAGTTAGACAACTTCGAGAATGTTGATATTCATTCAAAATGAAAATTGTATTGAAAAGCACCGCCAATAATTTTTTTTTAAGGAAAATATCAATATATTAACAAAATATATAAGATACAAATAATTCACCAAAAAAAAAAAAGGTGGTATGGGAGCATGCCTCAATGTTAAACTAGGTCGAGCCTACGAACAAAAAACAATAGATGCAAAAATAACATTAGGTCCCACTTAGGAATAAGTAATCAAAACATCATAAAATAGAACATTAAGCTTCTAGAGCAAGGCCAGATGATCCGGGCAACAATTCAGGTGACGGTTCCACCCCAATTAATGATAGAACTTTCAAAAGCCATAACTTTTGCACCGTAGCTTCAATTGACTCGTCGTTTAAACCGTTGGAAAGCTAAGAATGAAGAGAACATGGTGAGATGGCATGGGGCTTTGCTCGATGTATTTTGACCACTAAAAATTCAATGGAAGTTCTCCAAATTTTAATTTTAGTAGTGTAGTCTAAAAATAGTAAGTTTCTAAAAATAGTAGTAATTCCTCGAATTTTGTATTGTTTTAAATCGTGGAAGTCGAATCACTTGATCGCCCTCGAGATTGGTGACCTTCCACATCCTCCCCCTGCTTTCAAAATGTGTATAAATGAAGATGTAATCCAAAATAAAAATCAGACATCTCTTCCCAGAGATAAGCATATAGTTGTATTGCAATCTTGAGTAATAAAACATCTCTTCTCAGAGAATTCATTGTTACTGTGTTATTTTTATGTTCTTGAAATATTTGTCAACCAAAACTTTGGATCAGTGGTATCAGAGTGGTTTGTCTTGAGAGTGTATGTTCTCGAACACGAGGTTAGGCTACAAGAAACTTGGGTGAAAAACAATAGAGCTTTCAAACTATCCACCTATTCACTCCAAACGACTTCAAATGGTGGACGACACCGAGACATCCAATCCTTTCAAGGAAATGGTGAATGAAGCCCTCTAACGGCAACAAACACAAATGCTGCAATAATTTACTCAAATTCTCTAACAACTCTCGATGAAAAATTCTGGCTCCTCATCTGCACTTCCTAGCTCTTCATTCATAGAACGTCCTTTCAGTGCCCCAACACCCTTCAAAGTTCAGGTAAATTTTGATATTCCTACATTTGAAGGCAAAATCAATACTGATGCAGTAGAAAATTGGCTGGATCAATTATCTTCCTACTTCTCTGTAAATAAATTCACCGATGGAGAAAATATCACTTTTGCTCTTTTAAAAGCATCATTACCCATGAAAAATTGGTGGGTAGTATACAAAAAGAGGTTCAAATTGGTGGGCATTGGCCTTGAGATGGAACCTACTTGAGATGATTTCGTGGAAGCGGTAAATGAAGAATATTATCCCATTGGAGCATATGATGATCTGTACATACAGTGGCAACAACTTCGCCAAGGTAAGGACCAATCTATTCAAAATTACATAGACATTTTTCATTTTTTATCTGCAAAATTGGGTATCCAAGAAAGTGAGAAACATAAGACTCTCAAATATCGTGGTGGACTACAATGGTACATATGGGGGAAATAGAACTCTTCAATTTGGAAACCCTCGGTGAGGCATACAAGCTCACAATGAAGATTAAGCAGAAGCATGGCAGAAAGAATACGAAGAGTCAGCCCTCAAAATAGAAAAGTGATAAAGAAGGTCAAACACAAGGCCAAAATTGGAAGTAAAAGGAGTTTCAAGATAAGAAACCCCAGAAAGAGAAGGCTAAAAAATAGTGTGATTACCACAAAACTAGAACTCATTCTAAAGAAGAATGTCGAGTCATTAAGTCACTGATTTTTAAGTCACAATACTCGACATCTACTACTTTGTCTCATACACAACCTACAGTCGAAGAAGACAAAGAAGAGATTGTAGATGCTGAGCCTAACACTATTGTCGCTTCATCACAGACCCATGAAGAAAAACCATATGACAAGGAAAGATTGTTCCACTTCAAATTATGGGTAAAAGGTAAGTCTCTGCATTTTATTCTTGATAGTGTGAATCAAAAGAATTTAATCTCTGCTTAAGTTATAAAAATTATAAATCTATCCATGAAGCCTCACCCAAAGCCATACAGTATTGGATGGTTGAGCCTAAGAAGAGACCTCTGTGTCACCCATCAGTGTCTTCCTTCATATGCAATAAAACCTTTCCAAGATGAAGTCTTGTGTGATGTGGTCAATCTAGATATTTATGATGTACTCCTTGGTTAGTCATTCATATATGATTGACATGGCATCTATGAATCATGAACATGAAGAATCACCCTCACTCTTGAAACATGACGCTACAGGGTACCAAAGGTACCACCTCCCACATCTGTCTCCCTGATCAGTGCCAAACAATGTAAGAGATTGATGGAAAAGATAAAGTAATTCATTCTCATGGTGGTCAAACCACATAAATCCAATAACGTTGATGTTGCAGTCCTGACTACACAATTAACACAACAAAAGTAGATGGGACAAATCACAGGGGAATATGATGACTTATTCAAGTCACCTACAGGAGTTCCACTACATTGCCAGGTAAAATATTCTATCGATTTGATCCCAAGATCACCTTTGCCTAACAATCCTATGTATCGTAGATCAATTTTGGAGAATGATGAGATAAAAAGATAGATTCAAGAATTGATCCAAAAGTGGTAACCCAATTACCCTGACACCAAAGCAAGATGGAACATGGAGGCTTTGCATTAACTATCGAGCCCTGAATAAAATCACTTTGAAAAATCGCTCCCCTCTCTCCAGGATTGATGACCTGCTGGACCAACTCCATGGTGCGAAGTTCTTCACCAAAATTGATCTCAAATTTGGGTATCACCAAATTTCCATAGATCCCACCAATGTCTAGAAGACTGCATTCAAATCTAAGAAGGGGCTCTTCGAATGGTTGGATATGACTTTTGGCTTAACTAACGCACCTACAACCTTCATGAGGATGATGGATGATATCCTATAACCCTTCACCAACTCATTTGTGGTTGTCTACCTAGATGACATACTCATCTATAGTAGAATATGAGAGGAATATCTGCAACATGTTCGTAAGGTGCTTCAAACTCTTTGGGAGCACAAGTTTTATGCAAATCTCGACAAATGCACATTTGGAATGACACTAATTCAGTACCTCAGGTATGTTGTGAATGAGGAAGGGGTCCATGTTGACCCATAAAAGACTTTGACTATTCAAGAATGGCCTACCCCAAGGACCCTCACAGAACTTCACAGCTTCTTAGGTCTTAGAAATTTCTATCACAGGTTTGTTCTTGGATTTTCACATGTTTCTTGGTCACTAACCCAAGTAACTAAAGGAGGAGCTAAATCTATATTTTAGTAGAGTGAAATACAACAAAGGGCATTTGAGAATTTGAAGAATAGACTTTGCTCAGCGCCTATTCTTGCCTTGCCAGATTTGCATCAACTTTTTGAGTTGATGATAGATGCATCTGAATATGTCATGGGAGTTGTTATCATGCAACATGGCCATCTTGTTGCATATCATAGTGAAACTTTCACTGATACAGTTAGGAAATCTCTGACATATGATAAGGAGCTCTATGCCATTGTCTAATCCTATAAATAATGGAAACATTACATCTTGGAGAAAGAGATGGTCATCCACACTGACCACAGACCATTAGAATTCATCTGGATATAGAGTAAACTGTGAAATAAGAGGCACCAAAAGTGGGCCACATATATTCAGTAATTCTATTTGATAATAAAACACAAAAAGGGGAGCTCAAATATGGCTACAGATTGTCTAAGCCGCCCACCAATTACTGCACTCACAATAGTTCTTAACTTGTGCAGACATGAGACTGTCACTTGGGGTGCTCTGTATGAAGTAGATCATGTCTTTATTGATACATATCAGGGGCTTCAAAAAGGTAAACATGTTTCTAATTTCTATTTGCAAGATAATGTCCTCTGTCATATGGGGTACATCTATGTTCCAACTTCAGAGCAACAGAAGATGATATGGGAAGCACATTTCAATAGGACAACTGAACACTTTGGTGTAAAAAAAACATTGGCAGTTCTTCAAAAACACTTATACTAGCCCCATATGCGAAAAGATGTGGAAAGGTATCTCAAATCTTGCATCCCATGTGTGATAGCCAAGCCAACAAATAAGAAGCAAGGATTATACACGTCATTGTCAGAACCAACCAGGCCTTGGAAATCTGTCTCAATAGATTTTCTCTTAGGTTTGCCCACTTCAAAACATGATAAGGACTGTATTTTTGTTTTAGTTGATCATTTTTCAAAAATGGCTATCATGATTGCTTGTAAGAAAAATATATCTACGGAAGAAACTGTTCAACTATATTTTAGTCGCGTATGGCTCTATTTCGATCTCCCCAAGTCCATTATCTCAGATCGAGACAATATGTACTTGAGCATCTTCTGGGCCACTCTATGGAAGATGATGGATACCAAACTGATGAAGTCCATAGCCTTCCATCCACAGACTGATGGTCAAACAGAGGTGGTGAACTGCTTGATTGTTCACATGATTCAAATTTATCACTCTAAACATCCACACGCATGGGATGAGGGGCTTCTTTTCATACAACATAGATACAATTGGGCCTTACACGGCTTGACCAAGCACAGTCCATTCCAAGTATGCTTTGGGTTTCAACCCATAGCAACAATTGATATAGCTGTTTCATTCTCCACCATGGAATACACATTTCATATAAGATCTGAGGTAGCAAAAGTAACAAAGTTCATTGAACAAATGCAACACATCTAGCAATAAGTTCATGACATCCTAGAGAAGATGAATCAGAAGTATAAGCAACGCCATGACAAATATAAGATTGCACACCATTTTGCTATAGGTGACAAGGTTTGGTTTCGACTTCAGAAGGAATGACTTGCAGGCCCACACAAAAAAATTTGGTCTCTGTGATATGGTCCCTACACCATCACCAGAAAAGTTGGAGAAAATGTTTTTGAGTTGAACCTACCAGCCTACCTTGGTTTGCATCCAATATTCAACGTGGAGCTTCTCAAACCATATCATCCACCTTTGTTGGACACTTCAGTCATAGTAAAACAACTAGACAATGATGAGCTTGATCCACAAAGTTTTGCTCCAATGGAGGAAGATCAAATTGTGGACACCTAGATGAAGACAACAAGAGGACGCTCTATTCCACTTTATCGAGTGGTCAAAAGGGGCCATCTTAGCCACCAAAGTGAGTGGCTCACAGAGAATAAAATCAAGACACAATTGGTACACCTGATGAGGAACATTGATGCAATGGGGACCATTGCTTCTCAAGGAGGGAGGTGACAATTTGGGTGACGGTTCCACTCCAATTGATGACGGAACTTTCAGGAGCCATAACTTTTGCACCGTAGCTCCAATTGACTCACCGTTTGAACCGTTGGAAAGCTTAGAATGAGGAGAACATAATGAGATGGCATATAACTATGATTGATGGATTTTGACCCTTAAAAACCCAATGGAAGTGCCCTAAATTTTAATTTTAGTAGTCCAATCTAAAAATAGTAAGTTTCTAAAAATAGTAATTCCTCGAATTATGTATTATTTTAAATCATGAAAGTTAAACCACTTGATCTCCCTTGAGACTGGTGAGCTTCCACATCTTCCCCCTACTTTCAAAATGTGTATAAATGAAGATGTAATCTAAAATAGAAATTAGACATCTCTTCCCAGACATAAGCATATAGTTGTATTGCGATCTTGAGTAATAAAATATCTCCTCATAGAATTCATTGTTACTGTGTTATTTTTGTGTTCTTGAAATATTTGTCAACCAAAACTTCTAAGTTTTGGATCACTAAAAGATAGAGGATCCATATCATTTGGAATCCAACTCAACCTTGACAAGTCATTGCCATCTGGAATTAGCTCCCAACCAAAACCTTGAGCAGTGTCCTTATCATCTTCTTGTGGCTGAGTAAGAGAAAAGGCTAGAGAGAGTCTGGGTAACTTGTCCATCATGTTTGTCTGACCTCTAGGTGGTGCCCCCCAAGCATTTAGATGCAGAGGAGGAGAAGGACCCTAATCATCCTGCCCATTAGGGGAAAGAGGCAGGAGTTGCCACCCTCACTACTGTCCAGGAGGAGACATGCATTGATATAGAGTGCCATTATGAGAACGGTGTCGAGACTAGTTGCATCGGTGCCCACCTTAAGGCAGAATGACAATTCTTTCTTCAATTGTGTTGTCCCTGGGTGGAGAAGGAGGAATCTGCACCATAGCACAAAGAGAATCTCCCTAATGAGTGAGAAGGTCTTAGAGATGGCCAAGCTCAATGGCAACTTTATTTCCCTGCACTTTTATTTGCAAAAAAACATTGGAGATAATAGAGGATTTGTTGAGAGTAGAAAAATTACAATCTAAAGAAGCATTGTTAAACACTACAATATTTATTTCTTTCCATAACCAAAATAGAATCTCCACTCTAAAAGTATGCCAAACTTAGGAATATTTAAAGGGCAAGGCAGGTTTATCTCCAAGAAGGATATGTTGCCATTGAAAAAACTCATGTTGAAAAGGCTTGAAAAGGTCATGAATCCATGTCTAGACCCTTTAAACTTTGGAGCAATGTCAGAAAGATGGGGGAGCATTTCCAAATACCACAAAAAGGGCATGTGGGAATGGAAATTCTTAAATGCACAAGCTTTTTGCCTATAGGTAAGCCCTGGTACATAATACACCAAGCAAAGTGAGCTAGCTTAGGCTCTAGCAAGCCTCCCAAAAAATATGAAAATGGAAGCACCAAGTATGAATAGAAGAGTGTAGACCCCAACGAGAATTAAGCTTGTCCACCAGAGGCACGTGTGGAGTAAGCCACCCATATCCAAGCCAGGGAGTGTAATTACAAAACAGAGTTTCAACATACTGCTTCCAATCCTTCCACCAAGGATGAGTGGACTGAATAGAAATTTTGTGAAACATTGAAGGCAAAACATCGTTAGGGATTTCTTGGTAAGATTCTCTATCAGCATTGGCTAATCAGAATTTGGTTTTTATCTCTTCCCAGGATAGGCAAGAGCGAGACTGCTTACAAAAGATATCTTGGATAGTATGAATGTCTCTAAAAAATAGTTTGAGAGCATTGATCCAAGGAACTTCGGCCAGGGGGACCTCATTAAAATTGATAATAGGAGACCAACATAGCGAGTGTGAGTTAATAGACAACCCATCTCAAAACCCTAAGCCATTCCAGAGAAGCCATGGTTTGATCATTTCTCATGTTTTCTAGATGCTTTTTGCCACAAAGGACCCTGTAATTTGAATGGGGGTTTTGATGATGAGCAAATTAGGGAAGCCAAGCCCTTTCCAGACTTTTTTGCCTTTAGGTAGGCCCGAAGAGATACAATGTCAAAACAACACCTTCCAAGCTTCATTGTCGTCAATGGCCTACATAATCTATTTGGCACATAAGGCAGTTCCTTGATGATCCACGTCAATGAGTCCCATACCCTCGACATCCCGCGTGAGGCAGCAATATTCCCAAGCAAACCTGTGGAAGCCATGGCCATGTGAAGAATTGGCCCAAAGAAAATCCCTGAGAAGTTTTTCAAGTTTTTGATAAGATTCTTGGAAGGCATTCAACATGATGAGTAGTAAACATGGATGGTCACAAGCACTTTCAAGTAGATTTGGAATTTACTTGCTAATGATAAAAGCTTAGTTACCCAATATTCTAGCTTCTTTGCTACTTTGTCAACAACATATTGCCACAAAAAGGGCAAAGATGCATCAAAATCAAAAGGAATGCCAAGAAACTTGAAGATTTCATCATGTTGGATCCAAGCCCACCCATACTTGGTAGCCCACACTGGCGGGAGGAGGTATGATTGCCTGTAGTAACAAGTTTTTGCCATTGGATGCTTGAGCCAGAGGCAAGGCAAAAGGTGTTGAGACATTGCAAGGCATTGTCCACATTGTCCTCTTCTTCAATAATAGTAAGGAAATAATCATCAACAAAGTCACCATTCAGAAGTTGCATATCTTCTTGAGGGTTTTATTTATCTCGAGGGAGATACATTCCTTCAACAAGGCCTCTAGCTTGGGCATTGCTAAGAAGATATCCAAAACCCTCAGTGACAAGCACATACAGGGCAGGTGCCAAAGGACACCCTTGACGAATAGATCGAAACAACCCAAATTGTTCACAAGTGACTCCATTAATAGAGAGGATGATTGAGGTGTCTAAAAAAACATCTGGACGGTTTGAATGAAATTGGGCCCAAAGCCCAGGGCTTTAAGCATGGCCAGGATGGAAGGCCACTCAATATAGTCATAAGCTTTTTCAAAGTCAATTTTTATGAACATAGCTTGTTGCTTAGATCTTCTAGCCCTCCAAAGAATTCTTTCAAATGCTTCGAGCTAAAAACTCAAAGCAGCAAATCTAGGCTATCTGATGTTGGAAGGAGACTATTAGAGACACCACAGATTGCTCAAGCTTTTGTCCTCCATTATCAATAAATGTTCAGAGCTTAAGCTTCCTCTGTAGAGCATGACATAACTTTTCAACAGTGTCTTGTACTGGTACCTTGCAAACTCACTCCCGCTCAGTGGGTGAATTGTGATAGGTTCCTCACTATGGATGATTTGCATGAGACAGTGGCTCATATGGTAAATGACAAAGCTCCAGGTATTGATGGTTTCCCCAGTGCATTCTACAAAACCCTTTGGGATCTTGTGGGTGTTAATTTATACCATGTTTATCAAGAGGCCTTTGGCACACATTCTCTGGGGAATAATATAAATAAATAAAACATTAAATTCATACCTAAGCAAGGGGATCCCGAATTGATTTGCAATTGGCGGCCGATCACCCTCCTGAATGTTTTCTACAAGACCTTGCTAAATCTCTAGTGCTCCGGTTGCATACTCGGTTGCCACACATCATTCTTCCTAAACAAACATCAGAAGCAGATATATATTAGACAATATCATAGCACCACTAATAACGACATTTGTTCTTCTTGAAGAATGGTGTTCAGAAATCTTTAATTCCTCTCTCATTTGCTCACACACTTGGTAAATATTTCTGATGTTATAGTTCACTATAATTTTTTGAAACAAAAGAAAACAACCAAAGGCCTAATTTTTGTGGGAAAATCGATCGTGTTGCGTATTCACAAGGGAAATGTGATTTTTCTTATATTACACAAAAAAATTGTGGGTTTCATCTAACGGTGTCATATTGCTGAGGGTAAGAATTTTTACACAATAACCTCTGATTCCCATGAAAAGAATTGTTACAAAACCAACTACTTAGGTTTAAAAAAATAAATTGAAGGAGTCCTAGTTGTGATTATACTTTGTTTCTAGTAAATGGCTAAAGAATTTTTTTGATTCTTTTGGGGAGATACTAAACCTTGAGAGATTGGCAATACTAAATGGATAGACCTGAGAATGATTGCAAATGAGTGAAAATACTTCTAAAATTACATAAATGTTACTAAAACCATCACAGAATAGAGTAAAAAGAAAACGGTATTTGAACTCAGTGGGATTCAGAGTGTTAGGGGTTGCACAGCCACCAAAGTCACAACCATGACAACATCCCATTCTTCATGAAATAGTTATTAAAATCAAATGATGCACGAGACTGCACATTATCAGGGTCAAAGAAGATCTCTTCCTTTTGTATTTGTGTGCAGTCTACACCTCCTAGTTCACATGGCACTTGCCACTAGAAGTGTTGTGTCATCTATAATTTTTTATGTTTTATTTACAAGGGAATCGGTAACATTCTTTCATTTTCTCTTCGATTTGTGGTTACAAATCTTTAGAGTTGTTATTATAACCCCACCTCACCTCAGTAAATACGACCCAGAGTGAGGGAGATCTTATGTAGCTCAGGGTTGGAACTGTTGTCATCGTGTTGGTGAGCACTCAGCGTAGTCAGATCAGTCTACTGTGTCTGCCCTTAAAAAGGCTTGCCTTCAAAATTTTAGACGTGAATCTCTTCTTGATAAACCCCTGCAACTTACCAATCCACCCAATCTTTAGGACTAAATGTTATTTGCAACACACCATGTTGTACTTGTACCTACACTTGCAAGGGTGGATGAACCAGTAATAGTTATGTCATTTCATAGGAAAAACTAGTTTCTCCAGAGGCAACATTAGCATCACTCTCATTACTTGTACTGTTCATCATCAAAAGCTCTTTAGGTACTACAAAAAACATGCAGAAATTTGTTAGTCCTGCACATCAAATCTTTGTTAAACAGAAAAAGAACAACATCTAAATGAAGTCCAGAACAACCCTTAAATAATACTGAAAAAGTGAGACCAATTTTGTTTTTCAGAGTAGTTGTACATTACAACAATGAAATAATATTTTTTAGGATAATGGCTATATACAAACTTAAGCATGAGGAGAAGGCGTAGAATGTGAGGCAAACCAGAGGGAGGGCGCCACACCCATCATACCCATTGCTCGCTTCCATGGTTGAATGATTGTTGAAGCGTCGAGGTTATCTCTTTGTAATGATATGCTCACTGAGTATATGACAACTTGCACATTATTCAAAATCTTTCAAAAATGTAAAATAGATAAAAATAAAAATGAGAGAATAAAATAATTCAAAAACGTCAAAGAAGGTTGATATCTTACAAAGTGAAGCACTCTACTTAACTAGAATTCATAATAGAGAATCCAAACTTAATAAAGAAATTGAAAAAAAGATAAAAATAACATTGTAGAGCAGTGTATTTGGTATTTTATCGATTGATTTTGCTCTTAAATCCTATAGACTGATTGACCTAAAAACTTTCTTTCATTCATTGTTGACGGCACATCTTATTTGGTGGTTGATATTCATATGCTGTCAGCGGGCCTTCCCCTTAAGGGCACACATCGATAAAGACTACTAAATTTATGATTAAAGTGGTTATTAGTTATAATTGTAATCAGAATATTTTTCCGAGTACAAGGAGGCCGTGGGTTGGCTTAGGCCGCAACATGTCAAAGCTTAGTAGTACAGATAGGCCTACGGCATTCTTGCTCTTGGTCAAATTTTTAAGTTTATATACCTAACATTCAAGGCGTTGAATGTGAAATTTAAAACGTTTAATTGTTTTTAATATTTTATAGATTTAAAAAAAAAATTAAATAATAATTTTCATTTTAATATTCAATTTATTTATTTTCAACTTTTAAGTTAAATTAAAATAATGAATAAAATTGATAATGTGTAGGATATTTTTGATTAAATGTATTTATATTAAATTAAAAAGGATATGATTTTTTATATGAAATATTCAAATCTTAAATTATTCATATTTATTATTTTTCACTTTTAAAATTAGAAGTCTTAACTAATAATTTCTTTCATTAAACTCTCTCTCTATATTTTTTTTAAATTTAAATTTAAATTTTAATACATATATATATATCATTATATTATATTAATAACATAATAATTTATTTAAATTTTAATAAATATTTTATTATATAATATTAATAATATGTTAATAGATATTCTGCTATATAATATTAGCAATACGTTAATTTTACTTAAATTAATAGTTACTTTTTATATATTTTTTAATCTTTGATAATAGTATATACTTTTCACTTCTAACAAATAATTTATTGTTTAACAAAAATAATGAAATTAGTAAAATTTTGAAGTAATTTATTAAATTTTTTTTTTTAATTAATGTTGATAATTTATTTTAATTGATGTAGAGTTAAAATTAGAGTTATTTGGCAGAAATAAAAATTAATTATAATTATAAAATTAAATATAATAATTATTCGTCCTTGGACTTCTACATAAAAAAATAATAATCAAAGAGACTATTAAAAAAAAATTAAATCAATATTAAAATTTTAATTTAATTGATTTAAAGTTAAAATTAGAACTATTTTCCACAAACAAAAATTGATTACAATTATAAAATTAAAATTAATAATTATTTATCCCTTAGACTTCTACATAAAGAATTAACAATCAAAAACTTAAAAAAAGAAATTAAATTAATATTAAAATTTTATTTTAATTGATGTATGAAACAAAAATTAACTATAATTATAAAATTAAAATTAATAATTATTTGTTTCTTAGACTCCCACATAGAGAAATAACAATCAAAGAGACTACTATATATATGGGATAACATGCTTATTTATTTGATTGGTTTATTTAATCTTAAAAAGTCTAAAACAATGATGAGGAAGATTGGAATAGTGGTTGTTAAACTTTTCGGTATGTGTGGTTTGACGTTGGTAATTTTTTTTTGTATATTAACATCATGAAATAATTTTGAGAAAAATAAAATTGTATGATCGAAGTATAGTTTGAACTGTGTGTAAGGCCCAATACTCTGCTTCCTGATGTAAGTAATGTTTATTCAGTGTACTCATGTACGCACAACCGGAATTGAAGGAGGTGATCTAAGATATTTAACCAGGAGTAAATACCTACCAAGGATGTTATGAGAAAATAGGTTGCCTAAAAGGAAACTATGGAGTTTGGGACATATCGGTGTATAAGTACATGAATAACTCTCGAGCACCATACATGGCACTAATCTTTTACATAGGACCGTTTATAGGGCCTTAACTCTTACTATATATCTCATTTCCCTTGATAGGTTTTGATTCCACTTAAGGATAGTTAAATGGTTTCTTCTTAAAAAAATCAAAAATAAATAACTTTACGCACCCCATGTTGTCATTTAGCTATAACATGTCTATGAGATGAGAACTAAGGTCTGAATCTAATATGAACTATCATGTATACTGTCTAAGATGCCAATCATAAATATAGCAACCAATAAATTGATTAAAGCATGTGTGGATTAACACTAAAATCCGTAGTTATATTGTAGAATTCATTACTTTCCATAAAAGAACAACATTCTTATTACTTTGAATGGCAAATAGATTGTTATGGGAAATTGGATTGGTGCTACCAATCGAAGGTAAGTATCCTCCTCTTTGGCTCAAAGATCATTGCACCATTTGCCTTGTTCATTTTAAAGTTCACAAGTCATCCATTGTTAATTTGAAGCATAAATTAAATGGAACTTATTCCTTAATACCTTGGAACTTAAAATAGTTTTATACTCATATAATCTCATGTTGGTTAGCTTCTATTCGATTAAAGAGTATTGATAACATCTTGTACTCAAATCTATTTTTACCAGAGGAAACACAATAGATAACCCATAACCGCTTTATGCAATATGAGGTCATATCAATATACAAGTCAATATGTATATAATTAACAAAGGAGAATGCGTTGATATAAAAGGTGTATTCATCCTTGAGTATATATTTCTATAAAATTAAATTATTCAATAATCCCACTATGTCTAAGATGGCGTAAAGAACTCAACCAATACTTAACATGACATCATAAAATTAGCAAACTACCATGTACTTTAAAAAGCTCAAGTTATATTGTAATTAAAATGGATAGCTGAACCACACTACACAGTCCACTAACATGCTCAAGATGATTTATACAATTGTGGTAGCATCATTCATGAACTTCATATTATACCAAAATCACTTTATTCTTATCTAAATTCCAGACATAAGTCAAACTAAACTTGCAACCAACATTATATTACCAAGATAAATTCTAGCCATATTCATGATTAGCATAATTAATAATAACATTAATGAAACTAGTTCTTGTCATTTCTTTAAATAAGGAATGCATTTCAATGATAGACCAAGTTTCAAAGTAGGAATCAATCATAAAGAAATGTACCTACTTATAAAATAAATCATACAATTACAACATAAACAAAGTAGGAAAAGAAATATGAACATCATAAGACTTTCCTCGTAAACTTGGTATTATCATTCATGTTTATCCTTAAGTATCATACCAAGGGTAAGAATTTCCAGCCTTCACTTATAAAATGAAGTCCAATACTAAACCCATACTAATAACTAAAATAACATAAAGAAGATTGAGCATACCATCAAGTGGTGTAAACTCAATAATATATATATTCTCAGCAAGTATAACAGAGGTTAATGCAATATATTCGAACCTACCTCTATCACATATACTACTACCAACAAGAGGATAAATCTAATACAAGCCATACAAAGTTTAGGCTGAATTGAAAAAGGAACTAAGAAGATTGCAACAAGTTTTTTATTCTTTATACTTTATATAAATGTCTTTCACATAATGAAAATGACAAGAAGATTAGTTTTACATTATTACTTTCTATATGCATCCAATATAAAATCATGAGAATGTATAAATTTGAAAAAAATTAACATGAACTAGAATTCCTCACAAGGCATTGAACATGATTTTAATACTCCTTAGCACTAATATAAAATTTCATCAATATATTACAACACGAATGTAAAGAAATTAACCAGCATGTCATAGCTCGCAACTCAAGCTATAAAAGGCATCTAATAACTTCAATTTATAATACCATATGTCAAGAAATATGTATAAACCATTAACTCTATTTACAGGTTAAAGATTTTGCCAAGAAGCTATAAGATTTTATAAAGAATTTCAAGGAAAACTAAAAAGATTAAAACCTCAACTGAATACAACTTCATTCATTTTGGAATCAATGTGATTACACTAATATAGTAAATGCTAACAATGAAAACACAAAGTACTCTATACAATAATAGTTACCATTTTTCATTATACTTGTCATCAAGATCATTCAAGAGTATTTACATCTCACAAAAAAATCAAAACAAAACCCTCAACACCAGCCCTGTGAGCCCAATCATCAGTGGCCCTTGCCACCCCATCTATCAGTTAGATGGCAAGTTTTGGAAATCAGTACTAGGAAAGGATTTAGAACAAGTGAGGGTTTTATAAGCCATTAGACGATTCGACACAAAAAAAAAAAAAAAAGAGAAACAAGTAACCAATAGGTGCATCATCAGAAGATGAAATGAAAAAACAATAAAAGTGAAGCATACATTATTGAGTATTAGATAGTAGGGATAATCCATCATGAGGTGTAATATTGAAGGTCATAGAAATGAATTTATATTTCGAAATCCATCACATTCTTTTTGCATTACTTGGAACATTCCAAGTAACAAGCCTAGCCAAAGGTTCATCCAATCATCTATTCAGCCTTCAAACAATCAAATCAACAACTACAAATAATAAACTACACGAAGATCTACACAGTCTAACAAGTTGAGTCGAGGAATAAATTTTAAGTCAATAATAGAATCGATAAATGAAATAATAACATCAATAAAACAATAACAACTAAATGATGACTGTATATAATCAATATAACTCAAATCCACCTAATTATGTCATTTTAAAACAACTAGATCAATAAATGACTCAAGCCACACACTTAAGGTCATGACCATTTAGAAACATAATAGTTGTAGATAAAAATGAGTCAAGGTTCATATTATAATTAGTTTGATATTCTACTGCTAGAAATTTCCAACACAAGCAACCCAATAAAAATTCTCAAATAAATACATTTAACTCCATACAAAAAAACAAATGAGAGTAAATCAATGTGGAATGAGGGTAAATCGAATAAATGATTTATGGGTTCATCATGAGGTCCTACGACCTCATCATGAACCCCAAAATCACTAAATCAAGGTCAACCTGGTAATCATTGTAGTTGCTTACAAAATTTAAGAAAATGTTTGCACCCAGCTGATTACCTACAGGTCTAGTCGATTTCAACAATTTATACATGAACCTCAACCCAATTATTTAAAGATAATAAAAGTATTACTTCATAATTTAAACAAAAAATTGCCAGGGCTTCGCCCCACAACCCTACACAAGTACTCATCAATGCAAAAAATGCCATCCAAGATAAACCCAAGATAAAGAAAATATAGTTTTACAAAAATAGAATCATCAGCTTCACAAATCAACTAAAAACCTCAAATAGATTTAACAAAACCCTCAATAATCAAGTGAAACTCACATAACATCTCAAGTAATTTGGTAAGTTTTAATGAATTGAAAAAAATATTAGCTCTCAATGACAATGGTGATTAGTATTTTAAACGAATTGACATGGTCAAACCACACCCCTTTCCAAACCAAACAACATAATGGTCTTTATAGGGTTGTAGGGTCTAGACAGACATGCAAGCAAATACTAGTCACCATGCTGACTGTTTAATCCAAGGCAGGGTCATGAAACTATGAGCTTGGAGAGAGAGAGAGAGAGAGAGAGAGAGAGAGGAGAGAGAGAGAGAGAGAGAGAGAGAGAGAGAGAGAGAGAGAGAGAGAGAGAGAGAGAGAGAGAGAGAGAGAGAGAGAGAGAGAGAGAGAGAGAGAGAGAGAGAGAGAGAGAGAGAGAGAGAGAAGGTCAAGATTAAAGAGGTTGGATGGGGTTACATCAAATTAAAATAGAACCAACTTCAATCATATCAAAAATGTAGCATAGAGCAAAGTAAAGAAGGCTAAATAATAACATAAGCACAACAAGAAACATTAATGTTGATAGTTTGACTTAAGGCACGAAGGACAAACAAGACATAAAATCACAAAATGGAAAATGACATAATTATCCAATGGCTTAAAACTAAAACTAAAGTATATACTTGTCAAAACTCATTTGACTGCTCATAGAATCACTTGTCTTCCTGGTTGTCATAAATCACCATCTAGTCTAGCTCATGATGAGTGCCTAAAACCATCAAATATAACATTATCAGTACCTAAAAAATGAAATAATATCAACAATAATATAATATATAACTATAATAAAATATTCAATATATCAAATAGTTAACATATCATATAATACGGTAATTAAAATACAACCATGTCCATTAACCTGTAGTCAAAATATAACTATATAAAAGTCCATCAACATTGTACTAGATAGATAAAATGTAATACAGAATCATATAGACATGCTTGTAGTAATATTTAAATAGTCATATAAAGTATCGAATGGTGGGGTCATAACATCCTCCCCTCCTTAAAAGGGATCCATCCTAGTGATTATTCAAAAATTCAGGAATAATGCTGCTTGAAAAGATGTGCATCTTTCCTAGTGGTACTTCTTTCGCTCAATGGGTCCTATTGAACCAAAACTTGTTGTATATCTCTATTTTTCAACTTAACGCTATGATGGTCTAGGATTATCATTGGTTCTAACTACATCCTTTCCTCTTCCATGACATGTAAGTTTTTCCAATCCAAGACATGAGAGAGATCACGTATGTATTTTCTTAATAAAACAACACAAAAAACTTCATGAATCCTGGATAGAGAAGGAGGAAGAACCAATCGATAGACAATAGGACTAATTTTTTCCATAATGTCGAATGGTCTGACAAAGTGTTGAGCTAACTTGAAAGTTTTTTTTAACATTAGTGAACTCTTCTATGGTCTAACATGTAAAAAAAACTTTATCACCAATGTTGAATTCACGTGGTGTCTTCTTTTGATCAACATAACTAATTTTTTGATTAGATGCAACTTTCAGATTTTGGCATATTAATTCCATTTGTTTATCTTATTTTAGCAATATATCAGGGCCAACAACAACTCTAATTTCTAAACTATCCCATCCAAGTGGGGGTTCTATATTTTTGCCCATATAGAGCTTCAAAAGGTGTCATTTTTATTGCAAAATTATAGTAGTTATTTTAGCATATTCAACTAAATGGAGATAATATTTCCATTTTGTCTGATTTTCCATGACATATAATCATAGCATGTCCTCAACCACCTAGTTGAGTCTTTTTGTTTGACCATATATTTTTGGGTGGTATGAAGAACTAAAATTTAACCACATTCCAAACATTGTGGTCAAAGTTTACTAGAACCTTGATGTAAATAACTTATCTCAGTCTGAGATAATTACTTCTAGTATACCATGCAGTCTAACCACCTCTTTTATGAAGTAGTCTATGAACACAGAAGCATCATCTGTTATATTTCATATAATGAAGTGGCTAACTTTATCAATCACTAAAAGAATGGTATCATGTTTGATATGTTATTTAGTTAGCCCCACAATAAAATGAAGTGAGATTACAACCCACTTGCCTCTTGAAATATCATGAGGGTATAACAACCTTCCAAGGTAGTAATGTTTAGCTTTAACACATTAACATTTACAACATCTTGACATAAAATTAGTGAATTTATGCTTCACACTAGGCCAAAAATAAAGTCCTTTCAGCTCATGTGTCATCTTCGTACAAAAATTCTTTCAACACAAAATTATGCAAGTCACTTAACTTGGGCACAAAAATTCTATTTTTATACCTTATAAGGCCATATTCTTATACAAAAAAGTCAACAAATTTCTTTGTTAAAGGATCGTTAGCCAAAACCACTCTTACTTCTTGACATAATTCATCAATAAGCTATTGCTTGATCACAACACTTCTAAAATTTCCTTATAGTAAAGATAAGGCAACAAGGTACGTGCATCGACTGAGTACATCAACAACATGATTCTCCTTACCTTTGATGTAAGATATGTCCATGTCACTTAAAAATTTTAGCCATCTTTGTTGGCATGTATTTAAATCATCTTTAAAAAATAAATATTTTAGGATGCGGTGATCAAATTTCACCTTAAAGGACTTTCCCAATAGAAAGTGTTTCTATTGTTTTAGAGCATGGACAATGACAACAAGATCCATGTCATGCGTGGGATAGTTATTCTCATTAGTATTGCACTCAAATGACTCATACATCATGAATTTACCATTTTGAGTCAAGATGCCTCCATAACCTTCCTTAGAAGCATTAGCGCACACCTTGAAATTGCCATTCGGATCAATAATAATAAGTATAGGTGTTATTGTTAACAACACTTTTAGTATTGTGAAAGCCTCCTCACATTGAGTAATCCACACAAATTTATTTCCCTTACACTACAAAGAAGTGATAAGATGGACCATGCTGGAAAAACTTTCCACAAACTGCCAGTAATAGCCAACCAAGCCCATAAATTTGCACACTTCATACACATTATTAGAGTAGGCCAGTCCTGAATGGATTTTTTCTTCGCTAGGTCTATAGAAGTGGCATCCTTAGAAATGATATGGCATAAGTAATGGATTTAAAAATCATAAAAATTACACTTGGAAAGTTTTCCATACATCTTATGTTGTCTAAGCCTTTGCATGACTAGACAAAGGTGTTGAACATGTTCAACTTCATTTTTAGAGTAAACAAGAATATCATCAAGGAATACCAGCATAAATTTGTCCAAAAAAGTCTCAAAACATGTTGTTAATTAGGTTCATAAATTTTGTTGGATCATTAGTTAGACCAAATGGAAATACCATGAACTCGAAGTGCCCATACTGATTTTAAAAGGTTGTTTTATGAATATCTTCTTCTTTAATCCTTAGTTGATGGTAACCTGATCTTAGATCAATTTTTGAGAAGATAGCTATACCTTTCGTTTGATCAAATAAATCATCTATCCTTGGTAAGGGATATCAATTTTTTATCGTTACCTTATTGAGTAGGTGGTAATCAATACTTAACCTAAAGTTCCATCTTTCTTTTTGACAAAGACAACTAGAGCACCCCAAAGAGACACACTTGGTATGATGCATCTGTTGTTTAAAAGTTTTTGTAGTTGCACTTTTAATTCTTGTAGGTTAGCCATGTTCATGTGATAATAATCCTTAGATGCAAGGGCAGGCAGATCTCAACATAATATCGTTTGTGAAGTCAAATTCACACTTAGGTGGTAACATTGGTAATTTTTTGGGAAAAACATCCATAAATTCATTCAAAATAGGAAAATTTGGGAAAGCTAGTTCCTTATTTTTAGGTAACTCTTGCATTTGAATTGTGTAAATCTTATAACCTTTCCTAATAGCCCTTTTTAACTGCAAGGCTGAAAGTGTCTTTCATTTTTTAGGATTTGAATACCTTGCATTTCTACAAGCCTCCCAAGGTCATCAATATACTACACTCTTTTACCAACACAATTAAGTGTTGCTTGGTGCACTTGTAGCCAATGCAATCCTAAAATGAGATCATATGACCCAAAATGTGATAGAAATAGATTCACCTTGATTTTTAAGACACTAAGGTCAATTTCAATTTGTTCCAAGCATTCATGAATAGGTACCCTTTTACTAGTACCCAACTTGACCTCCCAACCTTCTCTTATAATTATAGGTTCAATCTTAAATTGTTTTGCAACATTAAGAGATATAAAACTATTGGTTACACTCGAGTCAATTAGAATAGATTAAGAAAACCATTAATAGTACCTCTGGTCTCTATCGAGGTAGCCTACAAATCAACATTATGATTGTCCATAGCTATGTACACCCTGTGGTTGGCTGATTGGCCCAATTTTAGCTTGGGAAAATCCTTTATATAGTGGTTATCACCACATTTACATCATACAAAATACCCTGATGGATTCATTGGAACAATATTTTTACATGTGATTGGTCCATGTTGATTGTTTTGGGGTTGTTCCTTCCTAAAAGACCCTGATTTAGATGAACCTTGTGACTCAAAGTTTTTGGTTTGGTTAGAAAACTTGTTAAAATTCATGTTATTCTCAAAAAATTTATGAATCTGATCTGATTTTCTAAAGTTCTTAGACACAGGGGAGAGATTTTTGGTCTGAGATTTTAGCCTGTTTAACTTGAAATCTTGTCTCACCTTTTGACGAGACTTTTCTTTCTCTTCAACTCGATAAGCTGATTCAATGGTAACTACCAAGGTCCTCAGATTTGTCATATTGATGTCATGCATCAATATCTCCCTAATTCCAAGATTAAATTTGGTGATTTTTGTCTCCTCGTCATGCATGTGATTCACATGACATAAAAGATTTAAGAATTTGTTTTCATATTCAGAAACATTCATGTTTTCCTATTTCAACATCTGAAAATTAGTTATTTTATGTTCCTTATAGTTGGCATTTAGATACCTTTTCTGAAACTACATTTCAAAGATTGTTTAGGTCAGATTCATTAGTTGGTATCCCTCTATTGCATAGAAGTTATTCTACCATAAGGCTACAGGTCTAACTAGCTGGTAAGTTGCCACCCTTGATTTCACATTAGATGACATGATATGTAGATTAAAGTATTTTTGTAGGTGAACCAACCATGCATCAATTGCATCACTAGATTCCTCACCATAAAAGGTAGGTGGCATATATTTCTTCAAATTTTTAATGATTGGATCAACCATGGTCAAAGGCATCTCTTGGATTCATGGTTATTCTACTTGGCCTATCTCCAATCTCTGTACTTCTTTGTGGGATACACCTTAAAGGCTATTCAACCTATTTTCTTAGCTATCAATCTTGCCTTGTAGAGCATTTAAGGCTATCAAGATCACACTAAGGACTTCTTCATTCTTCTTAATTGGGTTTTCATTGATTGCATCAACATTCAGGACTTCATTACTACTATTAACATTATTAATGGGCAGTTCCTCTTGATTCTGAATGGGGTTACAGGCACCACGACCCATACTTTGACCTCTACCTCTACCTCTAATCGGGTTAACATTATTTTGGTTATTATGGATTTGACACCATTTGACCTCATCCTAACCATCCTAAGAAGTTAAAAAATAATAAATCAATACATTTTATACTTAAAACATTCATTCTCAAAGTTCCTTAGAATAGAACACTGCTCTCATACCAGATGAACTAACCTCCAAAAAAATTGGAACTACATTATCAAAGTAAGGTTTGAATTGCATTTAGGGACCACTAATCCACTTGATGATGCAAGAAATATTTTTTCAATGTACTCATGTACACACAAATGGAACCAAAGGAGGTGATCAGAGATATTTAACCTAGGGTAAATACATACAAAGGATGTTATGAGGAAGTAGGTTACCTAGAAGTGAACCATGGAGTTTGGGGTGTATAAGTGTACAAGTACATAGATAAGTCTCAAGCACCATACATTTCACTAATCTTCCACATATGACCATTTATAGGTCCTTAAATCTCACTAGGTATTTCATTCCCCTCAATAGGTTTTGGTTTTGCTTGAGGATGGTTAAATGGTTTCTTCTTAAAATAATAAAAAATAGACAGTTTTATGCACCCTATATTGCCATTCAACTATAATATGTCTATGAGATGAGAACTAAGGTCTGAATCTAACATGTAACTATCATGTATATTATCTAAGATGCCAATCATAAATATAACAACCAACAAAATGATTAATGCACGTGTGGATTAACATTAGGATCCCATAGTTATACTATATACTTCATTACTTTGAACAACATTTTTATTAATTTGAGAGGTCGATAGAGCATTATGGGCAACTGAACTGGTGCTACTAGTCGAGGATAAGTATCCTCCTCTTTGGCTCAAGAATCATTGCACCATCTTCCTTGTTCATTTTTAATTTCACAAGTCATCCATTGTTGATTTGAATCATAAATTAAATGGGACTTATTCCTTAATGCCATGAAACTTAAAATAGTTAGTTATATACTCATATAATCTCATGTTAGTTATCAATTTATTTAAACATGGAAAACCTCTATTCGATTAAAGAATATTGATAACATCTTGTACTCAAATCTATTGTTACTAAAGGAAACATAGTAGATAGCCCATATTCACTTTATGAAACAAGAGGTCATATCAATATACTAGTCAATGTGTGTATAATTAACAAAGGAGAATGTGTTGATATAAAAGGTGTATTCAGCCAGGTATATATTTATATATAATTAAATTATTTAATAATCCCACTATGTCTAAGATGGTGTAAATAACTTAGCCAATACTTAACATGACATCATAAAATTAGCAAACTAATCTATACTTTAAAAATGCTCAAGTTATATTGTAATTAAAATGGATAGCTAAACCACACTACACAGTCCACTAACATGCTCAAGATGATTTATACAGCTGCCATATCATCATTAACAAATTTCATATTATACCAAAATCACTTTATTCTTATATAAATTCTATCCACGAGTCCAACAAAAAGTGCATCCATCATTATATTACCAAGATAAATTCTAGCCATTAACATGATTAACATAATTAATAATAACATTAATGAAATTATTTCTTTCCATTTCTTTAAATAAGGAATGCATTTCAATGATAGACCAAGTTTCAAAGTAGGAATCAATCAAAAGGAAATGTACCTACTTATAAAAAAATGATACGATTACAACATAATCAAACTAGGAAAATAAATATGAACAACATAAGACTTTCCTCATGAACTTGGTATTATAATTCATGCTCATCCCTAAGTATCATATTGAGGATAAGAATTTCCAGCCTTTATTTATTAAATGAAGTCCAATACTAAGCCCATACTAATAACTACCATAACATAAAGAAGATTGAGCATACCATCAGGTAATGTAAACTCAAAAGTATATACATTTTCAGCAAGTATAATAGAGGTTAATGCAATATATTCGAACCTACCTCTATCACACATACTACTACCAATAAGAGGATAAATCTAATATAAGTCATATGAAGTTTAGGCTGAATTGAAACAAGAACTAAGCGTATTTCAGCTAGTTTTCCATTCTTTATGCTTCATATAAATGTATTTCACATAATGAAAACAACAATAAGACCAACTATACATTATTACCTTCTATATGCATCCAATATACCAATCATGAGAATGTATAAATATGAAATAACTCAACATGAACTAGAATTCATCTCAAGGCATTGAGCATGATTTTAATACTCCTTAGCACTAATATAAGATTTCATAAAGATATTACAACATGAATGCAAGTAAATTAATTAGCGTGCCATAGCTTACAACTCAAGCTATAAAAGGAATCAAAGAACTTCAATTTCCAATACCATATGTCAAGAAATATGTATAAATCATTAACTCCATTTACAGGGTCAATATTTTGCCAAGAAGTTATAGGATATCATAAGAATTTCAAGGAGAACTAAGAAGATTAAAACTATAATTAAATACAATTTCATTCATTTTGGAACCAACATGATTACACCAATATAGTAAATGTTGGTGTTCTAAATTGCACCCTAACTAAATAAGGGGATTGTTTAGTTCCTCTTACTCAAATCTAACACAACATGAGACTGATCCTAGGTCTTGGGTATCCTAATAATGGATCAGACCTCCAAAGAAGGTCGGCTTCTTTTAGATCTATCACCTATACTAAACCTAAATTAGCACTTGCTTGGAAAAGGGAGAGAGATTTTAACAATAACTTATGAAAGTATGTAAAAATGGGGTGATGCACCAATGATTAAAACTCTTATACTTTGCATAAGGCAAACTATGAGACACATTCAAGACTAAATAAGATTAGTCCCACATAAGTATTTCACATTAAGGCATTGGCTAGCTATCAAACTAGCATGAGAGTGCAGATGACCACTTTTAAGCTAAATATTAAACTGTAAATTGCACTTATAATGACCTGTGAGAGTTACCAAGCACTTCATGAAGGTGAGAAAACTTAGATATAGATAAGGAACATGCATTCAATTAACTACAGTACATGAATCATATAACACACTTCAATCTAGCTTGCAAAATGATGGAATTTAGTCTTTATTACATCAAAAGGTGTCACAGTACAAATTTTGGCATAGCCTAAGCAAGCCAAAGCATAAGAGTATATTTCTCTAAAAATTGCTAGAGATTTCTTTCTAAAAACTTTTAGAGAGTCTACTAGAACCAAAATGTGGTAGAAGATAAAACATATATAGAAAAAAAAGAGAGAGAGGGAACTGTGATGTATTAGCATAAGTTCAAGGATGCTGACTCATTATCTTATCAATAGAGAACCAATTCTTTATAAGAATTGAATACATATTTTCCTTATGCGTTCACTTGGTGTGCTTCTTGGAACCATGTCATTATCTATATGATTTTTTGATGAGGATTATGTCTTGGAATTAATAGAATTGTGCCACATCTACTTTGGGTGGCCATCGGTACCTATTCATTGAAAAAGTGACCCTGATGATAGGTGAGACACCTCTCCATGGTCTGTATTTGATCCAATATCAAACATAGGTCTATTTATAGGTAAAAACCAATCCAATTATTGGTTTTCACATAGTCATGGTATCCATGAAACCTGTAAACTATTTGATCTTGATTCACAATCACTAGTTTATCTTTGATCTATGTATTAGGCTCAAAAGACTTATTTTACCTATATGGAGCTTTGTTGGCAATGTTTGTTCCTGATGGTTCCACCTAGATCTTGCTCGAGCTTTAGTCCCTTTATTTTTTAATCTTACTTAGGTCGAAGAATGCCCCATCGACTTTCATAAAAAATGTCCTAAGTTTAAACTTTATTTATTGGCTATCAATTGCCAACTTAGACCATTTATATTATGCCCAACTATCTTTATTCTTATTGGTCCCACAGATCCCCATTGACTTATTGACTATGTTCACATCGTAGAGCTTATTTTGTACAATTAAATACACTCCATCAATCTTCTATCATCTTGAATGTGTTTTTGACACTTGTCAATCATGCTTTGATCTTAGGATCTTGTTGTCAGTCTACTACTTCCACGCTTGCACCATGTGGTGGCCTCTTGCAAGTCTTTGACCTTTTGACTCATCTTACACCATTAGATCATAATATACAAATCAACATTGATTGTTGATTTACCTAGACCCACTTTCTTATCAATCCCTATGCATCGTAGGATCATTGGTATGAATGAATGTAGTCCATTGATCTAAGCTCATACCCACCATTTTTTAGTGAATTCAAACCATTAGATTTCTATATGATTGATCCATACCGTTAGATCATGTCCAACTTGTAGCTCTTTAAAGGGCTTTAACCTAGGGACATTTAAACTAGTTTGACCTCTAGTGCAAATCATTAGATCTTATCTATCAGAAAGCGAGCTCATACAGACCATTAGATCTTTTTCAAATTTAAATTTTTTAAGTACTTTTTGAATCTAAATGGCCATTTTGTGAAGATCAAACTTGACACTTGCATGAATGTCCTATATTATAGGTCCAACTTTGAACATTTATTTTCTTGAGCTAGAAAGCTTGCATAGACATGAAACTTGAAAATCATGTTCCCACCATGGAGAACTCCATGGTGCTTCAATGTCCTAGCTAGCGATGCTTTCTGAGTGGATTTATAAAATGTACAAGATAGTTGATCCATTCATTTCTCCATGGCATCCTGGTGATGGTTTATTTCTTTAAACTTGCATAGTCCATCTTTTGCTCAATATTTCAAGGCTTTGATGATATTTTAAGGCTTTTGCAACCTAGTTCATGCTCCTAAATGATTTGGACACCATGAAACTTTCTTGAACCCTTCATCTGCAATTGTAGAATGTCCCTTGAAAATCAATCAGATCACACTTTAATCTTGCTTAAAGTGTTTCAAAATATTTTCAAAAGCTATATAATCTCCACTTGACATCTATCTACTCCTTGTGACATTGGGTCAATCTTCAATTATGATCCTACTTCTTCCATTGGACTCCTGGACTAGGACATTTTTGGTATGTAGACCAAATTTGGTCAACATCTTTGGTAACTTAGCTGATTAGCATGCCTGATATGCTCGAGAACTCAGACTAGGTACATGACTCTTGGATCATTTACATGATATATGGACCATTTACAAGACTGCAAGATATCCTTTTGACTTGCAAAGACAAAGAATTCCAACATACAAGGAAAGAAACAAAATTGAAAGGGAAACTAACTTAATAAAGCAGAGGCAACTAACTTACTAAACAATTGTGAAAACAAAGCACTTATTTAGGATATAAATAGAAAGAAAATGAATATGTTAGAATAAAACTTAGAGAAAAAACAAGATCAACTAACTATTTATAGGGGACTTAGCTTCTTCAATAGCAGTGCTTTAGATATATCTCATTGACTAGGATAGGAAGCTCTTCACCATTCATCCTTGTGAGTTGGAAAACATTGTGAGATTTGTAGTTGGAGACTGTGTATATAACACTCTAGAGAGAATTGAATTTTGCGTGCCTTTCTGGCTTAGCTCTGTCCTCATCCTACTTAAGGACCAAATCTCCTTCTTAGAAACTTCTTGAAGAAGCTCCTTTATCAAAATATTTTTTCACCATTGCTTGATGGCATTTTATGGCCAACATGGACTGATGTCTTGTCTCTTCTAGCTCCATGAGCTTAGCATATCTGATTTCCATTGGCTCATTCTCCAAAATCTCAAGTTGATGCAATAGCTTCAAAGTAAAGAATTCAAGAGAAATAGGCATTCTTGATTTCTTACCATAAACTAGCTTGTAAAGAGAATTGGCTATTGACCTTTTATAGGTGATCCTGTCAGCCCATAGGGCTAAACTTAATTTGAGATGTCATGACCTCTAATTATCTTCAATTTTCCTCTTAATGATCTTCAATAAATTCTTGTTAATGGACTTAGCAAGGCTATTGCCTTGTGGATAATAGTTTGATGAGGTATTGAGAAAAACACTATGTTAAACTGCCCACTGGTTGATCTTAAACCCCACAAAAGCCCTAAAATTATCAAAAAATATAGTTAAAAGGACCTCAAATCTAGTAATCAAACCTTCATAGAAGTCCAAAACAATAGTTTCATTGGCTTCCTTTAGTGCTATTGCCTTTGTCCATTTAGTAAAATAATATGTGGCGGTTAGGATCCATTTGTGTCCTGAGCTTGAAGGGGTGTTAATGAGACAAATAAAGTCCAATCCCCATTGGACAAAGTGTTGATCACTGAAATTGGTTGGAGAGGTAAGGATGCAAGCTTAATATTTCCAACAAACATGGCATATTGTCTTCATTTCTTGACCCATTCATGACAATCACCAAATATACTTGGACAATAATACCCACCTCTTATTATCTTTTAGGCTGTGATCCTTGCTGAATAATGTCCTCCATCGTGTCCATCATGGAATTGCTCAAGCAACTTCTGTGTTTGACTTGGCTCTATGCATCTTAGCAATATGCCACTGATATTATTTTTGAACAAAACACTATCAACAAGAAGAAAAGGAATTGACTGTAATCTAAAATATAAGGAGTTAGATAAGAAGGATAAGCACCATCTCGTAAGTATCTTACCATATCTTAGAACCTGATGGAATATGGAGTGTGATTAGTTGCAACTTCTTAATTATTTAACACCATAACCACATTAACCTCTTGCAAATCTTGGTCTAGATGTTCACAAAGTCCTTTACCTCTAACCAGCTTTGTGACATTGATTTGAACATCATATTCCATGAATTTGGCTATCTAACCAACTCTTTTGTCATTTATATCCTTGTTCAAGAGAAAATCTTTGACACTTGCATGTGTAACCATCAAATTTATCTTATTTTTGGACAAGTACCTAAACTTTTTAAGAGACCTTATGACTAAAATTACATTTTCTCAACAAAAGAATACCTTGTTTCACATTCTTCTAATCCTTGACTAAAAAATGCTATTGGCTGCTCTATGGTATATTTATTCTATTGCATGAGAATACTTGAAATTATGTCAATGTTAACATAGGTATATAATAATAAATCCTTTATGAATTCAGGATTAAGGAGTGTAGGAGCATTAGCTAAAACTCTGACCCTTATTTAGCATGGCTATGAGTGGCCTAACTAAAGTAGCAAAATTTAAGATGTATCTCATTATGAAATTGATCTTACCTAAAAATATTTCTTAAGACTTCTTACTCTTTCTTTGGACCAACTAAAACTCTGACCCTTATTTAGCATGGCTATGAGTGGCCTAGCGTAAAGTAGCAAAATTTAAGATGTATCTCATTATGAAATTGATCTTACCTAAAAATATTTTCAAGGATTTATTATGCTTAGGAAAGTAAAGTGTAAGAATTGAGTCTATCCTATCAGGATCTATATTTGTACCATATTTTGAAATTACATATCCAAGAAGCCTACCTTCATAAGCAGAGAAAACACACTTTTTGGGATTAAAAGACACCCAAAATTCCCTACACATTTCAAACACTTGTCTGAGGTGAATCATATGCTCATATACATTGTTAGAGAACACTGTTATGTCATCCAAATAAACAAGAATAAACTTGTTGAGGAGACCCCAAAATGCCATGTCCATAGATTTATGGAAAGTTGCTCCAACATTAGATAATACAAAAGGAATTTTTATGTATGAAAATGTCCCCCACTTTGTGGTGAAGTCTATTTTGAATTAGTTTTCTTCTTTGACCAAAATCTATTTATAACCACTATAGCCATCTAATAAGGAAAAACCTTTCTGAACCTGCAACTAATTGTAGAATTCATTCCATTGATGGTAAAGGATACTGGTATTTAAGAGAGGTATTGTTCAAGTCATGGAAGTCAACACATAACCTTATTTCACCATTATTTTTCCATAATGGAACAAGGTTTGCCACCCAAGTTGAATGCTTAATTGGAAATATTCTAGCTAATTCAATGAGCTTATGTAGCTGAGCTCTCATCAAAAGTTCAAGCTTTGGGATAATATGCCTTTGTCTCTATCTAACTGGCCTAGTCTCATCTTCTAACTCAATGGTATGTTGAGCTAGACTTGGATCAAATCCTTTAATATCACTGTATTGCTACACAAAGACATCTACAAAAATTGAACACAAATTAACAAAAGTTTCATTCTCTAAAGATGTGCAAACTTTGCCCAAATTTAAAGTCTTCCTAGTTATAATATCTACATTTGTCTAATGTTATTCTTTGGTTGACAAATACAATTTTTCTTTTCTCAATTCATCATCCATTATAAATATGTTTTCAAGGGTGACCAACCCTTTAGGCAACTTATTTGCCTTCAATTTCACAACCTGGTCACCATACTATTGTAAATGTTTGTCTTGATTTCTTGTGGAGATTTTAGCTTACTCTTGTAACAATATGACAATCTAATTATCATCTTAAATTACATGCCAATTATAATTGTTATCTGGGATATAAGTTATTACAATTGCCTTGATGTGTGACTAAACTTTTTCATTTTTTATGTCTTTTGGGATATTGAATTGTGACCCAATGGAAGCCAACCTATCTACATGCTTGTTCTTATTTCTTGATATGAAATTAATATTGAGAGCTTTAAAGTATTCAATTAAGTCTCATACTCTATGCTTATAGTACTTAAGTAGTGGGTTCTTTCATATATTAAGTCCCCTTACTTGGTGAACTACTAGTTCACTATTCCCAAAGACTTGTAAGGTATCGACCTTAATCTTTATTACCTATTACAAACCATGCACTAGCGCTTTATATTAACTAAAAATATTGGAACAACCAAAATGAAACTTTAGATAAGATAAATACCTTTTATTGGCTAGAGAGATTAACATCATTCTAGCTCTAGTGTCATGCTTGTTCCTAGATCCATCAAAATATAGTTGCCACAAGCCATCACTAGGCCGATCATCCTTCATTAATGCTGGAATTGGTTCATCATTTTCATGTATATAATAGACACCAATTACTTATTATTCAATTAAATTTTAGGGGTCATTTCCATGTAAATCATAGGCCCATTCATCAAGGAAAAGATATGGGACTCCATCTAGAGGTGATTTAATTTTCACCTCACTATTTTCTAGTACCTTGTCTGAGATAACAGAATTAGTGTATACCATACTTGGCATATATGGATCCAAATGGAATATTTACATAAGTAAAGGATGTATTATTAACTTAGTACCATACCTAGTTCTAAACATTAAATAGGTCCAATTAGTTGATAAATATCCTCCAATCTTTGAAGTAAAGTCTCTTGACAGACACCATCTTGCTGAATAATAACATTGGTGCAAGCATGCAATGCCAGTTTTAGATCTTTGATTATGACTACTATCTTTATTGGTGACCCATCCAATTTCAATACTCCCTTGGTATTTAGCTCATAGACAAGACCAAACTTATCTGCAATTTGCTTGGGCATGATAATGTTACTAGCTCTATTATCTACCATACAATTATGGACTAAGCAACCACCCACTATCAAAGAGAGATAAGAGGGTGGGGTTTTGTTTGATTTGAAATTATTTTTATCCACCTTTGGCATGTTATGTACCTAAAAATTAGGTTACTTGATTTGTTGGTCTAAATTAACTAAGACAACTCCTTGTTTCTCAACTGGTTCTTTATATACCTTAAGATTTGAAAGCTCTTGAATAATCATGTCCTTTTATCCTATAATGGTAAGGTAATCCCACATGATAATTCTAAAATTTGGTTTATTCATTTGATCTATTATGATGAATGATGTTCCACTAACCTTTGGCTGTAAATTTTGAGCCATTGGTGGTTATCTAGTTAGAGGCATTTGGGGAACCTTCACTGTCTCTGCATTCTGAATCTTCTATGTTATAAAAACAACAACTTGATCTTTGACAGTCTTGGAAATAAAATTAAGAACACTATAATTATTTCTCACATCTTAAACTTCCTCAAATGCTCTTCTTTAGCTCTAGTCAGAGCTACAACTTAACCATTTGTGTTTCTAGTTTCACCAACTTGGTTGAATGCAATATGATCATCCAATTGCCAATTAACATCGATAGCATCAGGCTACCTTGGAACTTGTTGATCTTCTCCATGGAATGCCATATTCATGTCTTGATACTGACCACCTTGAAGAGAGAACTCTTTTTGTGTTATTTATGGCATATCAATATCTTGTGATACCATGGCTTCATTTTGAGTGTCAATTGGATTGGAAGGCTGCTAAATTGAATCTTGCATCAAGTTGTTTTGAGGAAAAATATATTTTGAACTAGAAGGTACATTAGGATCAAGGGATACATATGGCTTAATTTGGGTTATGACTCTTTGATTTTTATAAGGTTGCCTATTGTCCTTAAAACCTTGATAAGGGGGTCATTGGTTATTGAAAGACTGATAAGTGTTTTAGTTTTGATGATAATAAGGTCTACCTTGGTATTGCTATCTCTTGAGTTGAAAAATATCATTTCCAAAAGCTTGTAACATGCTTTTCAGATCACCAATCTCATTAGCTTGATTAGGAGAGGCTACAACTTGGAATATTGGGGATGGAATAAGGGATATAGATGGAATCTAGGGAACTTGAGGAGGTGGAACAAGTTGCAATTCTAGGAATATGAGCATTAGATGCCTTGGAACATGTTTACTAGCTTTTATTAAGTTATTTTCTACTCTTATTGCAATTTCATAGGCATTTAGCAAGGTATTACCACCCATAGACTGTATCACGACACTTATATCAGAATTAAGGGCCTTAAGATAGTACATAAATGCATAATATAGAGATGGTCTAACCAATGCAGGGATCCTAGTCCATGTCTTTTGGAATATGAGATTAAAATTAGACATGAACTCATGGGGGTACCTTTGTATGACATTTAGTTGTTCAATCAAAGATAGATGATCAGAGTTGTCTTCGAATTGCCTGACTAAGGCTGCACCTAACTCATCCCAAGTAGCAATGGAAGTCAAAGGGAGGTTCTTATACCATTTAAATGCTTTTCCTTTGAAGGAGGCAACACATAGTCTGATAGCCACATTATCTTGAGTAACATTGTGAATAGAAAAAAGATTGGCAACATCTTAGATATGATCAATAGCATTAGTTTTATCCCATTCTCATGAGAAGAAAGGAATACTCTTTAAGGCAAACACAGGGATGTCATCATATTGGTTTAAATTTAGGGGACTACCCCTATTGAATGAAATAAAAACTTGATTCCTGATAGTTATTTGGGTAAAGGGGATTTGACTAATGGGGATAATAAACTAGACTAAAATAATGGGGTAACCAGTAGATGAATGCTTCTTTTGAGGATAAGGTCTAGTACTATTGAAACTTGATCTTTTATAATAAGTAGAAGACAATTCAATGTGTTTAAAAGGATTACCTTTACTTAATGATCTTGTTGTAACCTTTGGCATGAAAACACTGTCTAAAAGATACCATGAACTCTATAACTTGAAGGGTCTTCAAATTTTGATGATTTAGATGTCTCCCCCTTTTGAAATTCATTCTTCTCAATATTCAAAATTTAATTGTGCCAAAGAAGCTTTGTCCCACCAGGTGTGCCAAAATTATTGGTGTTTTAGATTGCACCCTAGCTAAATAAAGGGATTATTTAGGTCTTCTTACTCAAATTTAGTCTAACATGGGATTGATCCTAGGTTTTGGGTATCCTAATAATGGATCAAACCTCTGAAGAAGGCTAGCTTCCTTTGGATCTATCACCTATACTAAACTTAAATTAGCACTTGCTTGGAAAAGGAAGAGATATTTTAACAATAACTTGTGAAATCATGTAAAAATGGGGTGATGCACCAATGATTGAAACACTTATAATTTACACAAGGCCCACTAAGAGACACATTCGATACCAAATAAGATCAGTCCCACATAAGTATTTCACAATAAGGCATTGATCAGCTATCAAACTAGCATGAGAGGATAGATGACCACTTTCAAGCTAAACAAAAAACTATAAATTACACTTATAATGAATTGTGAGAGATATCAAGCACTTCATGAAGGTGAGAAAAATTAGATATAGACAAGGACATACATTCACTTAACTACAATACATGAATTCATACAACACACTTTAATCTAGCTTGCAAAATGATAGAATCCAGTCTTTATTGCATCAAAAGGTGTCATAGTACAAATTTTGGAATAGCCTAAGCAAGACAAATCATAAGATTATATTTATCTAAAAATTTCCATATATTTATTTATAAAAACTTTCAAAGAGTCTACTATAGCCAAAATGTGGTAGAAGATAGAACATATATAGAAAAAGAAAAGAGAGAGGGAACTGTGATATATTATCACAAGTTTGAAGATGCTGAATCATTATCTTATCAATAAGGAACCAATTCTATAAAATAATTGAATGTTCATTCTCCTTATCCATTCCCCTAGTGCCCTTCTTGGAACCATGTTATTATCTATCTAATTTGTTGACGAGGATTATGTCTTGGAATTGACAGAATTATGCCACATCTACTTTGGGTGGCCATCAATACAAGTTCATTGAAAAAGTGACCTTGATGATAAGTGAGACACCTCTCCATGGTCTGTATTTTATCCAATATCAAACACAGGCCTGTTTAAAGGTGAAAACCAATCCAATTATTAGTTTTCACATAGTCGTAGTATCCATAAAACCTATAAATTTCTTGATCTTGCTTCATAATCACTAGTCTATCTTTGATCTTTGTATTAGGCAAAAAATACTGATTTTACCTATATGGAGCTTTGTTGGTAATGCTTGGTCTTGTTGGTTCCACTTGGATCTTGCTCGAGCTCTAGTCCCTTTGTTTTTTTTATCTTACCTAAGTTGAAGAATGTCCCATCAACTTTTGTAAAAAATGTCCTGGGTTCAAACTTTATTTAATGGTTGTTAATTACCAACTCAGACCATTTATATTATGCCCAATTATCTTTATTCTTATTGGCCCCATAGATCCCTACTAACTTATTGATTGTATTCACACCATAGATCTTGATTTGTGTGATTAAATGTGCTCCATTGATCTTCTATTAGCTTGAACATGTTGTTGACACTTATAAATCACACATTGATCTTATGATCCTATTGTCAGTCTGTTGCTTCTATGATTTCACCATGTGGTGGCCTCTCATAAGTCTTTGACCTTTTGACTCATCTTGCACCATTAGATCATAATATATGAAGTAACACTTATCATTGATTTACCTGGACCCACTTTCCTATCATTCCTTACACACCATAGGATCATTGGTATGAATTAATATAGTCCATTTATCTAGGCTCAGACCTACCTTTTTTTAGTCAACACACACTATTAGATTTTTGTCCAATTGATCTGCACTGTTAGATCATGCCCAAACTTGTAGCTTTTTAAATAGCTTTAACCCAATGACCTTTTGACTAGTTTGAACGCTAGCACGAACCATTAGATCTTGTCTGTCAAAATGAAATATCATGTGGAAAATTATATCTTTCTCAACTTTAAACCTTTTAATGACTTTTTGAATCCAAACGGTCATTTTGTGAAGCTCAAACTTGACACTTGCGCGAAAGTGCTATGTTACAAGTCCAAATTTGAACAATTAGATCTTGAGCTAGAAAGTTCATGCAAACATGAAACTTGTATATTATGTTCCTGGCATGGAGAACTCCATGGCACTATAATATCTTGGATGGTGATGCTTTTTGAGTGGACTTATAAAATGCACAAGATAGCTGGTTCATTCATTTCTCCATGACATCCTAGTGACAATCTGTTTCTTTAAACATGCATAGTCCATCTTTTGCTCAATATTTCAAGGATCTGATGATATTTTCAGGATTTTTCAACTTTATTTGTGCTTTTGAATGCTTTGGACACCATGAAACTTGCTTGGACCCTTCATCTGCAATTGTAGACATGTCCCTTGAAGATCAATTAGATCACACTTTAAGATTACTTAAAGTGTTTCAAAATATTTTTAAAAGATATATGATTTCCACTTGAGGTCTATCTTCTCCTTGTGACATTGGGTCACTCTTCAATCAAGATCCTGGTCCTTCCACTGGCCTCTTAGACTGGGCACATTTTTGATATGTAGACAAAATTTAGTCAATAGTAAATGCTAATAATGAAAACACATAAAGTACTCTATAAAATAATAGTTATCATTTTATATTATACATTTCATCAAGATCATCCAAGAGTATCTAAAACTCATGAACAATACAAAATAAATCCCTTAACACCAACCCTATGAGCCTAACCATCAGTGGCTCTTACCACCCGATTCATCAGTTGGATGGTGGGTTTCAACAATTGGTACTAAGAAGGGATTCAGAGCAAGTCAAGGTATCCTAAACTATTAAATGATTCAACACAATAGCAAAATAATAATAAATACAAACAAGTAATCAACATGTACATCATCAAAAAATGAAATGGAAAATACAACAAACGTGAAACATGCATTATTGAGTATTAGACCATAGGGATAATCCATCATGAGGTGTAATATTAAAGGTCATAGAAATGGATTTATATTTATAAATCTGAATCCATCACATTCTTGTTTCCTTACTTGGAACATTCCAAATGATAGACTTAACCAATGGTTCACCCAACCATCTACTCAGGCTTCAAACAATTCAATCAATATCTATAAATAATAAACTACACGAAGATCTACATAGTCTAACAAGTTGAGTTGAGGAATAAATTTTAAGTCAACAATATAATTGATAAATGAAATAATAACATCAGTAAAACAATAGCAATTGAATGATGATTGTGTATAATTAGTATAACCCCAATCCTCCCAATCATGTCATTTTAAAACAACTAGATCAAAAAATGACTCAAGCTACTATGCTTAAGGCTATGGCCATTCAGAAACATAACAAATGTAGCTAAAAAAGAGTCAATATTCATATTATAATTAGTTCAATATTCTACTATCATAAATTTCCAACACAAGTAACCCAACAAAAATTCTCAAATAAATACGTTTAACTCCATATAGAAAATGAATGAGAGTACATTAATGTGGGATGGGGGTAATTCAAATAAATGATTTATGGGTTCATTATGAGGTCCTAGGATCTCATAATTAACCCCAAAATTTCTAAATCAAGGTCAATCAGGTAATCATTATAGTCGGTTACAAATTTTAAGAAATTTTTTGTACCTAGCCAATTACCTACATGTCTAATCGATTTAAAAAATTTACACATGAAGCTCAACCCAATGATTTAAAAGATAATAAAAGTATTAATTTAGGATTTAAATGAAAATTTGTTAAGGCTTCGCCCCACAACCATACATAGGTACTCATCAATGTACAAAATGCCATACAAGATAAACCCAAGATAAATAAAATAAAGTTGTATAGAAATAGAATCATTAGCTTCACAAATCAACTAAAAACCCCAAATATATTTAAAAAAACCCTCAATAATCAAGTAAAACCCACACAACATCTCATACATAAGGAAAAGGGTATGGTGATTTAATTTGAATGCATAATCAAAATTATTTAAACTAAATAAATGTGCAACAGGACAATGGGTATATTTTAATGCAAGGAAAGAGAGCAAAACAACCCTAGGTCATTATATGCATGGGGAATTCGCTATATGCTCCATGGGGAATCCCCTATATTCTCAGCATGAAGTCTCACGACTTCATCTTGAGCATGTAGCGAATTCCCCATGCCCATTTTTAAATCAAAAACTAAAATCCAACCCCCCCAAAAATAATAATAAATACTTAAAAATTTGGTGTAAAATAGGTTGAAATTAGTAAGAGCGTAGGGCATGCATATCTATCTTAATTATATATTTGTAGGTTGAATATCAGGGCCAAAATGGGAAGAGAACCCCCATATAAATAGGGTCCTCATAACAGGCCAAAGAAAGAACAACCATTTTTAGTATTTTACCCCTAAAAAATAATGTGTCCTCCCATTCTTTTATTCCTTCCCCACTACGCATCCTCTCACCCACCTCCTTCCCTCTCTCCAACCACCAACCATCTGCACCCAACATGGTTTTCCCATGCCACATTCAATTCCCCTCATTTAGTTTAGGGGAGAGAGAAACCCAAATTTTCTGACCACTTTCCAAAATTCATAAAACTTATCAAGTTCAATTAATGAATTGACATGGTTGAACCACACCCCTTTCCAAACCAAACAACATAATGGTCCTCATGGGGTCGTAGGGTATAGATAGGTTTGCAAACAAATTTAGTCACTATGCTAACTAGTTAATCGAGAGAGAGAGAGAGAGAGAGAGAGAGAGAGAGAGAGAGAGAGAGAGAGAGAGAGAGAGAGAGAGAGAGAGAGAGAGAGAGAGAGAGAGAGAGAGAGAGAGAGAGAGAGAGAGAGAGAGAGAGAGAGAGAGAGAGAGTGTTGGATGGGGTTATATCAAATTAAAAAGAAACCAATTTTAATCAAATCAAACACACAACATAGAGTGGAGTAAATAAGGGTAAATCATAACACAAGCACAACACAAAACATTAAAGTTGATAGTTCAACTTAAGGCACGAAGGACAAACAAGACATAAAACCATAAAATTGAAAAATGCATAATTATCCAATGGATCAAAACTAAAACTAAAGTATATACCTGTTAGAACTTGTCTTACTGCTCATAGAATCACTCATTTTCATGGTTGTCAAAAATTACCACCTAGCCTAGCTGATGATAGGTACCTGCAACCACTGAGAATTACATCAACAATACCTGAACAATGAAATAATATCAACAATAATTAATAAAAAATTGAAATAAAACATTAAAAACATCAAATAGTTAACATATCATCTAATATGGTAATTAAAACATAACCATGTCCATCAACCTATAGTCAAAATATCACTATATCAAAGTTTATCCGCACTATACTAGTTAGATAAAATGTAATGCAAAATCAACTATACATGCTTGTATTAATATATAAACATTCATATAAAGTATCGAATGGCGGGGTCATAACACATCAATGTTTACTTTACATATTCTTTATTTATTTATATTGTATCTATGAAGGTATTACATGATGTGTCTATATATCATAGCTTAGGGATTTTATTGTGTAAAAATCCTTTTTAAGTTCTTGTCTTTTGTTATTGTGAGGGTGTGAAGGATTTTAGATATTGCATTAACCCATCTTGCACCTCTTTAGACTTTGATTAGTTGGACATTTATTGTTAGTTGTTTTTTGTTGGAAGGCATGAAAGAATTATTATATATATATATATTTTGTTGGAATAGTGACATCATTATGACATTATTGTTGTTGTTAAATAGACATCTAAATCTAGTTATAGTTACTTAATAATTTTAATTCGTGATATATCTTAAACTACTTGAATTACATTCGAATACATGACTCTTATTCATTATCTCCTTTAATCTATTTATATATATGTGGGCTTGACCCCTCTATTCATCACCAATATGCAAAAATTTTCAAGAAAATGCTCAAACCTCTTTATATGAATTTAAAGTGATTCTAACCTCAGTAAAATTATCCTTGCTCTTCTCAAACAGGTCCACACTAGGAAGATAGGTTTGTTTCTCCATACTAGACCCCATAAAATAGCTTTATCCATGCACCTTAAATGCCTAGTTTCCAAATTCAAATTATTCATATGGATCTTCCTGCACATTTCACAAAGTTGGGTAAATGAAATAGTTCAAAAGCATCACTAAATAAGCAAATAAAAATATCATTTCAATGGGACTGAATATCTATCACACTACTGCACACTAAACAAATCTAACATATTCTTTCCCAATTCAATATCAATCACTAGGGGTAGTCAAAAATCAAGTCTAAAGTATTTCAAATTAAATTTAGCTAAAATTATCAACTATTGAAGCCAAATTTATGGTTTCAAACATATATTTAAGGAGCATAATTGCATAATCACTCTATGTGGGATAATTACATGTAGATTAAATACCGTAAACCTTATAACATCAAATATTTGTATCCCCACTTATCTTTACCTATCCTACTCACATTTTTTATGTTGGTGAAAGATTTGTTAAGCCTCCAAATACTCTTACATCACCTTGCTAAGGAAAATTTAGTAGAAAGGGTATACAATCACTTAGAAAATACATAACATAGTAGATCTAAAAACCCTACATGTAGACCCAAATCCATAGCCACCAATATATAACTTCATGTAGGTAGAAGCAACTAAATAAGGGGGAAAAGGTAGATAAGGAGAAGAGAGGTAGAAAAGATAGTGTGAAATGAAAGTTAGGAGGCCCTAGATTCATGCACACCAAGATTCAACACCTAATGGCTCCAATCCATGGCCTCCAAAATCATACTATGAATGGGCAGAAGCAATAGAAAACTAGATTAGAATGCAAAAGGAAGAAGTCCTAGGGGAGAGTAGAGCCCAATCATATTTTATATTTTATAATAAATGCAAACAAGGGAATGACATGGTTGTGGTGGATAAAATGGATTATTATTCCAAAATGGAAGCCATTGTAAACAATAATGGGAGCTATACAAGGCAAGATTAAAATATGATATCAGTGATTGAAAATAGGGTTATGAAAGTTATTAAGGCTTCACCCTTACATAATGTAGTCAATAAGAGAAATATTCCCAACAAATAGGCAAATCTTAGAATTTATGATGTACTAAAGATCCATAAATAGGGCATTCCATTAATGCCCATTGTCAACACCAAGGATTCCCTTACATATTTGTTTTCTGCATATTTTGTCGACAAATTAAAATTATTGGTGGGAAATTTCTCTTCTTTTATATGTGATTAGGTCCACTTTGCCATTTTTTAGACAAAAAGGTTGAGGAAGGTGATTTTATGGTGACCTTTTATGTGGTATCTATTTTCACCAAGGTTAAAATTAATGAAATAGTGGAGTTGGTCAAAGCTTGCATGGATGAAGACACTAAAAAGTTGGTATCTTTTTTTTTTAGATCCAAGTTATTTCATTTCAAGGACTTGTCATTTATTAGCAATAAAAATGAATGGAAATGGGGTTTCCACTATCACAAGTGGTTCCCTACCTCTTTATGGAGTAGTTTTAAGAGATGGATCTCCATTATTTTTCACTAAAACCCAAATGGTGGAAGTGGTTTGTCGATAGCAAAAATATTTTTTGGAAACATGGTAAAGTAAAAATTGAGGAATTTCATACCCACACTAACATTATGGTGGAAAGCAACAAAATTCACTAAGGAAATTAAGGAGTATGGGTGTTTTCCCTTCTTAAATGTCCTCCTCTCTTGCAAGTACATTGGTTCTCTTATTCATCAAGATAAGGGATCCACACAGAAATTATTTTCATGTACCCTCACATCATCATCCAACATAGAAGGTAGAGGTCTTAGAAACCCTAAGCACTATCTATTTTAGAGTTTGTGACAAAAAATACTTGTAAAATAAAATCAAGTACTTGAAATTTGTTTTCAAGAGGAAAGGTTATAATGGGAAACAAAATGACTACAAGAACTTTCAAAAAAACTTATACATGGTTAAAAAAGGTGACATAAGGAGGAGAACACATTAAGAGGCCCAATTTAATTTCTACCTTATATTGAAATCATATCCAATAAGATATATAGAATCTTGAGATGTCATAGCATAAAAACCACTTTCATTGTAAAATAAAAGTTGTGAAAATTTATCTAAAATTGGCTAAATATTACATGGAACCAAGTTTAAAAAGTGGGATATCAAAAATTGAGTTCTCATGTGGAGTATTTTATATTCGGGAAGAGGTAGATCCGTCTAATAAATATTTAAATAACATTCAATGCTAACATTTACCTTGAGAAAAATAATAAATTAGCATTGGAAGAACATTGGGTCTACATGGAGGATGCTTATATTAAGGATGCCAAAGTGGTTGCTATGGAGAATCATTATTACAAATTTTGATTGAGAGAGACCATGGAGATTTGTTAGCATCTTCAACATTTAAATAATGATGAAGGTTTATGTTTGAGTCATGCTTGGAGATGCGTCATTAATAGATTATAAAAAAAACCTTTCACTTTAAGAAATGATAATTCATTATTTTCATTAAGTTAAGGTAAAATATTTAACTAATATTATAATAGTTTTTTCAGTATTTTATTTTAACTATTGGAAGGTTTCAATAAAACTAATATTAGTAAAATCACAATTTACAAAAGGTTACACAGTAAGGCATCTGATTGATATGCACAACTCAAACTCCCTATTGGAGGAAAATATCAGTTCAAAACAAATAAAATAAAGTATAAATGTCGGTCAATTCATTGTAATAGAACAACACCATAATAATTATAACAAGCACATCAAAAGACTAGAAATAAATCATTGCACTAACAGGAGGAGGTGGATGATCATCCTTGGATGGCATAGAATTCTAAAATGAAGGCTTCACCAAGAAAGGATCTAGAGCCACCCATCCATCCATGGGGTCTAGAGGACCCTGATGAGTGTCGTCAATCCTTTTCATTTAATAATGTTAGTTTAGTGTTGGTGTCTGAATTCTATATGCATTACAATGCAAAATATATTCAAATAATAACTATTTTCTTAATAACACACATGCATGAATTAAAACATACTTGAAAAAAATTAAATTGCATAAAATAAACACACTTTTCAAGAAAGGAACCACATTTACATAATTGAAATTGTAGATTTTAAAACACACATTGCATGAGAGGAAACTAAAAAACTATTGGTCTATAGATCAAATTAGTTTTCAGATTATCTGATATTCTAGGAATAATTTAGAAATAAAAATAAAACATAAATAATTTTAATTTAGAAAATATAAATGAAAACTAACATTTTTTCTCAAGTTTAGTGGGTCCTTGCCTTTCTTTTTAAAAAAATATTAAAAATATAAAACTTTAGAAATTCTCAAATATTTTATTCAATGTAGTCTTCTTCCAACTTTTTAATTATTCCCCATATAGAATTCTATGAATGAGAATGATGTATTTATAATACTTCTTCAACAACTTCTTATTTAAAAATAATAACTTAACAAATCAATTTTATAACTAATTATTATTTTAGGTTAACTACCTAACAAATTAGTTTATAACTAATTTTTATTTTAAGCTAGCAAACTAACAAATTAGTTTACAACAAAATTGTTATTCTAGGCTAACAAATTCAGTTTATATATCATTTGAAGAATAGTAATAATCCTCATTTTTAAGGAAAAAATAGTGAGAAATGCTAGATTCATAAATCCATCATCTTCAAACTTGTTGGAGAGAGTTTAGATGATTTGTTTTCTTTCTAATGACTTTTGATTTTATTGGAGAAAATTAATCATGATTTCAACAAATTTGGTTTACTTCAAACAAATTAATGTTGAGATATTCATAGTAGTTTAAATATTACAAACATCTTATCTTCTTTAAAAATACTTATTTTTAGAAATACTATAAATAGATTTTATTTAATTTCATATTTTTAAACTTGTAGATTTTTGGAGCCGATTTTTGTTGATGTCTATTTAAAAAAAAAGCTATTTATAGATTTTTTATATATAAAGAGTATAAAATGTGTCCTAAAATATTATTTTATTATTTATTTAGTCTTCTAAATCCCAAAATTATTTTTTTGCATTTCTGGAGCCAATTTTGTGCATCTCTGAAGCCAGTTTCAAACACTCATAACTTTTGCATATAGACTGGAATTGAGATTATTCTTATTTTAAACATACCTAAATTTTTGATAATAATATTAATATGTAATAAGATTTAGGTTTTAATATTTTCTTAATGAGTTTTTTTTCCATAACGTGTCTATTTTAGTCTTACATCTTCACATGCCAAAACAACACAAAAACACACAAACTATTTTTAGCTGATGTACGGTTGCTTTTATCCCTTGAATGATCTTACATCATTGGTCTATATATCTCAAGAGATACTAATTAAATCTATAGATAATTTATATAAGTTTCTGAATCTATTGATGATCTTCAAAGTTACTTCAAGTTTGTCTCTGATTTGATAGTTTAGCAATTCAAACTTTGCTATTTGCATCGATGACTCATTTTAGCCTATATAGACAACATTTGATATCTATTATCTAAATAATTTTTATAAAATAACAACAATGTAGATTGCAATAACTCTTAAACAATATATATATATATATATATATATATATATATATATATATATATATATATATATATATATATATATATATATATATATATATATTTCATTCTAAACAAGCATAAGTTCCTAAAACTGTACCTATATCCACTTTAAAATATAATTTATAAAAGATAAAATGGTATTATTTATGATATAAATGAGACATATTATGGTCTCATCATATCCAAAGAAACAACATTATCCCATCCAGCAAGAGGCTGTGCCATAATTCTAGAAGGGTCGAGGCAAGCTGATGAACTCCACTGAGAAGGACCATCGACAGATTTACCATGTGGTGGTAGAGGACTCCATCCCACATTAAGGGGGAGGGTAAAAATGGCTTTGATTTCAAGATCAAATCCATTGACTTTTTGAAATGAGTATCACATTTTCACCTCCAATCTTTCCACCATAAGCGTGAAGGTTGTAGACCTAGTTTGTAGAGCATAACATCTGACTTTAGCTCTTGAATATAGAAAATATCTAGTCTAAGTCAAACTTACTTAAATTGAATTTTTCATTTAGCAAGGGCCAAAGAGCCTAATCACAAGAAGAAACCAAATCCTTTATAATTATAATTTATTGTTTAAGGAGTCTCATATATTTTATACCAGGAATTTCTGCCAATAGGGAGCTAGTATTGATCATGATAGGACAACATTAGATATTATGGTAATTGAAGGAGAGACCACTACTAAATCCATCACTAACCCATTATAAATGAGGCTTAACTATCTTATAAGATTTCTAGATGCTTTTTTCCACAAAATATCCTTCAATTTAAGTGATCACTAGAGTGTGGAAACCAATAATTTTCTAATTGCATTTAGTGTAAGGAGATCAAAATGAAATATAATGATGTAGGAGGATTTTCAAGCACTCATTACCTTCAATGGCTCTTACCACCCATTTGACACATAGTGCGATGGTCTATTTGTAGATGTCAATAATTCACATACCTCCTTTATCATCAGGAAGACAAAAAATATCCTAAGCAACTTTGTGGCACTCTTGTGTTTGTTTGCTATTAGACCAAATAAATTATCTGAGAATATTAACTAATTTATCGTAGGATGGTTTAGAGGGGGCCCAACAAGAGGAATGATAAACATGAGTAGTGGTTAGAATAATAATGTGCACTTGGAATTTCCCTGCTAAAGAAAGCGGTTTGGTGACCTAGTATTCCATGTTTTTATCCTCTTTGTTTAAGACATATTGCCACAAATTCATAGGAGAAATATCAAAGGCAAAGGGAATACAAATAACTTGAATTGTTCCCCTCTGTGAATACATTTCCATTTATATTAGTGTAGCTAATCTATTATGAACATCATATGTTGTTTGAAGCATTAGGTTTTACTCCACTGCAAGTTGGAGCTAGAAGCTAGGCAAAAATTGTCGATACATTACATAGCCTCCTTGAATGTTTTTTTCTTGCCCTTCAAGAGTGAGGAAAGTATCATTTGCAAAATGGTCATTGATGAGTTGAGAAGATTGGTTGGGAAGAACAATGCCCCAATGAAAACCTTTCTCAGGCCTATGATCCAACAGATATCCCGAGAACTTCATCAGAGAAGAACCCTTAAATATATTTAATTAAAGTCTTATATGTCTTAATTTATTTATTTTAATAAAAACCCTTAAATATATTTAACTAAAATCATTTATATAAATAGATCTATTTCCCAATTGCCTCCATACAAATAAGCTTATCCAACACTCACAATGTTTTTGATTTTATTTAAGTAACCAATCATAATTTTGTTAATATTTAACATTTTTTTATATAATTTTTTTAATTAATAGAGAATATAATCCGTATAAAATTTATGAGTAATAATTAAATTTAAACCCTCAAGACCTCTCCCCCCGAAAATAATTAGTTGAAAGAGCTTTCATTCAGACTACGTCATCTTATGATGCTATATCCATGCAGAATGAAGATCAAAACTTTTAATTTCTGGGAGTTAAATGTTAAACAATGTCATGGCATGGCATGTAAGTTTACCATAATCTATTTTAAAAGCAATAAACTGAAACCAAGGTTGGCTTCTTCAAAATCATATAGATTATTTCATATTGTTAAAAAGGCAAATGGCTGAAAAAACATTGGCAAATAAACACAACCCATATACTTTTCTATTTTACATGGGAGGATAGTCTCGCAGTTGTGGAGAGTCACCGACAAGATCTCTAAGCCTTTCACACACTCTAATTAAGGCATCACCTCTCTCGTCTATTCATAAAATATCCCTGGTAGATATACGCGAAAGTTTACCTCTGGTAGCCCTACTTCAATTCCTAAGTAACACTCCTTTGAGCTGGTATTGTTATCACTGTAAAAATCTGATGATAAAAGATCTATATACTGCAATTTTTCTTTATATTTTTGTAAACAGCGCATGGAGACATAGTAAGCTGAGTATATATTTCCATGCGTAGCTTGCAAAATGTAAAGAATGGCCGCACAATTACATAAGCCTCCGATGCATATAATGCGATTTATTTCCCTCACCGTAGACCATTTTTAGGATTTCCGCAGTCAACTGACATTGATCCGTATGTCATGAGTGGTTCTCAGGGACTCATTTGTAATGAACGCCACTATTACTAACCATTTTAAAGAAGAGTATGAACGTTAGCGTTAATTTTGATGCGTTAATATATTTTAACGTCGAAGTGGTTGACTCACCATCATTGATCCGTATGTATGTTATGAGCAGTGGATTAATCATCCCTAAGAAATATACTTAAAAAATGAAATTTCTATTTACTTAAAATAGTAATTTTTTATGAAACCCAAAATAGAGCGGACTTGCTTTTCAAAAACACAGCACTTGGGGTAATCATTCAGGGTTCAACTTTGCCGCACTTTAAAGCTTCATTGACTAATTTTTTAATGGGTTGACAGTATGTTATATATTTTATTAAATAAAATATTATATTTGATTTAACAAGTGGGTGGTGTGAAATTATATTTTGAATAAAAAGTATTAGAGAAAATAAATTAGGTTTAACAATACAAAGAATATTATATATACATTAAAATATTATTATTTTTTAAGAATATATGTCTTGTTTAGTTTAATTATACCGTTTAAATCGATCCTTAGATGCAAGATGTAAAACCACAAACCACCACAAACCATAGATTTTTGTTGCTTCCACCTTGCTAATTAATGATAACATCAAAAGGTCTCTTTAAGGAGACCTTGCTCAAAAGATCCACTTGGACATCCTTATCTAAACCACAATTCAAACCTTTATGACTAGCATATGTAGTGGTCTTAGCGAGAATTCATAGGTTGATTAATAGGATTATGCCTACCTTAGGAACTACATCATCTTTTTTATTCTTTAGATGTTTTGATGAAACTAATATTTTATTACCTTCATCATTTGATTCGGTATTTAACACAACAAAAAGATTAAGGCTTATCCCAACTTGATCTCTTACTTCCCTTCAACTTTTGGTTGGAGAGTTTTTTTTTTCCTTTTCTAGCTAACTCCATGAAATTCCTCATTTTCCATCTTCATTTCAACAACTACAACCAGGGGTCAATCTCAAGCTAAATGACCATGGTCGTGGCACATCAAACACCAAAAATAGAAGATTTTGTAATTCAGTGGTTCTTCAAATATTTTTCCCTCTAGAGATTTTAATCATACCCTTTTAGGAAGAGGTTTGCTAGCATCCATTTGAATAAATTTTTTGGCATAGGCAATATGCCTCTTGTTATGAGTTTCAAAAGAAATGTAAATCATCTCCTCGATGGAGTTTCCAATCCTTGATAGAATGGATTCTACCCACAAATATGTTGGGAGGTTAAACAATATTACCCATATTGGAGCTACCTTGAGATCCTCTAATTAAAGCTAAGGCTCCATCGTGCCATGAATAACTCTAATCTACCAAAAAATAAACGTTCATTTTCAAATACATTAGGTTGGTCTTCTTCTACTATAAAAATAAAAATGAAGAAGTATCTTCTACCAATGAGTAAACCCACACACATTTTATCTTTCGGTGCTCCATAACTCAAAATTTCTACTCCTTTTCATGAGGCTTGGCTCATAAATTTTCAAATCAAACCCCTTTTCATCAGGTTAGCTATTTCTTGCTCAAACTCATTGTGGTCAAATGGGATAATCAACTTTTCATCAATCGATTTGATGCACTCCAATTTCATCCAGATGTTCACATTCCTTACATTGTGAGCATGAGCTCTTAAATCTACAACAATCCTCTGTTTATGCCCCTGATAGGGTTGTTTATTGCCTCTAGCTTGAGGTTGTGCCTATCAATGTTTTCCTCTTCAATGTCCACATCAGTGTCTATTCTCCTAATTCTATTTAATTTTTCAAATCCCACTACTAATATTTTTTAAGCTATAGATAAGCCCCAATCCTGATTCTAGTGGTTGAAAGGATATGTCCTACAACACCTCAAGAGTGAAATGTAATGAGTAGCATTAGTTATGGTAAGATGGGCTATATTTGGTGGTTGACTCTATTTGTGATGAGCTTTTATGATGATCTTTATTTATTCAACATTGTCTTTCAAATGTTAGTATAATGCATTGTATAAGGAAGAAACATTAGAGATAATATATATTTATTATAACCCTTTGTAATTTTCAATGGTTTGCTTAAAATTTTCGCTTCACCTAATATGGTTTGTAGAAAAAAATTGATTATATTTTACCAATAAAAAATGTAAATTCGATCTTACAACCATTAAATTCAATTTTATTGAAAAGTGATTTGTTAAGATTTAAAACTAATAAAAATACTTAGTGTCTTTTTTAATTTATATAATATTTTAAAAATGTACTAAATTCACATCTTAATTTCTATTCTACAAGTGATAATTTATGTAGTAGGCAAAAGGGACCAGTAGTAAGAAGGGTACTAATTGATGTGATAGTGATTGAGGGGAAAGGCTCCCTTCTTGATTTATTGATATACTAAAACATAAACGTGTGTGTGTGTGTGTGTGTGTGTGTGTGTATAATTTTGTCCTTTCATTTATAGAAAAAGTAACCCACTTGCACAACAAATTACCTCTTATTAATAGCTCATAGCATGCCATGTAAGAATGCATGTCCATTCCAAATCTAATTCTTTTTTTTAAAAATTGCTACCATATTTAAAAAGGTGTACAATTTTTTATAAAATATTATAGCAATAAAATTTTATATAAAATTTCATAAGGTTTAACATTCCATATAATTTTTATTTAGTGTGAAGGAAAAGACATTTATGACCAAAATTTCATCCATGTTTGGACAAAAATTTATCCATAGTTGAAAAAATACTCGATCCCATTGAAAATTGATTTTAAACTAACACATCAATGAAAAAAAATAAAGTACTCAAAAAACAATTGACATAAAACTTGGTTGAAGGCAAAAACCCTAGGCGAAGGCAGAGGGATCTGCAACCTAATTGGCTCAACAATCTACTCAGTTGTTGGTTGTCTAGATGCCAATGGGCTATTGGTATAGTTTATTTCAATCCATTTCCCCCTCTAGAGTCTCCCTATGTTAACATATCACATAGGGAGCAAGCCTTGCACACTCACCGAAGGCATGGAGAGAGAAAGGATCTAGGGTAGGTCAGGGTTAGTTGCCTTCAACTACATTTCTCTTATCAAATATTTCCTTCCATAGGGATTTGAATAACTTTATACGTCACTAGGGAGCTTAGATACAATTAATTCCTTTCCTACCCATTTGGCAGTCAAATATGTGTTATGCTCGAGGCCAACAAACTCATTGTCCTTCACTACTTCCTAGTTGGATGTCAAAATTAGGTTTCTGGTCATGATTTATGTTGTTTGATTTATGTAAATCATGTTGATTAGGAGAGGTCTATCACTGTCAAGTTATCACTTCTGCTAACTTTTTAACTATCATGTTAGGCTCGCACTTTCCTTACTAGTAAACTTTATTTAGGGCATGCATGTATATAGGGTTAAATGTATTAGGGATGACTAAAATTTACCTATCCTAGACTGGGGTAAAATAGAAAAGATCCTGCTCAGCTAGTAGAGCTCTATCGAGGCACTAAAGAACCGTATCTTTTCCCTATCAAAAGATGGACCAGGTGAACCAGGGGGAGTCTAAATTTTTCCTCTGGTGATGGTTGGGTTCAAACACTTCAAGTTTGTTGCTTATATAGAACTAGACTTCACACTCACCAGTGCACCACCATATTGGAAGGCATCCTTCTTTATCCTCAGGCAATTCTACCATGTTGAAATCACCATAAAGGATCTAATGCACATTTGGGAGTGAATTGGCTAGCCACCTCCATACGATGGCCCATTCCATATCATCATTAAAGGCATACTAACTGACCATCCCAATGATGTAATTATTAAAGTAAAAAAGTGTCAACACCACCCGATGGGTGGGGTATAAACCCTAGGAAATAATATTTTGAGCTAGCTTTGAAGCTATAAAGTGATGGCCCCACCACACCCAAATTCATGCCCAGTAGCCTGACATATGGCCCTAGGCCAAATTATTCATGTTGCATTCTGCAATAAGAAGCCATACATCTTGACCTCTTATAAACAAATAGTTTTCAAGTTGCTAAAAAGTTGACAATTGTTCCTGACCACATACTTATGTGGTAGATCAATAAGACCTTGAACATTCCAAGAGTACACAATTATTGGGAAATGTTGAGGTGCATGTCATTCTCCTTTGTGAGACCTTCCAACATAGAAAACTGATTAAACATGAGTTTATTGGGCATAAAATCATTCATTCTAAACAATTGTCACTTATGTGCCATATATTCTTCCTCTTCAAGGGATAAAAGGGGCAGTGAGAGTACTGGAATAGTGATTTGCATTCTAAGGTGACCAAACTCCCTCTAGAACACTCACCCTAGGAGAGGGTTGTGACAGTGGCGCTGAAGGTGGCGTCTCAACTAGAGAGGCCACTGCTTGCAGGGTACACACAAGAAGAGGAAAAGCTTTATTAAGCAAAGTAGATTTTCTAGCATAAGTTGAAGCATGCATATTCCCAGTAGGTCTGTATGAAGAATTTTATGAAAGTTGTCCCTTAGAAGTTTAAGTTTAGTGGGCCATTCATCTTCCATTAGAAAAAATATTAAAAATAAAAAAAAGTTTAGAAATGTTTAGATATTTTATTCAATCTAGTGTTCTTCCAACTTTTCAATTATTCCACATATACTATTCTATAAAATATGAAATATAAGGTTGTATTAATAATACAACTTCTTCAAAAAAAATTTGTTTAAGAATAAAAACTTAACAAATCAGTTTTCAAACTATTTTTTTCAATCTTATCAAATTAACAAATCAGTTTACAACTAATTCTTATTTTAAATTAACAACCTAACAAATTAGTTTACAATTAATTTTTTATTCTAGACTAACAAATAAACAAATTAGTTTATGATGAATTTGTTATTCTATCCTAACAAATTTAGTTCATAAATTATTTGGAGAATAGTAATAATCCTCATTTTTCAAGAAAAAAATAGTGGGAAATGCTAGATACATGAATCCACCATCTTCAAACTTGTTGGAGAGAATCTAGGTGCTTTGTTTTCTTTCTAACAAATTCTGCTTTTGTTGGAGAAAATTAATTGCAATTTTAACAAATTTTATTTTCTTCAATGAACTTGATGTTGAGATATTCATAGTAATTTAAATATTATAGACATCTTGCCTTCTTTAGAAATACATATTTTTAGAAATACTATAAATAGATTTTATTTAATTTCATGTTTCTAAACCTGCAAATTTTTGGAGTTGATTTATGTTGATGTTTATTTTTGAAAATTGTTATTCATAGATATTCTTTATATAGAAATACTATAGAAATTTTCATAAAACATTATTTCATTATTTCCTTAGTCATCTAGACCCCAAAATTAATTTTGTGCATTTATGGAGCTAGTTTCAAATGCTCATAACTTTTTTATATATACTCGAATTGAAAGAATTATTGTTTTGAATATACCTAATTTTTATAGAATAGTCCAACTACACAATCAAACTTAGGTTTTTATATTTTATTGATGAGTGTTTTGTTTTTTTCTCACAACCTATCCATACTAGTCTTACATTTTTGCATGTCAAAACAACATTAAAAAACAAACTATTTTTAGTTGATGTAAGGTTGTTTGTATTCCTTGGATGATCTTAAATCATTGGTCCATATGTCTCAAGAACTACTGATTAAATATAGAGATGATTTATATAAGTCTCCAAAGCTACCGATGATCTCCAAGGTTGTTTCAAGGTTGTATTTGATTTGATATTTTAGCACTTCAAAATTCACTATTTGCATCAATGACTCATTTTAGTCTGCATAGACAACATTTGAAATCTATTATCTAAGTAATTATTAGAAATAGAAACAATGTAGACTACAAAAAATCATGAATAATAGACTAGATATATATCTCATATTTTATTCTAAACAAGCATAAGTTCCTAAAATTTCATCTAATTCCACTTTAAAACATGATTTATGAAAGATAAAATGGTATTATTTATGATATAAATGAGACATATTATGGTCTCAGTAGATCCAAAGAAACAACATTATCCCACCCAGTAGGAGGTTGTGCCATAATTCTAAAAGGGTGGGGGCAAGCTGATGAATCCCATAGAGAAAGACCATCAACAGATTTACCATGTAGTGGTAGATGACTTTATCCCTCATTAAGGGGGAGTGTAAAATTGGCTTTGATTACAAGATCAAATCCATCGATATTTAGGTGTTAAAGGTGGCAGGTTCTATGGTGGATAATCCAGGGGGAAATGATTCATAGTAAAGGATTACTCCCCTAGTGATCAAGTAGTTATTGCAAATGCCTAACATCCATGTAAATTTTTTTTACTTGAACTTGAATCTGCATGTAGGTTGAGGATAATACAAATACCTTGTTTTTAATAGAGAATTATTACGATGATTTCTCATTATTAAATAAATTAGGATATCTAGCTTTCCATAATTGAAACAAAATAATAACTATGGATAAGTTCCATAAAAAATATAAAAAATATGGCCAATTAACATAATGCCTAAGGAGAGCCAAGTGCCATGAGAAAGGTTTAGGATGGTACGACTGAAATATATTGTGTGTCCACTTCCAAGAAAATTGTACTTTGGGGCATGTCCAAAAGTTGGGCTTGAAAGACTCAAGTTTATGACAAGTTGGGCACGTAGTTTGAGAAATTCTAGTATGAGAAATACACTCTAAATAAGAGGCCTTGAAATACCAAGCACCAAATGAAATGGGCTAGCTTGGGTTCAATCTTGGCCTTCCAAATTTAGTTGAACAAAACAAGCCATGTCTTGGGCGAGAATTAAGGATTCAATACCTATTGAGCTTGTTAAGGGTTGATGAAAGGGTCTCATCACATAATAAAGGAGGCATAGAGAATAATTTTTTAAATGAGTATCATAGTTTCACGTCTAATCTTTCCACCACAAGCGTGGAGGTTGTAGACCCAGTTTGTGGAACATAACATCTGGCATTAACTCTGGTATGCAAAGAATAATTAGTTTAAGTCAAATTTACTTGAATCAAAATTTTCATTTAGCAAGGGCCAAGGAGCCTAATCAAGAGAAGAAACTAAATCCTTTATAGTTATACTTCCTTTTTTAAAGAGTCTCAAATATTTTATACCATGGATTTTTACCAATATGAGGCTAGTATTGGTCATGATAGGAGAACACTAAATATTATGGTCATTGAAGTAGAGACCACTACTAAAGTCATCACCAACCCATTATAAATGAGGCTTAACTATTTTATAAGCGTTTTAGATGTTTTTTGCTACAAAATATCCTTTAATTTAAGTGATTAGTAGAGTGTGGAAAATAATGTTTTTCTAATTATATTTAACGTTAGGAGATTGAAATGAAATACAATGATGTAGGAGGATTTTCTAGAACTCATTACCTTCAATGACTTTGACCACCCATTTGGAACATAGTGCAATGCTCTGTCTATAGATGTCAATAATTTTCTTACCTCTTTTATCATGAGGAAGACAACAAATATCCCATGGAACTCTATGGGACGCTTGCGTTTGTTTGGCATTACATCAAATAAATTCTCTGAGAATATTAGCTAGGTTATTGTACGATTGTTTAGAGGGAGCCCAATAGGAGGAATGATAAACATGAGTAGTTGTTAGAATAATAGTGCACACTTGGAATTTCCTCTCCAAAGAGAGGGGTTTGGTGACCTAGTATTCCACCTTTTTCTCCTCTTTATTTAGGACATATTACCACATATTTGTAGGGAAAATATCAAAGGTAAAGGGAATGCAAAGAACTTGAGTTGTTTCCTCTTGTGAATCCATTTTCACTTATATTGGTGTAGCCAATCTAGTATGGATATCATATGTTGTTTGACGCATTTGGTTTTACTCCATTGCAAGTTGGACATAAAAGCTAGGCAAAAAATGTCAAGACACTATATAGCTTCCTTAAATGATTTTCTTGTTATTCAAGAGTGAGGAAAGTATTATCTGCAATGTGGCCATTGATGAGTTGAGAGGATTGGTTGAGAGCAACAATGGCCCAATCAAGACCTTGCTCAATCCTATGATCCAACATATATCACATAACTTCATCAGATAAGAAGCCTTAAATATATTTAACTAAAGTTTTATATGTTTTAATTTATATTTTCTAATAAGAACCCTTAAATATATTTAACTAAAATTATCTATATAAGTTAGTTTACTTCCCAATCGCCTTCATACAAGAAAGTTTATCCCACTCCCGCCTTCCTTAGAAGAAGAAGAAGAAGAAGAAGAAGAAGAAGAAGAAGAAGAAGAAGAAGAAGAAGAAAAGAGTAAAAATTCAACTCATATTGTGAACTTGAAACATTTTATTTCTTTAGATAAAAGTTAGTTGAAAAAACTTTCATTCAGAGTACATCATCTTATAATGCTATGTCCATCCCGCCTAATTTACAAGATCACATTAACGAGACGGATCACAAAATAAAGATCAAAATTTTCAATTTCTGATTTTCTAAAAGGGATATTCGTATGCCTGGTTAAATGTTAAGTAATGGCATGGCATGTAAGTTTACCATTATCTATTCTAAAAGCAATAAACTGAAACCAAGGTTGGCTCATTCAAAATCATATAAATTCTTTCATATTGTTAAAAAGGCAAATGGCTGAAAAAACATTGGCAAATAAACACAACCCATATACTTTTATATTTTACATGGGAGGGTAGTCTTGTAGTTGTGGAGAGGCACCGACAAGATCTCTAAGTCTTTCACACACTCTAATTAAGGCATCACCTCTCTCGTCTATTAATAAAATTATTAGAAATTCAATATTAATTTGAGATAATTTCTCCCACCTCCCTCCTTTTGTCATGCAAGTAGTTAAACATTCAGTTGAACAATTAGTTAGTAAATTGACAGTGGAACAATCAGTTAGTAAACTGACAGTTGAGCAATCAGTTAGATATGAGTTAGTTTAAGCACTTAACAATCAGTTAGTTAAGTAGTTAGATGATTAGTTAATCAATTAGTTTATTTTTGGATTCAAATCTATTTAAAGACGCCTTGGGCGCACATTGTAAGCAAGGAAAATTGAAGATCAATAAAATCTCTTTTCTTTAAGAATTTGCAGTAGCAATTATGTTATTTCTTATATATTTATTTAAGTTCTTGTTTTTGCATGCTCTCTTGGATTCTGACAAATTGGTATCAAAGCCTGGTTAGGATTCATGCAGTAGAAGCACAAGGAGAAGCCAAGATTGAAGAAGCACGCAACAGCCGTAGTCAGAGAATAAAAGAAGAGCCAGTAGGGAGCGCAGAGACCGACTTCGATCGACTCCCAGAGGCAGCTTAACCGACGTCAGTAGTATTAGTTACTGTTGTTAGTAGTATAATCGACGTCGGTAGTATTAGTTACCGCCATCAACAGTTTAACTGAAATTGAAAGTTTAACCGACATCGGTAGTATTTGTGACTGTGTGTCAGAAACAGTGACCAGAAAGCCATTCCAGTGTGAGAAATGACAGCGAACAATAGTATTTCACAGCCTCAAATTCCCGTTTTTGATGGTAAGAATTACGATTTTTGGGCAATTAAGATGAGAACTTTATTTTTCTCACAAGATGTATGGGATTTGGTAGAAAGTGGTTTTGTAGAACCGTAGGACGAGGCAGCCCATCTGATGTTAAATCAAACACAAAAGGACCAGCTTAAAGAGAATAATAAAAAAGATGCAAAAGCATTATTTCTCATCCAACAGGCATTAGATGAATCTATATTTTGCAGAGTTACAACAACAACAAGATCCAGAGAGGCATGGAAAATCCTGGAGACTACCTATAGAGGTAATACAAAGGTAAAAATTGCTAAATTGCAATCTCTTAGGAGAAGCTTTGAAAATTTGCAAATGAATGATTCAGATTCAATAGACCAATTTATGGGTCAAGTTTTGAATATAATGAATCAAATTAGATCTAATAGAGAAACTATGACAGATCAGAAGATCATAGAAAAAATACTCATATGTTTACCCAGTAAATTTGATGCTATAGTTGTAGCTATTGAGAAAACTAAAGATTTGGAACAATTATCTATAGATGAATTAATGGGTTCTTTGTTAACACATAAATCCAGAATGAATAGGAATAATACTTCTCTTGAGAATGCCTTCAAGTCACAGGTATCAGTTGGCAGAGGAAAAGGAAGAGCAAGGTCAAACTTCAAAGGAAGAGATAGAGGCCAATATGGAAGGAACAATCCAGATGAAGGTGAGAACAGTAATCAAAACTACAGCAGTAGAGGACGTGGCAACAATCACTTTCATCAAGGTTCACAGAGGTTTGATAAATTTAATGTTCAATGTTATTACTGCAAGAAATATGGTCATTATGCAAGTGACTGCAGAAGTAAACAAGGATATGTGTACAAGAAGAATGCTAATTACACAAGTGAATCTAGTTCTAATCCTGGAAGCATGTTTCTTACTTGTAATGTTACTCAAGAAAAAGCTAAAGATATTTGGTTTTTAGACAGTGGATGCAATAATCATATGACAGGGAATAAAGAATTTTTTGCTAGTCTTGATGATTCTGTAAGATCAGAAGTGAAATTAGTAAATGATATCACTATAGATGTCATGGGTAAAGGTGTCATAAATGTTTTGGCCAAGAATGGTGAAAGAAAGTTTATACCTGATGTTTATTTTGTACCTAGAATAAAACATAATCTTTTGAGTATTGGACAATTAGTGCAGAAAGGTTACAGCGTGTATTTTATGGATAATGTTTGCATAATTTTGGACAAGTTTCCAAGTGACAGGTTGATAGGAAAAGTGGAGATGACCAGGAATCGGATGTTCCCTCTTCATATTCAGTGCATCAAAGGAGAAGAGGAAGCCCACTTCAAGTCCATGCAGCTAAACCAATAATGGTTATGGCACTTAAGGTTTGGACATTTACATTTTGGAGGTTTAAATTTATTACAGAAAAAAAATATGGTGAAGGGTTTACCACCAATAGAAAAGCCAAAAAGGTCATGTGACAGTTGTATTCAGGAAAAATAGCATAGAGAGAGTTTTCCAGTAGGAGGCTCATATAGAGCTAAGGTAATATTGGAGTTAGTCCATAGTGATTTATGTGGACCAATGCAAACTACATCATTTGGAGGTAGTACTTATTTTCTAACCTTCATTGATGACTTTAGCAGAAAGACATGGATATACTTCCTTAAAAATAAGTCTGAAGCCTTTAGAAAGTTTAAAGAATTCAAGGCAATGGTTGAAAAGCAGAGTGGCCGTTATATCAAGGTACTCAGATTAGATAGAGGAGGTGAATATATGTCTAATCAATTTCAAGATTTTTGCAGGTATCATGGAATCAAAAGGCAATTGACTACAAGGTACACACCACAGTAGAATGGTGTACCAGAAAAAAAGAATAGAACAATAATGGAGATGGCAAGAAGCATGTTGAAAGCCAAACACTTGTCAAATGAATATTGGGCAGAAGCAGTAGCATGTGTAGTGTATATTCTGAACAGAAGCCCAACAAAGAGTGTCAGAGATTGAGTTCCACAAGAAGCGTGGAGTGGTAAGAAATATAGTGTAAACCATTTCAAAAATTTTGGATGTGTTGCATATTCTCTTATACCATCTAAATTGAGAAATAAACTTGATGATAGAGGTGAAAAATGCATTTTTATTGGCTATTCTGAAGAATCAAAGGCATATAAGTTGTATAACCCAATTTCAAAGCAAGTGATTATTAGTAGGGATGTTGAATTTAAGGAAGAAGAAGCATGGGATGGTAGCACCATCACAGTTGGGGCACCAATTCCACAGGATGAAGAAGTTTCTGAAGAAGAACAAAATTTGCAAGGTGGACAATCTTCTCCACAAGCAGGCACAAGTACTCCAATAAGAACACCTAGGAGGTTTGAACAAGGTGAATCTAGTCATGCAGGTCACCCTACTCCGAATTCACAAGTAAGTGATGAATCAGATCCAACTCTTGCTACCTTAAGATCAATAATTAAACATAAGAAAATGAGAAGTTTGAGTGAGATTTATAATCAAGAAAAAGAGAAATTAGATTTGGTTTCAAATTTTGCTCTTTTCACTCATGACCCTATGTATTATGAAGAAGCAGCTAATGAGGAACATTGGCTAAAAGAAATGGATGAAGAGATGAATGCTATTGAAAGGAATCAAACATGGGATCTAACTACTCTACCTGAAGGTAAAGATTGTATTGGAGTTAAATGGGTTTATAAGACTAAATTTGATGCAAATGGAAATGTTAAAAAACACAAGGCAAGGTTAGTAGCAAAAGGTTTTGCACAAGAATATGGAGTTGACTATAATGAAACATTTGCACCAGTTGCTAGAATGGATACTGTAAGAATGGTTTTATCAATTGCTGCTCAAAATAATTGGTATGTATATCAAATGGATGTAAAATCAGCTTTTTTGAATGTTTTTCTAGATGAAGAAGTATATGTGAAACAACCCACAGGTTATGAAGTGGAAGCACATGAAAAAAAAGTTTATAGATTGAAGAAGGCTCTTTATGGTCTTAAGCAAGCACCAAGAGCATGGTATAGCAGGATTGATTCTTATATGTTAAACAATGGATTCAGTAAAAGTGATAGTGAGCCTACTTTGTACACAAAAATCAACAAAGAAGGTCAGATTTTGATTGTGTGTTTATATGTTGATGATTTGATTTTTACTAAAAATTTCTCTGTAGACACTTTTAAATCAGCAATGAAGAAAGAATTTGAAATGACAGATTTGGGATTAATGAAGTATTTTTTGGGAATAGAAGTTGAACAATCAGAGAAAGGAATTTTTATTTGTCAAACAAAATATGCAAAGGATGTGTTAAAGAGATTTAAGATGCTGAATTGTAAACCAACACCTACACCAGTTGCTATAGGGACTAAACTTAGCAAAGAATACCAAGGGTCTAATGTTGATTCCACAATATTCAAAAGACTAGTTGGCAGTTTGATGTATCTTACAGCTACTAGACCAAATATCAGTTATGGGGTTAGTTTAATCTCAAGATTCATGGAGTCACCAAAAGACTCACATTGGCAAGTTGGAAAAAAGATATTGAGATATGTGGCAGGAATTACAGAATATAGAATTTTATATTCCACAACTAACGATTTTAGTTTGATTGGTTTTACTGACAGTGATTTTGCAGGTAGCGTTGATGATAGGAAGAGTACTTCTGGATATGCCTTTCTTTTAGGCACATGTGTGGTCACATGGGCATCCAAAAAACAACTTATAGTGACACTTTCATCAACTGAAGTAGAGTATGTTGCAGCCACATCAGCAGCATGTCAAGCAACATGGATGAGAAGAATATTGAAAGATTTATTACAAGCACAGAAAGATTCAACACCAATCTTCTGTGATAACAAATCAACAATCACTTTATCAAAAAATCATGTGTTTCACAAGAGAAGCAAACACATTGATACAAGATTTCACTTTATCAGAGAGTTAGTGAACAGTGGAGAAATCCATCTGGACTTTTGCAGATCTGAAGATCAATTAGCAGACATATTTACAAAGGCATTACCAAAAGAGACCTTTGATTATTTGAGACAAAATTTAGGCATAGTAAATGCTAAAATTGTAAGTGGTAGAAATTAAGGGGGAGTGTTAGAAATTCAATATTAATTGGAGACAATTTCTCCCACCTCCCTCCTTTTGTCATGCAAGCAGTTAAACATTCAGTTGAACAATCAGTTAGTAAACATTCAGTGGAACAATCAGTTATTAAACTGACAGTTGAGCAATCAGTTAGATATGAGTTAGTTTAAGCACTTAACAATCAGTTAGTTAAGTAGTTAGATGCTTAGTTAATCAATTAGTTTATTTTTGGATTCAAATCTATTTAAAGACGCCTTGGGCGCACATTGTAAGCAAGGAAAATTGAAGATCAATAAAATCTCTTTTCTTCAAGAATTTGTAGTAGCAATTGTGTTCTTTCTTATTTATTTATTTTAGTTCTTGTTTTTGCATGCTTTCTTGGATTATGATAGGAAAAAAAAAAGAAGAAGAAGAAGAAGAAAAGAGTACAAATTCAACTCATATTGTGAACTTGAAACATATTATTTCTTTAGATAAAAGTTAGTTGAAAAAACTTTCATTCAGAGTACATCATCTTATAATGCTATGTCCATCCCACCTAATTTACAAGATCACATTAACGAGACGGACCACAAAATAAAGATCAAAAATTTCAGTTTTTGATTTTCTAAAAGGGATATTCGTATGCCTGGTTAAATGTTAAGTAATGGCATGGCATGTAAGTTTACCATTATCTATTCTAAAAGCAATAAACTGAAACCAAGGTTGGCTCATTCAAAATCATATAAATTCTTTCATATTGTTAAAAAGGCAAATGGCTGAAAAAACATTGGCAAATAAACACAACCCATATACTTTTCTATTTTACATGGGAGGGTAGTCTTTCAGTTGTGGAGAGGCACCGACAAGATCTCTAAGTCTTTCACACACTCTAATTAAGGCATCACCTCTCTCGTCTATTAATAAAATATCCCAACATAACTTAATATCGGCACTCAATAACACATCACCTTCTATCCATTTAATTCTCACACGGAAATTTCAGTTACGAATCTAAATAATTAAAACACAAATAAAAAATTCTTATATATTTGCGGGATCCACAACCTGTTCAGTTGTCCAAGGCCGTGAATTTAAATACCAGTTATTAATAAATGCTTAATATCAATTTACAATGACCAAGAAAACAATTGTTTAAAACAAAAATGAGTCTACAAGTATTAGAGGATGAAAAGGCGAAAGCCATGGATGTTTCTCGCCACACTGAAAAATGGGCAAAAGGTGTCTCTGTGCTATGCACTTTACCCAAAAATATATATTTGTTGAGATAATTTATGCGCGCTTAAAATTCTCCAAAAACATTATGATAGATATACGCTAAAGTTTACATCTGGTAGCCCTGCTTCAATTCCTAAGTAACACTCCTCTGAGCTGGTATTGTTATCACTGAAATAAATATGGTGTAAAATTCTGATGATAAAAGATATATATACTGCAATTTTTCTTTGCATTTTTGCAAACAGCCAATGGAGATATGGCAAACCTGAGTATACATTTCCATGCGCAGCCTGCAAAATATAAAGAAAGGCCGCACAATTACTACTCGCCACTAAGCCTCCGATGCATATGCATATGATGGGATTTATTTCTCTCTGTGTCGGCCACTTTTATGATTCCTAAGAACACATGATAAGGATTATGTGATATGATTTCATTGATCCGTATGTCATGAGTGGATCACAGGGATCCATGTCTAATGAGTATGATTGGTTGGTCCACTCACCATTAAAGATAAGGATTTCCAACTTTCAACGTGGTTGCTTTATCTGTCTTGACGCTATGAACGTTAGCATTGATTTTGATATGATGACGAGAATCTTAGGATTAAACCCAACAAAGCAGGGTTTAAAAAATGCAATTTATCTTTACGTATAATACTAAATATTTATGAAACTCAAAATAGGGCAGACGTGGCACGCGAAAACTCATTCAGCCTTCAACTTTGGTGCACGTCAGAGCACTTTTTTCAAAATTCTCAATGAGTAGTTTTTTAAATTTTTTTGTGGGAGGGAGAGGAAGGGGTGATATGAAAGTATATTTAAATAAAAATTATTAGAAAATAATTAAGGTTTAACAATATAAAGAATATTATATTATAGTATGGTTTTGTTTTGGTATTGATTAATTTTGAGATGTAAAATTATAAATCATAAATTTTTGTCATAATTTAATTGGTGAGAATGATGGTTGTTTATATCCATTCATCAAGATATATTTTTTTTTAAATATTTGATACAAAGAATCAAGTGGTTAAGACCAAGATCGTGTCTTAGATAATCTTGACAACGTGGATTAATCAAAGGAACTCACTAATTTATATAGATGTTTATTCAACATTATAAATTTGTTATATGTTTATTTTCAAAATATGGATAGAGATACCAACATTCTGTATAATTCAATGATTCCATGTAATGCTTTCCGACACACATATATAAAAGATCCACTTGAGTATCTTTCTCTAAACCTTAATCCACACCTACCGATATTCTATGTAATTCAATGATTCCATGTAATGCCTTCAAACATATCAAAAAAAAAAATCCACTTGAACATCTATTTTTAAACCTTAATCCACACCTACCAACATTCTATGTAATTTAATGATTCCATTTAATGTCTTGCGGCATATCAAAAAAAAAAAAAAGATCCACTTGGGCATCTTTCTCTAAACCCTAATCCACACATACCAACATTCTAATGTTATTCAATGATTCCATGTAATGCCTTCCGACATATCAAAAAAAAAGAGAGATCCACTTGCGCATCTTTCTCTAAACCCTAATCCACACCTTTGTCACTGGGATACGTAGTGGCTTTAGAGAGGAAATTTATAAGCTAATTAATAGGATTCTATATCATCTTTTTTATTCTTTAAAGGTTTTAATGAATCCAAGACTTTATTACCTTCCTCATATGATCTAGTATTTAACACTACAAGAGGATTAAGGCTTAACCCAACTTGATTTATTTTCTTCCCTTTAACTTCAGGTTTAGTATTTTTCTTTCTCTTTTTGTTGACTACCTCAAATTTCTCCATTACCCTTTCCTTTTCAATGGTTGTAGTCTCAAATTAAATGACCGTGGTTGTGGCACATCAAATCCCATGAATGGAGGTTTTCATAATCCATGGGTTGTTGAAATAACTTTCCTTCCTAGAGACTCTAATCATAATTTTTTAGGAAGAGGTTTACTCATATCTATTTGAATACAAATTTTTACATAAATAATCTTCCTCTTATTATGAATTTCACAATAAATACAAATCATTTCTCTGAGGGAGATTCCAATTCTTTAAATAATAGTTTGTAGCCACAAATATGTTGGGAATTTGAACAATCTTATCTATAATAGTAGGGGCGAATAGAACCCGACCCTGTTTGCCATTTTAGATTGATGCAAACAAGGGAAAACGATGGTTGTGATTGATAAAATGGATTATTACTCCAAAATAGAAGAACTTGTAAACAACAATGGGAACTATAAAAGCTTAGACTAATAATATGATAGAAATGTTTGCAAAGAGAGTTATAAAAGATATTAATACTTCACCCTTACATGACATGGTCAATAAGAGAATGATTCCTAAGAAATAAATGACTCCTAGAATTTATGATGTTCTAAATATCCAAGCAATCCATTAAAGCCCTTTGTCGACATCAACAATTCCCTTTTCTCAAATCTTTTCTTTTCTTTTTTTGTTTTTTTTGGTACATATTTTTATAATAAATTAGAACAATTGGTCGGAAATTACTCTTCTTTTATATGTCATTTCATCCATTTTTCAGATATTTTTAGAGATAAAAAGGTGGAGGAAGGTGAGTTTCTGGTGACCTTTTGTGTGGTGTCTTTTTTCAAGGTTCTAATTAATGAAGAAGTGGAGTTGGTCAAAGCTCGTATGGATTAAGACACTACAAAGTTGGTGTCTTTTTGTTTTATATGCACATTTTTCCCTTTAAATTTTTTCATTTATAAGCGATAAAAATGAATACAAATGCGGTCTTCAATGTCACCATTGGTTTCCAACCTCTTTGTGGAGAAGTGTGAAGAGATGGATCTCCATTATTTTCCACTAAAACCCAAAAGGTATACATAGTTTATTGGTAAAAAATCATTTTTGGAAACAATGCATAATTTTTTTTTTGAGGAATTTCACTCCCACATCAACACTGATAGAAAACATCAAATTCACATTGTCATCCAACATAGAAGGTAGAGGTCATAAAGATCCCAGGCACCATATCTTTCAGAATTTGTTAGAAAACAAAACTTTCAAAATAAAATTAAGAACTAAAAAGTGGTTTTCAAAAGGAATGGTTATAAGGGGAAACAAATTGTGGACAAGAATTCTTCAACAAACTTAGACATGGTTAGGAAAGGTAACATAAGGAGGACACCATATGGGGAGGCCCAATAGAATTTTTATGTTATATTGAAGGCATATATTACAAGATATATAGAATTTTAAGATTTAATAGCATAAAAACTACTTTCATTTAAAAAAAATAAGTTGATAAAATCTTTAAAATTGGCTAAATATTGCATGGAACCAAGTTTGAAAAATTAGATATACAAGATTGAGTGCTCACATAGAGTCTTTTATATTGGGGAAAGAGGTAGATCCATTTGAGTCAGGTTTAAATAACATGTTGTTGAAATTTTCCTTGAGAAGAAGAATAGATTGACATTGGTAGAACACTCAAGGAAAACATAGCACTCAATCTACATTGAAGATGCCTATATTGAGGTTAGTCTACCACTCGAGTTCTCATGGACTAACATGGATGGTTAGAGAACCCATATCAGGGGATCATTATGGGTTTTACTTAGCTTGGTTGACATGGAGTTTTATTTATACCTTGGCGGGATTTCCATTCTAACTCTTTCTAGAAAAATGTTGGGGCCTTAAGGCCAAACTTACTATTTTTAGTAAGTGTATCAGGCTCAGTTGTGAGTTGGACGGTTCGAATTGCAATGTGCTCTTTCCTAATTGGTGATCATATTGTTGCTTCGAAATTCCAATTCAGATTATGTTCGGGTATTTATTTTAATGTCATGATAATTGGCTTAAGTTATATTATATATTTAATTTAAAGTATATAGTGATAAAGTGACTTTATTAGTATATAAGGAATGGAGATATATTAATATTTAATAAAGTCATATTTCCTTAGTATGGGTGTCCAAGTCATGAGGGTGAAATTAATATTAAATTATTTAATTCTCAAATGAGGGGAAATAAAAGGGGGAAGTGCATGCTCATTAGTGACTATTGCATTATTGTGAAAGAAAATTGTTGTGGAAGCAAACCAGGGTTTTGTGAAGATATCCAGCCATTGTGAAGATGAAAACCTTCACATTTGGAAAGTGCTTACAGGAGTGAAAGATCTCCCAAGGGAATTTGATATATATCTAAGAGTCTATGTTAGAGATTAATTTTGGTTTTGAAGGAATTTTATTGGGAGTCCATCACCCCAATCTAGCCATAACAAGTCCAAGACAAGCCATACCATTTTATGGGGTTATTGAGCATGTTTTGAAGAGGAAAAAGCCATTATTTTAGGCGTGGAACATATTCAATGTGTTTCCAGCATACACAAGATAGATTTTGAGACATCTTGAGGGATTATGATGTGTTTCATTGTTGCTATCATGTATGTTCTGGTCATACCATCTTGAGAAGGGGATGTGGGTTCCATATTACCATTATCTAAGCCCTTTGGTGGTTCTATGATCATCATACAAGGCGTCAAAATCTATCATTTGTATTTTTGTTCATGTTGTTTATTGTAACAATATAGGGTTTAATAAGTATGGAATGGATTTATGGATTATATGCTGCTGCTACATACCTATTCTCACCATATCAGCAACATGGGTTCAACTAAACCATAGGAAATTAAAAAAAATTGGGTCTCTAAGAAGGGGTGGGTCACTACAGTGGTATTAGAGTTGGTTTTTCCTACCAACATGTTGAATTGAACCAATATAGAGTTTCATGGGTTGAGCCAGGGTAAATTTTAGTGGTGAATATTCGTTAATTCATGAATATTCACTTTTTGGGAAATTATATTTAGAAATTTTTGGGGGGTAGTACATAGGACCCACTCGCCTAAAATTTTGAGATGTAAATTTTTTGGGGGTCAACTTGCAAATCATTTATAATAATTATGGGAAAGTACATGTGATTCACCTTATATATAAAGTAGATATGTTTGTAGCAGTTACCATCCAAGTCTCATTCTTTACCTTATCAACATCATGATGTTTTTGCTCAAGATTATGATGCCCCTTAATAACATGCAACTGCTTGGTAACATACTGGCACTTGAAAACATCCTGTCATTTGGTAGCATGATTCGATTCAGTAGAATGCTATTTTTATAAAGCATGTTGTCACTCGATAGCATGTTGTCACTCGACAATGTGATACTTATTAGTAGCATACTATCACTCTGTAACATATTACTAGGCAACAACATATTATCAAGCAGCAATATGTTGTTGGGCAACAACATTATGTGTTACCACTGTGCACTAGCTTTTGATGGATATAAATTTTGCATATAGACTCAGTTTGAGGTGATTTTTTAAAAAATTGTATAACTCTTCAAAAGGAATCCAAATTTTAGCATGTTATTGGATGACAGCATAGTGTCAAGTGGTAGCATGCTATCATGCAATGGTATGTTGTAGGGTGATAGCATTACACGATGCAACTGTACACAAACTTTTAGAGGCCATAAATTTTGCTTATGGACTCAGTTCGAGGCAATTTTTTTCAAAATTGTATAGCTCTTCAAGAGGAATTCAAATTTTATCATGCTACTGAGTGGTAGCATAGTGTTAGGAGGCAACATGTTGTCAAGTAATGGTATGTTGTTGGGTGGCATCATTATGTCATGCAATTGTACACCAATTTTCAGAGGCCTCTAATGCCTCAATTTATTTAGGAAAAAAATCCACTAGAAGAAGTCAATGAACCTACTAAATAGGTTTGACATGCTCAGTATTTGAGAGATTGGAGAGCCATGGATGAATGTTCCATGCAGGTATGCCATTTCTAGCCTACTTGAATTTCAGGGAAAGGAGTAGATCTCAGGGAGAAGGAGTGAGACACTAGAACTAGGACCTACAGAAGAAAAAGGGGAAGATGACCATTCCTTACTATGACGGTTCAGGCAAAACTTTAGCCAGAGCATGGGTTTAGAAAGTGGATAATGACTTGTGACTCAATCTGATGACTGAGAGGGATGCCATTGAGTATCCTACTTTACACTTGAATGGGAGTGTGCATGAATGGTTGTACCATAGACTAGTCACATTTGGCCACGATCAAATTGTGTCCTATGCTGAGTTTATAGAGAGATTGATTGACATGTTTGACAAAGGGGACCTCAAATTGCATTTTAAGGAGTTAGAATAGCTTAATTAGTTTAAAGTGGTTGATGCTTATATTTTTGATTTTTAGAGGTTGTCAGTTATGGTCACTAACATTTTGAAAAAGAAACTTATTGTGTTGTTATTAGATGATCTATTTGAACCATTAAGAGAATGGATTAAGGGATTCAATCCACCTACACTTTAGGAGGTGATTAAAAAGGCAAAGGATATGGATTTCTCATCCTATAAAAGCAAATTTTAGTCAAACAGTTTCTTGCACAAGAAAGATAAGGATAAGAAGATTTTTCATCGAGATATAGATTAGTAGAAAAAACCAACTATTAGACTTGATGATGATGCTCTTAATGAGTATAGGAGAAATAAATTATGATTCAAATGTAAGGGCCCATGAGACCCTAACCATAAGTGACCTATGAAGGGGCAAGTAAAGCAGATTGAATAATTTTTAGTAAAATAAACCACTTCAAAAAAATCAAACCAACACACTGATCTAGAGGATAATGAGGTAGATAGTGTAGCATAAGAGTTATAGGATGATGATAGACCCATAGCCCACAATTTTTCTATTCAAATAGAAGGTTATTTTAGGATTCGGGGAGTCTTGGAAGGGTAGAGAGTGACTACACTTATTGACATAGGGGCTACACATAATTTCATTGATGGATTTGTTATAACATGCAAAAGGTGAATTCCTAACTTAACTATTAAGTTAAGTGTTTATGAGTTCCAGGCTGAGTACTATGTGATGAGCATGGGAGACATGGACATAGTCCTTGGCATGAAGTGGCTTCATGCAATCAGAGAGTTCTACCTCAACTTACGAACCATGGAGATGAAGTTTGAGGTAGATGGGATGAAACATGTACTTAATGGAATGCCAGCTGGTAGACTTCGAGTGGTATCTCTTAAGAGATTGGAACTCAGACACGATTAGGTTGAGTGGGTAGTTAAGTGTGTCAATATGCCTACAGCTACTGAGCAACAAAAATAAAGCTACCACCTAGATATTCTGAAAACTGATAACCAAACACAATAAGGTTTTCAGTAGCATACCGTCAGGGAGGCCTCTTGATAGAGGCATAAAACACGTAATTGAGTTGGAAGAGGGAGCCAAACTGGTTATCATCACTCCCTATAGACACCCAAATAGGATAAAAGATGAATAGAGAAGACAATCAAAGAACTTCTAGAGATGGGGCATAACAGACCCAGTAAGAGCCCCTTTGCCTCTATAGTTATGTTATTTAAGAATAAGGATGGGACATTGAGAATGTGTATCAACTATAGGGATTTAAATAATAAAACCATCAAGAATAGGTACCCCATCCCATGCATTGATGAGCTCATTGATGAGCTACATCGAGCATGTTACTTTTCCAAAATTGATTTCAGATTTTGATATCATTAGATTCAGGTCACAGAGGAGGATGTAGAGAACACTGCTTTCCATTTCCATTATGGGCACTTTGAGTTTCTAGTTATGCCTTTTGATTTAACTAATGCTCTAACTACTTTTCAATCCTATATGAACAGGGTTTTCAAAGAGCAGTTGAGGAAGTTTGTCCTCATATTTTTTGATGATATATTGATATTTATCAGGACTTGGGAGAAGCACCTCCAACACATTGAGGACATATTGAGTATTTTGTAGAGGGAGTCAATGTATGCCAAAGAGTCAAAATGTGAATTTGGCATGACATAACTGATTTATCTGGGCCACATCATCAGTGAAAAGGGAGTCAGAGTGGATCCAAATAAGATTTGGGATATTGTTGATTGGCCCCCACCCATACATCTCTCACAACTTAAGGGATTATTTGGTCTTTGTGGGTTCTACCATTGCTTCATCAAAGGCTTCTCACAGAATGTAGCTTCACTAATAGATTTGATAAATAAGGGAGTGTTTGTTTGGATTGATGAGGCACAACAATGTTTTGACAAGTTCAAATAGGTAATGAGTTCTTTCCCGATGTTGGCTATATCAGATTTCACCAAACCCTTTGAGCTTCAGTGTGATAACTCAGGGGAAGGCATAAGAGCAGTTATAGTGTAGGATAAACACTTGTTACTTTTGAGAACATAAAACTAAGGGGTGCAAATCGAGGATACATCATTTATGATAAGGAGATGCTAGCTATAATGCATGCCTTAGTAAAATTTAGGTAGTACTTGGTGGGAGGCAAATTTGTGGTGAAAATAGATCATAACAGCCTCAAACATTTCCTTAGTCAACGTGACCTTAATGATAGGCATCAGAAGTGGGTTATCAAGTTGCAAGCCTATGACTTTGACATATTCTATGTCAAAGGGAAGAAAATATTATTGCTAATGCACTTTCATGGAGACCTCACTTATGTTCTTTGGGAGAGATTGCAGCTGATTGGAGAGAGTAGATTTTAGCTGAGCATGCAAAGGACAAGTGGGCTACAGGTATTATTGATGGTATCATATAGGATTATAGGTACATGATGGTGAATGATCTTATCTTTTACAAAGGGAGGATACTATTGGTACTAACATCAACGATGAAGAGGAGAGTACTGAGGGCCTTTCATGATGTCCTTATGGATGGTCATCCCAAATTTTTTGAGACATACAAGCAGATTTGGGAGAGGTTTATGTGGAAGGGTCTCAAGATTGAGGTATTATAGTATGTGAGGGAGTGTCCTACTTGGTACTAGAACAAACATGAGCACTCCTTTCCAGTTGGTTTTCTGCAACCCCTACCCATTCCAAATCAGAAATAAGAATGCATCTCCTTGGATTTTATCATGGGCTTGCCCAAGGCCCAAGGCAGGCACTGTATTTAAATTTTGGTTGATAGATTGACAAAATTTGCACACTTTTTTATGATTTCAACCTCATACAAAACAACACAATTTATTGATTTATTCTTTAGAGTGGTATCCAGGCTTCATGGATTGCCATATAACATAGTTAGTGACTGGGACAACAAGTTCCTAAATCATTTTTGGTGAGAAATTTTCAGATTGAGTGAGACTAAACTCACTCCAAGAACTAACTACCACCCACAAATAAATGAGCAAACATAGATTATTAACAAGTGGGTGGAAGGGTACCTAAGGTACTACATCATAGGGAAGTAGAAGGCATGGGTTAAGTGGTTACATTTGGGGGAGTATTGTTACAATACCACATTTCACATGTCTATTCAGATGTCACCATTCATGGAATTGTATGGTTATAAGGCACCAAATTTTCTTGATTTGTTGTTTGGGAACAACAGAGTGCTTAAGGCCAAGGAATTACTTCAGGAAAGTTAGGATATCATGAAATGCTTAAAGGAAAACATTCAGATCGAGTAAAACCAATAGAAGTAGTATGCAGATTGATATAGGGTTGAGCATTCTTTTGAGGTTGGTGACATGGTCTATTTGATGTTGCATCCTTATAGACAATCCACTCTTAAGAAGAGTGGCACAGAGAAGCTGAAGCCATGATAATATGGCCCATTCAGAGTCTCCAAGAGAATTAGACAAGTGGCTTATGAGCTAGAGTTGCTAACAGAGAGTAGAGTGCATAACGTCTTCCATGTGTCTCACCCCAAGAAGGCGTTGGGACATAATGTGACACCTTTGATGGAGCTTCCCCCTCTTGATGAAAAGGGTAAGTTAATTCTTGTACTTGAGGCCATCATTGACACCAAGGATTGTACTCTATGAAAGAGGGTCATCAGGGAACATTTGGTGAAGTGGAAGAATTTGTCGATAAAGGATGCTACATGGGAGAATGAATAGATCTTACAACATCCAGAGTTGAAATTTCTTGTGGGCAAGCAATTTTGGGGAGGGCGGACTGTAATGTCCCTTTCCTAGGCAGTTAATTTATGGGTTAGTCTACCACTCGAGTTCTCATGGACTAACATGGATGGTTAGAGAACCCATGTTATGTGATCATTTTGGGGTTTATTCAGATTGGTTGGCATGGAGTTTTGTTTCTACCTCAATGGGATTTCCATTTTGATTCTTTCTAGAGAAATTTTGTGGCCTTGAGGTCAAACTTACTATTTTTAGTAAGTGTATCAAGATCAGTTGCGAGTTGGACAGTTCGACTTGGAATGTGCTCTTTCCTAATTGATGATCATTGTGGTGCTTTGAAATTCTAGTTCGGAGTACATTCAGGCATTTATTTTAATGTCATGATAATTGGCTTAAGTTAGACTATATATTTAACTTAAAGTATATAGTGATAAAGTGACTTTATTAATATATAAGGAATGGAGATATATTAATATTTAATAAAGTCATATTATCCTTGGTATGGGCACCTAAGTCATGAGGGTGAAATTAATATTAAATTATTTAATTCTCAAATGAAGGGAAATAAAAGGGGGAAATGCATTCTCAATAATGACTATTGCATTATTGTGAAAGAAAATTATTCTAGAAGCAAACTAGGGTTTTGTGAAGAAATCCAGCCATTGTGAAGACAAAAACCTTCACATTTGGAGAGTGCTTGTAGGAGTGAAAGATCCCCCAAGGGAATTTGATATATCTAAGAGTCTATTTTAGAGATTAATTTTGGTTTTGAAAGAATTTTTTTAGGAATCCATCACCTCAATCTGGCCATACCAAGTCCAAGACAGGTCGTACCATCTTATGGGGTTATTGAGCATGTTCTGAAGAGGAAAAAGCCATTATTCTAGGTGTGGAGCATATTTAGTGTGTTTCCAACATACATAGGACATATTTCAAGTCATCTTGAGGGATTATGATGTGTTTCATTATTGTTGTCATGTTTGTTCTGGCCATACCAATTTGAGAAGGGGATGTGGGTTCCATATTAACATTATCTGAGTCCTTTGGTGGCTCTATAATCATCATACAAGGTGTCAAAAACTATCATTTATATTATTGTTCATATTATTTGTTATAACAATCCATGGTTTAATAATTATGGAATGGATTTATGGATTATGTGCTACTGCTATAGACCTATACTCACCATATTAGCAACATGGGTTCAACTAAACCACAAGAAATTAAAAAAAATTGGGTCTCTGAGAAGGGGTGGGTCACTACAATTGAGTGCTCCTGTAGAGTCTTTTATATTGGGGAAAGAGGTAGATCCACTTGAGCCAGGTTTAAAGAACATGTTGTTGACATTTGCCTTAAGAAGAAGAATAAATTGACATCGGTAGAGCATTCAAGAAAAACTTAGCACTTGATCTACATTGAAGATGCCTACATTAAGATTGCCAAGGTGTTCGCAATAGAGAATCATTATCACAAATTTTGATTGAGAGAGGCCATATAGATTTGTAAGCATCTTCAATATTTAAATAGAAATGAAGAATTATGTTTGAGTCATCTTTCGAGACACATCATTATTAGATTATAAAAAAAACCTTCACTTTAAAAGGAGTATTTATTGTTTTGAACTAATTAAAATAAAATATTTAATTCATATTATAATAATTTTTTTCATTGATTTATTTTTTATAATAAAAACCCTTTAATATATTTAAAGGCATTGAAAAAAATCTTAAAAAATAAATAAATATTATAATTTAAAGTGTTCAGTAAAAAGTGGCCTAACTGTAGATATATGAGAAAGTTTTACCTCTGGTAACCGTGCCTCAATTCCTAACAACTTTCACTGGGACTCTTCACAGTAACACTCCTTTGTGTTGGTATTGTTATCGCTAAGATAAATATGGTGTAAAATTATGGTGATAAAAGATATACACTGTAATTTTTCTTTGCATTTTTGCAAACATCACATGGAGAGATAATAAGCTGAGTATACATTTCCATTTACTAGCCACTAAGCCTCCGATGCATTTTTAAGATTTTCGCAGTCAACTGACATTGATCCGTATGTCATGAGTGGTTCACAGGGATTCTTTTATAATGAGTATGAATGGTTGGACCAGTCGCCACTAACCATTTTTTAAAGATAAAGATTCCCATTTACTAACCACTAAGCCTCCGATGCATTATTAAGATTTCTGCAGTCAATTGACATTGATCTGTATGTCATGAGTGGTTCACAGGGATTATTTTATAACGAGTATGAATGGTTGGACCAGTCGCCACTAACCATTTTTTAAAGATAAAGATTCCCATTTACTAGCCACTAAGCCTCCGATGCATTTTTAAGATTTCTGCAGTCAATTGACATTGATCCGTATGTCATGAGTGGTTCACAGGGATTCTTTTATAATGAGTATGAATGGTTGGACCAGTCGCCACTAACCATTTTTGTTCCTTAACATTAAGAGGTCTCTCCAAATAGACCTTGTTTTAAAGATCCACATGGGTATCTTTATCTAAACCCCAATTCACACCTTTGTGATTAGCATATATAGTGGTTTTAGAGAGAAAATTCATAGGCTAATTAATAAGATTTATGATTATTTTAAGAATTACACCACCTTTTTTATTCTTTAGATGTTTTGATGAAACTAATATTTTATTATCTTTGTCATTTGATTTGGATTTTAACACTACAAAAGGATTAAGATTTATCCCAACTTGAACTCTTTTCTTCCTTTTAACTTTAGGCTTGAGAGTTTTCTTTCTTTTTCTGGTAACTCTCTGAAATTCCTCATTTTCCCTCTTCATTTCAATGGTTACAGCCAGGGGGCAATCTTAAGCTAAATGATCATGGTTGTGACACATCAAACACTAGAAATAGAAGATTTTGTAATTCAATGGTTCTTCAAATATTTTTCCCTCTAGAGATTTTAATCATACCTTTTTAGGAAGAGGTTTGATCACATCCATTTGAATACAAATTTTGGCATAGGCAATATGCCTCTTGTTATGAGTTTTACAAGAAATGTAAATAATCTCTTCGATGGAGTTTCCAATCCTTGAAAGAATGGATTCTACCCACAAACATGTAGGGAGGTTAAACAATCTTACCCATATTGGAGCTACTTTGGGATCCTCTTGTGAAAAATTGAAGGTAGGGCTCCATCGTGCCATGAATAACTCTAATCTACCAAAAAACAAAGTTCATTTTCAAAAATATTAGGTCAGTTTTCTTCTACTGTAAAAATAGAAATAAAGAAATATCTTGTACCAATGCGTAAACCCACACACATTTTATCTTTCGATGCTCCATAACTCAAGTTCCCTACTCCTTTTTATGAGGCTTGGCTCATAAATTTGCAAATCAAAACCCTTTTCATCAGGTCAACTATTTCTTGCTCAATCTCATTATGTTCAAATAGGATAATCAACTTTTCATCAATTGATTTGATGCATTCTAATTTCATCCGGAGGCTCTCATTCCTCACATTGTTAACATGAGCTCTTAAATCTTCAATAATCCTCACATTGTTTGTGTCCTTGATATAGATTTTCTTTTTGCCTTTGCCTTGAGGTTGTACCTATCAATGTTTGCATCTTCAATATTTGCATCCATGTCTATTCTCCTAGTTCCATTTAATTTTTCAAATCCCACTAATAATATTTTTTAAGCTATCGATAGGCCCCACTCCTAATCCTAGTAGTTGAAAGAATATGTCTTGCAACACCTCAAGAATTGAATTTAATGAGTAGCATTGCTTATGGTAAGATGGGTTATATTTGGCGGTTGACAATATATATGCATTGTATAAGGAAGAAACATTAGAGACAATATATATTTTTTATAATCTTTTGTAGTTTTCAATGGCTTGATTAAAATTTTCCTTTCACCTAATATGGTTTGTAACAAAAAATTGATTGTATTTTACCATTAAAAATTATAATATCAATCATACAACCATCAAATTTAGTTTTATTGTACATTAATTTGTAAAACTAATAAACATATCTAGTGTTTTTTTGTTAAAGTTATATAATATTTTAAAAATGTGGTAAGTTCAAATCTTAATTCCTAGTCTATAAGTGAAAATTTATGTAATAGGAGAAGGGGACCAATAGTTGGAAGGGTACCAATTGATGTGATAGTGATTAAGGGGAAAGGGTCCATTCTTGATTTATTAATATACTAAAACATATATAAAAATATATTTATTTATAAACTATTTTGTCCTTTTTTATTTGTATAAAAAGTAACCCACTTGCACAATAAACTATCTCTTATTAATAGCCCATAACATGTCATGTAAGAATACATGTCCATTTCAAATCTAACTCTAATTTTTTTTTAAAATTGCTTCCATATTTAAAAAGGTGTACAAGTTTTTATTAATATTATAGCAATAAGATCTTATATAAATTTTCATAAGGTTCAACATTCCATAGAATTTCTCTTAGTGTCAAGGAAAAGACATTTATGACTAAAATTTCATCTATGTTTGGACAAATATTTTTTCATGTTAAAAAAAATACTCGATCCCATTGAAAATTGATTCTATATTAACCCACTAATAATAAAAAAACAAAGTAATAAAAAACCAATTGACTTAATACTTGGTTGAAATACTATTTTATCTTTTTCTCACAATTTGTCCATTTTAGTCTTCCATCTTCACGTGCCGAAACAACATAAAATCTAACACAAAAACACATAAATTGTTTTTAGTTGATGTAAGGTTATTTGTATTCATTGGATGATCTTACATCATTGGTCTATGTGTCTTAGTAATTATTGAGTAAATCTAGAGATGATTTATATGTCTTTGAAATTATTGATGATTTTTGGAGTTGCTTCACAGTTGTCTTTAATTTGGTATTTTAGCACTTCAAACTTTGTTATCTACATTAATGATTCATTTCAGTCTACATAAACAACATTTGACATATATTATCTAAGTAATTATTAGAAAATAGCAAAAATACAGACTACAATAAATCCTAAATAATAGACTAAATATATATCCCATATTACATTCTAAACAAGCATAAGTTCTTAAAACTGTTAGTATATTATTGTCATTGATGTCAAAAGGGTGCATCATGCAAAAGTATAATGGTCATTGATGTCAAAGATGTATCATGTCAAGATTGTACTGTCAGGGTTGATGTCAAATATGACTAAGGACAGATGGTAGTATGTGATATGTCAAGGCACATAAGAGTGTTGCATCAATGAGAATCATCATGAATGATGTGAGAATGGAAGGTACAAGTCATGGAAGATGTTTGAAGACAACTAATGTTTGCATAAGAATCCATATGACGAGAGAGAATTTGAAGGAAAGAGAGAATTTAAAAGCAAATAATGTCTTATGGTTGCATGAAGGCATAGGTCAAGGTGTCAAAGGTGTTCAGGTGCATGGAATAGAGATGTCAAGTCATATGATGCTTGGTCATGTGGTTTTAGATCTATATGAGGATGTGAAAGGTTGTTATCATCAGAAAGAGAAGTGTACAGTGAGATGAGTGAGGTGTAATGTCTTATATCTTCTTGGTTGATGTTTTTTTTAGGTCATGACATGGAAGGAACAAGTCAAGGCATCAAGAGCTTAAGTAGCCTAAGCCTAGTCATGGCATGAAGAAACCTTGTGAGAAGGTTTGAGCATGGTGGAATGGTGAGATGAGTGCACACAGGCATGAGTGGTTGTATGAGGTTTTTTGAGCATGTATGTGAGGCATCTAAAAACTCATGAGAGTTTCAGGATGAGCCTATAGGGGTAGGACCTTTAGTCTAGATCTAATTTTAGACCTCTCTTAAATCCTGCCTGGCCTAATGAGTTATAATGATCTGTTGTCAAGGCATGTGAAGGATGAATGGTAGTATTTAAGTATGAGATCATTTTTATGGAATGAGATTGAGATTTTGAGCATGATAGTGAAGTGTTGAGATCATGAAAAGAGGCATGAAGGTCAGTTCAAGTCCTAGTAAGGTATGAAGACTATGCTATAAAGAAACAGTGTGGCCTAATGGGCTATTAGGATCTGTTTCCAAGGAAAGTGTGAGTAAGTGAGAATTTAAAAAGGTGATTCAAGTTGTTTTAGGCATGTTCATGAATTTTGAGGTTCTAGTTTGAAGGATAAGGCATAAAAATTTATTTGGAGGTCTCTTGAGTGCTCAAAATAAAGGGTTCTCAACCCAAGAAGGATTTTCTTGTGTTCAATAGATCATCAAACATTTACATGGGAAACTAAGCATTTCATACTATATGTGGAAGGTTACTAGATCAAAATTCAAAGCATTAATTTTTGGATTAAGGGGATATGCTTTATGAATGATCGTTAAGAGTAGAAACAGGTTCAAACCCTCTTATAACCCTAATGAAGACCTGATGTTGAAGATGTTACTCAAAATTGCTCAAGATGGATTGAATTTCTTAGGTAAGATATTGGATCTTGTATTGGAATCTCCTAGGTACATCCAGGTGGTATTGGTTAGAGAGACAAGAGAGAAAATGTTGAGTTATAGGCTTGTTTCTAAAGAAGGTGTTGTAGAAGCCAAAAGTTGCATTGAAAATAGTAATCAAATGAATGGAGGAAGAAGGTAGAGACTCATGTTTCATGACACTTATTGTTTATAGATAGGTTATAGTTCTTAATTTTTTTAAACTGGTCATCCAAGTTAGCCAATCGCTAATAGGCCTAATGGTACAAACATTGAAAAAACCAAGCAGTAGTGAGAAGATGAATTGGAATGTGTTTTCATGATAGAATGATAAAACCAAGTGCATGGATAGTTTTTTTATTTGTTTTGGAGGTCAGTGAATATTGTAAAAAATTTGCTCACAAGTTGACCTATCTAGTTTAGATAAGACAATAAGATATAAAGTCATGAGATTGGTCTAAAAGGCCAATATTTGCCATTAGATCATATGATATTTATATTTTAGGATGGTCTAGAGATCTCATAGGACCAACTACATGTATCAAAATTCATTGAAAATGTCTATATATGTGTTGGAGGTCTAAGTCACCCTAACTGTGTTTTGAGGTAATCTGGTAGTTCTGAGTGAATGAGTAGCAGAGGTGTTCTTGAAGCCTTGTATTATGAGTAGAAGTGTCTTATCATTTTTGTGATGAATGTGAGTTAATGTATACTCTATCTATATAATTAGGTGATCATATTTGAGTGTCTTAAGTATGTTTGAGCTTCATTCTTGCAAGACAATTTTTTGAGGCACATGGCCTAATAGAACAAATTATCCTAAAAAAAGTTTCATCGTATAAACGAAAGATGCAGATCTAAAAAATCATGTAGGAGGTCAGAAGAGTTTCCTGACTAAGTGTTTGAATAGTTTTTAAGTGTTGGATAAATCCATCTAGGTCCAAGAGAATCTAGTTTTGGCGTGAAGAGATAGACCTAATGCAATTAGGTCTCCTTGAGACCTAAAAGAGAAATGAGACCTAATTGGTTCATGATAGACAAAAAAGGACTCAAAGCTCATTTTATTCATGTAAAAAATATTTCATAAGACCTATTCTATGTTTGACCTAAGAGGTTAAGGGTGTGTGGCTGACTAAGTGGTATATGAACAAGAAATGGTATATATAGAAGGCAATTTTAGGCCTATTTGAGTAAGCAGAGAAGAAGCAAATAAAATACAAGGTTTTTGAGAATAAGGAGGTATTATATACCATAAAAGGAGTGTAGAGGATCTGTAATGAATATCTAATAGTGTGTCTACATTTAATATCAAGGTCATGTGACCTAATTAGTCTTGAAGATACTTAGTTGAGCGAAGAGGCCTAAAAGACAGGTTGAGAGGGATAAGAGTGTGAAGAGTTGAAGAGAAGGTAATCATCTGTTGATTGAGAAAAATAGTGTTCTAAAGGTGATCAAAGCAATTAGGTGACTAATTTGGTGTTGATTCATCTAGGGGGTTGGTGCCTCCTTGTAAGTTGGTGCTTGTTAAAGCCTAGTCAAGTATGTGTTTGGCTAGTTGGGGTTGTTACTCTATGTGGAGTTGGTGCTTCACTAAATTTGATTTTAGAATTATATGAATGTATTCCATTTACATAGACAAATGGGTTTTATTCCCAGTTAGGATTTCCCACATATGTGATGTGTTCTTCTGTTTCATACTTATGTGGATAGTTGTTTATGCTTGTTAGATATGTATGTTTGTTTGAATGGTTCATGATTGCTTAAGTGTAATTGAAAGAAAGGTTTTGAAGACTGATTCACCCCCCTTCTTAGTAATTGTGCTTCCAACAATTGGTATCAAATCTGAGTCCTTTGAATTAGGTCTTGTTGTCCCCCAAAAATATCACTCATTTTTTTGGGACAACATATGAACTATTTTGGTTCAACAGACCAAAATCCTCTCTCCCCTTTTCAAGAATTATTCTAAGCATTAAAGTTCTTCATTTTTCAAAGATTTTCTAAAAATCTATGGACTCTGTAGGCAAGAATATACAGAATCTGCAGGCTTGAATCTACGAACTATGCAGGCTTGAATCTACGGACTCTGCAGGCTTGAATCTATGGACTCTATAGGCTTGAATCTACAGACTCTGCAAGCCAAGTTCAGGTTTTGTAGGTTGATTTCTATGGAATCTGCAGGAAAGAAGCAAGCTCTCAACACTTAGGTGATTTGAAGGTTGGTTCAATGACAAGGTTCAACCAAAATGTCCATCGGCAAGCTTCTAAGCAAGGATTGAACCATTGAACTGTTGAACCTTGAAACATTTTGGTTCAACGGGTTCAATGGGTTCAAAGGTTCAATGTCATTGGCAAGAGTTAAGCACTTCGGCAAAGGTTCAACAAGTTCAACTGCTTCAAAACACTTATCAAAGAGAAGAAGGCTTGAACCATTGAACCGTTGAACCATTGAACCACCTTGGTTCAAAGGTTCAATGGGTTCAATGGTTCAACAGGTTCAACGGCCATATGGTTCAATGCATTTTGTTCAAAGAGATCAAAAGGACTTGGAAAAATAAAAAGAATGAACCGACTGAACCGTTGAACCTTGAACCAAAAGGTTCAAGGAGTTCAGAGGTTCAAAGGTTCAACCAGTGCGATGAAGATCAAAGAAATTAGAAAGAAAAAGGAAGTGACGGACAAAGGATGAACGAATGAACCGATTGAACCTTGAACTGAAAGAGTTAAAAGTTCAATGGTTCATGGGTTCAAAGGTTCAAAGGTGGACCCATTCATGAAAGAAGTAGCAAATAAGTGGTTCAACATATGGTTCAACCAAGGAGTGAGAAAGTGATTGAACCAATAAAGCGATTGAACCAATAAAGCGATCGAAGCAAGAAAACGATTGAACCAAGGAGCCGAGAAGTCGCCCGAACCATTGAAATAGTCAACTAATGACGTCCTCGTGGACGTCAAATTTAAGGTAATAAAATATCTGTTAAGTTTCAAATGTGGCGCGAAACCTAAAAACAAACTCAGCGACCAACTGAAGAAGGAGTTGAAAGAGCTGGCAAAGCTACGAATATAGCCCCGAGGGCTCAGATTCTAGGAAAAGACAAAATCAAAAAGGGGAAAAGATAGCCTAGGAGCTTAAATTCCAAGAAGAGACAAAGTTGGAAAAGACAAAAGTAGAAAGAGGACAAAGAGGAAAATATCTACGCAGTAGTTATTCCAGTAGCTGGAATAGTCTGCAAAGTAGATTTTCTAGCTTGCAAACATTGATGATGCAACATATTTTTCTTCCATGAAGTAAAGGAAAAATGGAAAGCTGCACAAACATTAGAAGGGACAGACCAGATGATCCAAACTCAGGAGAAGACATATGGGATGAAATGACACGCCATAGTTAAGATAACTGCCCTGTTTTCAACGCAATCCTTTGACAAACCTGGAAATGCATTCAAGGCATTGAATGCATAGCATGGGCTGTTTTATGGAACAAAGCGCCAAGTCTTTCTTGGATGCTATATATTATAATATCTTTTATTGTTTTAGGGAGATCTTACTGAATACAGAAGCAAAACTCTGCCCAAATTGAAAGGCGAATACTGAGACTTTGAGCTCAGATTGTATTTCATATTATTTTATCTGAATGAGAAAGCAAGTGATTCGCAGACTTTGTGCTGTATAGTTTGTACTATTTTAGGAGATTTTTCTTATGTCTGTCTTCTGAATGTGTTCTTGTTTATTTAATTTAACAAGTAGAGCTAGTGGAAGTGATAAGGAAGGTGTCCTGAAACCAGTTACTTTCAAACTTTATGATGACATAATTGTTTTTAGTGTGTGTTTTTCTTTTCTATTTCTGTGTAAAGAACCTTGGGATGACTTTGTGCCCCCATTATTCTTCGTACCTCACTCTAGGGCAGTCAAGGTAGAGACTTTGAGCTACATCTTAGATTGCTGGTTACTTTGGACCCGGTTACCAGTCACTTGTTACCAGAAAGAGTCCTACTGTTTGCAAGAACAAGCACTTCTGAAAGAAGAGAAGTGCCTTCTGTCGCTTCACCAAGATTTATACTATCCAGGAAGGGATCTAGCTCTTGGATGAATATTACTTCTGAAAGAAGAGAAGCACCTTAACCAATCACCTAGGATTTCTCCTCTATTTGTTAGCATCATCTCTAAAAAAAGAGAGATGGATGGTTTATCCCACCCCATGTGTCTTACTTTCTGCTTATATATATAGTATATAGCTTATGCATATTTAATAGGGAACCTCCCCTTGATGAGAGGAGATATTTTTCCTCTTTGGATGTGGTAAACCTGCAACATTGAATGACCAATCTCCCTATGCTGTGGTGATAGGAACTATTTTGGTCACCAATTAGCTGGCTGACAAAATATTCACCCAACAGTTTTTGGTGACTCCGTTAGGGATGAACGTGCAGTCTGAAGCCTTAATTTTTAGATTGAAGCAGTTCCTTCCCTTATCCATTATATATACTCTGGTGACTTTGTTCCATTCTTACCCATTATCATTATAACCTTACCATCTTCCTCCATCTCCGTTATATTATTTGGTCTGCAAAACCAGAACCTTTGGGAAGAGTGTGCAGTTTGAAGTCTCAAGCCTTAAGCTAAAGTAGGGCCAGTTCTTTTCTATTTTTGTTATACAATTTGGCCACTCCACCCAGATTTGTTATCCCTTTTTTTATAATTAAATCATGGCAGTTTGAGGCCCCTGGGTAACTCTTTTGGCCCACTCAACTTGACTCCACCTCTGCATGAACTTCCATGCAGCTTAAGAAAGAACTTCCCCAAATTCTTTGGAGATGGGAGAGTTCACCCTGATGAACACATTGCAGCCTTTAGCATAGCCTGTGGTGTGATAGGGGTGGAATTTGAAGATGTCGCAGTCAGGGTTTTTGTGGAGACCCTACAAGGTGCTGCTACAGAGTGGTTCTACCATTTGCAAGCTGGATTAGTGACTAACTGGGACACACTTAAAGCCAAGTTTAAAGCAAGGTTCAAGCCTACAGAAGATGCACATGCCTTGCTAGCCTAACTTACACAGATGAAGAAGGAGCCCCATGAACCTATTAGGGACTTCATTTCCAGGTTTAACAAGCTGAGGCACATGATTCCCATGGTCGCCCAGTTGACACCTCAAATGCTTCTTCATCAACTCATAGCTACCTAAAGTGAGTTTTTTGCTAAGATGGGCTAGACACATATACCTTGTTGCTACTCAGGACTTGGCTACTGAGCTAGAAGATGACCTTATCTTGGCAGGAAAGATAAGGAGAGATCCTAACAGAGGTAAACCCTCTTCATCTTTTGAATACTCACCCACAACCACCATTGATCCAATGGTGCAAAAGCTGGAAAATGAACTGCTACCCTTGAAAAGGAAAATGGCCCTAAGTATGTCTGCTCCTTCTAATCAAGATATGCCAAGGAGGGCATTTCAGAATCAGCCATATCAAGGCAATGCCACCAAGAATCAAGGGCAGCCAAATTGTCTTCCTCCCCCATAGAGGAACCTTGTCCTTGAAGCACCTCCAACCAACTCAGCAGTTGAATATCTGGAAATAGAACATGCTTTCTCTTTCCAACCTGAGTTTGAGCAATAAAATGACGCTGATCTCTTCATAGAGGATCAAGAAGAATCAGCTGGTGACTCCCACATTGGTTTCTTGAATTACCAGGATGAACCCAGAAGTGAAGGTGAAGTAGTCAAAGGATCATATGTAGTATTCACCTGGTCTGAGAATCAGTCAGCCCATTAGGCCAACAAAGAGAAGACAGAGGAGTGACCTCAACCAACAATCTTAACTGTTGAGTAGAGAACCCCTCTTCCTTTCCAGTCGAAGGACCCAGTGATTGCCAAAAAATTAAGTGCATCAAACATCTCTGCACCTTCTACTTCAACTTCGCAGATCAGTCCTTCCCCTCCGAAAAACCAAAAGGATGAACTCCCATCCTCTCTTCCAAGTCCATCTCAGTCATTTGACATGATTGATCATGTCAATAAATCCAAAATTCAAATGACTGAGTTTGAATCCCTGCAAGCCAATCCTGAGCAATTGGACATTGGTGGAGAACTAGGTGTGGACCTGTCTGAGGAAAAAATTATGGTCACCCAAACGTCAGCCCCTACAACTCAAATTCCATTTGAGCCATCAAGCAGGGGTAATTACTTCTTGACCACAGAGGATGCTCATGTCTTAGCTAGTGAAAGTCCTGTAGCTTACAATCTAGGATTTGATCTAAATAAGACATCAGAAGAATTGGTAGGGTGCAATACAAATCAAGAAAGATATTCCATCTCCAATGAAGAGAAACCTAATAGAAGATCAACTTCTGATAATGCTTGGATCTTGGAATCTGATGGCAGCAATTCTTCCACTCATGCTGGATGTGGATCTCTGTTGCTCGGATTGAACACTGCTCAGGATGAAGAGATCAAACTCCTTCACACCAAAGGAGATGCCGAGCTGATGGTTTATTAGGAGATTGAGGTTGACAATCAAAGCATGTGTTGGAATGAACCAACAAAACAACAAGCTATGGTGGTGGACCATACTGTTGTACTCTAAAGTCAACAAAAGGAACTCTTTGCCAAGAGAGCAAGGAGTTTTGGTTTTCAATTTGAAGACCACATCCTGCCATGGAGAAAGAAGAAGACAGAGCCAAGAGGAAGATGCAAAAAATTGGTTTCCTGGTGGAGAGTTCCATTCGCCCGTCATCATTTCTAGGGACAAAATAGTTTCCTGCTGGTTTATCAAGATGGCACACCATTTTCACTGTCTCATAGTGGGTGGCATCTGAAGTGCTTCAAATCTTGAGGCATCAGATAAGATCATCTTGTACATATGTATATTTGTATAGTCTTTAGTTCTATTTTGTGATTTTCATTTTCATTTTTTTTGGAGCCTTTCTTTTTGGGTAGCATGACTCCATAGCCCAATGGCATACTTCAAGGCACTGGAGATTCTGGTTTCTACTCCCCTCAGCTGTTCCAAGTTTTCAACTGAATGAAGTTCCACAACTGGAGCTAGCTATTGTCCCCCAAAAATATGACTCATTTTTTTTGGGACAACATATGAACTATTTTGGTTCAACAGACCAAAATCCTCTTTCCCCTTTTCAAGAATTATTCTGAGCATTCAAGTTCTTCATTTTTCAAAGCTTTTCTAGAAATCTACAAACTCTGTAAGAAGGAATCTATGGACTCTATAGGATTGAATTGACAGACTCTGTAGGCTTGAATCTATGGATTTTGCAAGCTTGAATCTACAGACTCTGTAGGCTTAAATCTATGGACTATGCAGGCCAAGTTCTATGGGTTTCGCAGGTTGATTTCTACGGACTCTGCAGGAAAGAAGCAAGCTCTCAACACTTAGGCAATTTCAAGGTTGGTTCAACGACAAGGTTCAACCAAAATGTCCATTGGAAAGCTTCTAAGCAAGGATTGAACCATTGAACCATTTTGGTTTAATGGGTTCAATGGGTTCAAAGGTTCAATGCCATCGGCAAGAGTTAAGTGCTTTGGCAAAGGTTCAACAAGTTCAACCGCTTCAAGGTTAAATAGCTTCAAAACACTTATCAAAGAGAAGAAGGCTTGAACCATTGAACCGTTGAACCATTGAACCACTTTGGTTCAAAGGTTCAACGGGTTCAATGGTTCAACAGGTTCAACGGCCATATGGTTCAACACATTTTGTTCAAAGAGATCAAAAGGACTTGGCCAAATAAAAATAATTAACTAATTGAACCGTTGAACCTTGAACCAAAAGGTTCAATGAGTTCACAGGTTCAAAGGTTCAACCAGTGCGATGAAGATCAAAGAACTTAGAAAGAACAAGGAAGTAACAGACAAAGGATGAACGAATGAACCGATTGAACCTTGAACTGAAAGAGTTCAAAGTTTAATGGTTCATGGGTTCAAAGGTTCAAAGGCAACATTTCAATTATTTCAATGGTTATTTTTTTACTTGTAATAAATTTAGTTATAGAGCAAGTGATTGTAGAATGGTCTCAAGGAATGAGTTATGATGGGACCATGGGGGAAGGAGTGATCAATCAAGAGGTATGTAAAGAAATTTTGTTTGCTACATTTGTCACAATATGGGAAACATTGAAATTTTTTGTCCTCATGGAGTTAGAAGACCCTCAAGACTTAACAAGGTATACGAAGCTCCTAGAGTGCATGAGAAGGGTGAAACATTGGTATGGAAGCCAAATAAATTAAAGACTAGTCATATTGAGCCCAATGGTCATGATGAATTATTTACTCAGATAGAGAAAGGATCAAAAGTGAAGGAATGTCAATAACACTTGTTATCTACATGTGTTGACAAGACTGTCAAAGAGAAGAAGGATGACAAGGTGGATGAGTTGAATGTTGCAGTCAAGTCTAACTAGATTCTAAGGAGGGATTATCAGTATCATGATTTCAATATAGCCGAGGAAAGTGGTTTGGACATCTAGGAGTATACTAAGTTCATGGAGTTTTTAGATCCCTATGGAAAGGGGTGACTCAATTAGGCTTCATGGAGACACTCTTATATATGTAGAAGCATGAGGTTACAGTCAAAGAAGGACTCATCTTGAGAGGATTTCAAGTTGTCTATGTTGCAAGATATAAGTTATTTTCTATATATATATATATATATATATATATATATATATATATATATATATATATATATATATATATATATATATATATATATATATATATATATGACAAGGTGGAAGGAGATTTGGCATTGATTCTGGAGATCAGTTCATAAGGAGTCATGGTATGGAATGTAAGTATGAGCATAGGATTATGTTTAAAGACATATGGAATATGGATTGGTCTGCAAGACCAATATGACCATAGAGACAAGTTGAATTTTGTTGCAAAAACTGAAAGTATGATGAAAGCCTGTATATCTGATTAGATATGATTGAATGATGTTGAGAAAGGTTTGTGAGTTTTGATGACTCATATGATGAACACAAGATGTGAGGAAAAAGGGGGAGGATATTTGTATAATGCTTCATAAACTCTATGATCCTATTACCAAGAAAGGGACAAAGTTCAAAATGGGGAGTAACATATTTAGAGATGTTTCTGAGAGTGGCTTCCATCTTATGAATCAAGAGGAGAGTATGGTGTTAGGGGGTGATTTGTAGCCATATATTATGAAGTGTCAATATAGTGATAGGAAACATGGTTTCTTGAGGTATAGTTCAAATATTCTAGAAGTTATCTACAACAACTGGTATGAGCCTAAGGTGAGTTTTTTTTAGCATTTCTCTATGTTATTCATTGAAATTCAGGTCCAAGGATCACATGGAAATTTTTAGAAGACACTTTGTCATTCATGTCAAAAGGGGGAGAATGAGCATATGGGAAAAGTATCATTTTGAAGTGATTTCATTTGACTGGTGTGTTTTCCATCAATGACAAAGGGGGAGTTTGTTGGCATGTTGTTGTCATTGATGTCAAAAGGATGTATCATGCCAAGGCATAAAGGTTATTTATGTCAAATATGTATCATGTCAAGATTTTACCATCAAGGCTGATGTCAAAGGTGAATAAGGACATATGGTAGTATGTGATATGTCAAGGCACATAAGAGTGTTGCATTGATGAGAATTGTCATGAATGGTGTGAGCATGGAAGGTACAGGGCATGGAAGATGTTTGATGACAACTAATGTCTACATAAGAATCCATGTGCAAGAGAGAATTTGAAGGAAAGAGATAATTTGAAGGCAACTAATGTATTATGGTTGCATGAAGCCACAGGTCAAGGTGTTTAGATGCATGGAAGAGAGATGTTAAGTCATGTGATGCTTGGTCATGTGGTTTTAGGTTTGTATGAGGCTGTGGAAGATTATTGTCATCAGAAAGAGAATAATTTAGTGATATGAGTGAGGTTTAATGTCTTATATCTACTTGGTTTATGTTTTTTTGAGGTCATGATATGGAAAAAATAGGTCAAGGTATCAAGTTCTTAAGTAGCCTAAGCCTAGTCATGGCATGAAGAGACCTTGTGAGAACGTTTGAGCATGGTGGCTTGGTGAAATGAGTGCACATAGGCATGAGTGGTTGTATGAGGTTGTTTTAGAATGTATGTGAGGAATTAGAACACTCATGAGAGTTTCAGGATGAGCCTACAAGGGTAGGACCTTCAATTTAGGTCTACTTCTAGACCTCTCTTAAACCTTGCCTGGCCTAATGAGGTATAATGATCTATTTTCAAGGAATGTGAAGGATGTATGGAAGTATTTAATCATGAGAGAGATTTTATGGTATGAGAGTGAGATGTTGATCATGATAATGAAGTGTTGAGATCATGTAAAGAGGCATGAAGGTCAGTTCAAGGCCTAGTCGAGTATGAAGACTATGGTATAAAGAGAAAGTGTAGCCTAATGGGGTATCACGATCAATTTCCAAGGAAAGTGTGAGTAGATGAGAATTTAAAAAGGTGATTCAAGTAGTTTTATGCATGTGCATGAATTTTTAGGTTCTATTTTGAAGGAGAAGGCATGAAAATTTATTTGAGGTCCTTCGAGTGCTTATAATGAAGGGTTGTCAACCTGAGAAAGATTTTATTGTGCTCATCAACTCATAAAAAATTTACATGGAAAATTAAGTAGTTCGTGGTAGATGGGGAAGGGTCTTATCTCAAAATTATAGGCATTATTTTTTGGATTGAGGGACTATGATTTATGAATGATCGTTAAGAGTGGAAACAGGTTTAAACCCGCTTAGAACCCTAATGAAGCATGATGTTGAATATGTTGCTCAAAAGTTTTCAATATGGATTCAATTTCTTAGGTAATATATTTAATATTTTAGTATACTCTTCCATGTACCTCTAGGTGGTAATTGTTAGAGAGTGAAGAGAGAAAATATTGAGTTACAGGCTTATTTTTGAAGACGTTGTTGTAGAAGTCAAAAGTTGAATTGAACATAGTAAGAAAATGGATAGAGGAAGAAGGTAGAGAATAAAATTTCATGTCCATGAAGGTTTTTGGATAGGTTATAGTACTCAATTGTTCTAAACCAATCATCCAAGTTAGTCCATCACTAACAGGCCTAATGGATCAAATAGTGAAAAACCCAGGTATTAGTGAGAAGATGAATTGGAACATGTTTTTATGATATAATAATGAAAAAAAGTGCATGGAGATGTTTTTAAATAATTTTAATTCATATATACGTTGTTTATAGGTTTTGGAGGTCAGTGAATATCATGAAAAAGTTGCTCACAAGTTGACTTGTCTGGTTTAGATAAAACAGTGAGATATAAGGTCATTCAATTGGTTTGAAAGACCAATATTTTCCATTAGACCATATGATGTTTATATTTTAAGATGGTATATAAATCTCATAGGACCATCTACATGCATAATAAGTCATTGAAAATGTCTATACAGGTGTTTGAGGTCTGAGTCACCATAACTGTGTTTTGTGGTAATCTAGCAATTTTGAGTGAGTAAGTTGCAAAGGTGTTATTGAGGCCTTGTATTCTAAGTGGAAGTGTATAATTATTTTTGTGGTGAATATGAGGTCATTTAGACTCTATTTATACACTTAGTTTATCATATTTTAGTGTCTTAAGTATGTTTGAGCTTCATTCTTGCAAGACAATTTTTTGAGGCACACAAACCTAATAGGACAATTTGTTCTAAAGAAGGTTTTAAGGTATGAACAAAGGATGAAAATATAAAAAATCATGGAGGAGGTTAGAATAATTTATTGACTAAGTGTTTAATAGTTTTCAAGTGTTGGAGAAATCCATCTGGTCCCAAGAGAATCTAGTTTTGGCATTAAGAGATATACCTAATGTAATTAGGTCTCCATGAGACCTAAAAGAGAAATGAGGCCTAATTGAGTCATAAAAGACCAAAAGGGACTAAAATATAATTTTATTCATGTACACAATATGTCATAAGACCTATTCTATGTCCAACCTAAGAGGTTAAGGGTGTGTGGCCGACTAAGTGGTATATGTACGAGGAATGGTATACGTACAAGACATGCAGAGAAAAAGTGAATAAAATAGAATGTTTTTGATAAGGAGGTATTTTATACCATCAAAGGAGTGTATATAATATTTAATTAATATATGATAGTGTGTCTAGATATGAAGATCAAATTTATATGACCTAATCAGCCTTGAAGAGACCTAGTCGAGTGAAGAGGCCTAGAAGGCAGTTTGAAAGGGATAAGAGTGTGAAGAGTTGAAGAGGTGGTCATCATATATTGGTTGAGAAATATATTTTTCTCAAGGTGATAAAATCAATTAACTGATTGAGTTGGTATTGAGTCATCTAAGGGTTTGGTACCTGCTTACAAATGGGTATTTGCTAAAGCCTAGTCAAATAGGTGCTTGTCTAGTTGGGGTTGGTGTTCCATGTGAAGTTGGTGCTTCACTAAGTTTGGGTTTTCCATTATAATATTGTATTCTATTTACACAGATCTTTAGGTTTTCTTTCCCTTGAGGGTTTCCCACATATGTGATGTGTTCTTGTATTTCATGCTTATGTGGATAGTTGCTTATGCTTACTAGATCTATATGTTTATATGAATGGTTCATGATTGCTTAAGTGTGATTAAAAGAAATATTTTGAAGACTGATTCACCTCCCCCCCTCTTAGTCATTATGCTTTCAATAAAAATTACATCTAATTCCACTTCAAAACATGATTTATGAAAGATAAAATGGTATTATTTATTATATAAATAAGACATATTATGGTCTCATCAGATCCCAATAAACAACTTTGTATTACCCAACAATTGGTTGTGCCACAATTCTAAAAGGGTTGAGGCAAGATAGTGAACCCACTTAGAAGGACCAACAACGTATTTATCACACAGTGGTAGAGGACTCCATCTCTCATTAAGGGGGAGGGTAAAAATGGATTTGATTATAAGATCGAATCCATAGACATCTAGGTGTTAGATGTGGCAGGCCCTATGGTGGATGATCTAAGGGGACATGGATCATAATACAAGATCACTCCCTAATGATCAAACAACTATTACAAATGCCTAACATCCATGGCAAGTTTATCTTCTTGGACTTGAATCTTCTTGTACGCTAGGGATAATACAAATACCTTGTTTTTAATAGAGAATTACTAAGATGATTTCTCAATGTTAAATAAATTAAAATTTCTAGCTTTTCATAATTGAAATAGAATAATAGATCTAAATAAATTCCATAAAAAAGTTATAGAAGATGACCAATTAGCATGATTCTCAAGGAAGGCCAAGTGCCATGAGAAAGGTTCATGATGGTATGGCTAAAAAAGATTGTGTATCGATTACCAAGTAAATTGTGCTTTGGGGCATGTCCAAAATGTGTGCTTGAAAGACTTAGGTTTGTGATAGGTTGGGCATTTAGTTTGAGCAATTCCAAGATGATAAAGACACTCCAAGTAGAAGGCCTTGAAATACCAAGCACCAAAGGAAATGGGATATATTGGGTTCAATCTTGGCCTTTTAAATTTAGTTGATCCAAACAAGCCACGTCTTAGGTGAGAATTAAGTATCCAGCACCTATTGAGCTTACAAAAGGATGAAGAAAATGGGTTCATCACTTAATAAAGGAGGTCTAGAGAATAATTTTTGAAATGAGTATCATAGTTACACCTCCAATTTTTCCACCACAACCTGGAGGTTGTAGAGTGAATTTGTGGATCATAACATTTGGCATTAACTCTTGAATGCAAAGAATGGCTAGTTTAAGTCAAACTTACTTAAATTGATTTTTTCAATTATCAAGGGCCAAGGAGCCTAATCACGAAAAGAAACAAAATCCTTTATAGTTATAATTCCTTTTTTAAAGAGTCTCAAATATTTTATACCAGACATTTCTGCCAACAGGAGGCTAGTATTGGTCATGATAGGAGACCACTAAAGATTGTGGTCATTGAAGGAGAGACCACTATGAAAGCCATCACCAACCAACCCATTTTAAATGAGGCTTAATTATCTCATAAGCTTCTAGATGGTTTTCGCCACAAAATAGCATTTAATTTAAGTGATCATTAGAGTGTGGAAACCAATGTTTTTCTAATGGTATTTAGTGTAAGGAGATCGAAATGAAATACAATGACATAGGAGGATTTTCTAGAACTTATTATCTTCAATGGCTCTTGTCACCCATTTAACACATAGTGCAACACTCTATCTGTAGATGTCAATAATTCACATACGTCCTTTATTATGAGGAAGACAACAAATATCCCAGGTAATGTTGTGTCACCCTTGTGTTTATTTGGCATTAGACCAAATAAAGTCTTTGAGAATCTTAGCCAATTTATCGAACGATGCTTTAGAGGGGGCCCAACAAGATGAATGATAAACATGAATAATGATTAGAATAATAATGCACTGTGGATCTTCCGTGCCAAAGAGATGGGTTCAATGACCCAATATTCCACCTTTTTCTCCTCTCTGTTTATGACATATTGCCATAGATTCGTAGGGAACTATCAAAGGCAAAGAGAATGCCCAATAACTTGAATTGTTGCCCTCTGTGAATCCATTTCCATTTATTGGTGTAACTAAGCTGGCATGGGCATGATACGTTGTCTGAAGCATTGGGTTTTACTCCATTGCATGTTGGAGCCAGAATTCAAGGAAAAAATGTCGAGACACTTCATAGCCTCCTTGAATGATTTTTATTGCTTTTCAGAGTGAGGAAAGTATCATATGCAAAGTGGCCATTGATGAGTCGAGAGGATTAGTTGAGAAGAATAATGCCCCAGTCAACACCTTGCTCAGAGCTATGATCCAACAAATATCCTACAGCTTCATTAAATAAAAATGCTTAAATATATTTAACTAAAGTCTTATATGTCTTAATTTATGTTTTCTAGCGATATCTCTTAAATATATTTAACTAAAAATATCTATATAAGTAGCTCTACTTCCTAACGGCCTTCACATGGGCAAGCTTATTCAATACTCACAAACTCTTTGACTTTATTTGGGCACCCAATCACAATTTTATTAATATTTAATACTTTTTTGATATAAATTTTATGATTTATAGAGAGTATGTACCCCACACAATTTGTAAGCAATGGTTAAGCTCAGTGTCCCCACACTCGTTGCACCGCCATCTGCCTCTGTCTCTGTCTCTGTCTCTGTCTCTGTCTCTGCCCCTCCCCTCTCTTTGAAAAAAAGAAAAGAGTACAAGTTCAACTCATATTATGAACTCGAAACATTTTACATCTTAAGATAAAAATTAGTTGAAAGAGCTTTCATTCGGACAACATCATCTTATAATGCTATGTCCATCCAACCTACTTAAAAAGATCACATTAACGAGACGGATCGCAAAATGAAGAACAAAATTTTCTGTTTCTGGTTTTCAAAAGGGATATTCGTATGCTTGGTTGAATGTTAAGCAATGGCATGGCATGAAAGTTTACCATAATCTATTCTAAAAGCGATCAACTGAAACCAAGGTTGGCTCATTCGAAATCATATAACTTCTTTCATATTGTTAAAAAGGCAAATATCTGAAAATACATTGGCAAATAAACACAACCATATATTTCTATATTTTACATGGACGGATAGTCTTGCAGTTGTGGAGAGGCACCGACAAGATCTCTATGCCTTTCACCAACTCTAATTAAGGCATCACCTCTCTCGTCTATTAATAAAATATCCCAACATAACTTAATATCTGCACTCAATAACACATCAATTCAAACACGAAAATTCCAATTACGACTATAAATAATTAAAACACAAATAAAAGAATCTTATATATTTGCAAGACCCACAACCTGTTCAGTCGTCCAAGGCTGTGAATTTACCTACCAGTTATTATTAAATGCTTAATATCAATCTACAATGACCTAATAAAAATCTGGTAAATGGGGTTCTATAGAAACATAGATTTATTTTTGCTGCTTTAAAAAACATTTCCTTGAAATTTCTGAACAGTTTGTTTCGGGAAATATTTCCGAATTTAGAAAAGTATTAGGGGTACAAAATTTCTTTTATCTGCTTAAAAATTTCTCGTGTCAGATGATATATTTATATGTAGTTAGATTTTATTGATACAATATATTTTAATAGTGTTGTGATCTTATTTTTTATTTTTACAGATTAAAAAAAAATTGTATAGAATTCTAGTAGTACTAAATTTTTATTTATTTTTATATAACACCTGCTGAGAGAATTTAGTTTGTCCTCTTTCATAAAACCTCAGCCTAATAAATAGTCAAAAAGTACCTGTGAATGTATTTCACCTAAAATATATATTTGTTGAAATAATTTATGTGCACTTAAAATCCTTCAAATATTTGATAATATAATTTAAAGTGTTCAGTAAAATGTGGGCTAAGTAGATATACGCCAAAGTTTACCTCTGGTAGCACTTCTTCAATTTCTAAGAACTTCCGCTGGGAATCCTCATGGTAACACTCCTTTGTGCTGGTATTGTTATCACTGCAATAAATATTTTTTTCATAAAAAAGGCGCACAATTCTGAAGATAAAAGATATATGCTACAATTTTTCTTTGCATTTTTGCAAATTCTGATGATAAAAGATATCTATTCTGCAATTTTTCTTTGCATTTTTGCAAACAGTGCATGGAGATATGGTAAACCTGAGTATACATTTCCATGCGCAGCTTGCAAAATGTAAAGAATGGCCGCACAGTCACCTTCTCGCCACTAAGCCTCCGATGTATATAATGTGATTTATTTCTCCCACTGTCGGCCACTTTTATGATTCCTGAGAAGTACAGGATAAGGATTGTGTGATATGATTTCCGCAGTCAACTGACATTGATCCGTATGTCATGAGTGGATCACAGGGATCCATGTGTAATGAGTATGATTGGTTGGTCCACTCACCATTAAAGATAAGAATTTCCAACTTTCAACGTGGTTGCTATTATCTGTCTTGACGCTATGAACGTTAGCATTGATTTTGATACGATGACGAGAATCTTAGGGTTAAACCCAACAAAGCAGGGTTTAAAAAATGCAGTTTCTCTTTCCGTACAATACTAAATATTTATGAAACCTAAAATAGGGCAGACGTGACGAGTCCATATCCCATTAACATGGCACGCGGGATTTCAACTTTGCTGCACTTTCGAGCACTGTTTTTCAAAATTCTCATTGAGTTTAAAAAATTAAAATTAAAAGTGGGTGGTAGTGGTATCAAAGTATATTTCAATTTTTTTTTATTACATATAATAGATTTAACAACACAAAGAATATGATATTATGGTATAGTTTTTTTTAAGTATGTGATTAAATTTTATAATGTAAAATTATAAATTATAAATTTTTGTTGTAGTTTAATTGGTAAGGATGATGGTTGCTTATATCCATCTTTTAAGATATAAATCTCTTTAAATATTTGATATAGAGTATTAAGTGGTTCTTAGATATAATATGAACCTATACCAAGATTTGTGTAATAGAGTCAAACATCACAAAGATGATATTTTGAAACAATAATAGTCTGCTTATGTTAATTTGATACAATACATTTGGTTATTATATAGCCATCAAGATAGTACAACCACCTCCTAATAAATAGGGAGAACAGATAACAACTTACCCAATAATACATATGAATAATAACAAACTTTAAGATAATACATTTTCTAATAATAACAAACAAACAAACTATACTTATTAGTAAATTATTACTCATGTAATAATTTACATTACAATAATTAAAAATGTTTCACACTGTACCTCAACATTCACCCCTTTGTGAATATTATTAATCCTATCTACACCCCTTTAATGTGAGCATGGGGAGAATATACATATTCAAGAACTGACACAAACAAAATCGTATGTCAAAGCATATTTTTAGGTTTGCGTACTACTGATGTGATCTTATTGCGCATGACCACTACTATGCGAATAAACATATCCAACATTTACTTTACGTGATCGTATGTATGTGTCACTAAGAGTCATCTTCATAAATAATTAAGGCAATCATGGGATCTCTGCAATTCGCTGCCCTCTTATACCACTGTTTGCCACATTCAATTATATCTACACTCTCCCTTGTTTTCAAATAGCAGAAGTGTTTCAAACAAGTAGGGGAATGAAAACACACAACTGGAAAAAATAAAATCACACCACACAAGTGAACATGAATGCTCCTCTGCTCTTATTCAGACACAAACGCTGTTAGGTTGTGGAGCTAAAAGCTTCACTGATGCAAACAGAGGAGGAGGTTGCAGAGAGTTTGCTGAGTGTTAGAGACACCGGCGTCGGTCAGGCCAACCGACGTCGGTAGGGTACAGACAGGAAGGCAACCGACGTCGATCAGAAGTCAGCCAGCGTCGGCACTTCCCAGGCAGACAGGGAACGACGTTGGTCACCTGTGTGGTTCGAGCTGCGAGTGTTACGGGTAGTTAGTTAACGAACCAAGTGTTTGCATGTCAAGAGCCAAATTTAGACTAGAAGCTGCGGATCTAATTATTGTAATTATGTGTCTAATTATTGTTTGCATGAGATCTATTTAAGAGACTCATTGGTTGTATTGTAAAGTGTTCTAGTTTGAGTTGAGAAAAGTTAGCTCCTTCTGTGTGTGAGGTGAGCAAGGGTGTTCCTCCTAGTTCCATAGCAGTGCCAAGTGTGGGTGCTGGTTTTGGAGAATCAGAGGGTTCTTCAGGTGTGTAGGATCTTGGTCAGCAGGTGTTGCATGGCTACTTTTGGAGGTCTACATGGGTAAGTAAGATCATTGATCTGCAGGTGTATGTGTGTGCAAGGTCTAAAGTTCACATGTGTGCAGAACCAGATTGATTTGCAGGTGTGCAAGATCAGGGAGGACAGCAACACAACAGGGAGCAGTATCAGGTGGGATCTACTTGGAGTACAGTGTGTACTCAGAAAGAGAGCAAAGAGGAAGGCAAGGCAGTTCCTTCCATAAGTAAGATCATTGAGTTGCAGGTTGTTGCAGGTTCAGGGGAGATCTACTTAAAGTACGATTGTGTACTTGTGGAGTGTGTGGAACACTTGTGGAGTGCGTGGAGCACAGGGGTACTGGCAATAGTGGATACTCGCTGGTTGGAGGTGAACACCAACTCTGTGTTTGAGTTGTGTGTTGGGACCTAAGAGAGAGAGCTTTGAGGGAAGATTTACTGTTTATGCCTTAGAGGTGTGGGAGCCCTAGAGGTGTGTAAGGAAGAAGAACTGTGGCAGCCTTCTTTGTTGTATTTCCTTCTGAAAGAGTTTTAATACAAGTTGTGTATTGTCTCTCATATTCTGTGTTATTTCTGAATTCTAGTTACTTGTGTATTCTGGTTAATTTCCGCATGTTAAGTTGCTTGGTAATCAATTGTGTGCTTCCGTTATTTCCCAACAAATGCCACCAAATCATTGGTGCATCCCCATTGTTGGCGACTGATGAGAGGTCACTAAAAGACCTCTTTTTTTTGTGTATCCTCTAGCATCCAGTTTGTGATACTGCTTAGTCAGTGAATGAAGTCAACATGTGCTCCAATGGTTTTGACAGATTCTGTATTAGTTGCTTCCATAGAAATTAGAACCCCTTCATAATTCAAATGTCACTTACAAGTGAAAATGCATCCGTGTGGTTTTTTTTTTTTTTTTTTTTAATTTTTTTTTAAAAATAATTTTGACAAATAATATCAACATATATCGACTATGGACCCAAAACAAAATATTGACACTTTGAATTTTTATGACTTAACTTTTTACAAAAAATGACTCAATACTTTATTGATAGAAAAACAATTTTTTACTTTTGACTCATTTTTGACACAAATAACATTAACCATTTAATTGTTATGACGATATCTAATTCACCTAAATGACTTTGACAAACACACTTTTTGATTCAAAACTGAAAATAACTAATTAAATTGGACTTTATAAAACCACTGAAACCGACAACTTTGAGTTTTTGACAAATAATAAACAAGTAATAACACACTAACCAATGACTATTAATAAGAAACTTAAATAAAAACTTACTATTTAAATTGATAAAAAAACAGATCAATATAAAACTCAAACTAAAGACTTGACTCAAAATTTAAACCATCTCAATCTTGCTAATACCGAATTTGCAAATGAAGGGCTTGACACACCAATAAACAACTTTGACTGCATTTAATGTAACACTTTATGACTTCGATGACAAGATAAACAAAAATGAATCAAATTGTTTGACTCACCCGACCTATCCAACTCATTTTCCTCGAACATTGCAATAAAAGTATGCAAAAGACTTTTGTGAAGGTCATCACGAAGGATGAATTGAATGCCGAGGTCTGCGTGTTGTCTCCCTCACTAATAGCTTCAGGTATTCATGAATTGGTTTTAGGCACTAGGATTACCGAGTATACTGACATAATCAGGTCGGCAAAAATCAAACAAATATTAAATATTTGCCAGCTCGTCTTAGATGCACAGATGTTGATAATGATAATCCACGAACCAAAAATTTAGATCTTTAGAATCTTGTTTCAGAGATGTTGAGAATTTCAAGCTACAGACCAGTTTAGAAATCTCTAACATAGACTGTCGTCAGGCAAATTCATCTACAGGTGCGTGACTGAAGGTAGATGAATGGATGGATTCTCAAATGATGCATGAATTCTGAAAGAACAGATCCACACATATCTAGATCGATACAAGCAATAATTCGATTTTTTTTTTCATTATGCATTGAAAAATAGATCTAGATTTTTTCAGGTATGAAATGAGAACACATTACTAGCAGAAATATAGAAGGCTCTTCTCACATTTTCCACGCGCTTGGTCTATTTATGATGCTTTTATAATGCTACAAAGACACCAACGCTGGTCGTAAGAAGAAACTAGTCTCAATTAACTCCAACACATTGGAAGAATATAGCAGATCTTCATAGAGGAATAGGATGATCAACGTTCAACCATACAATTACAGAACTACAACATATGAAAACAAATTCAATTTTCAATCATCAACTGCAGAATACAACACAAGGCTATGTCAGGATCCTACTCCACCAATAAGAGTATATATGATTACCTCTTGTATTAGCAACTAAACACAGAGTTCAACCAGAATGATAAGTAACTAGAAATATGAAACAACACAGGATATGAGAGACAATACACAATTGTATTAATAATCACTCAGGGGAAAATACAATAAAGAAGATGCCACTTCTTCTTCCACCTCTAAGGCTTGCCACACCTCAAGGATTTCTTCCCTCTCTCTCTTACGGTCCCAACACACAACTCAAATACAGAGTTGGTGTTCACCTCCACCAGTCAGTAACAACACTGCCAGTACACCAAGTACACAACCGTACTCCAAGTAGATCTCCCTTTCCTTGCTACCACCTGCAAATCAACATACCTTACTTACCATGTAGATGTCTCTACACCCTGAAGAACCCTTGTCCTTGCCTCACCAAGTCCTCATGATTCTTCAACCAGTACCCCGGTGGATCTCCTAGTAGAACTTGCACAACCTGCAACTCTCCCTGATCATACACACTCATCACCCCTTTGGAACTAGGAGGAGCTACTCTAGCTCTCTCTTCAAGCTCAATGGCTTTCTAACACACTTTTACAATACAGCCCATAAGTCTATTATATAGATCTCATGCATACAATAATTAGACTTTATTAATTATAATAATTAGACACACAACTCAAGACTATAATTAGCCTTTACATGCAAACTCTCGGTTCAATGAACTAACTGTCCGTGCAACGAACAGTTTTGAAACCGCCACAGGCGATCGACGTCGGTCCCTGTCTACCTGGAGGTGATCGATGTCGGCCGATCTCCTGCCGATGCCGGTTGTCTTTCAGTTTACACCTGTCGATGTCGGTTTCTATTTGCACTATACTATGCCGACGCCGGTCTCCCTGGAACTCAGCAACCTCCTCCATGTTTGCAACAGTTGAAGCTTTTAGCTCCACAACCTAACAATCTCCCACTTGGAGATAAACATCTGTAACTGTACCTGTACCTGTACACCGTCTAATTCACTTTCTGGCTTGTATTCCTCTTCAAGCTCCAATCTGAAGACCAACCACCACACAACCTGTGGTGCTACTCCTGTCATCCAAGTACCCTGCCACCTCTGAATCTACACCTCCATGTAGTGAGGACTTTGACCCTGCATAACAAGTTAATCTGCTGCTAGTCCCTCTCAGATACCTGAGAATCCACCTTTTCCGAATTGGCTCCAAACTCTCTGACAACTCCCACTGCTTGGGAAAAATCAGGTCTACACCAGACCTCATGTGATTTCGAACACTTTTCTAAGCAAAGCTTGAACTGTCCAGCCCTTGGTGTGCTTTTCGATTCTGCATCCTGCATATTGAACCCCACCAACACCGTCTTCACATCAGCTCCCACTGGAGACAAAAAATCTCCATGTCTCTTATGCCAAAGAATTTCGCTGCTCCAAATTTCTCATGACATGTCACTGAACTAACCTTACCTTTAGCTCAGCAAAACTCTGTATGTACAAACCTGCTAGCATATTACCCACATAAAGTAACAGGATAATGTTGCGACCATCATCCACCTGGTAAGTCAAACACAATAGTTACACTGACATTGACTGAAGCCCTGCTTTGTCATCTACCTGTCAAAACCTGTACCACTATCTTGCAGCTTTCTCAAGACCATATACCTGGCCTTCCGTCTCTCATATCCATCCACTCTCTTCTTTAACTTGAGAATCCATCTGTCTTTCAGTGCTTTCTTTTAGCTAACAACTCTACCAAATCTCTCGCTTGGTTCTCTTCTGAAGAATTCATGCCATGCTTCCACTGTTTCCTAGATTCTACCTGCATTGCCTCTTTATGTCTTCCTGGTTCTTGACCATCAGTAAGCAACAAGTAATATAAAGAAGGTGAACAATGAATATGAGGTTCACTTACCCTTTCTGACCTCCATATGGGTGTTTGAGACTCCTTGACAGCTTGCTGTCTGCCTAACATCCGTTTTAGTGATCGATCTTGGCCATCTCCCAATCTGCACCCGATCGACGTCGGTTCCTTGCGACTGACCCTGTCTGTCGACGTTGGTTCCCTGATCGACACTGGTGTACCTTCTATCAACGTCAGTTCTTGTATGACCGACGTCGGTTCCTGATGCTCGACACCACCGACTCTACTGATCTGCACATGACCGATGTCGGTGCCTGTCTGTTTTGACGCTGGTACCTGTGTTCTCCTGTGAGTGATGAGTTTTTACCCGTGAGCTCCTTTTGGGTCAAAACCTTGTTTAAATTAACATAGCCCTGCTCAGAATAATTTAGTTTCCACAACTGATCTCTGTCTATCATCTCCTCCATGAACACCAAGGCTTTCCAGTTTTTAGTTTGTCAAAGATATCTGTCTTCTGCTTAAGAACATGCATTCCCTTCTTACATATGTAACCAAGCCTACAAAGCCACATCTCTGCAACAAAAGGTGAATTAGTAATAAAAGTAGATAGATAAAGGATACTTACTTTCTTACCACTGTCTAATTCAAGTGCATCCGCTGTGAGAGTTACTGTGCATCTCTCATCACCTAACTTTCTTAAAGAAATTAGACTCATCTCCAAGACTGGTACCTGCATGACCTCATTCAACACCCATGTGTTATCTGTCTGCAATTTCAGCTTCACTTCCCCTTTACCAACAATCTGACAAGGCTCATCAACCCCTAAATAAATCTCTCCAAAGACATACCCATGAAAAGATTCTCTATTTCGGGTTGCATGGAAAGAGGCAAAAGAATTTGTAAACCAAGATTCTACTTTATCCAGAGCAACCTGTGCAACAACCCCTGCAACATCTGCTTCTACACGCTGATCTTCTATCGACCAATAATCTTCTTTTTTCTACTCTTTCTTTCCATCAATCAGACCATTTGTGCTATTCAGTTTCTCCATTCGTAGCTTACTTTCTTCTGCCATTGCTATACTCCCACTCAATCAGAAACCCCTGTGAGTAACCTGTAATCAATAAACACTAACTAGATCTGAACCACCTGTTAGTCAACCCAACTAAAAACTCTGATACCAACTGTCAGGATCCTATTCCACCAATAAGAGTATATATGATTACCTCTTGTATTAGCAACTAAACACGAAATTTAACCAGAATGATAAGTAACTAGAAATATGAAACAACACAAGATATGAGAGACAATACATAATTATATTAATAATCACTCAGGAGAAAATACAATAAAGAATATGCCACTTCTTCTTCCACCTCTAAGGCTTGCCACACCTCAAGGACTTCTTCTTTCTCTCTCTTACGGTCTCAACACATAACTCAAATACAGAGTTGGTGTTCACCTCCACCAGTTAGTAACAACGCTGCCAGTACACTAAGTACACAATCGTACTCCAAGTAGATCTTCCTTTCCTTGCTGCCACTTGTAAATCAACAGACCTTACTTACCATGTAGATGTCTCTACACCGTGAAGAACCCTTGTCCTTGCCTCACCAAGTCCTCATGATTCTTCAACCAGTACTCTGGTGGATCTCTTAGTAGAACTTGCACAACCTGCAACTCTCCCTGATCATACACACTCAGCACCCCTTTGAAACTAGGAGGAGCTACTCTAGCTCTCTCTTCAAGCTCAATGGATTTCTAACACACTTTTACAATACAACCCATGAGTCTATTATATAGATCTCATGCATACAATAATTATACTTTCTTAATTACAATAATTAGACACACAACTCAAGACTATAATTAGCCTTTACATGCAAACTCTCAGTTCAACAAACTAACTGTCCGTATAAAGAACAGTTCTAAAACCGCCACAGGTGATCGACATCTGTCTCTGTCTGCCTGGAGGTGACCGACATCGGCCGATCTCCTGTCGATGCCGGTTGTCTTTCAGTTCACACCTATCGATGTCGGTTTCTCTCTGCACTATACTATGCCGACGCCGGTCTCCCTGGAACTCAGCAACCTCCTCCATGTTTGCAACAGTTGAAGCTTTTAGCTCCAAAACCTAACAGGCTACCCCATATTCTCATAAATATCCTTGATCTTATGTTGCTCCGATACCACTGTTAGGTATAGTATGAACTTATACCAAGATTTATTATCTGCAATGCGTAATAGAGTTGAACATCACATAAACAATATTTTGAAACAATAATAGTCTGCTTATATTAATTCGATATAATACATTTGGCTATTATATAGCCATCAAGATACTAAAACCACCTCCTAATAAATAGGGAGGATAAATAACAACTTACCCAGTAATACACATGGATAATAACATATTTTACAGGAATACATTTCCCAATAATAACAAACAAATAAATTATACTTATTAGTAAATTATTTCTCATGTAATAATTTACAATAATTAATAATGTTTCACACTTTACCTCAACAACGGTTAAAATCATGATTGTGTCTTAAGTGTTCTTCACAGTGTGGATGCCCTTTAATCATGGTTACTTAACCAAAGGAACTCATTGATTTAAATGTATGCTTATTTAGCATTGTAAATTAGTTATATATTTATTTCTCAAATATGGACATAGATACCAAATATCTTATGTAATTTAATGATTCCATGTAATGCCTTTCAATTTATCAAAAAAAAAAATCACTTAAGCATCTTTCTCTAAACCATAATCCACACCTTTGTCACTAGGATATGTAGTGGCTTTAGAGACAGAATTCATACAATGATAAATAATATTTTACATCGTCTTTTTTATTCTTTAAAGGTTTTGATGAAGCCAACACTTTATTACCTTCGTCATATGATATAGTACTTAACATTACAAAGGGATTAAGGCTTAATCCAACTTGATCTATTTTTTTCCTTTTTACTTTAAGCTTAAATTTTTTTTTTCCCTTTTTTTGTTGACTACCTAAAATTCCTCCATTGCCCTCTCCTTTTTAGTAATTTTAGCCCAAGGTTAGTCTCGAATTAAATGACCATGGTTGTGGCACATCAAAACCATGAATAGAGGTTTTCATAATCCAAGGATTGTTGAAATAACTTTCCCTCTAGAGACTTTAATCATACATTTCTAGGAAGAGGTTTGCTCATATTCATACGAATATAAATTTTTACGTAAGCAATATGCCTCTTGTTATGATTTTCACAAGAAATCTAAATCATTTTTGCAAAAAAGTTTCCAATTCTTGAAAGAATAGCTTCTACCCACAAATATGTTGGGAATTTGAACAATCTTACCCATAGGGGTAGGGGCGAATAGAGCTCGACCCTCTTTTCCATTTTAAATTAATGCAAACAAGGGAAAACCATGGTTGTGATTGATAGAATGGATTATTACTCCAAAATAGAAGACCTTGTAAACAACAATGGGAGCTATAGGAGCCTAAACTAAAATATGATACAAATGATTGCAAAGAGAGTTATGAAAGATATTAAAACTTCACATTTACATCATGTGGTCAATAAGAGAATGATTCCCAAGAAATAGATGACTCCTAGAATTTAAGATGCCCCAAATATCCAGGTAATCCATTAAAGCCTTTTGTTGACACCAATGATTCCCTTACATATATTTGTTTTTTTTGCATATTTTTATAACAAATTAAAATTATTGGTGGGAAATTCCTCTTGGATTATATGTGATTTAATCCATTTTACAGATATTTTTAGAGACAAAAAGGTGAGTTTATGGTGACCTTTTGTGTGGTGTCTCTTTTCATCAAGGTTCTAATCAATGAAGTAGTGGAGTTAGTCAAAGATCGCATGGATGAAGACACTACAAAGTTGATGTCTTTTTGTTTTATATCCACATTTTTACCTTTAAATTTTTTCATTTGGAAACAATAAAAATAAATACAAATTTGGTCTCCAATGTCACCATTGGTTTCCAACCTCTTTGTGGAGTAGTGTGAAGAGATGGATCTCCATTATTTTCCAATAAATTCCAAATGTTGGACACAATTTGTTAGTGATATAAATCATTTTTGGCAATAATGCAAATAATTTTGAGTAATTTCACTCCCACATCAACACTATGGTGGAAAACATCAAATTCACATCATCATTTAACATAGAAGGTAGAGGTCATAAAGATTCCAAGCACCATGTCTTTTAGAATTTGTTACAAACAAAATTTGCAAAATAAAATTGATAACTTAAAATTGGTTTTCAAGAGGAATGGTTATAAGGGGAAACAAATTGTAGACAATTACTCTGCAACAAACTTAGACATGGTTAGGAAAGGTGACATAGGGAGGAGAGCACATGGGGAGGCCCAATAGAATTTATACCTTATATTGAAGGCATATCTTACAAGATATATAGAATTTTGAGATTTCATAACATAAAAACCACTTTCATTCTAAAAAAACAAGTTGATAAAATCTTTAAAATCAATTAAATATTGCATGGAACCTAGTTTGAAAAGTTAGATATACAAAATTGAGTGCTTATGTGAAATCTTTTATATTTGGAAAAGAGGTAGACTCATTTGAACCACGTTTAAAGAAAATGTTGCTAGGATTTGCTTTGAGAAGAAGAATAAATTGGCATCAATAGAACACTCAAGGAAAACTTAGCACTCGATCTACACTGAGCATGCCTACATTGAAGTTGTGAAGGTGGTCGCATGAAAAATCATTAATACAATTTTCAATTGAGAGAGACCATAAAGATTTGTAAGTATCTTCAATATCTAAATAGGGATGAATTATGTTTGAGTCATGGGTGGAGACACATTGTTATTAGATTATTAAAAAAATAATTCACTTTAAAAGATGAGTATTTATTGTTTTGAACTAATTAAAATAAAATATTTAATTTATATTACAATATTTTTTTAATTATTTTTCTAATAAAAACTTTTAAATATATTTAACTAGATTTATCTATATAAATAACTCTACTTCTATATTTTTTAATAAAATAAATTATCGACAATATCGTCGTACAAGAGATGAGATTTTTTTTGGGAGATAAAAATTTAACTTAAATTGTGGACTCTAAAAGTCTTTAGATCTTTAAATAAGAATTAATTGAAAGAGCTTTCATGCAAACCACATATTATTAATAAAATAACCTACTCATTATTAACAAACATTTAAAATAGAATTGTTTAAATAAAAAAATCAATTTAAAAATGAAAAACCTAAAGCTATGAATGTCCCTAGTCACATTAACAAATGGAGGAAAAGTGTTTCTGTGATATGTACTTCCATTCCATTATAATCTGAGGATATAAAATGGAAAGCCATGAATGTTCTTGGGCACACCAACAAATGGGAAAAAGGTGCTTATATGGTATTTACTTTCCATTCCATTATATATAATTCAAAGTACTTAAAAAAAATCCTAAAAAATTTAATATCATAATTTAAAGTGTTTAGTAAAAAGTGGCCTACCTGTAGATATAGGCCAAAGTTTACTTTTATGCTGGTATTGTTATCACTAGAAATAAATATGGTGTAAAATTCTGATGATAAAAGATATATATACTGCAATTTTTCTGTGCATTTCTGCAAACAGCGCATGGAGATATGGTAAGCTGAGGATACATTTCCATGCGCCACTTGCAAAATGTAAAGAATGGCCGCACAATTACCTTCTCGCCACTAAGCTCCCTATGCATTTGAAGCGATTTATTTCCGCAGTCAACGTTGGAGCACTGTGGGCATATGACTGGTTCTGAGCGATTCATTTGTAATGCAGTATGAATGGTTGGACCACTCGCCACTAACCATTTTTAAGATAAAAGGATTCCCAACTAACAAGTGGTTGATATTATCTGTTTTAGACACTATGAAACCCAACGAAGTATAGTTAAAAAATGTAATTTCTATTTATATAGAATAGTAAATTTTTTAATGAAACCCAATATAGAGCCGACTTGTTTTTCAAAAACACAGCTCTTGGGGGTACTCATTCAGGTTTCAACTTTGCTTTACAGCACTTTTTCTCCATTTTCATTGACTAGTTTTTTAATGCGTTAAGAGTATGTCATATATTTTATTAAATAAAATATTATATTTGATTAAGAAAAATAAGTGGTATGAAATTATATTTTGAAAAAAAAGTTTTAGAGACAATAAATTGGGTTTAATAATACAGAGAATATTATATATACATTAAAATATTATTTTTTGTAAATCATGTGATTTAGTTTTCTCAAATATATTACGACTCCTTTCGCATTAGATCAACTTCTAGATGCAAGATGCAAACCACAAATCATGGATCTTTGTTGCTTTTGCCCTACTAATTAATGATAACATTAAAAGGTCTCTCCAAAGAGACCTTCCTCAAAATATCCACTTGGGCATCCTTATCTAAACCCCAATTCATACCTTTGTGACTCGCATATGTAGTGGCCTCAGATGGAAAATTCATACGTTGATTAATAAGATTTAGCTTTACCTTAGGAACTACATCATCTTTTTTATTTTTTAGATGCTTTGATGAAATCAATATTTTATTACCTTCACCATTGATTCAATATTTAACACTGCAAAAGGATTAAGGTTTATCCCAACTTGAACTCTTTCCTTCCCTTTAACTTTGGGCTTGAGAGTTTTCTTTCCTTTTCTGCTAACTCCCTAAAATTCCTCATTTTCCCTCTTCATTTCAATGGCTATAGTCGAGAGAAAATCTCAAGCTAAATGACCATGGTTGTGGCACATCAAACACCAGAAATAGAGGATTTTATAATTCAGTGGTTCTTCAAATATTTTTCCCTCCAAAGATTTTAATCTTACCCTTCTAGAAAAAGGTTTGCTCACATCCATTTGAATACAAATTTTGGCATATGCAATATGACTCTTGCTACAAGTTTCAAAAGAAATACAAATCATCTCTCTGATAGAGTTCCCAATCTTTGAAAGAATGATTTCTACCAATAAATATGTTGGCAGGTTAAATAATCTTACCTATATTGGAGTTACCTTGGGATCCTCTTGTGAAAAATTTAAGCTAGGGCTCCATCATGCGATGAATAACTCTAATCTACAGAAAAACAAAAGCTTATTTTCAAATACGTTAGGTTGTCTTCTTCTACTATAAAAATAAAAATGAAGAAGCATCTTGTACCAATGCGTAAATCCACACACATTTTATCTGTTGGTGTTCCATAGCTCAAGTTCCCTACTTCTTTTCATGAGGATTGGCTCATAAATTTGCAAATCAAACCCCTTTTTGTCATGTTAGCTATTTATTACTCAATCTCATTGTGTTCAAATTGGATAATCAACTTTTCACTAGCCGATTTGATGCACTCCAATTTCATGTAGAGGCTCTCATTCCTCACATTGTTAACGCGAGATCTTAAATCTACAATAATCTTCACATTACTTGCACCCCTATATGGTTGTTTATTGCCTTTGCCTTGAGGTTGCGCCTATCAATGTCTACATCTATGTCTATTCTCCTAATTCCATTTAATTTTTCAAATCTAGCTAATAATATTTTTTAAGCTATCGATAGGCCCCACTCCTAATCCTAGTGCTTGAAAGGATATGTCCTACAACACCTCAAGAGTCGAATATAATGAGTAGCATTGCTTATGGTAAGATGGGCAATATTTGGCGGTTGACTCTATTTGTGATGAACTTTTATGATGATGTTTATTTATTCAATATTATCTTTCAAATGTTAGTATAATACAATGTATAAGGAATAAACATTAGAGACTATATATATATATATATATATTTTTTTTCAATGGTTTGCTTAAAATTTCCCCTTCACATAATATGATTTAGAAAAAAAATTAATTGTATTTTACCATTAAAAAATATAAATTCAATCATACAATCATCAAATTTACTTTTATTAGAAAGTGATTTGTTAAGATGTAAAAATAATTAAAATATCTAGTGTTTTTTTTGGTTAAATCTATATAATATTTTAAAAATGTGGTAAACTCACATCTTAATTTCTAGTCTACATGTGGTAATTTATGTATTAGGGGAAGGGACCTAGTAATTGGAAGGGTACCAATTGATATGATAGTGATTGAGGGGAAAGAGTCCATTCTTGATTTATTGATATACTAAAATATATAAAAAATTATTTATTTATAAAGTATTTTGTTCTTTTTATTTATAGAAAAGGCAACCCACTTGCACAACAAACTACCTCTTATTAATAGCCCATAGCATGTCATGTAAGATTGCATGTCCATTTCAAATCTATTTCTATTTTTTTTAAACTACTACCATATTTAAAAAGGTGTACAAGTTTTTATAAAATATTATAGCTATACAATTTTATATAAATTTTCATAAGGTTCAACATTCCATATAATATCTCTTTAGTGTCAAGGAAAAGATATTTATGACCAAAATATCATCCATGTTTCGACAAATATTAATTCATGTTCAAAAAAATAATCGATCCCATTGAAAATTGATTGTAAACTAACCCACCAATAACAAAAAACCTAAGTGCTCAAAAACCAATTGACTTAAAACTTGGTTGAAGGCAAAAACCCTTGGCGAAGGTGGAGGGATGTACAACCTGCTTGGCTCAGCCTTTTGCTTGATTAGTGGCAGTCTAAGTGTCAAAGGGGCTATTGGTATAGTTTTTTTCAAGCCATTTTACCCTCTAGAGTCTCCTTATGTGAGTTTGATTTATCTATCAATATCATACCTGCTTCAAAACCATATTCTAAGGTACCATACAGGATGACAACCACCAAGTTGGTTGAATTGAAGTTTCAACTCTAGAAATTGTTGTCAAAGGGGTTGATCAGGCTTAGTGTGTCACCATGGGGTGTACTAGTTGTCTTTGTCAAGAAAAAGGATGGTACTTTATGAATTTGCATTGACTGCAAAATGTTGAACAAGGAAACTATAAAAAATAGGTATCCATTACCTCATATAGATGATATTTTTGATCAAATACAAGGAGCAATGGCCTTTTCTAAGATTGATCTTAGAGCAAGATACTATCAGCTAAGGATTAGGGATGAGGATATTCTAAATACAACATTGAAAACTCATTATGGGAACTATGAGTTCACAGTGTTACCATTTGGGTTGAGAAATACTCTGATAACATTCATAAATCTCATGAACAATGTGCTCAGAGATTATCTTGATCATTTTTTTTTAGTCTTTCTGGATGAAATTCTTATATACTTTAAGAATGAAGTGGATCACTTTCAACATATGGAACTGGTTCTAAAATGGTTACGAAAGCACAAATTATATGGTAAGTTGTCTAAGTGTGCATTTTTATAAGAGAGAGTTTAATATTTGGGACATATTATCTCTATGGATGGTATCTTAGTAGATCTGGCAAAGATAAGAGCCATTATGGAATGGTTGGTGACAAAGAATGTGCATGAGGTAAGAATTTTCATGGGATTAACAGACTATTACTATGTGTTCCTAATTTTTCCAAGATAGCTAATCCAATTAATTCTTTACAATGTAAGAACCAAAGTTTTTTTTTCTAGTCAGAGAAGTATGAAGTAGCTTTTCAGGAACTCAAAAGAAGGCTTACTTTAGCACCAGTGTTAACAGTTCCTAACCTCAATGGTCAATTTTTAGTGGTCACAAATGCCTTAGGGGATGGACTAGGAGTCCTTATGTAGGATGGTGCAATTTTTAGTGGTCACAAATGCCTTATGAGATGAACTATGCCCCTCATGACCTAAAACTTGCAGAAATTGTGCATGCTTTACAAGTGTGGTAGCATTACTTGTTGGGAAAATTGTTTGAGCTCAAGAAGGATAACTTAGGACTCAAGTACATCTTCACCCAACCAAATTTAAATGCTCATTAAAGACACTGGCTTGAGTTCTTATATAATTATGATTTCAAAATCAACTATATCAAATGCAAGGAAAATAGAGTAGCTGATGCCCTAAGTCATAGAAGGTACATAATAGTCATAACTACTATAGAGAGCACATTTAGGGATCAAGTGATTGAATTCTCACTAGGAGATGAATTCTATGATCAATTCAAAAAATTATTTTCTGAAAATGCTCATAATCCTTGGTATAAAGGATTCAAATTGAAGAGTGTTTGTCTTTTGTGTTATAATATAAGGATGTATGTGTCAGATAAATAGAATCTACAGAGCACATGCTAAAATAATTACATAATGCCCCATATTCAGGAATCCAAGATCAATCAAGCTCATGGTAGATCATAAATTGTTGTATTTCTAGAAAATAATCAAGAAAAATGTAGCAGACTATGTGTCACATTATTTATAATGTCAAGCAGTGAAAGTTGAGCATGTGCATCTGACTGGATTTTTATATCCACATGATATACTGAAATGGAAGTGGTAGGTGATCAATATGGACTTTGTCCAAAGTTTACCAATTTCATGAAACAAGCACGATATGATCTTGGTGGTAGTTGAAAAACTAACCAAGGTGACTCATTTTATACTAGGAAATTTGATAGATGATGCACCTACTCTTGTGAAAAGGTTCGTAAAGGAGGTATATAGGTTGCATGGATTCCCAAAGAAGATCATTTCAAATCATGATCTGAAGATGACTTCTAGATTTTTAGTAACTCTAAATTTAGCTTTGGGCATGAAACTAAATTTTAGCATTGCATATCACCTAGAGAGAGTTAATTAGGTGTTAGAGGATCTTCTTCATATATATTGCATGGATCAGAAATACAAGTGGGAATATTATCTTCTATTGGTTGAGTTTGTTTACAAAAACTCATACCAATCAGCTTTGAAGACGGCACCATTTGAGGCATTGTACGGAAGAAGGTGCAAGACACCAATTAGTTGGGACAACTTAGAGGACATGGTAGTCTTTGGAACTGATATGCTTTCAAAAATGGAAGAACAAGTTAGATTAATTAGGTAAATATTGGCTGATACCAATGATAGATAGAAGAGTTATGTTGATTTGAAGAGGGCAGGATCCAAAATTATATGGAAGTGTCTAATCCATTCCTTATTCACGTGGTAAACAATATATATGAGAGATGGGAAGGTCAATACAAATTGAACTAAAAGAACATCGCAGAGACATGAAATGAGAAATTGGCATCAACAGATCACTCTTTTAATTTTAAGCACCACATTTGCATTGAAGATAAAAAATTAATTGCTAAGGTGGATCACTAGAAAGAATGCATAATAAGGGAAGCACTGAAATAGAAAAGACTCCTAAAAAAATCAATAAAGATGATAGGTTTATTTTAAGTAAATCATGGAAACCTCTAAAATAATCAATGAAAAAATAATAATTTAAGGGCAGGAATTTGGAAAGTTGAGCATTGATAAAGATCTTATTTATATTATAACCTCTCTTTGTGGAAATAAAGCATTTTTCTCTTGACGATGGGTTCCATAGGACCCAAAATGTTGAGTTTTACAAATTCTTGTGTAATGTTTCCAAAAATTTCTTTTCCAAATAACTTTTGTTAGCGAAGCCTAAGATAGTCAATCATTTCCCACCATGGAAGGGTATTTTTCGATGAGGTAGGAGTCTTTGAAGTTTTAAGGTTAAATTTTTCCTAGAGGATTTCGGATCTTAGTTTTTTAAAAAGGTGTAGAGATAGCAATATTTGTCCCAGATTTGTAGAAATAAAACACCATTTATGTTGAAATGACAATGATTATATTTTGACAACATTGAGCATTGCCCTGGTTAAATTAGAAATTAAACATGCTCTAAAAGAGTTGGATAAATGGTCTGGTAAGCTTTTGAAACTACATTTAAAATTATCTACAGTGCTAGATTCTGAAATGTGGTCAAAATTTGAGGTGATTTCCTATTTAAAATCAGATAAACAAAGGAATTTTAGTGATGAAAAACATAGTAAAAATTTTGAATTTATTAAAAAGGAACACCAACATGAGTTTGAGAGAAAAAAGGCAAAATCTTGGATTGATTTCAAGGAATTTCTCCATGTAAAAGGATACAGAGTAGAATATAACTTTCATATCATCGATGCAAACCATGTAGAGGCATTAAAAAGTCAAGAAAAAGAAGGTATGATGTATGGGAATTCTAATAGTCACATAAGGATGGTGCATGAAGGGGAAGAGCAGTCAAGAGTTACACAGGGAGTAGAAGAAATGAACAATGATAGCCTAGAGACAAGTAACAAAGAACCACATGGAAGATTGGTAGGCAACATTACGATGGGTTCCATGGAAGGACCCGAAATGTCTAGGTTTATAAATTCTTGTGCAGTGTTTCCAAATAACTTTCGTTGCTAAAGCCTAAGGTAATCAATCATTGTGGTGTTTTATGTCATCTCAAGGTAAAAGAAGGCTTTATTAGGATGATAGAGTCCATGTGTGTGTCTTGTCTAACTAGTTTCATGCCATGATCTTTAAAAAGGTCTTTTGCAATGTAGTTTAGCATTGTTTAAGGTAATTTTGGAGAAAATAAGGCATTTTTCAAAAGTTAAAATTAAGTGTTTTCATGTGTTTTATACTTGTCTAAGGCATATCTAATGCAAATATTTAATGGAGGTCATTATTATGTCTCATTCTAGCATGATTCAATTGTGGTAGAGTCGAACCAAGGTCAAAAGGTGGTCAATAAATTGGCACACACTTTTCCAAGTCTTTTGAGTCAATTTCAACATGAAAGTGGCTGCTACAAAAGTCTTATATAGACTATCAAGGCATAATAACATCAATTTTAAAGGTGATCACGTTGGTCCAAGGTGAATGGAGGCCCACCATAAATTCCTTTGGCCTTCTCAATCCCAAATCATGCTTATATGGTGTTTGCAGGACCAAAACATGATAAAAGCATTTTCCCCTTCTCTTCTCCATTTTCAATTTTTCAAATTTCAAATGAACCACAGTCCTCTTAAAGAAGGATTTCCTTCCTCACATAGACTAAAATCCTTTCTCTACAATCTAATGGGAAGTTGACATGCGTCTCTTCCCATCCATTAGCTCATCATCAAAAAGTCTTCCATCTTCGTAACTCCACTTACAAGCCCATGTGGGTAAATAAACAAGTGCATATCTCATAAATAAACCCATTATTGCATGCCATAAATGGCACATGGGCTACCTAAAAATTCCTTTGTTGCTCCTAAAAATACTATTCAACCTTCTTATTGGTCCAAGGGCATAAAAATCAACAAAAAATATCTATAAACTACTTTATGTCACTCTCTAAAGTCAGCTCTACCATTCCATCTGAGTTTTGAGTCAAAGGGGGCCACTTAAGTGGCTTACAAAACACTTTGTGAATGAAATGAAACTTAAAGATAACTCTTAAGGTTAAGAATGAAATGTGTGAATAGTATCTAAGGGAGGTGCGGGGTATACTGTTAAAAGGGTTAAGGAAGTCCACAGTTCATACTAGGCCCACAAATGATACAAGGAGTGGTTTGGATCCCAAACGGGTGAATTAGATATGTCACCACCCTACCCATGATGTGCTCATGGCCGATATAGTCTTAGCTCTCTCATTGACCTCCATTGTCACATAGTTGTGGCACATTAAACACCATAAATGTAGATTTTCTTAATCCATGTGTTGTTCAAATAACTTTCTCTCTAGAGATTTTAATCATACCCTTCTAGGAAGAAGTTTTCTTGTATCCATTTGAATACAATTTTTTTCATAAGCAATAGACCTCTTACTATGAGTTTGAGAAGAAATGCAAAGCATTTTCCTGATAGATTTTTCAATCCTTGAAAGAATGGCTTCTATCCACAAACATGTTGGGAGGATGACCAATATTACCCATATTGGAGCTACGTTGGGATCCTCTTGTGAAAATTCGATGGCATGGCTTTGTAGTGCCTTGAATAACCCTAATCTACCTTAAAACAAGGTCTATTTTCAACTAGATTAGCTTGATCTTCTTTTGTTGTAGAAATAGGAATGAAGAATCATGTTGTACTAGTGCATAAATCCACACTCCATTTTATCTTTTAGTGCTCCATAACCCAAGTTTGCACTCATTTTCATGAGGCCCAACTCATAAATTTGTAGATCAAAACCTTTTTCATTAGGGAAATCATTTCTTGTTCAATCTCATTGTGTTCAATGAATAATAAGCTCTTTTTCGGCCATTTTGATGCACATCAATTTCATCTAGAGGATCTCATTCCTCATACTATTAACATGAGCTCTTAAATCTAAAAGAATCCTTACATTTTTTGTGCACTTGCTATGGTTGTTTGTTTCCTCTACCTTAAGGTTTTGCCTATCAATGGTTGTGTCTTCAATGTTTACATCTATGTCCATTCTCCTAATTCTCATTGATTTTTTCGAATCCTAGCAATAATATTTTAAAGCTATTGATAGATCCTACTCCTACTCCTAACGGTTGAAAGGATGTATCCTACAACACCTAAAGAGTCAAAAGTAATAAGTAGCAGTGATTATGGGAGAAAGGGCTATGTTTAATAGTCAACGCTATCTATCATGAATTTTTTGATGATAATTATTTATTCATCATTTTTTTTCAGATGTTAGTATAACTCATTATAGAAAGAATAAATATTAGAGATATTATAATTCTTTCTAGTTTTCAATGTTTAATTTAAAATTTTCCTTTCATCTAATATGTTTTTTTTTAAATGATTGTATTTTATAGAAAAAATTCAAATACAATCATAAAGCCATCAAATTTAATATTATTGAAAAGTTGATAAGATGTGAAACTATAAAAAATATTTAATAGTTTTTACTTAAATTATATAATATTTAAAAACATTAAAAATTAATGTCTTAATTTCTAATCGAATGGTAATTGGAAAGGTACAAATTGATGTGATATTGATTGAAGAAAATGATCCATTTTTTATTTATTGATATACAAAAACATATATACGAAGTCATCTATTTATAAAGTTTTTGTCCCTTTATTTGTAGAAAAAAGAACTCACTTGAACAACAAACTATCACTCTTAATAGTCCATAATATATAATGTAAAGGATGCACGTCCATTCCAAATGTCAATATCATATTTTAAAAAAATGTACAATTTTTTATTAAAAAATTCAACAATAATATTTTATAATATTCATCATTTCATATAATCCCTGTTTTAATGTCATTGTCAAGGATAAGAACGTTTATAACCAACCAAACATTCATCCCTGTTTAGACAAATAATCATCCCTGTTTAAATAAATAATCATAAGACTCATTATACAAATAACCAAGGACCAAGGGGTCAACAAGTGAGGGAGCTGTCGATATCTGCAATATATCCACCCCAAACTGAATCAATGGAGATTCTTTCCCAAATCAATAAACGGATTTAATAGGCGTGCATCCATGAAAATATGCATTTCTTCTAACCCAATCAAAAGTTAACTTCAAAATTTAACTGCAATGATAGTGCCCCGACGACAAAGACTGGAACCATTTCCCAAAATCGAGCATAGGAAACATCAGAGGCATCCTCGAGAATGTTGATATTCATGCAAAATGAAAATTGTATTGAAAAGCACCGCCAATAATGACATTTGCTGTTCTTGAAGAATGGGGTTCAGAAATCTTTAAATCCTCTCTTTCATTTTCTCACACACACGGTAAATATTTCTGACGTTACAGTTCACTATAATTTTCTGAAACAAAAGAAAACAACCAAAGGCCTAATTTTTGTGGGAAAATCGCTCATGCTACGTATTCACAAGGGAAATGTGATCTTTCTTGTACTACGCACCAAAAATTGTGGGTTTCATTTAACGGTGTCATATTGCTCACGGCAAGAATTTTTACACAATAACATCTGGTTCCCATGAAAAAAAATTGTTACAAAACCAGCTACGTAGGTTTTAAAAAGCAAACTGAAGGAATCTTAGTTGTGATTATACTTTGTTTATAGTAAATAGCCAAAGAATTTTTTTAACTCTTTTGGGACGAAAAGGGGATAGGTCCCTTCGTTCAGTGTCAGAATATTTGGAAGAGCGCCATAGCAAAAGTAAGATCGTTGATGCCTAGAAGCACCCTGAGGTAGCCCCTAAGGTACAAAAGCTCATTGTCGATGCATTGGAGGCACAACGCACTGAAATATTTAGCCACTTCAATGAATTGATGGTACAACTTAATTCGATGCCTTCTATCACACCTCCACAATTCGCTCAACAACAGTTTCAGCAACAAACCCCCTTCAAAGTTCACGTCAATCTCAACATCCCTATGTTCGAAGGCAAAATCGATGTCAAAGCATTCGATGCCTGGATTCAACAACTTGAGGCGTACTTCTTAGTCAATTCTTTCACTGATGCTGAGAAGATCACCTTCATTGCACTGTAGATGTCCATGCCAATTGTTCACTGGTGGTAGAGCTTCAGCACATAGCGTGTGCCAAAGTGTGTTCCAATTGAATCCTGGAAGACTTTAGTCGATGCGCTAAAGAAGGAATACTACCCTCTACACTAATTTTAAGATGAATACTCAAGTTCTAAAAACTACACCAACACAAAGATCAGCCCATGGAAAACTACACCAACATTTTTCATTACTACGTTACGCATTTGCATGAAAACTTGAGTGAACAACATAAGGTGTTGAAGTACATTAGCAGCATCTCACCTTATATCTGCATGAAGATAGAGTTTTTGACTTTTGACACCTTGGGGCAAGCATATCGCAAGACTACAAAGATCGAAGCCAAAGCAAAGATGAAGTAACGTGTCAGCTCTTCATCCAATGTAGTGCATAACTCCTTGCCTTCTGCACAAAAGGAACAACACACTTCTCATAAAGGAGAGCAACACCAAAAGATTGCTCAACCCTCAAAGGCTCCATCACCTTCTACTTCAGACAAAGGTAAGAAGAAGAACTTTGGTGATAAGTGGTGTCAGTGCCATTGCTAATTCATTCATGATGATTCTGAATGCCACATGTAGCAATCCCTACTCACACAATCTACATCAGGACCCAAACTGATGGACGACACTTCTCTAGATGCCTCTTGTCTAAACACCAACAACACTCTGATTGACATATCTAAAGAGTGCAAACATCTCTTCGAGACTAAGTTCTAGGTGAAGGGTCAGCCTCTCCACATCATCATCGACAATGGTAGTTAAAAGAACATCATCGCATAATCTATAGCTTAGTACGTTGGTCTTACCATTGTTGTGATTCTAAAGCCATACAATTTAGGGTGACTGCAATAGAGGAAAGATATATAGGTTTGGTGGTAATGCACTTTTCAGTACAAAGTCAAGCCTATGGAAGACAAAATCACTTGTGACATCGTAGCTTTTGAGGTATGCAACATCCTACTGGGGAGACTTTACTTGTATGATCATGAAGCTACATATCAAGCCAAGCTACAACATTGGACTATTTGTGCACAAGATTGCCTCTACAACTTTTTTGAGTTAGCGCCCATGACCAAAGTCACCTTGGTCTCTGCCAAGCAATGCCACAAGCTCATCTCACACATGTCGAAGTTTGTGTTACTAATGGTCCACCCTAGTACACCTACATAGTCTAAACTGAAGAATACCCTAGCAAGGTGCAACACTCACACATCATCGTAGCAACAACAGGTCGATAAGTTACTAGCGTAGAGTAGAGAAGTTTTTGTAGAACCTGAAGGCCTTTCAACATACAATGTAATAAAGCACTGCATTGATTTGGTTCCTCAATCCACTCTTCCAAATAGCCACCTCTATTACAAATCAGTTTGGGAGAATGAAGAAGTGTAGCACCAGATTCAATATCATCTTGATCAGGGTAAGATCAGGTTTAGTTCTTTGCCTTGCGAGAGTTTGATAGTCCTCTCGCCCAAGAAGGATGGGTCCTAACGACTCTACATAGACAATTGTACACTCAAAAAAATTATGATGAAGAGTTGGTATCCACTTTTGCACATTGATGACCTTCTAGACCAGCTTCGAGGCACACAATACTTCACCAAGATCAACTTGAAGTCAGGTTACCATCACGTTTTAGTTCATCCTAAAGACATCTGGAAAATAACATTCAAGACTCGAGAAGGATTATATGAATGGTTGGTCATGCTTTTCAGCCTCACCAATGCGCCATCCACTTTCATGTGCTTGATAGATGATATATTCAAACCATTCTTGAACTCCTTTGTCATCTTCTACTTGGATGACATTCTCATCTTCAACAAGACTTGGGAGGAGATTATAGATCACATCCCATGTGCCTTAGATACTTTGTGCCAACACAAGTTGAAAGTCGACTTACTGAAGTGTACATTTGGCACAACACAAATCCAATACCTAGGCTACATCATTGATTGCACTGACATTGGAGTAGATCTAAAGAAGATCAAAGTGATCCAAGATTGGCCTACTCCATGTAATCTCACAAAATTGAGGGGTTTTCTTGGACTTGCTAACTTCTATCATAGGTTCATCCTTGGTTTATCACACATTTCTTAGGATCTTAGCCAGTTCACACATGCCAAATCCAAGTTTGACTAGACACATGTGCAACAAAATGCTTTTAAGGCACTCAATCAATGCCTTTGTGTAGTGTCTGTTCTCATAATGCCCAACAATGCATAAAGCTTTGAAATACACACTGATGCATCTAACTATGCACTCAGTGTAGTGCTCATGTAGCATGGGCATCTAGTTGCATACCACTCTAAGACATTTAGTAACACTATGCAAAGGTACTCCACCTATGGGAAATAACTATATGTTATTGTGTAAGCAATGGCAACACTGCATTCTCAAGAAGGCAACAATTTCTCATTTGGACTATAAACCACTTTAATTCTTATAGTCACAAAATAAGCTAGAAAATGCATGTCATATGAAATGGATGACTTGCCTGCATTAGTTTTATCTTGTGATCAAGCACAAAAAAGGGAAGGGTTGTAGATTACTTTAGCCTCTTGCTGGTTCATGTGCTCATCATAGTGTTAGACATAGACGGCCATAATTTCCAAGACTAGGTTCCTCTCTACTTACTTGATCATTACTTCATAGTAACTTACATCAGCCTCATGCAAGGTACACAAGTTCAGGAGTTCTATTTGTTTGACCATATTGTCTACAAGCTTAGACATCTCTATGTTCACTTTAGTGCACCTCGCCAATGAGTCATCTAGGGGGCGCACTACACCAAGACCTTGGGACACTTCAACATGATAAAGACTCTAACCACATTGCAGTTGCACTTCTACTTGCCACACATGCGCATAGACATGGAGTGCCATATTCTTTCATTTCTTATTGTACTACCAAGCCCACAAATAGGGAGTTGTGACTTTACATGCCTCTACCGGTTCCATCTAGACCATGGGAATCTATCAGCATGGATTTCATGATTGGATTACCTACGATGAGATGATAACATGATGTTGTGTTTGTTGTAGTGGATTGGTTTTCTAATATGTCCATCAACATTGCATGTAGAAAATACATTGACATAGTTGGCATTACACAGACATTCTTCAACCATGTTTGGGATTATTTTGGGCTACCAACCTCCATCATCTCTGATCATGATCTATACTTTATGAGTCATTTTTGGTAAGCAATGTGGGAACTGATGGGTACACAACTGGATCAATCAATGGCTTTTCATCCTCAAATAGATGGGCAAACAAAAGTGGTCAATCGCACACTTGTTGATCTTCTACAAATGTACAAAATTCACACATGATCTCACCTGGGATGACAATCTCATGTACATTCAACATGCCTACAACAGGGTTATCCATAGTTCTACTAGCCACAATCCATTCTAGACATGTATTGGGTTTTAGCCTTTGGCACATCTAGACATCTCCTATCATGCACCATCTAGAAATGAGTCACGTGCATAAGAATGGTAAGCAGACAAAGCTAAGAAGTTTTTGCACCATAGCTAATTTTTTCACTAGCAGGCTCAATAGATTCTCTCGTACTCAAGCTCAGAATAAGGAGTGCCATGATGCACATAACACGCCTCATGCATTCTAAGTTGGTGATAAAGTCTGGTTGTAACTTTAGAAGGAGTTCTTCAAAGTCCCACAGCAGAAGATTAAGCCTATGTACTGTGGGCCTTACACCATTTTGTGTGAAATTGGTGAGAATGCCTTCATTCTTGATCTATCTCAATACTTGGGCATGCACCCAATTTTCAATGTGAAACTTCTCAAGCCTTACACTCCACCACTTCTTCAGCCATTATTGACACAACATCATTTTTATTTAGATCCTCAACACTTGCATCCCTCATAGAAGAACCAAATCATTGAAGTGATAGACACACACACTCGCCATGGCACACATCAACATTTCTATGTGGTCAAGGTTAGCAATACATTCATCAAGCCAAGTGGTACAATTCATAACAACTTCAGGTGCAGTTTCCATAACTTTGCATCGACATAATGGAGACCATTTCTCTTAAAGAAAGGGTGAATGATCCATGTGTAGTCCCTGTATAGTCAAGCTTACTCCTGGTTCGTTCTACTATGTAGGGTGCACACCTCTCATCCAATCTTGTACACTCCTTGCTTGGAGTTTGTTTAAAGTCATATGCACAAGTCCCACACCATATCACATACTTCTGTGCACTGACCTCTATGCACTCCTTATTACACACTTCATCACTCACAGTCCTATGTGTTGCATAAGTCATGTGCTTGCTCATCGACTTCAACTCCCTTCGTACCTATAGTAAAATGCACCTCACAATTTTGTGTAGTAGCTCTTAGCCTCATGCACATGGAAGTTTCATGTCATAGCTCACAGACCTACGTGCCTCACTATATCACGCATCATATAAGTGTCATGCTAGCTCACTAACTTCTATGCAGTCTATAGATTGTAGACTTGTGTGCCTCATAGACCCGCACCACAACTCATAGTTCTTAACACTACACTGACTTCTTGTACTTCACAACACATCCACATGTCACCTCGCCTTAGCCACGTGCTTCAAAGGGTTTAGCAATCACCATCTAGCCTAGAAGATGAACCAGCATAACCATCTTCTTGGTAACTACTAGTGGTTGTAATAATTCTTGTATTTTAATTGTATAAGTATGTAAAATACACATCTAGCCTAAGGTTGATGATCCACATAGTCATAACATAGAGAGCATGCTTCACCTATCTACTCTATAAAACATTCACTCTAGCACATTATACCAATTTTCCTTATTCCTTGTTAATCAATAGAAGTTGCATTTTCTACAAGTAAGACTTTTGATCCATTAAATGTGTTTAGTCATTTATTTTTGAATTAGCTTTACCCATTCTCTCTGTACAACCAAAACTTGGTTGTCTCTGACACGCTTGGTCCTAGGCCTTGTGGTGATGATCATCCACCCTCCCTTGTCTTCTGCAACCTCTGGTTGGACTAGTAAAGGATTTTTCATTGAATTACAGGACCAAGGTCTATCTTCCACAACTATAGCATCAAATGGTTATGTCCTAAATGTATCAATCTCTATATTCACCTCTATGGAGATGTCTGGAATAGAGGGGACTCGAGCTAAGTCTGTATCCTTCCTAGGAGTGATTAAATCTACCAATAGTTCTTATTCATCATGAAAAGGGGTAGATGATGTTGGAGAGTTGTTAATTATGTCATGGTGGTGTCATGGACATGTCCTGGTGAGTGGATGAAGTGCTTTGATAGTCTAAGTGACAATGACAAAGTGTGCAATGTGTTTGTCTTAGTATGCTTGATAAATGCTTGGTTGATCTTTAATTTTGGCATGGTTAGAGATGTTCAAGGATGAGTATAATGATTTAAGCATGTGCAATGGGTCCTATCAAAAGTCAAGAATGATTTGAGTACTTGTGTACTTGAGTGGATTTAATTTGGTTGATCATTGTTTTCATCTAGACATGTTGGGTCTAGTGGCAAAAAATCTAAGTAGGTAGTTTACTGATGTCACCATTGCGATGTGGATGAGTCAAAGGGAGTTGGTCAAATGGTTGAGATCACATTTGTGCCTAGTTACTATGCACTCAATTTCAAGTCATGCAATAAAGCATAACATAAGATATGCAAGTGCAAAGTTGGGCTCCCATATAGTTTGACATTGTTTTCCCATACTTAGCCAAATTTGTAATGTGGCAAGAAAAGCTGAGTAGGAATTTTGATATTATTATATTTCACATGTGTGAAGGTGTGAGGAGAGAATGATCATATGGGTTTGTTCAATTTTTTGCCTAATTGATTTATACTAAATTTTAGATCATGTGATGAAATGCATCAAAAGATATGCATGTGCAAAGTTGGCCTTCCAAACAATGACATAGTTGGCTCTGTGGTAGAAAAATATAAGTGAGAAGATTAATGGAGTTATATCTTGCATGTGTGAAGGTTTTAGGAGCATTTAGTCACATGGTTGGATTATCTTGTGTGAGGAGATCACATAGTCCAAATTTCAGATCATGCATCTAAGCATAGTAAAAGTTATTAAGGTCCAATGTTGGCCTTCCAGGCAGATAGCAATGGTCCCCATACTTAGCCAAATTTGTGAAGGGTAAATACTAGGACCAAATGGATATCCAATGGTTCATAGGAGTTCATACATCTAGATCTATGGTGCATAGTAAGTCAAATGGGTCAAAGTGTTCGATGCTTAAACTGAGTAAAGATCAAGCTCCTTACAAAAGGATCAATGGAGTGTGTTTGTTCCAAGGTGTCAGGAAATAGTGAGATGAGGACAAGTGTTCAATTTTTAATGTTGAGCAGAGGTAAAGACTAAGCTTCTTCATAAGATCAACATTTAGAAACCTAAAGAGGATAACACATCTGATATTAATGAAGATGAACTAATTGCTTTGATTTCAATAAAATTTAAAATAGGTTCAAGCAAGTATAAGGGTAAACTATCCATCAAATGCTTCAATTGGGGAGAGGTAGGACATTTTGATAATAAGTTCCCTCATAAGTATAATAAGGATGATGATGAAGAGCATGATCAAGGTCATGATGATGGTAAGAGATAGTTCAGGTCTGATAAAAGAAAAAAGAAATTCAAAAGGTTTAACAACAAGAAGAAGTACTTCAAGGACAAGAAGAGTCTCTACACCAAAGAAGATTGTAGCTCATTAGATGAGAGTGAAGTCAGTGACTCAAACTATGATCATGAAGATGATGGTCATGTTGAAGATGAAGATCCATTCATAGCTGAGGAAGGTAGTTTCTCACAGCAAAAGGAGTCTACTTGGAGTGATTCAGATGATGATGAAGATGAGGTGGATTGTGAGACTGAATAGATGAATGCTTTTGAAGAACTAAAGATTGAGAATAAGATCAATAAGATGGTGAAATCTAAACTCTAGGACTATGAGGATAAATTTAGTGTGTTTGAGGCAAGATTGGTTGAAGACTCTAGAGAGCATGAAGGTGTTGTCATGTTTTTTAATTCTAAGTTGGAATTTATGTCTGCAAGTCGAAGAGCCAAAGAAGAAGAATGTTCAAGGTATGCTTCTGAGATTTTGTCTTTGAAAGATGAGTTAGAGAAATTTGTAATCAAGGTGAATTCATTTGTCAAGTTTGATAAAAGTTCTAATAATCTGGATCATCTCCTAAAGAGTCAAAAGTCAGCTAGTGACAGATCTAGATTGAGTTTAACTGAAGAGCCCAAAGTTACTTCTCAAGTTGAAATGAATGTCAATAAGAGAAAGGTGGATCAACCTTTGAATACAAATCATCAAAAAAGGAATTAAGGTGATAGCAAAATGAATACAATTCAGATTAGATAACCAAATGCCATGAGGTATGCAAATTTTAATGGTTACTATTATACTTGTAATCAGTTTGGGCATAGAGCTAGAGAATTTAAAAGACATGTTAGGAATGAGTTTGCACGAAACTATGAGTGGAATCATTAATCAAGTGGTGTGAGAAAGGTTGAGTGTTTAAACTGTCATAATGTGGGACAATTTAAAAAAAATTATCCTTTTAAGGTAAGTCAATTTGAGTTTCCATCAAGAAGTATTGTTTGATACAACTATGAAAAGATTGGTCATATTTCTAGATTCTACAAGAAAAGGTCTACAAATCAGAATAGGTTCAATTAGGATCCTATAGTGCAAGGAAGAAGGCAAGTTAGCTCATGGAAACCAAATGTGGTAAGTATGTGTCATGATGAGATTCTAGGACCAAGTAATCTATTTTCTATAGTCGAGAATGCTATATAAGGAGAAGAGTGTCAAGGGGTCTCATTATCTGCTCATGTTGAGAATGAAGGGACCAAGCTCAAGGAGAAGACCAAGGTGCTAGTTGAGTCTAGTTTTGAGGTATGTATGGATCCAAGTGAACATCCTTATATTACTGAGCAAGTTTCATGCAGAGCTATCAGTTGTTTGTATCTAGTGATGAGGTTCCAAACTACAAGGTGGATTCTTTAGATAAAAAGGTATGTCATGAATCTATGTTGTCTCCATGTATTGTCAATTCAATCCTAGAAGAAAAGGAGAATGTTTTAGTGGTTGAGCATGTTGCTTCTCTTAAGCCTACGAAGAAGAAGATGAACTATAAGCATTAGATGACTAAGGAGAAGGAATATAAGGAGTTGTGGGCAACACCTAGTTTCACATTATTCTAGGACATGTGAAGTAGGATGTCTCTACCTATGATTTTTAGGAGATATCTTTCTTGTGGAGAATCAAGAGTCGTTGTGGTGCTCTTTAGATGGTCCTAGAAAGCTAGAGATGAGTGTTTTCAGTTAGAGCAGCTATGTCCAGGTGGAAGATATATTGTGGTGATATCAGAGTGATGTCATAATTGTATATGGTCAGTCTGTAAGGTTAGATTGAAGGTTTTCAAGTGACAAAAGAGGATTTGTGATTTGTGAAGATGATCTTTTTGCATAAATACGTTTGTTGACCTTATTTTAATTTGAAGGTATGTTGAAGTCAACTTGAAGATTTTTGTTTGCTCTCAGGTTTCCTAGTTTGTGCTTAAGAGTATTCAGGTCCTAAAATGGGTTATAGGATGTATGGGTTATGAAAGATGTGGAAGCTCAAATCTTGGTCTAGAAGGGTGTAATGGTTAAATCCAAGTGTAAAAGAATTTTTAGAGGTGGGCATTGACTAGTAGGAGGTTTGTTGACTCTGTTTGTTTTGATATTCTAGGGTTTTAGGATTTACTAGAAAAATGGTTTGCCTTATGATTTGAATTTTGAGGCTTCTTAATATATTGAATGGGCTAAATGAGTTGTCAAATCAAGCTTCACAAATATTTAAATATTTGTGGTTTTCAAATTATTCATGTTTTTGTCAAGATGGAGGCTTAATTGGCAAGTTGGTTTATGTAGGAAGTATGTTCAAAAGGTTGAGCTACGTATTTAAAATTGGTGTGCTTAAGGGGGCATATGAGATTGCTCCAGATATGAAGTTTTAGGTATTGATGATGTGTCTAATGAAATCTATGGGCTCTTCAAGTTCTAGGTTGGGTTACAAGGAGTCTAGACATGCCTAGTATGAAGATTTGATGTTTTTGTTCAGTTTATCCAAAAGCGTAAGGTATGAGTATTTCAAGGAAATTTATTAGGTTGGTTTAGTGGATGTTTTCTATTTGGTGAGTGGTATGAATTTTTTTTGGTGGTCCTTGAGGTGGTTTGAGAGAAGAAGCTAGTAAGCATGTGTTGTGATTCTTCATGGTGTATGGAGATTTGAATATGCTCAAGATGTGTAATGGCTTAGAAATATTAGGGGGAGTCCATCTTAGATGTTTCTTGGTGAGTTCCATTAGATTTTAGTATTTTTGTATGTTATTTATTCATTGGTTGTAGTGTTTAGTTGAAGTGAGTGTTATCATGGAGCAAGATGAAGTTGTCAAGGTAAGAAGAGGTAGGCTCAAGGTGAAGGAGAATTTCTATCATCTTTATAAGATGGTCCTCTCATGTTGGTAGTCTTCTTAGGTCCTTAGGATCAGTTGGTTCCCACTTTGTCATTTTGTCAAAGGGGGAGAAAGTTTCTATTGTGAGAGTGCTTGAAGAGAGAGAAGAAAGGTGAGTTGTCTATTGATGGGTTTTAACATCAATTACAAAGGGGGAGATTGTTGGAGAGTTGCCAATGATGTCATAAAGGTGTCGTAGTGATTGGATGAAGTGCCTTGATAGTCTAAGTGACAATGATAAAGTGTGTAATATGTTTGTCAAAGTATGCTTGAAGGAGGCTTGGTTGATCTTCAGTTTTGGCATGATTAGAGATGCTCAAGAATGAGTATGGTGATTTGAGTATGTGTAAGGGGTACTATCAAAATTTAAAAATGATTTGATTACTTTTTTAAATGAGTGGATTTCATTTGGTTGATCATTGTTTTCATCTAGATCTTTTGGGTCTAGTGACAAAAAATATGAGTAGACAATTTGTCAATGTCACCATTACCATGTGTGGATGAGTTAGGGGCATTGGTAATATGGTTTTCATCACATTTATACCTAGTTACTATGTGCTCAAATTTAGGTCATGAAAAAAAGTGAAACATAAGATATGAAAGTGAAAAGTTGGGCTCCATGTAGTTTGATAGTGTTTTCCCATACCTAGCCAAATTCGTAATGTGGCAAGAAAAACTGATTAGGCATTTTGATGTTGTTATATTTCACACATGTGAAGGTAAAAAGAGAAAATGATCATATGGATTTATTCAGTTTTTTTCCTAGTTAATGTTTGCTAAATTTTAGATCATGCAATAAAGCGCATCAAAAGATATGCATGTACAAAGTTGGCCTTCTAAATAGTTTTGGACATAGTTGGCTCTGTGGTAATAAAATCTAAATTAGCAGATTAATAGAGTTATATCTCACACATGCAAATGTTTTTAGAGTAGTTTATCACATGGTTGGATTCTACTATGTGAATAGATCATATGGTCCAAATTTTAGATCATGTGTCTAAGTTTAATAAAAGTTATTAAGGTCCAAAATTAGCCTTCTAGGAAGATAGCAATGGTCCCCATACTTAGCCAAATTTGTGAAGGGTAAAGACCAAGACCAAATGGAGATCCAACGATTTGTGGGAGTTCATACATCTATGATGTGTAGTAATTCAAATGGGTCAAATTATTTTATTCTTAAACTAAGTAAAGATTGAGTTCCTTATAAAAGGATCAACAAAGCATGTTTGTTCCAAGGTGTTAGGAAGTAGGGAGATGAGGACAAGTGTTTGATGTTTAACATCGAGCAGAGGTAAAGACCAAGCTTATTCAAAAGATCAATGGTGATTGGGTGTTTGTATTAATCAAGGTTAATGGTGTGCATTAAAGTCAAGAGGTCAGAATGAGAGTTATCTATCATTGTTAAAGCAAGGACAATCTTGAAGAGATCAATGGTGCACATGGAATTAATATTGCAAGATTTCATGAGATGAGGTTAACTATTCAAGGTTTAACATTTCAGAAGTGGAACATTATGTGTTAAATTTCAAATAATATCAATGGTGCATATTTAATCTAAATATGTGAGTACACAATATGTAATCAAAATGACCAAGGTTTAACTGTGATCATTTGTATTTGAATATTTGAATTTAACAAAGGAAAAACTAGTGCTCTATATTTTGGATATAACTTTTGATATAGGTAGAATTTTCCCATGGTATAAAAAGTGAATTTGTATTTTAATTAAAGTCAAATCTTTCAATATGGATTTGAAGATTTGAGAGTGTGTACAATAAAATTTATCAAGGTTTAAAGTTGATTGTGTGTTCAATGTTCATCTGTTAAGAACCCAGGAAGGGTGTTTGAGCTTGTGTTGATGTTTTTTTGATGTATCGTGATGAATTAAATATTTATAAGTGTTGTATACTATATAAGGACCATATGTGTTCATTATGAAGGTTTTACCAATCATATCCAGTATGAACAAAGGTTTAGAAACTATGTGTTCACTCAAAATGGTTGTTGTACAGAATGTTTGAGCAATTTGTGCTTAAGCAAAAGGGTACTGTGATGGTTGTCAGAACTTAAGGGATACCTATAGATCATGTGGCATGGGTCCATGCATTGGAATTTTTTTTGGTGTTCTTATTTTTGCTTGGATAAGTGTCAAAGAAGTGAATGGGTCATCACAGGACCTAAAAGGTAACTTAGGCGTATTGAAAAGAGAGTTGTGCTTAAGTGTGACCCATGTTAGATGCCTTAAGGGTGAAGGCATGTATTATGGACAACAAGGAAATATTTTGGACTTGATAATTCATGAATTATCTATAAATAGTGAAACCAAATGTGTTGGTTTCTAGACTTGAGAGAGATTAGTGTAAGGCTTGTGTAAGAAGACTATGTGAAGGAAGAAGGATAGTAAGTGTGCCCTATGGATGGGTTGATGTGTAGAGTAGATTGAGGAATGATTTTATGACATGTAGGTCATAATTATGTTTATATATTAGTGCTCTTGTAGTTTGAGGATATGTGAAGAGGTATGAGTGTGCATATGAGGATAGTTAGAGTGAAGAAGGAGAGAGATTGTGGCATGCCTATGTGAGAGGCTTGTATGAGATAGAGAGGAAGTTTGTGCATTAGAAAATTAGAGATCCATCATCAAGTGTTGAAAAAATTAGTTCTAAGGTGGAGGTGTTCACTTCAAAGGATGATCTAAAGGACTTGATCTTCCTTAGGGGCAGTTACTCCTTATAAAACAGGTGTTTCACTAAAGGCCTTTGGTCAAGAGGACTTGATTAAGGTTTCTAATCTAAATTACTTGACTAGTATCTTTTTGTAATATCTTATAGGACAAGTAGTACATGTGTTTTAGGCTTGAGAGTGGTTTTTATTCCCCATAAGGGTTTCCCACAAGAACTATGTGTTGTGTGTTTGATCTTATGTATGCATTGAATGAATGAGCTCTCTTGTTAATGTTACTTGATCAAAGTTGATATATGTTGATTATTTAATATCTTGAAAGGATTGGAATTGAAATTAAAATATTTGGGCTCACTGATTCATCCCCCCTTAGTGATTGTACCTCTAATAGAGGATTTAAGATCATCCAAAGATAAGGCAGAATCATCACTATCAAAATTAGCCAGCATAGTAAGGTAGGCACGATGGAAGTCCTTCCACCAAGAAGAGTCATTTTTTCTTAGGTAGTTGAAATTTTTGATCAAATGTCTTATATTAAAACAACTATGATAATGAAACAACAAGCCTTCATAGTCAAGATGTTGGGACCAAGAACGGTTGCCTACTTGTAGAATGATTTTTTCAAGTAGATTTTTGGAGGTGTCAATATTCACCAAGATCCTAGAAAAAGTATTATGGGAGAAATGGTCAATGTCTAGGTGCATTTGCATAAACTCACCCAGGGATTTACCAATTGCTTTCAAAATGGAATCAGTCCAAAATTGAAGTGGGAGATTAGGTAGGTGAACCCATATGGATTTTACATTAATAGGATTAGTGAAATGGTTAAAGGTAGGGGACCATGGTTTCAAGACCAAAGGGTGATGATTCAAGCTTCAAAAATGGTTTTGAATCTTATCCTTCTCCTTAATATGACCATAAAAAATTATAAAGCTCTTTTTGCACATGGGTAAATTTCAAGTTTACCTTTTAGGAGGGTTGCCAATGCTTCAAAATCCATGCATGAAAATATTGAAGCTTTGGACAATGATCCATAAATATATAGATAACCCCTTTCACTGAGAAGTATTCTTTTGATCTTAGCACTTGCCTAGACTCTTCCTCATCAAAAATCACAACTGGGTCATGGGATGCGGGTTTGAGAGGTTTGGAATCTGCTCTTGGTGTTGGCATGTGAGAGACTACCCTAGTGAAGGATTTGGTTCTAGGTTTCAAGGTTCTAATATCCACTATAGCTTCTAACTCCTTGACATCCATACCCTTATTGACAAAAGAGATGAAGTGAGGAGTTTTAAGTTTTGGGATCTTGTCCAAAAACTGTTCATAGTAAATATGGCCATTCTGGTAGGGGATCCATTTGTTGCTCCAGATCCAATCAATGCTTCCTTTCGTGTTTGGTTTTGCCCACAGGTCTGCTTTCTTCCTTACCATTTAGATAATATTTATTTAACATACTAACTTATTTAAATTTAAATTTTAATAAATATTTTATTATAACATATTAATAATATGTTAATTTTACTTAATAAATATTATGTTATATAATATTAGCAATGTGTTAATCTCACTTAAATTAATAAATAGTCATTTTTTTGCATACATCCTAATCTTTGACAATAGTATATACTTCTCACTTCCAACAAATAATTTATTTGAAAAAAATAATAAAATTAGTATGATTTTGAAATAATATATTAAGAAATAAATTAAATTAATCTTAGAAAACAATTTAAACTTATTTTATTTTGCATAAGGTTAAAGTTGGGACTATTTGCAACCAACAAAAATTGATTACCATTATAAAATTAAAATTAATAGTTATTTTCCCCTTGAACTTCCACATCAAGAATTAACAATCAAAGAGACTACTATATGAGACAAGGGTGTCATGTGCCAAGTCCCTTTTAGGATTGAAATAGGCAAGTTTGAGAGTGTCAATGATATTACTCTACACTAACCAAATCATGACAAACACCAATGAAAGAAACTCCAACTCATCTATGTGCTTCCATAAATTGTCCCAGTGAAGGGATGTTGTCATCTATTCTAGAGTGTGAATGCATACATCCCATATAATATTTCCACTTTCTCAGGGTACAACAACTCTTGGGTCTTTTTAGACCATAACTAATCTATCTCATTTGTATTTGAACTTGTGAATAACAAGAACTGCCATTATACATGGTGGTATGTTCAAGACATAAACCTATGAGAGTCACTAGAGAAACTGTGTGTGGCTAGATGAAATAGGTTTAGCTTTGCTTCTCTTCTAATTTCCATTATTCTTACTGTAATGTTGATAGTTTCTAGTCCAAGAGGCCAACCATTTAGGAATCCATCAACCTACAAAATCCAATATGATGTAATTTCATAATTGTCTAGCCAAATATATTTTATGATTTTTTTTTTCCAACATGCCATAACATGCAAAAAAGGTTCAAGAGGAAATAGTCAATGCTTTAACACAAAGCTATGCACAATTGAATGCAAACAAAATAAACCAAATTGTGGAGATCATGCATGACAATATGAAAACTATATATTACATTATACAATAAACCCAACAAGGTGACATTAATTCAGTATCAAGATTTTTATCTCTCCCTAGATAACTTCAAGCTAAGATTGAGCTTTCATGAAGTAGTTTGTACCCCATTTGATGACCCCCATTGTATATCTCAATTGTTTTGCTCCAACAATCTAATTTTCATACTCTATCAAACTTCATGCAAGCATTGTGATTATTTAACAAATGAATCCTAACAAAACTAAAATCCTAAGAGGACCACTCCCCTAAGTGTGGAATACATCACACGGATGTAAATTTTAGAACCATAACCCTTAAATTGCCTATCATAAAAAACTTAGCTGACAATGAATTACTCAACATTGACCTTACAATGCTAGAATATTTTGTAAGAGAAAACAATTGGGACTATAATTTTGATGGCCTACCTTATATATAGGGATGCATTTAATAATGTCTCCTTAAAAATGTATTGTGTTTTAAGGCTTAAAAAATGTAAATAAAGTCATATGACCATCAAATTCAGTCCTTGATGCCATGACTGCACCTTTGCATTATAATAAAATTGGTTTAATAAAACCATTTCATAATTACACAAACCACACATTAATAATTTGAACCATTTGTTTTCTCTATCAACAAAATCTATAATCCATTGCAATAAAAAAAAATGAAAAAACAAAATTATATTCTCGAACATCAACTTTCTACAATTTTATGCTAAATATATATGATCTATATACCATCACAAAAGTGAAAAAGACATGTTCTAGAGCACCGCCTATCACTTAATGCCAAAGCCTATGATCTATGGTAATCCTAAAAATGAAAAGAATGGCATCTATGTTCTGTTGCATTGTATATTTTACACATTATGCCAATCACATCAAAAAGGAACATATATATCTAGTCAACTTATTCAAAGAGAAATATAAAGTATTATAAAAATCAAAATCATGATTGAAATTCAAAACAAAATGTGCACAGAGAATCTTTAACATCTCCCATATGTTCAAATTCAAAATCTCAAAAAAATTATATCCTTTGGTCATACTACCATAAAAAATATTGTGCAAGACCTAACCTATCCTGACCTACCCCTAACCCGTGCTACCTACATGTTAATGCTAAAATATCTTAGCTACTTAGAACTCTATCATGCAGAAGACCTTATGCTATTCACAAAAGTCCATCATGTCTAAGTCTCCTTAATAACACCTATACAACTACCTCCCACAAATATTCAACCTGTGAAAAATGACACCATTGTGCTTAAAATTTTGGAAAATAATGAAACATACTGAATGAAGCATAGCACTAGATAGGATCACCATCAGAATTACCCTTATCAGAACTGAACTTCACCTCGCACAATGGATTCATGTGAACAAAATTTGAATCGTCACCATCATTGTCGTAATGAAGAGTACTATGAATAGATTTGTGAAGAAAAATGTAACTATTTTTGTTAACAAAACAACCTTGGCAAGTAAGCCCCTTAAGAAACCTTGAAATCCAGTAATCAAGCAAAGAATGTGTATTAAAAATAGTCTTGCACCTCACTATTGTAACACGAACCAAAATCCCCTGCTCCACTAGGCACCATCAGATCCCTAAGGCGAACTACAAGTACCTCTGACAAACTTCATAAAACATTTAAATTTGATGTGCATAAGACAAGTTTGACATGCAATTTTATGTAAATATGTATACTTAAGCAAAACTGGGCATTACAACAATATCCTATGCATTATCACAATCTCCCAAAATGCAAAAGGAAAGCTCACTAAATGAAGATATTAGTTAAAATTTTAAATACAACAAAGTAGAATTTCAAGCAAATAGGGCACCCCACAAACAATTCAAGCGAATAAATATCTTGATCATATGATGGTCATGTGTTGTTCATATGATTTATTTTCATTTTATTCTGTTTTTCATTGCTCATACATGAAATAACACAGAGAATAACATTGATTAGATATTATAAATTTAAATGCAGCAAAATCCACATACTAGATCTATTATTAGTAAAAAAGCAACACCATGTTGAAAAAATTCAACAATGTCCATGTTTCTTTCAGAGATTCATCCACCTAACGAAACCATTCTATTGTACAAGCCTAGCGTAACATTCAAAATTGGCCATTTCCCCATAATGGTGCCCGACCTTATCTAGCTGCAGCCGCATCACTATCTCCGCCATGTCTTCAGTAAATACTGAGATGAAATCCGATAATAAATGTTGCCATAACAGATTAGACATCCTTCCTCAAAACTAACAATTTAAAAAGAAAAATGATATAATGAAACAAAAAGGCATATACCCTACAAATCTATTAAGAAAAAAATATAATGAAAATATATGAATAAAACTGTAAAAACCCAGTTTCTATGGGATGGCATAAAAAACGTAAGTACGTCCCAAATAAAACCTTCATTTGGACTCTTTGGCGTAGAATTTCAGTGAAAATTTGGATTTTACATTTACAAGCAAAACAACATATTTGTAAAAGGGGTTTCTTAGCTATAATTAGGGGAAAAAAAAAGCTTATTTATAGGATTAATTTAGTCTTTGTCTTCATTAAGTTGTCAGTTCAAAACACTTGAAGTTAGAAAGAGTAAGAATTAGAAAAAGAACCCTATAAAGGATGGAGACCATATTTGAGCTTCCTCTTATGGCGATCACATTCATCTACTACTAACTGTGAAGTCCTTTTTCACAGTAACTGTGAAGTCCTCGTGCTTCTTCTACTTTCAAATTCTTTGTACCCTCCATTATTGGTAGATAATTTTGACACTAAACTTAAATATTTATAGTTTTATGGTCAGAAAAATGTGCAAATATGATAAGAATTGTCAATATATTAAAAACAACATAATGGAATTGCAGAGAAGCTGTGAACGGGAAAGGATTAAAAAAGTTAAAAATAAAAAAAAACATATCATTAATGTATAGTTTGTCAGTTCCTTGGAAATGGATCTTTGAATTTGGCGTTAACTTTCTTTTTTGCATAGAGATAGGTTATGGTGCATAGGGACTGCGAATACATACCCTGTCTACCGACATCATTAAAATCATGTTATGATGATTGTGATGCACAAGTCTTGATTTACTTAAAGTTTTGATATAGAATAATATTATTTTATATAATCAATTAAAAAACTTATAATTTATCTATGTTAAATATTCATATATTTTTCAACATATAAAATGATATGATTTGATTTGATGAGAGAAAAGAGTTTAATCACCTATTAAAATAAAATGAAGGTAAGATAGATTTCTTTAAAAATAATAATTTGTTTATTTATTTAATTGGCTTACTTAAACTTATAAAGTCTAAAACAAGGATGAGGAAGATTGGAATAGTCGTTGTTAAGCTTTTCGGCATGTGTGGTTTCACATTGGTAAAACTTCCTTGTATATTAAGGTCAATTCTTAGTTTACACTTTTAAATATATTAAGGTTAGTAATTTATTATGGGATCACCTCCTCTTATTTATAAATAGGTGTATAATTAAATATTACTTCTTGTTTATTATAGAAATTTAATTTATTGGATTTTTCTTTTGATATATAGTAACATCACCACATATTTATGTTCTTTTCTTTTTTAATGGTTTTTTTATATTCATTTGATTGTGGATGTGTTCATATAAGATAGATTAGGGTTTTTATCATGTAAAACTCTTTAGGCTATAGTCCTTTGTTATTATGAGAGTGTGTGAAGATATTCTACGATCTTATTTTGTACCTCTTTATACTTTGATTAGGTGGACATTTGTTGTATTAGATGGTTTGAAAATTTTATTGTTGATATTTTTCTTTTATTTTTTTGTTGAAATAGTGATATTATTGTTGTTATATAAACACTTAAATCTAGTTACAGGTATTTAACAATGTTAATTTTTTATATATCTTAAATCACTTGACTTCAACTCGAATACATGATTCTTATTTGCTATTTCTTTTAATTTATTTATATATATGTGGGCTTGACCCTTGTATTCATCGTCATTAATACATAAGAATTTTTAAGACAATGCTCAAACCTCTTTATATCGCTCTTAGAGTGCTTTTAACCTCAAGACAGTTATTCCTACTCTTTTGGGACATGTCCACATTAGGAAGATAAATTTGTTGCCACATACTCGACCCTTTAGTGTGGCCTTATGCCTAGATTTTAAACGCCTAGTTTCAAAATTTGAAATATTTTTACGGGTCTTCTCACACATTTTGCAAGGTTAGGTAAATGAAATTATTCAAGGATCACTAAATAAGCAAATCAAAATCTCATTTCAATCGGACTAGATATCTATCACACTACTTCACATTGAACAAATCTAACATATTCTTCCCCAAATCAATATCAATCACTAGAGACAGTCACAAATCAAGTTTGAAGTATTTCAAATCAAATTAAGAGCTAACATTGGCAAGTATGGAAGCCAGATTTATAATTTCAAACATATGGTTAAGGAGCATAATTGTACAATTAATCTAGGTGGGATAAATACACGTAGCTTGATTACTATAAACCTTCTAACATCAAATATTTTTAACCCCACTTATCTCTACCTATTAGGTAGTCATATTTTTTATGTTGGTGCAAGATTTATTAAGGCTCCAAATGCTCTTGCATCACCTTGCAAAGAAAAAATTAGTATAAAGGGTTTACAATCACCTATAAAATACATAACATAGTAGATGCAAAAAGCCTCCATGTAAACCCAAATCCATGGGCACTAATATCTAACTTCATGTAGGTACAAGCAACTAAAATAGGGAAAATGAAAGGTAAAAGGGCCTAGATGCATTCACACCAAGATTCAACTCCAAATGGATCAGATCCATGGCCTTCAAGATCCTACTTTAAATGGGCAAAAACAAGAGAAAACTAGGGTACAGTTCAAAAGGAAGAAGTTGTAGGGGTGAGTAGAGCTCGCTTGTATTTATCATGTTATAATAAATGTAAATAAGGGAATGCCATAGTTGTGGTGGATATAATGGATTATTATTCCAAAATATAATCTCTTGTAAACAACAATGAGAGCTATACAAGGCTAGATTAAAATATGATATAAGTGATATCAAATAGAGTTATGAAAGTTATTAAGGCTTCACCCTTGCATGACATAATCAAGAAGATAAATATTCCAAACAAATAAACAACACCTAAAATTTATGATGTCCAAAATATCTACAAATAGGGCATTCCATTAATGTCCATTATCAACACCAAGGATTCCCTTACATATTTTTTTCTACATATTTGGATGACAAAAATAAAACTATTCATGGGAAATTTCTCTTTTATATGTGATTTAGTCTATTTTGCCATTTTTTTAAGAGAGAAAAAGGTGGAATAAGGTGAGTTTCAGGTGACCTTTTATGTGGCATCTATTTTCACCAATGTTCTAGTTAATAAAATAGTGGATTTGATCAAAGCTTATATGGATGAAGACACTACAAAGTTGTTATTTTTGGTTTTAGATCCAAGTTCTCTTCCCTTGCAAGGGTGTCATTTATTAGCAATAAAAATGAATGTAAATGGGGTTTCCACTATCACAAGTGGTTCCCAACCTCTTGTAGTTTTAAGATATGGATTTACATTATTTTCTACTAAACCTTAAATGGAGGTAGTAGTTTGTTGATAGCACAATTTATTTTGAAAACATGTTAAAAAAACATTAAGTAATTTCATACCCACACTAACATTATGGTGGAAATCATCTAATTCACTAAGGAAATTAAGGAGTATGGGTGTTTTACCTTCGTATATGTTCTCCTCAATTTAAAATTTAATGATTCTCTTGTTAATCAAGAAAAGGGACACACATAGACATATATTTACATGCACCCTCACATCATCATCCAACATAGAAGGTATATGTCTTAGAGACCCTAGGCACTATATAGTTTGTGACAAAAAATACTTGTAAAATAAAATCGAACACTTCAAATTTTTTTTCAATATGAAGGGTTATAAGTGGTGGGGGGGGGGGGGATGTCTACAAAAAATTTTAAACACACTTATCCATGGTCAAACAAGGTGACATAGGGAAGAGAACACATAGTAAGGCCTAATTTAATTTCTACCTTATCTTGAAAGCATATCCAACAAGATATATATAATCTTGAGATTTCATAGCATAAAAACCACTTTCATTGTAAAATTCAAGATGGGAAATATCTAAAACCAACTAAATATTGTATGGAAACAAGTTTGAAAAGTGGGATATAAAAGATTGAGTTCTCATGTGGAGTATGTTATATTGGAGAAGAGGAAGATCCATCTAAGCAAGGTTTAAACAATATGATTCTAACATGTGCCTTAAGAATAAGAATAAATTGGCAATGGAAGAGCAGTCGGTCTACATTAAGGCTGCTTACATTAAGAATGCTAAGGTGGTTGCAATGGAGAATCACTATCCCAATTTTTGATTGAGGGAGACCATGGAGATTTTTAAGCATATTCAACATTTAAATAGGGATGAAGTTTGTGTTTGAGTCATGCTTGGAGACACACCATTAATATATTATCAAAAAAAAAACTTTCATTTTTAAGAAATGATAATTTATTATTTTCAACAAGTTAAGGTAAAATATTTAATTAATATTGTAATAATTCTTTTTAGTAATTTATTTCAACTATTGGAACTCTTCAATAAGAATAATATTAGTAAAACCATAATTAAAAAAAAAAAATTAATTAGTAAGGCATTTGATTTTTATTCACAACTCAAACTCCTTGCTGAAGGAAAACCCCTGCTCAAAATAAACAAGATAAAATATAAATGTCGATCGATTCACAGAAATAAAAAAACACTATAATAATTATAACAAGCACATAAAGAGACTAAGTAAAAGTCATTACACTAGGAGGAGGAGGTGGAGGATCATCCTTGGAAGGTAGAGCATTCCAACATGAAGGCTCTGTCAAGGGAGGATCCAGAGCCACCCATCCATCCATGGGGTCTAGAGGACCCTAATGAGTGGCGTCAATCCTCCTCATTTAATAATGTCAATCTAGTGTTGGTGTCCGAAGTATATATGTATTATGACATAAAATAGATTAAATTAATATTTATTTTCTTAATAGCATGCATGCATAAATTAAAACACACTTGAAGAAATTTAAATTGCATAAAACATACACACTTTTCAAGAAAGGAAACACATTTGCATAATTCAAATTGCAGAAATTAAAACACACATTGTATGAAAGGAAACTAAAAAGCTATTGGTCTATGGATCCAATTGGTTTTCAATTTATATGATATTCTAGGAATAATTAAGAAGTAAAAATAAAACATAAATAACTCTAATTGAGAAAAACATAAATATAAACTAATATTTTTCCTTAGGTTTAATGGACCATTGCTCTTCCTTTAGAAAAAAGATCATAACTAGAAAAATTTAGAAATGCTCAAATATTTTATTCAATTTGATCTTTTTCCAACTTTACAATTACTCCCCATATACCATTCTATGAATGAGTAGGTTGTATTTATAATACTTCTTCAACAACTTCTTGTTTAATAATAACAATTTAACAACTCAGTTTTAGAATTGTTTTTAAAAATCTTAACTAACAAATTATTTTACAACTAATTCATATTTTAGGTTAACCTAACAAATTAGTTTACATCTAATTTTTAATTCAAGTCTAACAAACTAACAAATTAGTTTACAATGAATTTATTATGCTAGGCTAATAAATTCAGTTCATACATTATTTGGAGAATAGTAGTAATCCTTATTTTCCAAGGGAAAAATAGTGAGAAATGCTAGATTCACAAATCCACCATCTTCAAACTTGTTGGAGAGAATCTAAGTGCTTTGTTTTCTTTTCAACAACTTCTGATTTTGTTAGAGAAAATCAATTATGATTTCAATAAATTTGGTTTTCTTCAAACAACTTGATACTAAAACATTCATATTAGTTGAAATATTATAAACATCTTTCCTTATTTTGAAATACCTAGTTTTACAAATACTATAAATAAATTTTATTTTATACTTTTTAAAAATAGGTAGGAACCATTTATAGAGGTCTTTGCTTTCATTTTCTATACCTACGGATTTTTGGAGCTGATTTCTACTAATGTTGATTTTTAGAAATTATTATTTACAGATTTCTATATATAGAAAGACTATAGAACTTAACCTAAAACATTCCTTCATTATTTATTTAGTCTTATAGACCCCAAAATTAATTTTGTGCATTTTTGGGGTCAATTTTGGGCATCTCTGGATCAAGTTTCAAATGCTCATAATGTTTACATACAAACTTAGATTGAGATGATTCTTGTTTTAAACATACTCAATTTTTTGAGAATAATCCAAATATGCAATTAGATTTATTTTATATATATATATTTTAATGTTGTTTTACCTTTTTCCCACAATTTGTCTATTTTAGCCTTACATCTTCATATGCCAAAGCAACATAAAAACCAATACAAAAACACACAAACTATTTAAATTTAATATAAGGTTATTTATATTCCTTGGATGATATTATGTCATTGGTCCATATATATCACGAGTTACTGAGTAAATCTAGAGATGATTTATATAAGTCTCTGAAACTACTGATGATTTTTGGAGTTGCTTCAAGGTTGTCCCTGATTTTGTATTTTAGCACTTCAAACTTTGATATATGTATTGATGACTCATTTTAGTCTGCATAGATAATATTCGACATATATTTTCTAAGTAACTATTAAAAAATACAAATAATGTATACTAATATAAATTATAAATAATATACTAGATATATATCCCATATTTCATTCTAAACAAGCATAAGTTCTTAAAACTACACATAAATCCACTTTAAAACATGATTTATGAAAGAGATAATGGTATTATCTATGATATAAATGAGACATATTATGGTCTCATCAAATCCAAAGAAAAAAAATTGTCTCACCCAACAGTTGGTTGTGCCAAAATTATAGAAGTGCCAAGGCAAGTTGGTGAACCCCATTGAGAAGGACCAAAAACAAATTTATCCCATGATGGTAGAGTAATTCATCTCTTGTTGAGGGGAAGAGTAAAAATGTATTTGATTGCAAGATCAAATCCATAAACATCTGGGTATTAGAGGTGGTAGGCCCTATGTTGGATGATCTAGGGGGAAATGGCTCATGTGCAGAACAAAAACACTCCCTAGTGATCAAATAGCTATTGTAAATGCCTAACATCCATGGAAAATTTATCTACTTAGACTTGAATCTTCATATAGGGTGGGGATAATATAGATACCTTGTTAATAGAGAATTAATAAGATGATTTCTCATTGTTAAATAAAGTATAATTTCTAGCTTTTCATAGTTGAAATAGAATAGTAGCTTTGAATAAATTTCATAAAAAAGTTATAAAAGATGGTCAATTGCATAATTCTTAAGAAGGGCCAAGTGCCATTAGAAAGGTTCATGATGGTATGATTGAAATAAAATGTGCATCTACTATCAAGTAAATTGTGCTTTGGGGCATGTCCAAAAGGTGTACTCAAAAGACTTATGTTTGTGACAGATTGGGAACTTAGTTTGATCAATTTCAAGATGATAAAGACACTCCAAGTAGAAGGCCTTGAAATATGATGTACCAAAGGAAATGGGATAGCTTGGGTTCAATCTTAGCCTTTTAAATTTAGTTGATCCAAGCAAGCCAATGTTTTTCCAATGATATTTAGCATAAGGAGATCAAAATGAAATACAATGATGTAAGAGGGTTTTACAAAACTCATTACTACCAATGACTCTAGCCACCCATTTGGCACATAGTACAACACTCTATCTATAGATGTTAATAATTCACATACTTCCTTGATCATGAGGAAGATAATTAATTCCCTAGGTAATGATGTGTCACCCCTGCATTTATTTGGCATTAGACTAAGTAAACTCTCTGAGAATCTTAGCCAATTTTTCTTAAGATGGTTTAGAGGGGGCCCAATAGGAGGAATGATAAACATGAGTAGCGGTTAGAATAATAATGCACCCCTAGATCTTCCCCAACAAAGAGAGGGGTTTGGTGACCCAATATTCCACCTTTTTATCCTCTTTATTTATGACATGTTGCCATAGATTAGCAGTGGAAATATCAAAGGCAAAGAGAATTTCCAAGAAATTTAATTCTTCCCCTTTGCAAATCCATTTCCACTTATATTGGTCTAGCCAATCTAACATGGGCATCATACACTATCTAAATCATTGAGTTTTACTTCACTGTAAGTTGGAGACAGAAGCTAGGTAAAAAATGTCGAGACACTTCATAGCCTCCTTGAATGATTTTTCTTTCTCTTCAAGAGTGAGGAAAGTATCATCTACAAACTAGATATTGATGAGTTGAGAGGATTAGTTGGGAAGAATAATGCCCTGGTCAAGACCTCACTCATCCCTATGATCCAATAGATATCACAGAGCTTCATCAAATAAGAACCCTTAAATATATCTAACTAAAGTCTTATATGTCTTAATTTATGTTTTCTAGTAAAAACCCTTAAATATATTTAACTGAACTTATCTATTCAATTAACTCTAATTCCTAACCGCATCCACATGTTCAAGCTTATCCAACACTCACAAACTCTTTAATTTTATTTGGGCAACCAATCATAATTTTGTTAATATTTAACACTTTTTGAGTATAGATTTTTTAATTCATGAAGAGGTGGACCCCACACAATTTGTAAGTTATGGTTAAGTTCAGGTACCCCACACCCACTGCACCTAATGAGTCCACTAAAATTTTCATACCCTTCTATTTACATAAAGGAGGATGGTGAAAGCTAGAGTATTTAGAGATGGTACATCGAATGTCAATGATAGTAACACTCCATTTGATCCTAGCTAATTTATTGTTAAACAATCAATAAAGATGGATCAGATTATCATAGTCATGAATGAGACTAGGGATCAAATTATAACACTTGACTAGGTATTTCATGTCTAAGAAGAGGAATAACATCAAGATGTACCTAAGGAGCATCCTACAGAGCAGGAAACCTTAGGATGTTAGACCTTAGGTAGCTATAGAGTTGGCTAGAGACATGAAGAAGGTGAACCCACCTAAGTTCAATGGAACTATTCTGGGTGTCAGAGCTGAGGCATGGTTGACTGATATGGAGAAGTATTTTGAGATTCAAAACTACTCTAAGGTCACTAAGGTAGTATGGGGAGCATACCAGTTGGCTGGTGAGGCAACATCATGGTGGGCCAATAAGAGGTTCAAAATGAACCTTAACTCGACCACCACTACGTGGGATCAATTCTAACTTTATTTAGGGCATGGTGGCTCCCACAACTTTATTTTGATCAAAAGTTCACAGATTTCCAAAATCTTAAGCAAGGAGACTTATCAATGAATTAGTATTGGGAGAAGTTCACCAAAATTTTGAGTATGTACCTTAGTAGCATAGAGATGAAAGGTTCAAGATTAGAAAGTTTATCATGGGATTGAGACCCTAGATTAGGGGAGATGTGGATGTTCATGGACCTTCTACCATGGACCAAGTATTCGAGAAGGTAGTCAAATAGGAATAAAAATTGACGTCTCTTTCATAGGCCAGGGAAAAGTTCCAAAAAAGTTTGGAAATTCCAAATCCTCATTCAAATATAAGAATTGGAAATAGATTAGTGGAGACTCTAGGAAATAGTTCAAAAACTATAATGCCAAATTCAACAACTATTCAAGCAACAAGAAACCAGGCAATGGTTCCAAAGATGGTTTCAAGGGAAACCAACAAAATAATAGGAAAGGACCATTGGGAGGTTATTTCATTTATGGAGATGACCATTATGCTCATGACTGTACTCAATATAAGTCAAAAGGAAAAGGTCTTATTTCTCAATAGGGCAATTTTCAGCATCATATTCATGCAGTAGTTGATAATCATCAAGCCCAATTTCAAGTATTACCCATAGAGCTATCAGGTACTTTGTTTGAACATCAAGTTTCCATTTTGATATATATATGGGTACATAATTTTTTTTATCTCCTATAATTCTTAGTAAGTTAATTATAAGATCTAGAGTAATGGTAAATGCATGGTCAGTACAGTATAGGAATGACTCAAAAGTCATGGTTGACAAGTGCTTAGTTGAAGTAGAGATTAGGTTACCTGAATTTGAAACTATAGTGGATATGTATGTAGCACCACTAGGGTCATATGATTTGATCTTAGGATTAAATTGACTTGTGAAACATAAGGCCAAGCTTGATTGCTACATGAAGAAGCTTTAGTGTCTAGATGATTTTAAAAATTAGACACAAATTTAGGGCAAGAAAAAAGAGTTGAGGTTTAGGCAAATATCTGTAACACAACTCAAGAAGGCTCAAGGAAAAGGGTAACAAACATTTATCATCAATATAAATGAAATTGAGGAACCTAAGGAGACATGTCTCAAAGATTACCCATTTTTTAGAGATTTTCATGATGTGTTTCTCGAAAAATTGCCAGGATTGCCTCTTAGACGTGAGTTTGATTTCACTATCAATATCATACCTGGTTCAGAACCATAGTCTAAGGCACCACACAAGATGACAACCATTAATTTGGTTGAATTGATTGCTCAAATCAAAGAATTATTGTCAAAGGGGTTGATCGGGCCTAGTGTGTCATCATGGGGTGCACTAGTTATCTTTGTCAAGAAAAAAGATGGTACTCTTTGACATTGTATTGACTACAAAATGTTGAACAAGGAAACTATCAAAAATAGGTATTTCCTACCTCGTATAGATGATATGTTCAATCAAATTCAAAGAGCATCGACCTTTTCTAAGATTGATCTTAGAGCAGGATACCATCAACTAAGGATTACAGATAAGGATATTTTAAACATAACATTCAGAACTCGTTATGGGCACTATGAGTTCACAATGTTACCATTTAGGTTAACAAATGATCTATAAGCATTCATGAATCTCATGAACAGTGTATTCAAATATTATCTTGATCATTTCATTTTGGTCTTTCTCAATGACATTCCTATATACTCTAAGAATGAAGAGGATCACCTTCAACATATGGAACTAGTTTTGTAATGGTTGTGAAAGCACAATTTATATGGTAAGTTATCTAAGTATCCATTTTTATAGGAGAGAGTGAAATATTTGGGACATATTATCTCTAAGGATGGTATCTATTGACGCAGTGGATTCCACCCTTGGCAGGAGGCCGAGCTCCTGCCTTCCACACACAACAATGGAAACTCCCCTCTCACCTATGGGACTGGCAAAGCTGGAGGGGAGAGTCTCTAGGTAAGGGCTAGCTCCCTTTGATGCATCTAATTTGTTCCAGTAAGTGCTAACATACATACATACATACATACATACATACATACATACATACATACATACATACATACATACATACATACATACATACATACATATATATATATATATATATATATATATATATATATATATATATATATATATATAATGGGGGGGATGAAAAGGGAGGAAGATTGCAGGAAAACAAATCTACTCTAAAAGGGGTGATGCACCAAAATGATCCGACCTTCTCACACTCACACTTAAAATTAGACAAACACATACACTTCAAACTGGTAGAAGGACCAGGCTGCAAGAAACTTGGCAGGGAGGCTTTAATGGAAAATACAAAAAATAGAGATTCACCAAAGGTGCTGTGAAAGGCACTCTGTATAGTAATTTATTCTATTTTTTCACTTCCAAATACAACTCTCCTTGTCAGCTGTAGAAATGGCACCTTACAGACACCAGGTATGTTGGTGTTGAACCTGTGGAAGCATCAAGAAGCAATGACTAAACACAAACTAACACTCGAACATACACAGAGATATCTAACCAGGATAGAGGTAAAAAATGTGTTTATTGATTCAGGTGAAAATTTTCCAGGGCTACGCCTTACAAATGTGGAAGATCCTTTTTCAAATGACAAGTCTCCAATATATAGAGGAATAAAGGAGGCCTTTTGGTGCCCTTTTTACAAGTGACCCATGTGCCTTATGAGCATTGGGAAATGCAGGCTGCTTAAACATAAATGTTGTGTCATCCATGGCTCTGACTTCAGGCATTTTTTGACACAGGCCGCACCATTTCCCCATTAACCAAGATTGTTCCTTGAATGCACCTACGCAATTTGTCTGCTCATAAATGTGAAATGAAGAAAATGGGTCGCACGATTGGCTGTTCGCACCTTCTAATGGTCAATTCGCAAACACTGTTTCACCTGCTAGATTAATTTCTTGAATCGACGCCTCCCTTCGCCACTTAGACTATTTGCCTGCTCCTACACTTGGCACTTTTGTCTTTTTTGGCCCTCGGGCTATCTCTGGTGGGTCGCTGCATTTCTTGGGCTCCTTTCATTGCTGGCACTTGGGCATTTAAAAAGCAATAGCCTTTTTATTGGCTTAAATTTGACATTTGCGCACCCGTCATCGCTTGAAAACCAATGGCTAATTCACCCTCTTAAAGTTGACGGCTTTCAAGACGTCACTGTCCTTGGCTATTTCCTTCAGGTTTTCCTGCTTAGCACCTTCCCGAAGGGGAGGTGACCCTTCGGCCTTTGGAAAGTGCCCCTTTATTTTGGCCAAGAGTCCCCCACAAGGGCACATGCCATTCGGGTCCTTCGGCTCTTTGGCAGGTCTCTGCATTGTTTTGGACTTTTTCCCACAGACAAGAAGTCTGTGGGAATTGGCCGTCTCCAAATTTCTGCGCTTTAGTCTTCGCTTTAGTCTTTTGGGCAGCCCCTCCAAATTCTATGGGCTTTCCTCCTTTGTGGCCTCTTTGAAGTGCCTTTGCCCTCCGCAAGGGCTTATTGAACCTGGACTTCCCTTCGTAAGGGCTCTTGCCCTTTGGCTTTGGGGGGCACCTCGTTGAGCTGACCCTTTAAACCAATCGCATTGAACTGGGTGTTGAACTGGTTCAATGGTTCAATGCTGTGTGCTGAGCCGATTGGACCAAGCCTTTGAACTTTTCTCGCTCACTTTAGCTATTGCACATGTGTGTTGAACTGGGGCACTAAACCAAGTGATTGAACCAACGCGTTGAACCAAGCGATTGAATTGATTCAACGGTTCAATGCTATGCACTAATTGTTGAGCCAAGGCCATTGAACTCTTTGTTGAACTAAAGCGATGAACTTGAAGATTGAACCCAGGCTTGAAGTTGAAGCGATAGACTTGAAATGATGAGCCAAGGCTTGAAATAAGGCCGATTGAACTGTCGATTGAATTAAACCATTGAACCAATCTGTTGAACTTTTCCAATTAAACTCTGTGTTGAACCAAAGCTTTGAATCAAAGTTGATTGAACTGTCGATTGAATTAAACCATTGAACCAGTCTGTTGAACTTTGATGATTGAACTCTGCGTTGAACCAAAGCTTTAAATCAAAGCTGATTGAACTGTCGATTGAACTAAGGCTGTGAACTGAAGCGATGGTTCAATGGTTCAAAGATGCCAACCTTCCTTGCAAATTTTCTTTAGACGAAGGCCCAAAAGAGCCTTGTAAACCCCATCACTTTTTGAACTGATTTCTCATCTACCAAGGATTTCACCTACTGAGTTTGTAGAAAACCAAGCTCTACAGAGTTCGTAGAAATGGACCTGCAGAGTCCGCAGAAATTCTTGGACTTGTGCACAATCAAAAAATGAATTGGCCTTAAATAGCAGGGGAAGAAGGGGACCGATTTTTTGCCCTGTTGGGCAAAAAATGGTCAACAAATTGGTGACTCCCAGGGGAAGCATGCCTGCTATGCTTAGAAACTAGTTGCCTTAAAAATCCATTGGGCACGGGGTCAGACTGCAACTTTAAAATCAACAACAGCCCCAATAAATTTTAGAATCAATCACAAAGATTTACCTCAAAGGAAATGAAAACACACATAAAGCTCAGAAAACTACTTGTGCAAACAACACTTAGGGAAAACAGGGAAAGAAAACTGAAAGCAACCTACTATATATAGCTAACCAAGTATTTTTGATTCCCTCCTGGATCAAAAGGAAAACTTCTAATATCTCCTTCATCTAACACACCCACTATCGATAATGGATCCCATAAGTAAATATTTATGTGCAGCTCCTTCACTCAGTCTACCATGTTGATTTGAGGATTACTTCCTTCCATTTTTTCATTGGGGTCACTTGCAGCCTTTTGAGGCATAGGCCAGGGAGCTGAATGTACGACTGGCGACCTAAAATTTGGGAATTTTTGGTTCACCTGTGGTGGAAGAGATGGTGTGGACATTTGAACAACTACTCGAGTTTCTTCCATAGCTCTCCCTTTGGATCTTGTGTTGGCTGCAACACAGTCAGCCTGATTGTCTACAGTACCCACATAATTGATCACACATAACTCACCTTCCATGTGGTTCATAAGAGTAGAGTCAGACTAACTTTGACTGTTGCTTATGCTGGGTTGCATTGGAGCTTCGAAGACCTGGGGGTGAGTGGCTGGATGATCGTCTTGCGCATTTGGGTAATAACCCATCATCTCATTCGTATAAACGGCCTGCTCCTGACCATATCCCATGGTTGAACAACTTGGGTGTTCCTGCACCTGATTGTTTTGAACGGGCACCATAGCTTTAGATGATGAAGGGCACCAGGTTTGTAGCCTTGGAAAGGTCTGGTCTGAGTAAGCTAACCCTGTCCTTGACTATAATTTTGGAAAGGGGGTTTTGGAGCTTGATCGTACTGCTGGTATCCTTGGTTTGGTCTGTTGCTTTGAGCTTGCTGCATTTTAAGAGCTACAAGTTCATTCGACATACTCTGCAATAGACTCTTAACTTCATGAAGCTCATTGGATGGAGCAGCAACTGGTTTCTCTATGCTAGGCAGACGAGCTAATGTGGGAGCAACTACCTGAATTGGATGTAGAATTTTTGGGAAAAGTGGCATATGGGGTCTAGGGGCTACTTTTCCAGCCTGTACTAAGCAATTTTTATCTACTATGGCTACGTCATAGGCAGTAAGAAGCACATGCCCTCCCATGGATTGTATCATCACAACAATATAACTGTTTAATGCTTTCAACTAATACAAGAAAGCATAGCTAGCAGTCAGTCTTACCAGAACAGGGATTCTATCTCAAGTCTTTTGAAATTGCGTGTTGAAATCTTGCATATATTCATGTGGGGCTCTTTTTATGGTCATCAGTGGCTCAGCAAGCGAGAGATCATCGCTCTTTTCCCCAAAATAGTGTCAACTGAGTACCCAATTCATTCCAAGAATGGATTGAATTTGCAGGCAAAGTTCCATACCAGTCAAGAGCTTTGTCCTTGAAAGACAATGTCAGCAATCTAATTGCAATATTTTCCTTAGTGACACTGTGAATATTTTAAAAGTTAGCAATATTCCTAATGTGCTCGATGATTGTAATGGGCCCCTCTCCATCGAAAGAAGGCACATTTTTGAGAGTTGCTCCTGGGATTGGGTCATAACGCTGGAGGTTCAAGGGACTCTGACCATAAAAGCTCACAAAGGGTAATGCCGTAGTAATAAGGGGATTCAAATGGGGTACTTCTCCTATGAAGGAAGCACCTGTAGTCAGACTGGGAAGATGACTCGCTAAATAAGGATGAGTCCCTTTGAACCTTAGTTGCTTTGTTGAGTTGAGAGGTAGTTCAATGAATTCAAAAGGGACACCCTTATTAGCAGATCGTGTGGTGACTTTAGGCATAGGAAGTTAAAATTGGTCTTTGATTGGAAAATTGAAGCTCTTACCAGTGGAGTCGCTAGATGCTGAAAATATTTGATTTGCTGTAATAGGACCAACATCAATCCTGAAACCTTACTGAGTGTAAGACTATGTCCCACCGGGTGTGCCAAAAATTGTTAACGTAGTGGATTGCACCCTTGGTAGGAGGCCGAGCTCCTACCTTCCACACGCAACAATGGAAACTCCCCTCTTGCCTATGGGACCGAAAAAGTTGGAGGGGAGAGTCTCTAGGTAAGGGCTAGCTCCCTTTGATGCATCTGATTTGTTCTAATAAGTGCTAACATATATATATATATATATATATATATATATATATATATATATATATATATATATATATATGGGGGGGATGAAAAGGGAGGAAGATTGTAGGAAAAAAAATCTACTTTAAAAGGGGTGATGCACCAAAATGATTCGACCTTCTCACACTCACACTTAAAATCAGACAAACACATACATACACTTCAAACTGGCAGAAGGACCAGGCTGCAAGAAACTTGGTAGGAAGGCTTTAAAGGAAAATACAAAAAATAGAGATTCACCAAAGGTGCTGTGAAAGGCACTCTGTATAGTAATTTCTTCTATTTCTACAATTCCAAATATAGCTCTCCTTATCAGCTGCAGAAATGGCACCTTATAGACACCAGGTATGTTGGTGTTAAACTTGTGGAAGCATCAAGAAGCAATGACTAAACACAAACTAACACTCAGACATACACAGAGATATCTAATCAGGATAGAGGTAAAAAATGTGTTTATTGATTCAGGTGAAAATTTGCTAGGGCTATGCCTTACAAATGTGGAAGATCCTTTTTCAAATGACAAGTCTCCAATATATAGAAGAAGAAAGGAGGCCTTTTGGTGCCCTTTTTACAAGTGACCCATGTGCCTTACGAGCATTGGGAAATGCAGGCCGCTTAAATATAAATGTTGTGTCGACCCTAGCTTTGACTTCAGGCATTTTTTGACACAAGCCACGCTGTTTCCCCATTAATCGAGATTGCTCCTTGAATGCACCTACACAATTTGTTTGCTCATAAATGTGAATGAATAAAACGGGTTGCACGGTTGGCCGTTTGCACCTTCTAATGGTCAATTCACAAACATTGTTTCACCTGCTAGAGTAATTTCTTGAATCGGTGCCTCCCTTCGCCACTTAGACTATCTGCTTGCTCATACACTTGGCACTTTTGTCTTTTTTGGCCCTCAGGCTATCTCTGGGCGGGTCACTGCATTCCTTGGGCTCCTTTCATGGCTAGCGCTTGGGCATTTAAAACATAATGACCTTTTTAATGGCTTAAATTTGACATTCGTGCACCCGTCATCACTTGAAAACCAACGGCTAATTCACCCTCTTAAAGTTGACAGCTTCTGGGACGTCACCGTCTTTGGCTATTTCCTTTGGGTTTTCCTACTTAGCACCTTCTCGAAGGGAGGTGGCCCTTCAGCCTTTGGAAAGTGCCCCTTTATTTTGGCCAAGAGTCCCCCGCAAGGGCACATGCCCTTCGAGTCCTTTGGCTCTTTAGAGGGTCTCTGCATTGTTTTGGACTTTTTCCTGTGGACAAAAAGTCTGCGGGAATTGGCCGTCTCCAAATTTCTGTGCTTTAGTCTTTGCTTTAGTCTTTCAGGTAGCCCTTCCAAATTCTGTGGGATTTCCTCCTTTATGGCCTCTTTGAAGTGCCTTTGCCCTCCACAAGGGCTTATTGAACATGGACTTCCCTCCACAAGGGCTCCTGCCCTTCGACTTTGGGGGGCACCTCATTGAACTAACCCTTTGAACTAATCACGTTGAACTGGGTGTTGAACCGGTTCAACGGTTCAACGCTGCACGTTGATCCGATTGGACCAAGCCTTTGAACTTTTCTCGCTTGCCTTAGTTATTGCACCTGTGCATTGAACTGGGGCACTGAACCAAGTGATTAAACCAATGCGTTGAACCAAGCGATTGAATCGATTCAACAGATCAATGCTGCACACTGATTCTTGAGCCAAGGCCATTGAACTCTTTGTTAAACCAAAGCGATGAACTTGAAGATTGAACCCAGGCTTGAAGTCGAAGCGATAGACTTGAAATGATGTGCCAAGGTCTAAAACAAGGCCGATTGAACTACCGATTGAATTAAACCATTAAACTAGTCTGTTGGACTTTGCTGATTGAACTCTGCGTTGAACCAAAGCTTTGAATCAAAGCTAATTAAATTAAACCATATAACCAGTTTGTTGAACTTTGCCGATTGAACTCTGCGTTGAACCAAAGCTTTGAATCAAAGCCGATTGAACTACCGATTGAACCAAGGCTGTGAACTGAAGCGATGGTTCAATGGTTCGAAGATGCCAACCTTCCTTGCAAAATTTCTTCAGACGAAGGCCCAAAAGAGCCTTGTAAACCCCAACACTTTCTGAACTGATTTCTCATATGCCAAGGATTTCACCTGCTGAGTCTATAGAAAACCAAGCTTTGTAGAGTCTGTAGAAATAGACCTGCAGAGTCCGTAGAAATTCCTGGACTTGTGCAAAATCAAAAAATGAATTGGCCTTAAATAACAGGGGAAGAAGGGGACTAATTTTTTACCCTGTTGGGTAAAAAATGGTCAACAGTATCTTAGTAGATTCAACAAAGATAAGAGCCATTATGGAATGGCTGGTGCCAAAGAATGTGCATGAGGTAAGAAGTTTTATGGGATTAGTAGGCTATTATAATAAGTTCGATCCAAATTTTTCTAAGATAGCTAATCCAATTACTTCTTTGCAATGTAAGAGCCAAAGTTTTTTCTCGTCAGAGAAGTGCGAAGTAGCTTTTTAGGAATTGAAAAGAAAGCTTACTTCAATACTAGTGTTAAGATTTTTTGACCCCAATGGTCAATTTTTAGTGGTGATAAATGCATCAAGGGATGGAATAGGAGTATTAATTATGCAAGATGGTGCATTAGTGGCTTATGAATTAAGGAAGCTAAAGCCTTTTGAGATGAACTATGCTCCTTATGACCTAAAACTTGCAACAATTGTGCATGCTTTATAGTGTGGTGGCATTACTTATTGGGAAAACCATTTGAGATTAAGATGAATAACTTAGAACTCAAGTACATCTTCACCCAACCAAATTTGAATGCTCATTAAAGACACTGGCTTGAGTTCTTGTCTAATTATGATTTCAACATCAGTTATATCAAATGCAAGGAAAATAGAGTAGTTGATGCCTTATGTCATAGAAGGTACGTAATAATCATAACTACTATCAAGAGTACTTTCAAGGATTGAGTGATTAAATTCTCTTTAAGAGATGAATTCTATGATCAAGATAGAAAATTATTGTCTGAGAATGCTCAAAATCCTTGGTATCAAGGATTTAGATGGGAGAGTGTTGGTCTATTGTGTTATAACAAAAGGATGTATGTGTTAGATTGATAGAATTTGTAGAGCACACTGCTAAAATAATTACACAATTTCCCATATTTGGGACATACAGGAGTAATCACGCTCATGGAAAAGCATATAAATCTATATTTCTAGAAGGGAATGAATAAATATTTAGCAGACTATGTGTCACATTATCTGGAATGTCAGGGAGTGAAAGTTGAGCATGTGCATCTGACTGGGTTGTTATATCCACATGATATACTAGAATGGAAGTGGTAGGTGATTACTATGGAATTTGTCCAAGGTTTATCAATGCCATGAAATAGGCATGATATGATCTTGGTAATAGTTGACAAACTAACGAAAGTGGCTCATTTTATACCATGAAATTTGATAGATGATGCACCTACTCTTGTGAAGAGGTTCATAAAATAAGTTTATAGGTTGCATGGATTTATAGAGGATATCATTTTGAATCATGATCTAAATATGACTTCTAAATTTTGGGTAACTCTCAATTTAGCTTTGGGCATGCAACTAAATTTTAGCACTGCATATCACCCAAAAACTGACGGATAGATTAAGAGATTTAATTAGCTGTTAGAGGATTTTATTCGTATGTATTACATGGATCAAAAATACAAGTGGGAAGATTATATTATGTTGGTTGAGTTTGATTAAAAAAAATCATACTAATCATCTTTGAATATGGCACCATTTTGGGCACTATATGGAAGAAGGTGCAAGACAGTAATTAGTTGGGACAAGTTAAAAGATAGGGTAGTCTTTGGCCCTGAGATGCTTTCATAAATGGAAGAGCAAGTTAGGTTAATCAGGCAGAGATTTTTTGAGACCAATGGTAGATGGAAGAGTTATGTTGATTTGACGAGGATAGGATCTAAAATTATATGGAGGTTTCTACTCCATTCCTTGTTTATGTGGTAAGCAATATATAGGAGAGATAGGAAGGTCAGTACAAATCTGATTATTAGAACATGGTAGAGACAATTTGCAAGAATGAAATGAGAAATAGGTATTAATTGAACACTCTTTTAATTTTAAGAACCACATTTTCATTGAAGATACAAAATTAATTGCTAAGGTGGACCACTAGAAAGAATGTAAAATAAGAGAAATAATTGAAATAGAAAAGACTCCTAAAAAGTTGATTAAAGATGATAGGTTTATTTTAAGTAAATCATGGAAACCTATAATACAATTAATGAAAAAATAATAATTTAGGGGTAGGAATATGGAAAGTTGAGCATTGATGAAGATCTTATTTATATTGTAACCTCTCTTTGTGGAAATAAAACATTTTTATCCTAATGATGGGATCCCTAGAAGGACCCAAAACATCGAGTTTTATAAATTTTTGTACAGTGTTTCTAAAAATTTCTTTTCAAAATCAATTGCGTTGTTGAAGCCTAAGATACTCAATCCTTTCCCTCCATGGAAAGGTATTATTCAATGAGGTAAGACTTTTTGAAGTTTTATGGTTAAAAATTTCCTAGAGGATTTCATATCTTACTTTTTAAAAAAGGTGTAGAGATAGCAATATTTCTCCCAGATTTGTAGAAATAAAACATCATTTATGCAGAAATGACAATGATTATATTTTTACAAAATTGATCATTGCTCTGGTTAAATTAGAAATTAAACATGCTAAAAAATAGCTAGATAAATTGTCTTATAAGATTTTGAAACTACATTTAAAATTATCTACAGTGATGGATGCCAAAATGTGGTCCAAAATTGAGGTGATTTTCTATTTAAAATCAGACAAACAAAGGCATTTTAGCGATGAAAAACACAACAAATTTTTTGAATTTATTAAAAAGGAACACTAGTGTGATTTTGATGGGAAAAAGGCAAAATCCTAGTTTGATTTCAAGGAATTAGCCCACGTAAGAGGATACAAAGTAGAAGATAACTTGCATATCATCGACGCAAACCAAACAAAGGTGTTAAAAATTTAAGAAGAAGAAGGTACAATGTGTGGGAATTCCTATAGTCATATAAGGTTGGTGCATGAAGGGGAAGAGCAGTTAGGAGTTACACAGGGAGTAGAAGAAATGAACAACAATAGCCTAGAGATAAGTAACAGAGATTCACATGGAATATTAGTAGGAAGCATTTGTAATATTTTATATATCAATCTGAATGAACACATGGTTAAATTCTTGAATAGAGGACTAGGATTTACAGTCATGCCATCCAGAATTCTACACAAAGACATCATTGGCAACATTGAAGCCAAATTCATGGGCCTAAAAACTAAGGATGATGAGGAGATGAGGATGTAATGCTCCCGCACTCTAAATAAAGCCAAGCCACTAGAAAGTAATATCAATAAGGAAGAAGTAACAACATTCAAAGAACTAAAGAAGAATTAAAATATAGTGATTATCAAAGCAGACAAAGTAAATGCAATTATCATTTTAAACAAAGATGACTAAAACAAAAAAATGTAAGAGCATCTCAATGAGATCAAAATTTATAAAAGAATCCTTAAAAATCCCATGGAAAAAGTGATGAGTGAGGTAAAAAAGAAAATCAAAGACTCTTTTTTCATAGATGTTATAAAGAAGAAAATCATGCCCAATGCTCCCATTATCCCTCGAATATATGGAGCTCCGAAAATACATAAACAAAGGAACTCATTGAGACCAATAGTTGATATGAGAGGATCACCAACTTGCAATTTAGCATCCTTTTTATCCAAAAAGTTAAAAATCTTGGTGGAACACATGAACTCCTTTGTAAAAGATTTAGCTCAGTTTGTAACAAAGATCAAAGAAGAGAAGGTAATAGATAAAGACATCCTAGTAAGTTTTGATGTAGTTTAATTATTTACAAAAATTTTGATTGCAGAAGTTATTAAAATAGTTGGAGAAAGAACCTCATGTGAAATTAAAACATTGGTTCAATTTTGCCTTGAATCTACATTTTTTACATTTAAAGGAGAATACTTTGAAAAATTGAAAGGTGTGGCCATGGGATCCCCTATGCTCGGTAGTAGCTAACATGTTTATGGAGAAGTTTGAAAAATAATATCTTCATTCTACCCTACAAAAACCAAGATGGTGGCTCAGATTCGTAGATGATACCAATGTACGTTGGCCATATGGTAAAGAGAATATTGAACATTTTCTTCACCATCTCAATTGTAGATTAGAACATATCCAGTTTATAATGGAGGTAGAGGAAGAAATACATCTTCTGTTCTTTGATGTACTAGTGTCTAGGAGAATCTATGGGTCCTTATCACATCAGGTATATAGGACGAAGACATACAAATCTCTATTTGGGAAATAATTCATACAACCATCCCACCTAAAAAATGGCATTTTTTAATACTTTAGCAATAAGAACTATGAGAGTGTTAGACAAAGACCATTTGGAACAAGAATTAGAGTGTTTAAAAAAGGTCTTTCAAGCTAATGGATATGGGGACAAACAAATACAAAATTCATTCAAACATGCCATTATGCAAGAAGGTAAAAGAAAAAATAATGAAGAAAATGAGAATTATCAAATAAATCACACGATAAAACTACCTTAAATACAAGGGGTCATGGATAAAATTGCAAGAACTTTAGCAAAAATGGATGTCAAGGTAGTATTCACCCCTCTTGAAACTTTAAAAAATATCCTTCGTATAGCAAAAGACCCACATGATCCAAAATTATATGGAGGTGTCTACTCCATTCCTTGTTCATGCCATAAGCAATATATAGGAGAGATGAGAAGGTCAGTACAAATCTAACTAAAATAACATAGCAGAGACATTTTATTGGAATGAATCAAGAAATTGGCATTGGTAGAGCACTCTTTTAATTTTAAGCACCACCTTTGCATTGAAGATACAAAACTAATTGCTAAGGTGGATTACTGGAAAGAATGCAGAATAAGGGAAGCAATTGAAATAAAAAAGACTTATCAAAATTTGAATAAAGATGATGGGCTTATTTTAAGTAAATCATAGAAACCTCTAATATAATTATTGAAAAAATAATAATTTAGGGGTAGTAATATGGAAAGTCAAGCATTGATGAAGATCTTCTTTATATTATAACTTATCTTTATGGAAATAAAACATTTTTCTCCTAATGATGGGTTCCATAAAAGGACCCAAAATGTCGGGTTTTACAAATTCTTGTGTAGTGTTTCCAGAATTTGTTTTTCCAAATAACTTTTGCTGCTAGAGCCTAAGATAGTCAATCATTTTGGTGTCATGGTTTGGTTTTGTATGTCATATCAAGGTTGAAACAAGGTCTTATTAGGATGATAGAGTCCATGTGTGTGTATGACCCAACTAGTTTCATGCCATGATCTTTATAGAGGTCTTTTGCAATATAGTTTAACATTGTTTAAGGTAATTTTGAAGAAAATAAGGCATTTTCAAAAGCTAAGGTAAAGTGTTTTCTTGTGTTTTGTACTTGTCTAAGGCATACCTAATGCAAATCCTTAATGGAGGTCATTATATTGTCTCAATCCAACATGATTCAAATGTGGTAGAGTCGACCCAAGGTCAAAAGGTGGTCAATACATTTGCACACACTTATCCAAGTCTTTTGAGTTAGTTTCAACATGAAAGTGGCAGTTACAAGAGTCTTACATAGACTATTAAGGAAAAATAACATCATTTTGAAAGGTGATCATGTTGTTCCAAGGTGAATTGAGGCCCACCACAACTTCCTTCAACCTTCTCAGGCCCAAATCATGCTTATATAATGTTTACAGGACCAAAATAGGGCAAAAACATTTTCCACTTTTCTTCTCCAGTTTCAATTTTTTAAATTTCAAATGAACCAAAGTCCTCTTAAAGATGGCTTTCTATCCTCATATAGACTAAAATAATTTCTCTACAATCCAATATGAAGTTAACATGTGTCTCTTCTCATCCCTTGGCTCATCATCAACAAGTCTTCCATCTTTGTAATTTCACTTACAAGCCCATGTGGGCAAGTAAGCAAGTGCATATCTCATAAATGAACCCATTATTGCATGCCATAAATGGCACTTGGGCTACCTCAAAATTCCTCTGTGACTCCTAAAAATAATATCCAACATTCTTAATGGTCTAAAGGCATAAAAATCAACAAAAATATCTATAAACTACTTTATGTCACTCTATAAAGTTGGCTCTACCATTCCATCCAATTTTTGAGTCAGAGCGGGACACTTAAGTGGCTTACAAAACACTTTGTGAATGAAATCAATATTAAAGATAGATCTTAAGGTTAAGTATGAAATGTGTGAATAGTATCTAAGGGAGGGGGGTAGTATAGTGTTAAAAGGGTTAAGGAAGTCTACACTTTTGACTAGGTCCACAAATGATACAAGGAGTTGTTTGGATCCTAAAAGGGTGAAGTAGATATGTCACCACTCTACCCATGATGTGCTCATGCTTGACATAGTCTTACCTCTCTTGTTGGCTTCCCCTATCACCCACATAAAATTTTGCACATAAAATGCCCTACATTAGACAGTCGAAGTTGCAAAATATAAAGAAAACAAGTGATCTCAATCCACACAACAAGCACGTAACATATCTAAGGCATCACATATCAATGGTAATAAACTAATAAAAATCATCTAAAAACTTGTATAATTTACATATATGTGCTTAAGAACAATAGCTCTAGTGGTACAAAATCAATATGCATCATAATGAACAATCAAATGGCATAAGTAAAATGATATCATAATGCATAGTATAATCATCTAATCTAAGCTTATAATTATTCTTGCATAAGTAAAACATGAAAATCTCATAATATATAGAATATATGTCTTAAGCACAAGGGACCAATAAATTTTTTGGCTCAATAATAAATAAGGTATGTCCTAGCATGACTATGTACCATGCTAAATGTCTAAATTAAGCACTGTGAAAATAGGTGTCTCACATTTATGACTAGTATAGATAGTGACCTCAAAGAAGGAATTCATAAGATGATAAATAGGGTTGATGCTTACCTCAAAAACAAAATCATCTTTGTTATTCTTCATTGGTTCTGATGAAGTAAATAATGTATTACCCTCATCGTCTGACTCAATACTTTAAAACTAAAAAAGGATTAAGGCTTAACCCTACTTTATCTTTTTCCTTCCCTTTAAATTCAAGCTTAATATTTTTATATTCCTTTCTACTAGCTACCTAAAATTCCTCCTTTTTAGTGGTTGTATCCAGGAGGAAATCTTGAGCTAAATGAGCATGGTTATGGCACATCAGACACCATAAATGTAGGTTTTCTTAATCTTGTGTTATTCAAATAACTTTCCCTCTAGAGATTTTAATCATACCCTTCTAGGAAGAGGTTTGATTGTATCCATTTGAATACGATTTTTTTCATAAGCAATAGACCTTTTGTTATGAGTTTGAGAAGATATGCAAAGCATTTTCCTGACAGATTTTTCAATCCTTGAAAGAATGGCTTCTATCCACAAATATGTTGGGAGGATGACCAATATTACCCATATTGGAGCTACCTTGGGATCTTTTTGTGAAATTTCAATGATATGGCTCCATAGTGCCCTGAATAACCCTAATCTACCTTAAAACAAGGTCTATTTTTAAATAGATTAGCTCGATCTTCTTTTGTTGTAGAAATAGGAATGAAGAAGCCTCTTGTACCAGTGCATAAATTCACACACCATTTTATCTTCTAGTGATCCATAACCCAAGTTTGCATCTCATTTTCATGAGGCCCAGCTCATAAATTTGTAGATCAAAACCTTTTTCATTAGGGAAATCATTTCTTGCTCAATCTCATTATGTTCAATGAACAATAAGCTCTTTTTTGACCACTTTGTTGTACATCTATTTCATCTAGAGGATATCATTACTCATACTATTAATATGAGATCTTAAATATAAAAGAATCCTTACATTTTTTGTGCACTTGTTATGGTTGTTTGTTGCGTCTACCTTGAGGTTTTGCCTATCAATGGTTGTCTTCAATATTTGCATCTATATCCATTCTCCTAATTCTCATTTATTTTTTCGAATCCCAGTGATAACATGTTAAAGCTATCGATAGGCCCTATTCCTATTCCTAGTGGTTGAAAGGACGTGTCCTACAACACCTAAAGAGTCAAATGTAATAAGTAGCAATGATTATGGGAGAAGGGGATATGTTTGATCGTCGATGCTATTTGTCATGAATTTTTTGATGACAATTATTTATTCAACATTTTCTTTCAAATGTTAGTATAATTCATTTTAAAAGGAATAAATATTAGAAATATTATAAACCTTTCTAGTTTTCAATGTTTAATTTAAAATTTCCCTTTCATCTAGTATGATTTTTTTGTTTTAAATGATTATATTTTATAGAAAAAATTAAAATACAATCATAAGGCTATCAAATTTAGTATTATTGGAAAGTTGATAAAATATGAAACTATAAAAAATATTTAATATTTTTTTACTAAAATTATATAATATTTAAAAAATATTAAAAATTCATGTCTTAATTCTTAATAGAAGAATGATAATTTATGTTGTAGGAAGACACTGACAGTTGGGAGGTTACAAATTAATGTGATATTGATTGAAGGAAATGATCCATTCTTTATTTATTGATATACAAAAGCATATATAAAAAGTCATCTATTTATAAAGTTTTTTTTCCCTTTACACTTGAAAAACAAACTATCACTCTTTAATAGTCCATAATGTTTCATGTCAAGGATGCACGCCCATTCCAAATGTCAATATCATATTTTAAAAAATGCAACAATAATATTTTATGATATTCATCATTTCATATAATCCCTCTTTTAATGTCAAGGATAAAAATGTTTATAATGAAACTTTGATCCTTATTTAGACAAATAAATACCCACTTCTATTGCAAAGTGATTGCAAACTGCCCTACCAAGGATGTCAAAGCTTGATCATAAGACTTTTTATACAAATAACCAAGGACCAAGGAGTCAACAAGTGAGGGAGCTGTCGATATCTGCAATATATCCACCCCAAACAACATCAATGGAGATTCTTTACCAAATCAATGAAACGGATTTAATAGGCTTGCATCCATGAAAATATGCATTTCTTCTAACCCAATCCAAAGGTAGCTTCAAAAATTACTTGCAATGATAGCGCCCCATCGACAAAGCCTAGAATCATTTCCCAAAATCAAGCCTAGGAAACATCAGAGGCATCCCCGGGAATGTTGATCTTCATCGAAAATGAAAATTGTATTGAAAAGCACTGCCAATAATGACATTTGTTGTTCTTGAAGAATGGCGTTCAAAAATATTTAATTCCTCTCTCATTTTCTCACACACATGGTAAATATTTCTGACGTTACAGTTCACTATAATTTTCTGAAACAGAAAAAAACAACCAAAGACCTAGTTTTTGTGGGAAAATCGCTCATGCTACATATTCACAAGGGAAATGTGATCTTTCTTGTACTACGTACAAAAAATTGTGGGTTTCATTTAACGGTGTCTGTCAATTCACAGTAACAGAAAAAAAATTTACACTAACGTCTGATTCATAGCAACGAAAAAACACCATCTCAAAATAAATAAGATAAAATATAAATGTCTGTTGATTCATAGCAACAAAAAAACACTACAACAATTATAAAAAGCACATAAAGAGACTAAGTACAAGTCGTTACATTAGGAGGATGAGGTGGAGGATCATCCTTGGGTGGCAGAGCATTTCAACATGGAGGATCCATAACCATGGATCCATCTATGGGGTGTAGACGACTTTGATGAGTATTGTCAATCCTCTTCATTTAATAATGTCAATCAAATGTTGGTATCCAAAGTATATCTCTATCAGGATGAAAAATACACTCAAGTAATAGTTATTTTCTTAATAGCATATGTACATAAATTAAAACACACTTGCAGAAATTTAAATTGCATAAAACATACATGTTTTTAAGGAAAGGAAACACTTGCATAATTGAAATTGCAGAAATTGAAACACACCTTATATGAAAAGAAATTAAACAACTATTGGTCTATGGATCCAATTAAATTTAAATCTATATGATATTCTAGGAATAATTAAGAAGTAAAAATAAAACATAAATATAAACTAATATTTTTCCTTAGATTTAGTGGACCGTTGATCTTCTTTTAGAAAAAAGATCAAAAGTAGAAACTGTGAATGAGAAGGTTGTATTTATAATACTTCTTCAACAACTTCTTATTTAATAATAACTTAACAAATCATTTTAGAATTGTATTTTACAATTTTAACTAAAAAATCATTTTACAACTAATCCTTATTTTAGGTTAAATTAACAAATTAGTTTACAGCTAATTCTTTATTCGAAGCTAAAAAACTAACAAATTAGTTTTTAGTGAATTTGTTATTCTAGGCTAACAAATTCAGTGCATACATTATTTGAAAAATAGTAGAAGTCCTCATTTTCCAAGGAAAAAATAGTGAGAAATATTGGATTCACAAATCCACCATCTTCAAACTTGTTGGAGAGAATCTAAGTGCTTTGTTTTATTTTCAACAACCTCTGATTTTGTTGGAGAAAATCAATCGTGATTTCAACAAATTTGGTTTTCATCAAACAACTTGATATTAAAATATTCATATCAGTTGAAATATTATAAACATCTTTCCTTATTTAAAAATACTTACTTTTACAAATACTATATATAAATTTCATTTTATACTTTTTAAAAATAGGCAGGAACTATTTATAGAGGTCTTTGCTTTCATGTTTTTAAATCTACAGATTTCTAGAGCTGATTTCTGTTGATGTTTATTTTTAGAAATTATTATTTATATATTTTATATATATAGAAAGACTATAGAATTTAACCTAAAACATTCCTTCATTATTTATTTAGTCTTCTAGACCCCAAAATTAATTTTGTGCATTTTTGGGGTCAATTTTGTGCATCTCTGAATCAAGTTTCAAATACTCATAAGTTTTACATACAGACTCAGATTGAGATGATTTTTGTTTTAAACATACTCAAATTTTAAAAAATAATCTAAATATGCAATCAACTTTAGGTTTTAATATTTTATTAATGTTGTTTTAATTTATTCCCACAATTTGTCTATTTTAGACTTACATCTTCATATGCCAAAGCAACATAAAAACCAACACAAAAACACACAAATTATTTTTAGTTGATGTAAGGTTATTTATATTCCTTGGATGTTCTTATGTCATTGGTCCATATGTCTCAATAGCTATTGAGTAAATCTAAAGATGATTTATATAAGTCTCTGAAACTATTGATGATTTCTGGAGTTGCTTCAAAGTTGTCCCCGATTTTGTATTTTAGCACTTCAAACTTTGATATATGTATCCATGACTCATTTCAGTTTGCATAGACAATATTTGACATATATTATCTAAGTAACTATTACAAAATAACAACAATGTATACTACAGTAAATTATAAATAATATAATAGATATATATCTCATATATGTATTTATGAAAGAGAAAATGGTATTATGTATGATATAAATAAGACATATTATGGTCTCATTAAATCCAAAAAAACAACATTGTCTCACCCAATAGTACGTTGTGCCAGAATTACAAAAGTGTCAAGGCAAGTTGGTGAATCCCATTGAGAAGAATCATCAACAAATTTATCACACAGTGGCAGAGGACTTTGTCACTTGTTGAAGGGGAGGGTAAAAATGGATTTGATTGCAAGATCAAATCCACAGACATGTGGGTGCTAGAGGTGCTAGGCCATATGGTGGATGATCTAGGGGGACATGGCTCATGTGTAGTACAAGAACACTCCCTAGTGGTCAAATAGCTACTGTAAATGCCTAACATCCATGAAAACTTTCTCTGCTTAGACTTGAATCTTCATGTACACTGAGGATAATATAGATACCTTGTTGTTAATAAAGAATTAATAAGATGATTTCTCATTGTTAAATAAAATAGAATTTATAGCTTTCAATAGTTGAAATAGAATAATAGCTATGAAGAAATTTCATAAAAAAGGTTATAAAAGATGGCCAATTGCATAATTCTTAAGGAGGGCCAAGTGCCATGAGAAAGGTTTAGGATGGTACGATTGAAAGAGAATGTGTGTCCATTCCCCAGTAAATTGTGTTTTGGGGCATGTCCAAAGGGTGTGCTTGAAAGACTTAGGTTTGTGACAGATTGGGCACTTAGTTTGAGCAATTTCAAGATGAGAACGACACTCCAAAAACAAAACCCATATACTTTAATATTTTACATGGGAGGGTAGTCTTGCAATTGTGGAGAGTCACCGACAAGATCTCTAAGCCTTTCACACCCTCGAACTAAGGCATCATCTCTCTCCTCTATTAATAAAATATCCCAACATAACTTAATATCTGCACTCAATAACAAATCAATTCAAACACAAAAATTCCAATTACGACTCTAAATGATTAAAACACAAATTAAAAATGCAATTTATCTTTTATGTACATTAGAAAATATTGATGAAACCCAAAGTAGAGCAGATGTGACTAGTTTATATCCCATTAACATGGCATGCGGAGCACTCATTCACATTTCAACTTTAGAGCACTTTTATCAAAATTCTTATCGATTAGTTCTTTAATTTTACTTAATAGTGAGTGGTATGAAAGTATATTTTGAATTTTAAAAAATAATAATAATAAGGGTTTAATAATATAAAGAATATCATATTAGAGTAGAGTATAGTTTTTTTTGTAAATGATTAATTTTTAGATGTAAAATTATAAATTATAAATTTTTATTGTAATTTAATTGGTAAAAATAATGGTTATTTATATCTATTCATTAAGATATAATTTTTTTAGATATTTGATATAGAAAGTCAAATAGTTAAAGTTAAGACCATATTTAGGATGATCTTAACAATATGGATACCCCTTACTCATGATTGTTTAGTTAAAAGAATTCATTGATTTAGATGTATACTTATTCAATATTGTAAATCTATTATATCTTTATTTCTAAAATATGGAAAGAGATACCAATATTTTATGTATTTCAGTTATTCCATGTAAGATCTTCCGACATATATAAAAAAAAAGTTTATTTGAGTATCTTTATGTAAACCCTAATCCACACCTTTGTCACTGGGATATATAGTGGTTTTAGAGAGGAAATTCATAAGTTGATTAATAGAATTCTACATTATCTTTTTTGTTCTTTAAATTTTTTGATGAAGCCAATATTTTATTACCTTCGTCATATATTCTAGTATTTAACATTACAAGAGGATTAAGGCTTAACCTAACATGATCTATTTTCTTCCCTTTAAGTTTAGGGTTAAATTTTTTCATTCCCTTTTTCTTGACTACCTAAAATTCTTCCATTTCCCTCTCTTTTTCAATGGTTGTAACCTAGGGGTAATCTCAAGTTAAATGAAAATGATTGTGGCACATCAAATACAATGAATGAAAATTTTCATAATCTAAAGATTGTTGAAATAACTTTCCCTCTAAAGACTTTCATCATATATTTTTAGGAGGAAGTATACTCATATCTATTTAAATACAAATTTTTACCTAAGCACTATCCCTCTTGTTATGATTTTTATAAAAAATGTAAATCAATTTATAATTCTTAAAAGAATAATTTATACCTAAATCATAAAAAATGTAAATCATTTCTCTAAAAAAAATTCCAATTCTTTAAAAAATAACATATACCCACAAATATGTTAGGAATTTGAATAATCTTATTCATAATAGTAGGTGTGTGTTGGGCCCCATTTCATGTTAAGTAGTGGATCCACACCAACTCGATAAGCACTTAGGTGTGAGGCAATCATGGAGGGTGGTTATTGTTTTGTATTCTAGTGATGCCAATTGGTTGGTGGCTAACAAATCCAATCAACATCAGGAAGTGCACGCACAGGACAATGACTATCCATTAAAGACAAGTGGATCCTTTTGAATCATGCAACATTGGGAAGTGGGTACATGGGACAACAAATACATATTAAAGACAAAGTATAGTGGAGGAGGTGGGATGTGTACCTCCATCACATTCTCAGCGATCGACATGCTCCATTCCCCATGATCTTGGGATGCTCTGAAGCCTATAAAAGGAAGTCGAGTTTAGTTGAAGAGAAGAGGATGAACTAAGTAACTAAGATATGGAAAAATGATGCTAGATATTGCTTTTAGTGATAGGATTTAAGTCAGGATGTAGTTTGACACTCCCTTTTGTAATGCCCAAGCTTGCCTGTGAGCTTGGGCCTTAGCAGTTTATGTTGAGCCTTTGCTTAGTTTATATGCACTATGAATGTATTGGTGTTTAATATATTAATTGAAGAATACTTTACACAAATGGTTAATGGACTAATTATTTTAAGTTTTTGAATGTTTATTGATTGCATGTTACACTCTATCGAATGTGTGGTTGAGTTCTCACAAGGTTCTAACTTGACTTGCTCATGGTGGACCTGTAACTTAAAATAAATCTTACATCCATGATAGGAAATGTCTAAGTGTGGTTGAGACCCTGAACCTAAATGATACCCACACCTAAGCATAAGACCATGCCTAAGTCCCTTAACCTAACACCTAGTTGGCCCTTAAACGCCTAAATGCCATTGAACCTGTGAGACTTAAGGCTTGCACCCATGAATGAATAACCATCTTTGCAACAACCCAAGCCCATGAAGAATAGATTTGTGCCATAACACAACTAACCCAACACAGACCCTGGTACCATCTTTGTTGGGTTTCAGGTGAGAGCATAAGACCATACCTAAGTCCCTTAACCTGACACTCAGTTGGCCCTTAAATGCTTGAATGCTATTGAACCTATGAGACCCAAGGCTTGTGTCTATGAATGAATAACCATCATTGTGCCAACCCAAGCCCCTGAAGAATAGAGTTGTGCCATAGCACAGCTAACCCAACATAGACCTTAGTACCTTCTTTGTTGGGTTTTAGGTGAGAGCATAAAGCTTGTGCCTTATGTATATTGATGCCAATGTAGTTGAGTGATAAATGTTGAGTGCCATAGGACTAGTTAGGGCCTAGACCCCATCAAAATAATACTAAAATTGAATTTGAAATTTAGGTAAGTGCGTCACTAGGACCATGACTAAAAATTCTACTTTTCTACAACATTTTGGCTTTGTTACCAAGACTATTGAAGTTTTTTATTACAATGGTGTACCAAGATAATGCTTTGAGTCTCCCTTGAGAACATCAAGCATTGGCTAGAATGAGTGGAAGATAGCTTTGTGCTGAGGCATCTAACTTTAAGTGGGTAAAACCCAAGGAAGTGAGTCCAAAACCACTTGTATGATGCCATGTATGAGGTTTTATTTTATGAACTATCAGAACAAGTGTACCACTAGTTAGATGCTTATGCGACCCATAAAAACTAGAGTTATAGACAACACCTTGTGTGGATGAAAGAGCACCTAGAGAGGCTTGAAAATTTAGATGCCACTTGGATTAGAGCCACAAAAAAATGGTGCAAAGTGGTGCTAAACAACTACATGGTTGAGTTCATGATATCGACGTACTCCTTCCCTGAAGAATTAGAGTACCAATTCTTGCACGAGCCTAGAGGCACATTTATGAAATAACTTGGTACCAAACTCAAGAAGCTAATGGTAGATTAAAACTTCAAAATAATGAGGATGGAAGGCTAAAGTCCTCTCACGTATGAGTAGTGCAACAAGGAAGAACGAGATGTGTAGGTGAGGTGAAATGGAAGGAGATGAGCAGATTGACAACTGAGAGCTTAGGAGATAAGCTATTAATAAGAGGAGGCATAGATTGATATAAGATATGGTACCTAGAAGTGTCAAGAGGACCCATAGTGAGTGGGAAGGGCATGGGGAAGAATCTTTTGAATGATAGTTGTACCTAAAGGGACATGCCTTTGAAGCCTTAGAACAAGCTCCATAGTTGATGGGTGAATGCTTAAGGTACCTTTAGAAACTGACCATTGGAGATACACCAGATGTACCTACCCCATTTGAACCTATGATGTGAGCTCATGTACCAGATTCCATATAGGAAAATAGAAGATTGATAACTAACCTTGTTGTCATTGTAGTCTTCGATCATTTTGTAGATTTAGACCAGAACTTTGTGATTGAACAAGTTATCTTGTATGAAGAGGTAAGTGAAGATACCTCTAGACTTCAAGGTGCTAGCCCAACTAGATTGAACATGAGCAAAAATACCCCACTTTAACTAGTGTCAGCTATGCAGCATGGGCAATAGCCCATAGTAAGTGGCCCTACACCACTAGTTGATAGTATGGCACCATCATCTTCTATGGTGCCAGTAGTAACCACCAAACTAATGCCTGACCTAGTGGTTGGAGGCCTTAGAGGACCAATGCTAGGACAAACACTAGGAGGACAAGCACCTCAAGCATTAACTACTCCCCATCCCCAAATCTATTATAAGATGGCCATGCACTTGGTAGAGTACCGAGGCATGCGAAACACCACAAAGCATGTGCTCAAATGTGAGTTACAATGACATGTTCAGGGAATAACCCAGTTCAAGTGAAAGGCAACGTAGTTCATGATAACTTTTCTTAATCATGCCCATACCTGGTATAGGAAGTTTGGTTCTACCCAAACTATGTTTGATTATGACACCTTGAAGGAAGTTTTCTTTAAGGAGTTCGATATACCTGAGTTTGAGCAGTAGAGTATTACCATGCTCAAGGAGATCAACCAAGGGATATCATATAGTGTACACTTATATGATGCTAGATTCAAGATGCTCCTTTCCAAGCTCCCTTATAACATTCACCCCTCCCAGCATGCATAATGGTTCATTGGAGGATTTCTAGTGCCTTTCAAAAGGGTGTTATCTATGAAAGCTCATGCACCATTGAAGCCACGCTCAGAGCTGAGGTGATTGAGAATGTTGATACATGCATTAGCCCATTTATGGAGGTACAAATTAAATCTATGGCCTCCCTACTATAGAAGATGATCACTAGCTTATCAAAAGATGCTCAAAGTGGGTTATGGTGCACTGAGCATGAGACAAAGGAGCATAATAGAAATAACTACCCTCAAAGGAATGTACACACATTACTTATTAGCTATGAAGTTTGTCACAAGGTGCATTATGTTTAAAACTACCCCTTATTACAATGTGCCTTTCATATCAACATAACCATCTATTGAAAGTTGTGTGATGCCTAAACTCACAACATAATTGACTACCGAGTCATTGATGAAATATGCCAGAACATGGAGAGAGGCACATGGTAGGCCACTACAATAGTCAAAGGGTAGGAAAACCAGGGAAATGAGGATTACGACTAATAGAATGTTGGCTATAAGAACCAAAAAGGCACCAGAGGATGAGGTGGAGTATGTAGTGAAGGAAGATACCCACAACGATCATATGACAAGTGTAGGTCGATCGATCACTATCAGTGCAATTTCTTGACAGTGATTACCATTGAGCACTGCATACAATCAAAGAGTGCCCTTGTACAAAATGTTGACCCAAGGTAAAATGGGCATTGACAAGGGTGTAGGAATGATAAGGCATGAGCCTAAAGATACAAAGAAGGATCCAAAGGTGAAGTTAGCACACACAAAGCTGATCAAGGTGCAGGAAACCACATGAAGTGGGTTCACTACTCAGCTACCAATTGCACTAACATAAGAGCTCTGCCTAGAATATGGTGAACTAAGACACAATAAGTGCATGACATAGCCTGAGCCAAAAAATACACCCTACCTTGACCTAACACATCAAAAGGACATCCTAAAACAAGTCATGAGTGTAATACAAATTTGTAGGGATAAATCCAATTGGCCAAAGATCTAGAAGCACAAGCTACCACCTCACATAGAAAGTAAGATAGCTAGGACGCTGAAGTACAAGAGTTGATAGAGATATTTCACCTCTTACAAATGCATGGGATTCTCCCCCTACTAAATTTTTTCTCTTACAACATGTTGGGAGAAAGCCAAGTAAACTTACTGAGCCCCACATAATTGAAGTTGCTACGTTACATATGTAGTGGGCATGTGAAGTAAGGCATAATCAAAATGCAGAGTATGACCAAGAGTTGTTAGTAAATGCCACTATCGATGGATGGTCTATTTGTGAGGTTTTAATTGAAACTGATGTAGAGGTCAATATCCTAACCAAGAATGCATGGGAGAAGATGAGCAGGCCAAGATTGAGACATTCTCCCCATGCAATTTTCATGGCCAACAAGACCCAGGCATAGTCGATTAGAATTCTATAGAGAACCATTGTAGATATTATGAGTGCCAAATTCCATGCTAACTTCAAGGTTATCAAGTTGGCTGAATAGGATAAATACCCAACACTTATAGGGAGATCTTGGTGTTATGTCAACAATGCAGATATGGACTTCAAAAAGTGATACATGACCTTCGAGAAATCCCCCTTTCAAGTGACCAAGGACCCCTTATATGGATAACATTGATCTGGAAGATGAGATCGACCATATTTATAACATCATGATGCAAGGCATTGAGAATATCCATCCTTCTGATCAAGGGGTGCTTTCCTGGGAAGATGGGTAGTCAACCTCAAACACCACCAACATCACTTGTGATCGATGGGTTTAAGAAGCATACGAGACCACTAGTCATAGATGTTTCTTGGTGTGTGCAAAGGCACCAAAACCCATGAAAATTGGTTGGGTCTAAATTGATCATGCTTTGAAATGATGGGTCCCACACTAGGAAAAGAAAGAAAAAAAGATACTCTGCCTGAGCAAAGGCAAGCTTGCAACACTCCCAAAATTTTAAGGGATAAATCCAATGGAAAGGTATGTCAATGAACTCAAATCCTTAATCCCCAAAGGGACAGACAAAATGGGCACACTTGTGTACACCTTAAGGAGTATTGTCATGCATTGGTGGGCAGCACAAAGATCTAACTTGTAGACTTGGCCAGAACTAAAGGTGGGCATGTGCACTAGATTTGAGAGGTGTAATGATAATTTGGATATCTCAATGTTCTCTAGTGACTTTGACCCTATGGTGCATGTGTACCTATGCAAATAAGCATGGAATGATTGTGGCATGATTGCCCCAACGAACTTATGGGTGCACGCCTTTTACAAGACTTTGAAGACATTGTCATGAGCATGGTATGTGTTCAACAAGATGCACCAAGAGATAATCACTTGGGAGGCCCTTAAGGGGAATTTTTTGCATACCTTCTCCTTTTCCTCACAAAACTTGGAACTAGTCGAGCCATTTCAAGTAATTCAGAGGATAGTGTTCAAGGACACCACAATACTCAAGAAGTGGTTGAAAGACATGTTTCTAGAAAAAGGATTGGGCTCCTAATTTTTTTTGTATAATAAATGCTCAATAGAGACTCCAATGAGGAAGATGATGAACTTAGAATGAGCACTACTAAAAAATGATGACCGCTAGAAGAAAGCTCGTGCATCAAGTAGATGATAGTACCCCTGGCAAAGAAGACCCTACTCATCTTCATGTTGAGACAACAAAGGGAACTCGGTAAGTCAAGGACTCACATAATGAGAAGAATGAGCCATACTATGCCCCACTTAAGACCATTAAAGTGGATATTAGTGCAGAAAGAGAGCCAAAGATGGCTAGTCTAAGTGTTTATTGGTCTGATGCAAAGCTGGTGCAAATCATAGACCTCCTAAAGGAATTCCAAGATTTTTTCCCTAGGACTTATTAGGGTATGAAGGGAACCCACTCATACCTTGGGAAAATGAGCATAAGGCTAATCAATAGTGTAATATCAATCAAAAAACATCCCTATAGGATGAATCCCAACCTCCACACCAAGGTTAAAATAGAGATCGATGTAATACTTGGTGCAGGGTTCATTTATCCTATGCAGGAGTTTGAGTGGGTGAGCTCAATGGTAATAAGTATCAATAAGTATGGGCACATTTACATCTAAATCAATTACATAATGTTAGATTCCACCTACATTAATGACCCTTTCTTGACTCTATTCACCGATGAAGTCTTGGAAGGCATCATAGGCTATGAAATATACACTTTCACTAATAGATTCTTTGTCTACCACCAAGTCTAGATTGAGGAGGAAGACAAGTCCAAAACAACCTTTATGACTGAATGGGGTTGTTTTGCTTATAACATGATGCCATTTGGACTCAAGAATGTGTCAACCATGTTATCTAGAGTGGTGATCACCATGTTCAAATATTTCATCCATAGGTTCCTCCATGTCTATCTAGATGATTGTACAGTGTATGGCCTCATCAAGGATGATTGTGACAACTTGTGCCTAATGTTTGAGATGTGTAGGAAGCTTTAGATATCCCTAAACTTGAAAAAGTGCATCTTTGCAACACTATGTGGAACCTTGCTCAAGCACATCATCTGTAAGGATGGTTTGCTCATCGATCCTGTGAAGATTACCATCATCATTTAGCTACAAAATCCTTCCACATAGAAAGACATTCATGCCTTTCTTGGACACTATGGATATTACAAAAAATTATAAGGAGTTATGTGAAGATTATTACACAACTAGAAGATCTTTTGTGAAAAGATGGATCTTTCTATTAGGGTGAAGCACAAGAGGATGCCTTCAATGCCCTGAAGCTTAGATTAGCTAGCGCACCTATCTATAGTTCCCTAACTAGACAACACCTTTTCATGTCCACGTCGATGCTTCTATCTATATGATTGGCATGATCTTGGTGTAGCCTGGTGAAGGCAAATGGATCATCCCATCTCCTTCTCCAATAGAAAGTTGACCTTAACAGATAAGAATTACACAACCACAAAGCATGAAGGGCTCATCATGGTCTATGCCTTACAAATTTTTAGACAATATTTGTTGGCAACCTCACTCATATTTTTCACTAATCATGAGGCACTCAAGTACTTAGTGAAAAATATTGTTTTACATGGGCACATATGCAGATGGATAGTTTCATTCTAGGAGTTCTAGTTTTCCATTACGGTTAAGCCTAAAAAGTAAAACTTGGGTCTAGACTATTTATCCTGCATCAATTCAATCTATGTGACAGTGTCTATTGAGGATGACATGCCAGACATGTAACTGTACAGAGTCCAGTGCATCCTCAAGGATTTGGTGGAGATTGTCACCTTTCTAACATTTATAATTACACCATAGACTATGACAAATAAGGAGAATAAATAGTTAGTAGTTCATGCCACCCTCTTTCAACTCATCAATGGAGAATTGCATAAGCTAAGTAGAGATAAAGTGCTACACTAATGTGTCTTGGAAAATGAAAGAGACTCCATCTTGCAAGAGGTGATTAAAGGTATAACAATAGGACATTACTTTAGAGATGCAATGACAAGAAATGTGTTGCAATCAGGTTTATGGTGGCCAAGCCTATTATAGGATGCCAAGGACTGCACTAAGGCATGTGACATATGCCAATGCATAGGGAAGACAAAACATTGGCATGAGATGCTTCTCATCCCCATTCTTGCTTAGGTGCCATTCGAGAAATGGGCCATTGATTTTGTTGGGATGATAACTCCTGTAGCATGATGCACAGGTGCAAGGTATATGTATATCTAGGTAGCCTTATATTATTTCACAAAGTGGGATGAGGTCACAATGAAAAAAGACTACACATCTACCACAACCATGCACTTCATTTGGGAAAACATAATAATTAGATACAAGTGCCCAATCAGTTTGACTAGTGATAGGGACACTCACTTTATCAATGAAATGGTGCACATCTTATTGGTTGGGTATATGGTCGCACACCATAAAACATCCCCCTATCATCCACAAGCAAATAACATAGTTGAGGAATTTTACAAAACCCTGAGAACATGCCTCACAAAGATATGCAACACTAGTCGCAAGGATTGGGAAGATCAAGTGTTGATAGTGTTATAGGCATCATGCACAACCTATAAGTGCCTAAACAAGGCTACACCATTTCAACTAGTTTTTGGCACTGAGGTGATCCCATTGATGGAATTCTTAGTACCATCATTACACATCACATGTATTGGTCAGTTAGATGACCAAGAATCACTAAATGCAAGTTGGAAGACTTAGAGTGCTTAGATGAGATGTACACCCAAGCCAAGTGGATCTAGTAGATAAAAAAGGCATGCTAGAATCTCTGGCATGATAAGAATATAAAAAATAAGGTGCTAGTAGAGAAGCATTCATTTTTCTATATGACTCTAAGTATTTCAAGCACTCAGGCAAACTACAAATAAGGTAGATGGGCCCCTATATCATCCACCACACATTGGAGATAGGCACATGAAATTTGTGCATGTTGACTAGTGAAATGTGCCCTAGACATTTCAATGGAAACTATTTAAAGCCATATTGGTAGTAGGATGGTACTTACACCATGGGAACAACGACTTATTGGTCACTAGTCGATTTGAGTTAAGATGACTAAAATAATGTTTGGTGCAAGCCAAACAATTCCTTTTTTTTTAATTCTTGGAGTAGTAGTGTAAATAGTAAAAAATTGGTGCTTTGGAGCCCATAAAGAAAATTTGTTAACACCTCACTCAAAATTCTAGTCGGGTGAGTCGAGCACTTGCACTTTTTAAGTGCCTAAGGCTAGACACCTATGTCTTAGGTGAGTGAAGATTGCCAACATCAAACAATAGAAGCACACTAGACTCCTATGTGTTAAATACTAGATACATGGCACTTTCAAGACCTTAAGTAGACATTTATCTAGCCATTCATGCATAAATCCAATCATGTGAGTCTAACCCTTGTGCTTTCTAAAGTGCCTGAGGCCAGACATATAAGTGGTGGGAACGTGAAACTTGTCAGACTCAAGAAGAAGACGTATGAAATCCATGTGCATAAGAGATAGATTATAGTGCCTTTGGAGGCCCAAGGAAGAATTACTTTGGTGCTTCCGCACATAATGCCAATCAGGTGAGTCAAACCCATTTTCTTTTTAAGCACCTAGGGCCAGACACATAAGTTTCTAGGTGCAAGGAGATTGCTTGACTTGGAAGAAATAAGAGCCTAGTAAAAATTCACAACATGCTCGTGCATAAGAGAGAAAGTGAAGATGCATAATATAATCATGCACAAGAGGATCAAAAGAGGAAAATCAAGCACTAGAAGGCCAACACAAGGGATTTTTATAAGGTAGCATAGGCCAAGGCAAGATGAAGCATAAGAAACTGACCAAGATAGATACATATGCTTGAAATAGAAATAAGAATAGAAGATGGAATCAAGGAGGTTAAAATGCATGCATGTGAGGCATTGCACCCAAGTTACCATATTGAAGGAGTAGGTCATACCAAGAAAACTAAGTACAGAAGGAAAATCATCAATGATAACTAACATCCACCAAAATTTGAGTGGGAAGTGACTATTTGAGCCATAAGTTACTTCACCAAAATACTATCAGGAATATTAATTGAGGTGGTGGAGACATGAATATCTACATTAAATGAGTTTATGGTAGAGCATCTTTATGGATTTCATGGAATGTTACAGAATTCAAGAAATCTAGATGCCACTACACCATTAATGCACCTACATTAAAGATGGTAGATGTAAGTAGGGTATAAAACATCACATGATAGATGGGTTTCTATTACAAAGTTTATGTAAACTTGAGATGTTAAGTAAACTAGAGTGAAATAGTAAACTAGAGTGCTAAATCATAAAAACCCTACTAGAGTGAGAATTTGAGCACCCTCTGGCACCTAAAGTGAATGGTTGTGAAGCAGGAGATATTATGCTCACATTGAAATTGGTGTAGAAAGGTGGAAAAAGAGATTTATGTAGGAACCAGATGGTGGAAAAGTGATTTTCCACCAAGGATGCCATTAATAGACTGTGAATCTCAAAGTTGAAGGTACAGTCATAGATCTCATGATTGTGAAGTGCCAAGAACCATTCGAGGCTTTAGTAAACTTAACCTTCAACATTTTAATACCAATAGGTTTAGGATGGACAAGAAGCAGAAGGGAATAGGTCCATAACAACAAAGTCCAAAGTAGGTGTATGTAGTGATAGAAGTGGCCCTTATAAGAATAACAACATCATCGATAGAAGGAGTTAACATTGCATAAGTTGATACTGAGGTGCTAACAAAGATGTATTATCAAGTGATGCAATTTCCCCCAAAATTCTTAGTAGGGGGAAATTGGCATTCCTTTGTGCATAGCTATAAACTAAAGGAGTACAACCATCATATTTATATCCATGCACAAAACCTAGAAATGGATTGGATGGTTGATAAAAGGAATAAGATAAAATAGGGTACAATATTATTTGATGTCTCCATTCAAGACAGATTGATAGCCTCCATTGTAACTCAACTGTATGAGTTGCCATGTTTTGGAAAGTTAGAGGAACTCATTTAGTTCTTTCTATCGTGCATCCATGGTGACCATATATAATTTATGGGGAGGAGCATGAGGATATCAACATGCCTCATAAGAGGGATAATTGGGCTCCCAAACATTGAACAAGACATCCATGAGATGATGAGTGATGATGAAGATGTGGAGTATGTGGTGAGGCTCCTAAGTTATTACAAGGGGGGATTTATTTTCCCAATTTAATATTGTAAGGAACCTAGCATGAGGGAAACATCATGCCTCATGAGCTTGAAACTTTGCTCTGATGATCGATGGATTGATGTCATAAAAACTTACCTCTGCATCGCCTACCTATGGTATAGGGCATGAAGTTTAACAATGCAAAATTTGTGGTGGAGGAGCTTTTGAGTAATGTGCTATAATAACACATGACTAAGGGGACCTTCAAGTGGGGGTCCATTCTAATTTTGATGGTCATGGAGGAAATCAAGATTCTAGATGGGGATGAGGATGATCTCTGGATCTTCCCATAACACAATGATTCCCCGATGCAAAAATATAAGGACTTCACTTGCCCCATTTCATTCAACATAAAATATAAAACTTATTTGATGGGGTGGTGTGAGAAGTATATAGAGGCATTTGGACTCAAGTGGTGCATCCCCCTGGAGCTCCCCAAGAGCATGTATGGGATGACAACTTTTGCCGTTATGCAACATTTTTGCATAGTCCACCTAGTACTGGTCGATGGCAATGAGTTTGACTAGTTAAATCTCCCATACAATTTTTTGGCCAAGTATTTTAGGGATGCATTCATAAGGATCCCTAATGCACAACAATTGGATATCCTGATGAGGGAGATAAACATGGAAAGGAATAGATTGTGGTACCAATTCATACACCCAAATGAAAATTGATAAGGGATGAAGAGGACGAGTCAGATCATACCAACATCCACCCTCTTCAAGAAATAACCATAATTGAGCACATCCATAGACTATACTATGAGATGAAGCCAAAGAGAAAAGGCCCCAGTGCTAAGTAAACTGACAACCCTCCCATCAAGATTGGCGATGAAAGAATGTTAGTGCCAACTGAAAAGAAGAAATCTCCCAAGAAGAAGAAATGGGATACACTTGAAGAAATAGAAGAGTGCATAAAGTTTAAAATCACCTCCAATGATGAAGCCTCTCCATCAACCCCAATAAATAAGCACGTAAATTTTTCACCAAAGACTTCTCCTATCTCAAAGGAGAATTAAAAGAAGCCAAAGTTTCCATCTGTGATGCCCACCATCACCCTGATGAACATAGAGGTGCAGAAATAATTGGAGAAGGAGGCAGAGTTGGGAAAGGGCATATACATTGTGCCTAAGGAAGACTCCTCATCTAGTGAGGAAACTCCCTTGCCACTTGAAAGTGAGTAAACAAGGCAGGAAAAAGCATGGTGGAAGATTGACCTCAATGACATGGACATTCAGAAGGTAAAGGAGAAAATAAGAAATGAGGAAGGCCAAAATGACAGAGGAAGGGATTGAGAGAGCCAAGGCCAAAAATCACATGGTAGAAGGGGAATCAGAGGAAGAGCCCAGCACAGTGAAAATACATGAGGCTCTCCAAGGTGAAACTGATGTCATGCTTGGAGAAGTAGGACCATCAAATGCACCAACTAAATAAGCCACAACACAACCTCCATAAGATGAAGAGGAGTTATGGTGTAAATTGGAGAAGATGGGCCTTAATCAGGATCATATTGAAGTGGCGCTAGAGTTGCATCATAAAAGAGAGGCCATGAGCACAAAGGGCATGACAGAAGTAGAAATTAATAAAGTTAAGGCTGAGGAGATAAGGGTTGAAGAGGAGAGAATTAACATGATCCTAAAGAATAGGAAGGTAGAAATAAAGGCCTAGAAGGAGAAGGCCAGGAAAGAGAAAGAATAAAAGAGGGTTGTTTTAGGCATGGAACCCATAAAATACAAAGTAGTAGAGGTGCCTAGTGCCCATACCAACCTAATAAAAAAAGCTAAATAATAATCATGCCCTAGTACTAAAGGAGTACCTGAAGATAATGAATGTGATGCTGGCACCTTAGAAGAATAGACAAAGAGGGAAGGGCAAAAGTAAGCTGGCACCAAAAAGGAACATACAAAGGTTCACACTAAGGATCCAAAGAAAGAAGAAGTGGATAAAATAAAAAAGTTTGAATAAGAAGAACCCCTATAGGAAAGAGAAGAATAAGAAGGCACTAAGGAAGGGAGCAGGGCTAGTGAAGAGGAACAAGAGCATATGAAATTACCCATTGAAAAAGAAGAGTTTGAGCCAAGCTATAGGGAAAAGGTGGGGTACACCCAAGATGAGGACTTCTACATGTTGGAGTACATGCCCTCCAGAGCTGTACCAACATTGATGTGCCACCAAGTGTCCTTTGCACTTGATTGCTACAAAGCTGAACCTCACTTTGAGGTGCCAATGAAAATGATATGAAGCACCAAAAAACTAAAAGAGGGGTATGACTACCAAATTGTCAAACCCTAGGATATGAACCTAGTAAAGTCATCTAACACCCTTCTTAAGATGGCCTCTAAGGTGGCATGTAAGAACATTATCAATGATGTTTGTGACATGAAATAGAAGGATATAACACTTAAGGTAGAGGAGCAACTTAATGCCATAAAGCTCAAGCTCCAACAGTTGACTGAGCATGTAGAAGAGATACAACCATCCCTTTTGGATGGTGTTGACACTTCTAATATTTTAGAAGTGGATAAGGTATGCACACTAGTAGAATAGATGCTCCCTCAAATGAAGTCAGTATAGGAAGAGAAAGACCCTTATGAAGCAATAAAGAAAGAGCTCAATAAAAAGATCGATGAGGTAAAGGACCTCTTTGCAAGGCTAGAGGAACACGTAGATGATGTCGATGTCATCTTTTGTAACTTTTCCACCTAGGCATCAATCATTGACATGTGCCTACAAAAGGTGAAAGGGGAGAAGGATGCATTAATGAAGTAAGCATTCACTATCAACAAGATTAAGTGCACACAAATCATGGTATAGGTCAACACTTTGAGCACCTAGCTAAAGACCTAGGAGCAAGATCTGGAAGAGCTCTTTCACACCTTCTAGACAAAGGTGAATGAGTAGGGAGCCATCTTAGATGGTGGGGTACGAAAATTAAAAGAAAGGCTAGAGGCCTTTAGGAAAGAACTAGATAAAGTTGACGTGCTCATGCTCGAGGTTGCCTCTACAGAGATTAATAGCACCATTGAAGAAATCAAGCTCACAATCTAGGGCTTCGAAGACTTCAGGGCAGAACTACAACAAAGTGCGCTCAAATTTTGCATAGTGAAGGCAATGGAAGGATAGTCTGAGGATGAAATAACATTTTTGTATGGGGTAATGTTGGGCCCCATTTCATGCTAAGTAGTAGATCCATGCCAACTTGACAAACACCTAGGCACAAGGAAATCATGGAGGGTGGTTATTGATTTTTATTCTAGCAGCACTAGCTAGCTTGTGACTAATAACTCCAATCAACATTGGGAAGCGAGTGCATAGGAAAACAACCATCCATTAAAGACAAGTGACTCATTTTGAATCATGTAGCATTGGGAAATGAGTACATAAGACAATGAATGCACATTAAAGACAAAGTGTAGTGGAAGTAGTGGGTGTGTACCTCTAGCACCATCTCAATGATTGGTGTGCTCCATTCCCCATGATCCTAAGATGCCACAAAGCCTATAAAAGTAAGCCAAGTTTAGTTGAATAAAAGAGTATGAACTATGTAGCAAAGCTCTGGTGAAATGATGTTGGATAGTTGATTTTAGCGATAGGATTTAAGTTGGAATGTTGTTTGACGCTCTCCTTTGTAATGCCCAAGCTCCCTTGTGAGCTTGGGCCTTAGCAGTTTATATTGAACCTTTGCTTAGTTTATATAGACTATGAATATATTATTGTTTAACATATTTAATGAAGAATGCTTTGCACAAATAGTTAATACACTAATTGTTTTAAGTCTTTGAATGTTTATTGATTTCATGTTGCACTATGTCGAATGTGTGGTTGAGTTATCAGAAGGTTCTAACCTAACTCATTCATGACGGACCTGTAACTTGTAATGAATCTTGCACCCATGATAGGAAATGTTTAAGTGTGGTTGAGACCCTACACTCAAATTATACCCATGCCTAAGCACAAGACCATGCCTAAGTCCCTTAACCTGACACCCAGTTGGTCCTTAAGCACTTGAATACCATTGAACCCATGAGACCCAAGGCTTGCATCCATGAATGCACAACCATCATTGCACCAACCTAAGCCCCTGAAGAATAGAGTTATGCCATGGCAAAACTAGCCCAACACAAACCCTGGTTCCTTATCTATTGTGCTTCAAGTGAGAACATAAAGCTTATGCCTTATGTATATTGATGCCAGTGAAATTGAGTGCTAAATGTTGAGTGCCATAAGACTAGTCAGGGCCTACGCCCCATTAGAACAAGCCTAAAATGTGGATAGCTAGGTAATTGCATGACTAGGCCCATGATCGAAAATGCTACTTTTCTACAATAAGGTGAAAGAGCCTGACCCTCTTTGCAATTTTAGATTAATGTAAAAAAGGAAAAACCATGATTATGATTGATAAAATAGATTATTACTCCAAAACAGAAGACCTTATAAACAACAATGGTAGCGATAGGAGCCTAGACTAAAATATGATAGGAATGATTACAAAGAGGGCTATGAAAGATATTAAGACTTCACCCTTACATGACATGGTCAATAGGAGAATGATTCCCAAGAAATAGATGACCTAAAATTTATGATGCCATAATATCCACAAATAGGGCAATCCATTAAAGCTTTTTGTTGACACCAACGATTCCCTTACATATTTGTTTGTTTCCATACTTTTCTAACAAATTAAAATTATTGGTGGGAAATTCCTCTTCTTTTATATGTGATTAAGTCTATTTTACAGATATTTTAGAGACAAAAAGGTGGATGAAGGTGAATTTTTATGTTTTTTAATGTGGCATCTCTTTTCATCAAGTTTTTAATTAATGAAAGAGTGGAATTAGTTAAATTTCACATGGATGAAGACTTTATAAAAATGGTGTCTTTTTATTTTATATCCATGTTTTTCCCTTTCACTTTTTTATATATAAGCGATAAAAATGAATACAAATGTGGTCTCCAATATCATTATTGGTTTACAATCTCTTTGTGGAATAGTGTGAAGAGATGGATCTCTATTATTTTCCATTAAAATATAAATGGTGGATGTAGTTTTTCAGTGATAGAAATCATTTTTGACAATAATGCAAAGAAAATTTTGAGGAATTTCATTTCTGGAACTACACTGGTGGAAAATATCAAATTCACACCATCATACAACATAGAATGTAGAGGTCATAAAGACCTCAAGCACCGTGTCTTTCAAAATTTGTTATAAAAAAATACTTATAAAATAAAATTGAGAACTTAAACGTGGTTTTCAAGAATGGTTATAAGTGGAAAAAAATTATGGACAAGATCTCTTCACAAACTTAGACATGGTTAGGAAAGGCGACATAAGGAGGAGAGCACATGGGGAGACCCAATAGAATTTCTACTTTATATTGAAGGCATATCTTACAAGATATATATAATTTTAAGATTTCATGATATAAAAATCATTTTCATTCTAAAAAAACAAGTTGATAAAATATTTAAAATCAGCTAAATATTATATGGAACCAAGTTTGAAAAGTTAGATATATAAAATTGAGTGCTCATGTGGAGTTTTTTATATTGTGGAAAGAGGTAGATCCATCTGAACTAGTATTAAAGAACATACTGTTAACATTTGTCTTTAGAAGAATAGATTGGCATTGGTAAAACACTTAGAGAAAACTTAGCACTCGATTTACATTGTGGATGCCTACATTAAAGTTGCCAAGGTAGTCACAATGGAGAATCATTATTACAAATTTCGATTGAGAGAGGCCATACAAAGTTGTAAGCATCTTCAATATTTAAAATTTTTAGAAGATGAAAATCCTAAAGCCACGGATGTTCTTAGCCATACTAACAAATGGGCAAAAGGTGTTTCTGTGATATGTACTTCCCATTCCATTATAATCCGAAGATGTAAAGTCAAAAACCATGGATGTTCTTCGTCACACTAACAAATGGACAAAAGATGTTTCTATGGTATGTGATTCCCATTACATTATAATCCGAGCATGTAAAGTCGAAAGCCATGAATATTCCTCACCACACAAATAAATAGGGAAAAAAACAAAAAGTGGTTCTGTGATATTTACTTTCCATTACATTATATATATATAATTTAAACACACTAAAAAAATCCAAAAAATAATTAGTGCTCAGTAAAAAGTTACCCAACTGTAGATCTACGAGAAAGTTTTACCTCTGATAGCTTTGGCTCAATTCCGAAGAACTTCCGCAGTGAACTGGCATTGATCCGTTGGACCACTCAACCATTTTTAAGATAAAAGGATTCCCAACTTTCGACGTGGTTCATGGTATCTTTCTTGACGCTATGAACATTTTTGATGCGTTAATGTATTTTAACGTTGATGTGGTTGACTCACCATTGATCCATACGTTATGAGCAGTTGATTAACCATACGTAAGATAAGGATTAAAAAATTATTTATTTATAAAGTATTTTGTCATTTTTATTCGTATAAAAAGTAACTCACATGCCCAACAAACTACTTTTTATTAATAGCCCATAGCATGTCATGTAACAATGCATGTCCATTCCAAATCTAACTCTATTTTATTTTTAAAAATCGTTGCTATATTAAGAAAGGTGTACAAGTTGTTATAAAATATTATAACAATAAAATTTTATATAAATTTTCATAAAGTTTAGTATTTCATATAATTTTTCTTTAGTGTCAAGGAAAAGACATTTATGATTAAAATTTCATCCATGTTTGGACAAATATTTATTTATGTTTGAAAAAATACTCAATCCCATTCAAAATTGATTGTAAACTAACCTAACAATAACAGAAAAATAAAGTATTCAAAAAACAATTGACTTAAAAATCGATTGAAGGCGAAAACCCTAGGCAAAGGCAGAGGGATCTACAACTTGCTTGGTTCAACATTCTGCTCAGTTGTTGGCAATACAGATGTCAAAAAGGTTATGGTATAGTTTATTTCAAGCCATTTTCCCTCTAGAGTCTCCCTATGTTGGCATATCACACAAGGAACAAGCCTTACACGCTCACCTAAGGCATGAAGAGGGAAAGGATCTGGGGTAGGTAGAGGTTAGTTGCCTTTGACCACATTTCCCTTCTCAGTGACTTCCTTTTATAGGGATCCAAATGGCCTTGTTTGTCACTGGGTAGCTCAGTTACAGTTAATTCCTTTCATGTGCATTTGGTAGTCAAGTGAGTTTTATACTCGAGGGTAGCTATGTTATCATACTTCACTACTTCCCAGTTGTCTGTTAGAATTACGTCTTTGGTCATAATTTATGTTGTTTGATTTATGTAAATCATGTTGATTGTGATAGGTTTGTCACTGTCAGGTTGTCACTTCTACTAGATTTTTTACTATCATGTTAGGAGCATGCTTGCCTTACTGGTAAACACTTTTGAGGGCACACATGTATAAAGGAGTTTAGTTTATGCCTATTACAATTGACTTGTGCACGTTGAGTTGCCTTTGTCTCATGCATACAAAATTTAACATTACCCCACACAAAATCAGTTGTTCATCCCTAGACAACCCATTTGTTTCTTCTTATTTGGTGCCTTATTGTCCCAAGGAGTGATGTCATTCAATGCATTTAATCATTTTTTAAAAACTAGCAAGAAATTTTTTGTGTACCCTTCCCTTTTGTGTTCCTAGGCACTGCACTTACACCTATGCACTTCCTTACCCCATAGATTTCTTTTGTGTTCTTGGTCTCTACACCTCCTTTCTATTGGCATGTTTCCTTTCCCCACAAATCCTTTATCTCAATTTGATTCTAAATCTTCACCTTTCCTTGTCATTCTCCACATCCCAAGTTGCTTATTGTTCTGTCATCATTTCTAAGGCATCAATTTACTATCTTCAAGCTAACCAACAAAGCAAGATGCCATTCACTAAGATATGGGTTCCAAAAATCATGCAAAATCACTCACCTAGAAACTTAGACATATGGCATAAAGATTCTGAAATAAATCCCTCACTCAAATTGCCCGACTAGACATACAAGGTGCACACATTTTATTACATTGAAAGTATGCAACTATTACGCTAAATAGTTACCCTACACTACCATAACCTAAAAAATAGGAAATATAGAAAATAAATAACATACAAATCCTTATTAAAACTTGGAAAATAATGACTTATTACACCAAGAACCACACACATGAACACATGCTTCAAGTAGAAAGGAAAATAGGCATTCCTTTGGTAGTCTTTTCATAAATGTCCTACACTTCAGGCACTTCAAATTTAGCTTCTAGATTTCACTCTAACTCAACGATGCACATTTATGCATCAATGGAGTGCACATCCTCTACATGAGTGTCTTGCTCATGCCATCCTCATATTGCTTGGGTCCTCAAGAAGTTCAAGATTCAAACTCTTCCCTCTGCCTAGGGTCCTTTTCAACCATCACTCTCTATCAAATCCCATTATTCTCGTTCCTCTTAAGCTCATGCTTATCTAGTTTTGTTGTGTTAAAAGTTTATTTTTCTCTACTACCTTTCAAAATTTATGCCGATTTTTCCTTCCACCCTCTGTGTTATTCATACGTGCAGGGACTTAGTCAACTACATGTTCATGTTGTCTCCTATATTGTCAACCACTATAGCAACAAAATTTGACCCATCTTGGCAATGAAACCAAAATTCTGGCAATCTATATGCCAATGATCTATTTGTATATTTTATTTCAAGCCATTTCCCCCTTTAATCTCCCTAAATCAACATATCACACAAGGAATAATTCTTGCATGCTCCCCCAAGGCACGAAGAGAGAAAGGATTTAGGGAAGGTTTGGGTTAGTTACATACAATGGGAGCCAGGTCTGCACTATCTCACATGCATTGGGATTTTAGAGCATGTGTTATATTTCCCTAGAAAAACATGGTAGAAAGAATACACTTGTATGAACATAGCACAAATACATAGTATAATATAATTACATTATCCTTTCAATGGGGCTACATCTAATAATTTTATATAGTTACAAAAAGGATACAACATCATTCTATTACTTATCATCTCAAGATTACATAGATTGAAACATGATCAAAGGCACTAGAATTAATCATAGCCTATCTAATCTCTATGAATTATGTATCACCTCATTATCACTTGCCATCCCCCCATATTTAAGCCTTATACCTTTGACTACATTTCTCTTCTCAGTGCCTTCCTTTTATAGGGCTCTATACAGCTTTGCATGTCACTGGGTAACTCAACTATAATTAATGTATGTTGATATTTTTGTGCTGAAAATCTCAAAACACCTCGTGCCTTGGAAGATACCTATTAAATTTTCTTAATAAAATTCCTAAGTATCCTTTTTCAAGACCCAAGAAGGAACCAAAGATTTAGGTTCACTTTACAACTTGTAAATTTGCAAAATGTACCTAAACCTCTACTTTCTTCTCATTAAGTAACAAGTGGAAACTAGAGATTTTTGTGTGCTTTGCAGCATTGCAAAGTTACAAAGTGCATTATATCTCCGCTTTCCCACCTATTGAGTCCCAAGTGGGGACCAAAATTCTCATTACACTTTTCCACTTTGCAAAGTTACAGAGTGTGATGCAGACTCCGCTTCCTTCTTTTCATTAAGACCTATGCAGGAACCAAAATTCCCACTACACTTTATAACTTTGCAAAGTTGTAAAGTGTAATAAGAATTTTGATCCCCACTTCCTAAACATATCTACATCCAAAAACCCTCATCAATAAGTGTAAAGTAGAGAATGAAGGGCATATTATAATTTTACAAGTATGCAAAGGTTTCTCAAATTTTTGACTACCAAGACAAGTAGGAAATGAAAAATCGTAAACATATTACAAGTTTAAAACTTGCAAGGTAACACCAAAAACCCACACTTCCACCTCATCCCCTATATCTACTTTCACCCCATCGATCACCAACACCACCCAGTAATACATGGTTTTTGACTCAATCATTCTTACTGTAGTCCCACTATCCACCATATCCACTAGTTGGTAACAATTCCATCTTCATCTTCCATCACACTGCCCAGTACTTCTACTCTATCCATTCCAACCAAACTTCTAGATTCTTTTGCTACCTTGGGAACCATTTTTCCACAAGTTCCCTTGTTACCTCCACACATGCCTACCTCTCCACATGTGTCACTCTCAGCTTCCACACCCATTGGCAACACATCCACTCAACCCATCCATGCATCCTCACCTTTTCCCACTCTCACTTTGACCCAAACTCCCACCAAAGAGGTGGAGATAGAGAATCCCACTAAAATAACTATGGATGATCAACCCATCAATGGGGTAGAGACAATGAAATCATCAGCTAAAGACTCAGTGGAAATGTCGGTAGTAGATACAACACTTGTTATAGTAACTACTAGTGTGGCAACTTCAATCATATATTTACAAGTAACAATGGCCATGGGGACAAGATAAGATTCATTGGTAGCCACTCCTAGTTGGCTTGCACAATTAGTGTCTAAGAAGAGGAAGCAAATGATATCTCCTAACACCCTAGATTTTGGTATATTGGAAACATCTAAACAATCAACAAGAGGACCCAAGACTATTTCCAGAGTCTGTTATGATCAACAAGGGAGAAGTATGCAGAGATAGCAATTCTCCCACCTAACAAACAAAAATAAGATTTATCAGTGGGAGATTATCAGGTATCCATGGTACACCTTGGTCATCCAACAAGAGAGGGAATGAAACATGATGTCTTGAAAAGTATAAGTTCTCTTTTTGAGAAAATGGATAGTGATAAGGTCACCAAGGATGAGTTGAAGAACAAGGTAGAGCAGTTTATGGCTACCTTGAAGAAGGTCATAGACCTAGCACATCCACTCAAACCAACCCAACCAACTCAATTTCCCCTCAGTTCCATGGTAAAGATACATTTGATACAATGACATAGATTGGCATAATGGGTAGATCTTCTAAGAATAGGATGATAGGTTTGGCAATGGATTATTATAAAACACTGAAGGATAACCTTGAAACTCTGAAGGTAGAAATAAATAAATATGAAGAATAATTTGAAAGGATAAAGCTCTAATCTCCCAAGTTGTAGGACATTGACCAAATAGAGAGCGACATCCTCATGTCCGAAAAGATACTCAAAAATCTTTTGGAGCATGATGAATTGTAGAAGGAAACCAAGTTTAGAGTAATAATACTTAATGAAATTAATGATAAATCCAAAATCACAAGTGACAAGGCCACTGATGTAATGTATAACATGGAAGATTCAATTCATAAATTATCATGCGAGGTAGAAGATTACCAATTGAAACCTCTTCTTATTCAAGTTGTCTAGGATAAATTCAAGGAGGTGATTAAGAGGGAGTCAACACATGAAACAATTTTTAATTTGGATTCTATCCACTAGTTTATCAATTACCAAAATACACTTGATCAGATGGGCAAATATATCCAAATCTATAGAGCTTCTTCCAAATAAGTATCCGAGGTAATGGTAGAATGTGACATTAGTAATGTTTACATAATTGGTCCTGATGAAGAATGCCTACAAGAAATATTCGACAGCTTCGATGCTTACATCAAGAAGATACAAGTGGAAAAGGACAAGGAATCCTCTGATGTCACTGTCATTGATTAATTATTCAATTATTTGAGAAGAATGAGTTTTATAAAATAAAATTTTTGTAAGCTACATTGAAAAGTTGCAAGTTATAAATTACAACTGTCATTTTGATAGCTCTTAGTTTTTAGTTGAAAAAGTGTTACTTGTAGTTTTCAATTATCATTTCATCAAGTTTAAGTTGAAAAAGTGAAACTTGTATTTTACATTTTTCTTTTTGACAAGTTGAATGACTTAAAAGTTGTAAAATTTCACATTGTAATTTGCACATCCCTTTTTTTCAAGTGACTTATAACTTGCAAAAATCTCAATTACAATTTACAAGTTAGGTTTTGCAAGTTGTGTTTTAAAATATTCAAATATTGAGAAAAAGAATTCAACTTTGTTAAAAGATTGACCAAGTCATGAAGTTTCATTTTGGCACCCCATTTCTTAGTGAGAGACTTATTCAACTAAGCTCAAGGAGAGATGGTTTGAATGGAAGACTACAACATCATTTTTATCCTTCTTCAACATTTCGTGAAGTGCCCAGCTGCTTGCAAAGTCCTTTTCTTCCTTATACCTTACCAAAGATGCCTCTTTAAGCTAAAAATGAGGACATTTATTTGAGAACTCCATGGTTTCTTGCTCCAAGAGTAAGTGTAAAAGTTTTGGACTTCTTCTCTCTTGAGAGATTAAATATTTTGTATAAATATGGGTCTCCTACATAGCCCATGGATCTTTTTGCCGAGAGATAATTTTTTCTACTTTTGAGAAATTCATCTACATGTTGTAACCTGAAGAATATCAATATAATAAAGTTTTGTCTTCCTTATTTTCTGTCATCATTATGTATGTAAGGATTTTGTTACATTTATGAATGATATAAGTCTTATTTCAGTCATATAGGATCATTTATGGTATTTATCTTGCCCTTTTGAAATATTCTTGAGGAAAAATTGAGAACTTTGTTCCTTATTTGATAAAATGTCTAATATTGCCTTTGATTTCATACTTATGTAAGATTGTGTTTCAAGAGACTTTAATATATTATTATTCATACTATGTTTTATCAAAGCAAGCAATAATTTCTACTAAAACCCTTTGGTGCATCACCATTTCTAGTTTTAAAACTCCTTCAAAACTCATTTCCTTACAAATAAAACCCTAATTAGGGGCAAAATCACAAATAAGTTGTAGTTATAAGTGAACTACTCATGTATCAATTGCACTAAGCTTAGTGAAAGGAAGTCAACCTTCTCTGGAGGTTCACCTCAATTCTCCAAGGTCCCAAAACTTGGAGGTGATCCCATTGTGTCATTAGATTCCTATGTACTACAGCTAATACAAAACATAGTAGGTGCAAAATCTAATTGATAACAATTTATGGCATGCCTGATGGGACCCAAAGATCATAGCTATGAAATTGGTACTATTCTTAGTAATCGTTGTGCAAAATTCATACACATCTCAAGAGTACCTAATGAATCTACTGGATTAAGAATTTAGGAAATTCATATTTACTTATGCCAAAAATACAGACATGATCATCTACTAAAGGTAAGAGGACTGTCTTATAAGAATTATCTTTTCCATATAAAAAGAAATCAAGATCAGTTTTAATTAACCCTAGAATAAATCCTACAAATCTATCTACATTTCCCACAAATACCCTCAGTTTTTTCATGCCTACCACTATGGCATAGAGAAATTATAATTTCATACCATTTAATGGAGGCAACCCACTTATGTTGGCCCAGTATGATGATATACCCATCTCAGATCTAAAAAGCCTTCCATATTTTATTGGTGAAACTACCACCACACCCATCAAACACATTCAAGATGATGCTAACATCTATTTGGTTCATAACATTACACAATAAAATGTTGTTATCATACTTCTTGCCTCATCATTTAAGGATAAAGCCCTACAATGGTATAAGAGTCTGTTACCACCACACCCATCGAACAAATTCAGGATGATGATAACATCTATTCGGTTCATAACATTACACAATAAAATGTTGCTATCATACTTCTTTCTTCATCATTTAAGGATAAAGCCCTAAAATGGTATAAGAGTCTGCTTCCCAATTCCATCTATGTTTGGGATGATCTAGGGTCTGCCCTATGCATACAATTTGAGGATAAGAGTGACCATATCTCTCTAGTTGAGAAACTAACCACCATTAAATAGGCTCCCCATGAGTTCGTGAGTGACTTTAATTTTTACTTCCAAAAGATGTGGAATAGGATCTTAGTGTTGGTCAAACCATCTTAGAACAATGCTTTCTTGTACTATTTAAGAACTTTAAACAATGATATAGTTTTCATGATCCAATCAATGGGTGGCATCACATTGTCCAATGCTTATGACAATATGATAAGAGCTAAAAATTAACTCATTCAAGTTGGGAAAATTGCTCCTCGGCCTACAATGTCGTTGTTCCCAGAATTGCTTCCCACTCAACCTATTATAGCCCCAAATCACACAACAAACAATCAAATATATTTGTACAAAGTTAAGTCATTGCTTGAAAGCTTTGACAACAAGTTGGTAGCCATGAAAAGGCAATGATCCCAAAATCATAGTCCTTATCAACCACCTAACTAGCTATTTTAGCCCAATAAGTAGCAATACCAAGGCAATTCAAAACTCCAAATCCAAATCAAGTAATCAAAGACCCCAAATATATGTGTTCTACTTGCCCCAAGTAATTCTAAGGCCATCATTCCCATCCATAATAACTTAGCTCAGGAATACAAGTAGTGCTATCCATACGCCCAACTGCATAATCAAAATGCTTGCCCCCATGGTGTCATTAATCAAGCATTGATGATATAAAGTGTATTAACCCCCCAAGGGCAGCCACAATAAATTACTACTCAACAAGAAGAGGTACAGGTGCCTATTCGAAATGAGACCACTCTTTTGAATTGGCAAGAAGACAATTTTTGCAGCGTAAACCAAGAGGAAGTACTAACTAATGGTGGTAATTCAGTGGTGAAAACTATGCACTCTAAGAAGAGGGAAATAGAAGGTGATCATCCCCCCAAGGTTGAATAGGCTATAAATTATAAATTTGTATAAGAGGTTTCAGAAAGTGACACAACTCAAAATCCACCCAATGTGTTGATAGGTTAGCCAAAGTCAAAACTATTGATCCCAAATCTCATGAAATATGTAGCTCCCATGAAAGCACAAGCAAAGGTCGGTAGCATTCCTTTCAGTGTTATAAAACAAATAAAAATGACTAACTTAAATGTTACCATGTGGGAAGCACTGTCCATCCCAATAGAAGGGGACTTACTTTAGGAAGCTCTATAAAATTTCCAACGAATAGAGATGGTCTCAGTTAAAGGACCCATTTTTATGGTTAGCTTGTGTCAACCTAAAACAGACACAAAAGTAAGTAAAAATGGTAATCCCTCCATTTTTAACTTTCCCTCATAATTGGTAAAAGTCTTGTCCATAATTGTATGATAGACTCTAGGTCTAGCAGCTTTGTTATGCCCAAGAAAATAGTGGATGCACTGGGTGTTGAATACACACCTATCATAAAAGGCATGGTTCAATTAGATGGAATTGTTGTCCAAATAATTGGGGTTATAAAAGGTGTAAACCTTACTAATGCTTGTCCAAGCTTATCCATATCCCAAAACATCCTATTTATTGACCTACCCCTATTTTTCCATCTTTCCTGAGACTTCACTACAAAAAAGGGAGGGTACCTATCTACTGATTGGTTGCATATGTTACTCAAGACAAGATATGTAGCTTCTCGATCATAAAATGTTGATGAATTTATTTTCTTTATTGCATTTACTTGTATTTATTATTTTGGTGCACTAATTACTTATTGTAATCAGTTTATTTTGTTTATTAATAATTTGCACCAAATAGGATAAGCTTGCTTAGCTAATAATTAACTTAGACACTTATCTTGTTACAATGGATTTCCACTCCACTATTCAAGGTAAGATAGGGTAAGATTGTTTAACTAATAGTCAACTTGTGCTGATCATTTACACAAGTTGGACACCTATCTTGTTAGTGTAGAGTTGCACTCCACTATTCATGTAGACAGACATCAGTTGAACTACACGTGTTGTGTGAGTTCCCTGATCTTTATCATGCACATCTTGCTCTATATAAGTAATGGCTATTTATGTATTCTATATCAGATTAATATTGAATTATCAGAGTAATTCATCATATTTGAGTTATTTATTCATTTCTATTATTATCTCAGATATACTGTTATTGTTTATTACTATTACTATTTTATCTCTTATTTATTCTTTCTACTAGATTCAATATATCCTATAGCTAATTCTAACATGGTACCAGAGCTATCTTGAATCTATAGACTGCTAAATATTTAAGAGAAAAATTCTAGATATAGGATCAATTTTTTGATTTTGTATACAAATATAAATTGGACCTTTGTGGAGAATTTTTGAGCTCACCATTTTATTCAAAGTGCCTGAGATAGTCAAAATCATCCACAGTTTTATCCAAACTAGGCACATGAGGAAAAATTGACAAGGGTTTGATCCAAAAGCACCATGCCCAAATCCAATGGGTACCTAAAAATTGAAGCATTTCTGAGCAAAATAGACCTCAAGGTTATGTTTGGAAGATGTCAAAACCTACAGATCCATATAAAATTTATCCAATTTGGACACAATCACCTCAAGGGACAAAACTGGTAGGCCTCACAGATCAGCAAGCAGATTTGAAAGGGCAACTTTAGAAGCCCACCATTTAAACGCCAGGAGGTATTTTTGAGTAATTTTTTTAAAAAATAGCTTAAAATTTCATGATATTCACTATTATACTTTTAGTTTTTCCATATTTTTCTAAAATTTAGATTTTTATACAGTAGCTCTTGCCCGTCCTCATTTTTGCAACTTCAAAGGCTCATAACTTTCACAGACAACATCGAATTGAGGTCCCATTTGTTTTGAAAGTTAATATTTTTTTGAGAAAAATACATTGGTGTAGAATTTTTGTAATAAAGTGCATATCTTTTGTAATTTTAGACTAGAGGGCCTAAATGAGCTTTTTATAAACTGGAAAAATTATAATCTAGCCTTGTAATTGCACTCAATTATAAAGTGCCAAAAATAATTACTGGGTGGGATAAAATTAGGTAATTTAGGGGGGTTTTGTGGTGTGTTCTGTACTTTAATTTTTTCTTTATGATAATTTATTTTTGATTGCATCATGGGGAATCTTAAGTTCCCACTATTAACAATATACAACTATAATTCATGGAAATAAAATGCTTGGAATCATTAATGATGATAAGAAATACGCCTTACATAATACCTCTTCTTACTGCACCTACTGATGTAAAAGAGTTACAACACTTTCTCTTTGAAACTACTAAAGTAATTAGATGCATTCGATCTTACATGTCTTTAGATTTGAATCCATCTTGATAAATGTACAACTACAAAAGAGGCTTGGGATAAATATCATAATTGTTTGTTAAAATAGATGAGGTTCGTGGTTACCAAATTGACAATGAACTCATTAGTTTGGATCCTAAAAACTGTGCTACAATATAAGACTACATCACTAAAGTCAAAGATCTTAAAGCACAAATTTCTGAATGTAAAATTGATAAAAAGGATATTCAATTGATTTTCAGTGCCTTACATAAATTAGGTCCTAAATATTCATCCTTTGTCTCTAGATTTTAGAATCATCGGCTCACATTGGGCACATCTTATCAAATGCCCACCTTTAAGTTATTCTCTAAGATTATAATGGCTGAAGAAGAAAAGTTAATAGTTATGGGTCTAATCAAATCATCCAAATCTCAAGCTCTAGTTTCAAGTCAACCTCAGCATAAGCAAGTTTCAACATCAACATCAAATATAGGTTCAAGTAAAAAGAAGCAGAATAATCAAAATAAGTTATAGAAAGATAAGAATAAAAGGCAACAATCTTCCTCATAATGAGATTATAAATCCACTAATAAGAAATGGGATTCACAAAAAAGGATTGACACTCCTTGCCCTTATTGCAAAAAGGGGTTTCATAGTGAACAATATTGTTGGAATAAAGAGATTGATGAACTTAAGTGTCTTCTCAAAAAGAATAACATCAATCAATCCTCTTCAAAGGATTCTTCCACTCCTTCAAATTTAGGGAAAGGGAAAGCTACGACACTAGTTGCACTGGGAAATTCTCCCAAGTCATGGGTCATTGACTCAAGTGCTGTGCACCATATGGGTTCTGATCAAGAACAATTTTCTAGATTAGAACTAATTTCCTTGCCTCATATTCTCATAGGTGATGATTATAAGGTAGATGTTATAGGAAAAGGTATAGTTGATGTTGATAGTGTTGTATTTGAGGATGTCCTCTATGTGCCAAAGTTATCAACTAACCTTCTTTCTGTCTACCAAATCACTCACTTTGATACTAATAAGAAATTTGAGTTCACACCCGATTCTATATCAATCAAAAAATTAGAGGATAATGCCTTAGTTGCAGTGGGAAATGTCGAAAATAATACTCAACTTTATTCAATCTCCCACTTTGTGCCTTAGTCTTCCTCTACAGCTTGGTCTCACACACTGATTCAGTGAGCAAGTTATGGCATGAGCGGTTTAGTCATCTAAACTACCGCTATTTACAACAACTTAGTCAGCAGGAAATGGTTATAAGACTTCCACATATTCAAATTTTAGGGGGTGTATGTCATGGTTGTGCCTTTAAAAAACATCCAGAGGATAATTTTGATAAAGGGAAGGCTTAGAGGGCTACACAATTCCTCAAACTTGTTCATAGTGATTTAACAGGTCTATTACCTACTTTATATTTTAGTAAAACCTGCTATGTTCTCACATTTATTGATGACTATTCCATATATACTTGGGTTTATTTTCTAAAACTCAAGAGTGAAGTATTTGATAGATTTATAGAGTTCAAATCTATAGCAAAGAAACAATCTGGGAAGTATGTCAAGATTCTCCACACAGATAATGGGAAGGAATATGTGAACAATAAGTTTGAACAATTTTGTGCTCTTGAAGGAATTAATCTTTAGCATTCAGTCAGTTGAATACACACCTCAATAGAATGGTGTAGCAGAGAGGAAGAATAGATTCTTAAAAGAGATGGTAAGTTATATGATTCATGCAAAATCATTAGTATTTGAGTACTAGGCAGAAGCGATTAATTGTGCTGCATATATACAAAATAGAGTTACTCACAAAGATTTAAAGAGGATAACACCTCTTGAATCTTGGTGTAATAGGAAGCCAAATGTGCATCATTTTAGAGTCTTCAGTATTCCAACATGGGCTCACATACCTTTAGATAAACGTCGTGCAGAAAAAAATCTGAACTTGTATATTTGTGGGATGTCTTGATGGTGTTAAGGGATATCAGCTCATTGATCCAGATTCACATGAACTTATTATAGAAAGAAGTGTTTACTTTGAATAAATTCCTTCAGACTTATCTTCTAACATTTCTCATTCTTATTCCTTAGAAGAATCAAATAGAAATGATGATGACAATCCTACTTCATCTACTCATAGGGATGATGAGGTAATACCTCCCCAATAGGGTTCAGTAGGACATGTCCTCATCCTCCTCCTCTGCCAGATCCTCACCCATTGATGCCTTTGTGGGCTAGACAAACTTTGGTGGATGTAGACCCTCTTGCTAGGGATCCATTAGATAGAATAAGAACACAGTCATAGTATGATCTTCCACAATCCTACATTGCCACAGTTTCTGATCCATAATTTTTTCAAGAAGCCATAGGGATAGTTGAGTGGGATTTAGTGATGGAAGAAGAGTATGACTTGTTGATTAGGAACAAAACTTGGGATCTTGTTCCTCTTCCTAAGGGAACAAAATTATTATGATGTAGGTGGATATATTAGACTAAGTTTGCAACAGATGGAAATATTGATAAGTATAAAACATGCTTAGTGGCCAAAGGTTTTTTCCAAGTAGAAGGCATTGACTATATAAAAACCTTTACACCTATTGTTATGATGAATTATATTCATTTATACTAGATATTGGTGCAGCTCATGGTTTGGTTGTACATCAAATGGATGTGAAGATCTCATTCCTTCACAGGGATATTCATGAGGAGATTTATATGGAGTAGCCACAGGTGTTCATTTAAGATTCTTCATTGGTATGATGCTTGAAGAAGTCTCTCTATGGTCTAAAACAAGCCCTTAAGGCTTGGTATTCTAAGATGCACACATTTCTTCTCTTAATTAGGTTCTTGATATGTCACTCAGATCTGAATGTCTACATTATATGGTAGGAGGATTCACTATTGTACTTGGTGCTCTATGTTGATGCTATCATTATTATAAGGAACATAACATCTATGATCAATAGTGTTAAGACTGCACTTCATGATAGGTTTTCTATGATAGACATGGGATTATTGCATTATTTTCTTGGGATTCAGATAGCACAGTCATTTTTTAAGATTACACTTTCATATCCCAAGTATGCCATGGACTTGTTAGCTCAGTTTCACATGGCTAATTGTAGGCCTGCATCGACTCCTTTCTTATTTGGAGTTAGACTTGAGGTTCATTATACCACTCTCTTAGTTGATGCCACATTATATCACCATCTTGTAGGTAGTCTCATCTATCTGATTCATACATGATCTAACATTTCATATATAATTGGCATGGTTTCACGCTTTATGCAAACACCACATGAGCTTCATTGGAGAGCTACCAAGTGCATTTTGAGCTACATTCAGGGCACTATCAGATATGGGATTCACTATACAACAAGTATAGGTTTAGACCTAGTGGGATACATAGATTCTACTTGGGCTGATGATTATGATGATTGTAAGTCCACTTCTGGTTACAACTTTCACTTTGGATATGGCCCCTTTTGTTAGCAGAGTAAGAAATAAAATGCTATTACTCTTTCATCTATAGAGGTTGAGTATCATGGAACTATTAATGCCACTACTAAGGCTATTTGGCTTCAAAATATTCTCACTAAGTTTAGTGTTCCATTTCAAAAGCCATCATTCATCTACTGCGATAACCATAGCACTATCCAGATCTTGAAAAATCTAGTTCATCACCAGAGAACCAAACATATAGAGATCCATATGCACTTTATCAGGGAGCTGATTCAGGTGGAGATCATTGATCTTTAATATTGTCCTATAGAGGAGCAAATTTTAGATATTTTTACCAAACCTTTCACTAAGAGCAAGTATCTTCACTTGCAATCTCTTTTGGGGGTGCGGGACATCAGTTCTTCAGGGGGTCTCCTAGACCTTCATTTTAAGGAGGAATTTTTTCCCTTTTAGTTTTATCCTTTCCTCATCTATTCATACAAATTACCTAATATGGCTACACATTGTTGGGAATCTTATCTACATAGCCCTACCTAAGCTTCGCTTATTGGGGGGGGGGTGTTGGTGCATTTATTTGCTTTATTGCATTTACTTGTATTTATTATTTATTATTTTGGTGCACTAGTTACTTATTGTAATTATTTTATTTTGTTTATTAATAATTTTCACCAAATAAGATAAACTTGCTTAGCTAGTAGTTAACTTAGACACTTATCTTGTTATAGTGGAGTTCCACTCCACTATTCAGGGTAAGATTTTTTAACTAATAGTCAATTTGTGTTGATTATTTACACAAGTTGGACACCTATCTTGTTAGTGTGGAGTTGCACTCCACTATTCATGTAGACAAATATCAGTTGAACTACATGTGTTATGTGAGTTCTCTGATATTTATCATGCATGCCGTGCTCTATATAAGCAATGGCTATTTATGTATTCGATATCAGATTAATATTGAATTATTAGAGTAATTCATCAAATTTGAATTATTTATTTATTTTTGTTATTATCTCAGATATACAGTTATTTTTTATTACCATTATTGTTTGATCTCTTATTTATGCTTTCTATTAGATTCATTAGATCCTGTAGCTAATTCTAACATAAAAATATGGGCTTCCTAGAAAGATGTCATAAACCTCTATAGGTGTGATGTCACAAGTGGTGTTATCCTCCATAGGCTTGACTTTGTACTAAAAAATACATCATCGTCAGACTTATATATATTTTCCCTGTTAGAGCCACCCCAAAGAATATGGCCTAGATGTATAGTAGTGTCTAGACCAAGGTGTTATATTTTGGATTGCATAATGATTTTATTCTGACTACCACTAGGTATGATGACATGAAGATGTTGATCCTTCACCCAAAACTTGGTGTGGAAGAGGAATTCATGGTCCTTAAAGATGTTGATGATAGTGATGTTAGTAATTAGAAAGGAGGCATCTAGATATGTGTTTTCCATCAATGTGGGTCCTAATGTATATTATGTGAGCAAGGATTATTGTGCATGACATTCATAATCATCATGAGTGGATGAGATATAATGATGGAATGAAATATCATTTGACTTATTCTTTATTTTTTCTAAAGTAGGTGTATGAGCCTTCAAATTCTATGAGGTCATTTGGGGATACTCACATTTGTGATCAGTGTTCTGATTCTATGTAGAAGGCTATGATTTGGAGTTATACGAGGGTTAGCCCTTACACACTATGTAGGATGAAGAAGTGGAACGTTTCTTCATCTTTGACTTAGCTTCGATTTTGGTGGCATTGTCATATGCTTGCCCCAATGTTTTAGAAGTCAATAACTCAATATTCACACAAATATAAGGTAAGATTCAATTGATGTACTTTATCACCTTATGTTATTAGCTCAAGTTCTCCCATAGGTGCATATAATAGTCATGGAATGTGTTGGTGTAGTCTTCCACTGATTGATCTTTGTACTAACATAGTTTTTGTAACTTGATGTTTTCATCTTCAAAGTATCAAAGAGGGTTATACTCCTCCCTCAACACATCAACAAAATTCTTCCATGATTCAATTAGAACACACTCTTGTGCGCACTATATATTGAAGGTTTCCACTAGTGAAAAATGGTAGTGGGCATATTCAATATTTTAAAGGTTATTTTCTCACCATTTGTGAAGTAATTAACTAAGAAGTACACTTCATATTATCAAATCCAAGCATCTAATAATTTTGTGTCAATCTTGACTTCAAATATAGGGACGTCAAGATTGACTTGTACTTTGAAGGGGGTTTGTTGTTGAAAACATTATTTAGCATATTTTGGAGGTGTCATACAAGGTGTTGGGTTGAGTTGTATCATCAACTCATGGAATTGGCCAAAAAATATAGTGCATTATGACTATAGTGCATTGATGATAAGCCTCTAAACCTTTGGAGCTACCTTAGGTTGCTTCTAGATGTTATCCATCTTGATTTTGCTATGACATTCTTCTTGATATTTTGAAATAGAACCAATTGACAAACTTATTTCTTGAGTTTTAATTGTATGTTTACAAGCATAAGAAGGGAAATAAGTATGCTTTTATACCAATGATCTGCACCATGGGTCCCAATACCAAGTGTGGGGGAGAAAATTGAGTTTGGATGTATAGATTAAATGCATAGAGATGTATTCAAATAGAACAATCAAAACAAATTAAATGGAGCATAAGTCTTACCTATAGGAAATGAAACTTGTATTCAATAGTAGAGAATATGGAAAATGGTACAATGTGTTATATCTCATATATTACAAAATAGATACATGGAGCATGTTATCTATGTTATGAATGTGTTTGTCATTGACCCTTGGCCAGATGCATATGTTTACATACATGAATAATACAAGATTAATTAAAAATAATGTCAATTACAAAGAAGACAGTTAATAGTTTTGCATCTTCCTTGTTAGATGATGGTTGAGCTTTCGAGTTGATGGCAAAACTAACAGTTCAACTGACAAGATTCTAGGCTAGATAATGCCACATGATAACCCATGGAGTTGGATTAGGCTAACACATGTATGTTTTAAATCAAGGACATATGTAGGCAAGTGAGCTTGTGATCGTGTACCAAGATGGTGTATAGAGTTGCGAGTTGAGTGCGATAGTTTACAAACCAATGTAAGACTTATACACAAGACTATAAGCAAGATTCATGTAGAAGAGTGCATAGGAGTGTGAACAAGGTGCAATATGTTTGTATAGAAACAAGTGAGGGGCTTATTATGTTGTATAGGAGCTATACATGGATCACTTGGATTAACTTTAATTTATTCTTTTAGCCTACTTAGTCCCATTTGTATTATATTATGCACAAACTATCTAAATTAGCATGTTTTGATGGGTTTTCCAAGAATCTCTACTATCATTAATAATTATAAATATGAATTTTTAATTCACCTTGGTGTTGAACATATTGAATATATGATAAATATACCTAGTCTTGTGTCATTTGTGCAACTCACTCTTGAAATCACTCAATAAGTTTGGGGTGATAACATAATTTATTGCTCTAAGATGATAAAAATGTCTTATCTTGTGAATCCAAAAAGATCTACCTCAAGGTTTCCAAATATCATCTCATGCTTTTAATTCAAAACAAAGATCAATGATATCATTACACTCCTGAATAGGATTGTTGAAAACCCTACTACTAGAGACTTCCAAGATTAGATGTACGTATACGTTTAGGTAATTCATGAAAATCAACAACATATCAATTAAGATGAATTCATAAGTTACTCCATTCATAGTAAATTGTTAGATGTGCGTACAACACAAAATTTTTACATGACCTCTTACCTGGTTTATACAATTGATTGCAGAAGGATATTAAGTGGGTTGAATACTAGTGGATAGATAAATTCATCAAAAATATATGACTACTATCCTTATCTCATATTGGGAAAAAGTGCAAAACATTTATGTAGATTTAATGATTCCTTCCTACACTATGCCATCCAAATGTTTGAATGGGATCCATACAATCTCATGTTGTCAATTTCAACCACTACATAAATTACAAAGTGAGGAGCCAATTCATTTAATTTCCTAATTTTTCATACACTGGGGTATGTGTATTTGAAAATTCTTATTACATGCTATCGATATTTTTTTATGACAAATGGGCATTAATCAAGTTAGTGCGCCAACTTTTAGAAACTCACAATTTCTTGTCGAGTAAACACATGACATGGATACATTTCTTAATCACAATTAGAATTTACACTTCTAATTATATTTCTAAAGAAAAGGCTACAGATGAGGAGATAACTAGAGTCACTCTTTGTCAATTTCATATTATACCCTATTTTGATGCTAGAGGACTAGTTGAAAATGCCATCAATTCTACATATCAATATGTTCCTTATTTTGAAAAATTTTAAATGGATTGTGGCAATGATAAAGTTTTTAGGCTATGATATTATTCTCATTTTATCCTAGAACAAATCATTGAATATAACATTGCATATATTCCTAAATAATTTAAATATGATTATATTTTAGATCTAATTTATCAAGAACAAGATATTGAATCACAATCTCTACCTAAAATACATTGTATAAAAGTTGAATCAACATATTTAGAAGACAAGACTCAAGTAGTGTTGAACAAAACAATTTCTTGGCTTGGAAAAAAGGGGTTAATGTCAAAAATGTTGGTTTTCCTCCACTATTGATAAATTTTGGATATAATTTGACAAGACTCAAGTTAGTCACATGTCCTTCTTCTAGCAAAGATATTAGTCAAGTAGTAATCAAACAATAAAAATAAAAATAAGATGTATGCCCAAAAACTAGATAACCTGAAAAGTTGCCCAAAATCAAGATTAAAAGGTTAGTTTAAGGAGACAAAAGTACCTTAAAAATTTTTAGTGCCCTAAGTTCTTCACCTCTTAATGTTATTCATTATCAAGGTTTGGTCATAAACACCACATAACAGTTCATTGCTATAGACACTCTTTTGATAATCCTTATATTTTCTTCCCATAAGATAGATGATGTATCTCCACAATTATCTCACAATATAGATATCCTATTAAATCTACCTTCAGTCAAAGATATGAGTCTACCTCCTTTTTTAACTCCTAAAGCTAAATTAGAATCACCTAGACTAGATCTAGGTAATATTTTACCCTCATCCACTCAAACCTTGCTAATTTACCCACATCCTTCTAATACTAAATCTTAGGTAGAACAATACCATACTCAATATGAAATAATGATGCAAAAAAAATAGGCTAACCTTTTGGAGGCCATAAATTTTAACCCATAGCTCCATTTGAGATCTTCCATGTGCCAAAATGGCCGTCTCAAAAGTTTTGTTGTTGTATTAGGGAGTACTACCTACCTAGGGATGTTTTTGATATTTTTCAAAGGCCATACATGATCATTTGAGGGTCTAAAATTATAATTTAATTATTTTTTTAGAAATTTTATATTTTAAGAAATTATATATTTTTAGGTCCAGACGTCAATTTCAGTTGAATTTTGTTCGATAGGTTAAATTTAGAATTTAGGATATTTCAAGAGATGTTTAGAGCTACACACACTTGCATGCAAAACTTACTATAAATAGTAGCTACTAAAAATAGACATTTTTTTAGATTTTAGTTTTTTTTAATTTTGCATGTAAACTCTAATTTCTAAGTTGAGAATTATTTAAGCATGGTTTAGATTTATAATTATTTCAAGTCATTCAATATGATTTAATATAATTTATTATTTTTATAAGATTTGCCTATTGATAATTTATTATCTTAATAGTTTTTGGATTCATTATTTGGTATCAAAGTAAGTTCAAATCTTGGAGGAGAAAGACATGGTGAGAGGATGAGGAAGTATTGTGCAGATGAACTGTACTATACAAAAGCTATAGAGGCAAGCTCAATAATTAATAGAGGTTATCACCAATCAAGGAAGAAGAGAAGGTGGTGATGAGGTTGAAGGAGACACAGATCATGATGAATAAATTTCACAAGAAGAAGAACATCAAGAGCAATCACCAAGGATGGAAGAGAGGATGGTTTAGAATTTAAAGGAAGAAATGAAGGAATCAAAGTTGATGTTCCAAATTATGGAAGCATTTTAAAACTAGAGGAGTTGATAGATTGGATGAATAGCATGGAAAACTTCTTTGAGTGGAAGAAAATGAAAGAAAACAAGGTAAAATTTGCATGCACAAAATTGAAAGGTCATGCAATGATTTGGTGGGATCACCTACAAAAAGAGAGATAGAGGAAAGGTAAAGAGAATATTAATTCATGGAAAAATATGGAGAAGAAGCTGAGGGAGAAATTTCTTCTGTGGATTATGCACAAACCCTATACAGAAGATTCTAGAATTTGAGGCAAAAAGATCATAGTATACAAGAGTATACTAATAAATTTTATAAGCTTTCCATATGAGTGGAACATGATGAAACAAAAGAGCATATGGCTGCAAGGTATGTAAATGGTTTAAAATTTACTATTCAAGATGAATTAAGCATGTATAGAATACTTAGCATGGAGGAGGCTTATCAATTAGCTTTAAAGGTAGAAGAAAAACAAAATAGAGAAAATTTTAAAAATATGTCTCTTGGTTGAAGAAGAGGTGGGCCCCTCCAAATAGAAGAGGATGTGGGTTTAATACCACTAGAGAAGGGTCTAATACCAATAGAGGTGAATCATCATGTAGTGCAGAAAGGCAAGATGATAATAGGTAAGGGTTTCAATACCAACAAAAAGGAAGAAGATTTAAGAAAGGATGAGGTTATGGCAATGCTAGAGGATGGTTTTTGTATCAATGTAGATCTTATGTTTGTTATAGATGTGAAGAAGAAGGGGCACATAGCATTTGAGTGTCCATACTATCAAGATCAAGAAAGGACATAAGAAGATCTGTAAAGAGTGAATCTAGTTGAGGTTGAGATAGAAGAGTAAAATACTAAAGTTGCACTAACAAATCTTAGAGAGAATATAATGATGAGAAGGAAAATGATCATTCCAAGGGAGGAACAAGTTCAAAATAAAAAATATGGTGATGCATGGTTGCGATCAAATATTTTTTGAACAAGATGTACTTTGGGTGGAAAGGTATGCAAAGTAATTATAGATGGTGGTAGTTGTGAAAATATGGTTTCTAAAGAAATGATAGAAAAATTAAATTTGCAATGTGAAAAGCATCCTAATCCTTATCAGATTGCATGGTTTAAAAAAAAGGGAATGAAGTTACAGTAGATAAAAGGTGCTTAATCAAGTTTTCTATAGGAAAAACTTATAATTATGAAATATGGTGTGATGTTATTTTGATGGATACATGCCATTTGTTATTAGGGAGACCGTGGCAATTTGATAGAAAAATAATTCATTATGGAGCAAATAACACATACACTTTGTGTAAAGGTGGTACAAAGGTAGTTTTATTACCTCTTAAAGAGGAAGAGAAGACAAAAAAAATGCTCTCTACTAAATAATTTATACAAGATATAAAGGTAGCAGGTTATTATTATGCATTAGTAACAAAGAATGAGGACACATAAATGGTGCTAATACCAACAGAAGAAACAATTTTTTTGAAATAATATGCAAATGTTATGACTGATGAGTTATCAAATGGTTTACCACCAACGAGTGATATTCAACATCACATTGATTTTATTCCAAGATCAGTTCTACTCAATCAAGTAGCTTATAGGATGAGTCCAATAGACATGCAAAATTAAATAAACATGTTAATGAATTGCTAAGAAATAAGCTAATAAGGGAGAGCATGAGTCCATATGCAACACCAACATTGATAACTCTAAAGAAAGATGGAGGATGGAGAATGTGTGTGGATAGTAGAGTAATTAATAAAATTACAATCAAGTATAGGTTTCCTATACCTCATTTAGATAATATGATGGACATGCTTACAGGATAAAAATATTTTACCAAGATTTATCTAAGGAGTGGTTATTATCATATTCAAATTCATGAAGGAGATGAGTGGAAAAATGCATTTAAGACTACGGATGGGTTATATGAATGGATGGTGATAAATTTAGATTATCTAATGCACCTATGAGGATGATGAATATAGTGCTACGAGAATATATTGGTAAGTTTGTGGTTGTTTATTTTGATGATATTTTGATATTCAGTAAGACTAAATAAGAACACTTACAACATTTGAGAATGGTACTACATTTGTTAATAAAGGAGAAGTTATATGTAAATTTGAAGAAGTGCAGGTTTATGCATAATAGATTGGTATTTTTGAGATTTGTAGTTTCAGTACATGGTGTGAAAATAGATGAAGAAAAGATAAAGTCAATTGTTGAGTGGACTATTCCAAGAAGCATTACAAAGGTAAGAATTTTCCATGGTTTAGCAACTTTTTACAGACAATTTATTAAAAAAATTAGTAGTATTGTGGCACCAATAATAGATTGCATGAGAGGGAAGGAATTTACATGGACTAGAGCAGCCACAGAAAGCTTTAAATTTTTGAATAAGAAAATTACAGAAAGACTAATTTTAGCATTACCATATTTTAACAAAGTGTTTGAGGTTGACTGTGATGCTTCATTTATGTGAATTGGTGTTGTGCTGAGTTAAGAAGGAAAGCATATAGCATATTTTAGTGAGAAATTGAATGAGGTAATAATAAATTATTCTACTTATGATGTTGAACTTTATGCAATTGTACAAGCATTAAGACATTGGATGCATTACCTGGTGCCTAAGGTGTTTATCCTATTTACAGATCATGAGGCTTTGAAGTATGTGAATACACAAAAGAAGTTGAATAATAGGCATGCAAAGTGGGTTTCTTTATTTCAAGGGTATACTTTTGTATTAAAACATAAATTAGGAAAATAGAATCAGATAGCGAATGTATTGAGCAAGAGAGTAACATTATTAACTACTTGAAGTAGTTAGATTTGAAGCTATCAAAGAATTAAATGATACTGATCCATATTTTGGCAAGGTAATTGATTAGTGCAGGAATCTATTAACAGGTGGGATAGATGTTATTCATGATGAGTATTTTGTACAAGAAGGTTATCTCTTCAAAGGGAAACAATTATGCATTCCAATTGGGACTCTATGAGACAATATAATAAGAGAATTACATAATGGTGGTTTAGCTAGACATTTTGGTAATATGAAGACAATATCTTTGGTGGAGGAAAAGTATTGTTGGCCAAGGATGAAGAGAGATGTGACAAGGTATGTTTAAAGGTGCAGGATATGTCAGGTGGCTATAGGGCATGTCCAAAATACTGGATTATACATGTCATTACCAGTTTCAAGAGGACCATGAACAAATTTGAGTATGGAATTTTTGTTGGGATTGCCAAACACATAGAGAGGTAATGATTCAATTTTTTTTGTTTTAGATAGATTTTCTAAAATGGTTCAATTCATTGCATGTAAGAAAACTAATGATGCCACTAGAGTTGCAGAATTGTTTTTTAAGGATATTGTGAGATTGTATGGTGTTCCAAAAACTATTACTTTAGATAGGGACATGAAATTTCTAAGTCATTTTTGGAGGACTTTGTGGAAGAAGATGGGTTTAAAGATACAATTCAGTAGTGCATATCGCCCACAAACAGATGGAAAAATAGAATTTTTGAATAGGATCTTGAAAAAATTATTGAGATGTAGAGTGGGAGAGAAGCCCAAGCAATGGGACTTGGCTTTACCACAAGCTGAGTTTATATATAACAATTTGGTGAATAGATCAATATGAAAGTCACCTTTTCAAATTGTTTATAGGAGAAATACTATGGGTATTTTAGATTTGTTATAATTACTAATTGTAGATCAAATTAGTGATGATACAGAAGCATTTGCAGAGCATATGCAACAATTGCAAGGAGTAAAAAGAAAGTTATATGAAAGTAATGAGAAATATAAAGCAGTAGCAGATGTCAAAATAAGATCAAAGATATTTGAAGAATGAGAGTTGGTAATGGTTTACTTGAAGAAAGAAAGATTTCCAAGAGGCACATACAACAAGTTGATGTACAAGAAAATTAGACCATGCAGAACTGTGAAAAAAATCAATGACATTGCTTGTGAGGTGAGTTTAACACAAAATTTTGATATATCTTTAGTATTTAATGTTTCATATTTATATGAATTCCATGGGAAGGATGGTGAAGGTGATGAAGATGAAGTAGTAAATTGGGAGCAACATGTTCCAAAGAAGAAGGAAAAGATAGTATAGGTTTTGGATATGAAGAAGGTGAACACAAGCCAAGGGAATTATAATAGGTATTTGGTGTAATGGGAAGGATTGTAACAAGAAGATAACATTTGGATTACAGAATGGGAGTTAAAGAATATTGACACAGAAAAATAGAATTAGTACAATCAAGGCAACTCACAGGTGCTGAGTTTTTTTCAATTAGAGGAGAATGATGCAAAAAAAATATGTCAACATTCTAGAGGCCATAACTTTTGACCCATAGCTCCATTTGTGCTCTTCCATGAGCCAAAATGACCATCTCAAATTTTTTGTTGATGTCCTAGATATTTATACCTACCTAGGGATGGTTTTGATATTTTTGGATGCCATACGTGATCATATGAGGATGTAAAATTTCAATTTAATTATTTTTTGAGAATTTTCTATTTTTAAAAATTGTATATTTTTAGGTCCAAACGTCAACTTCAATTAAATTTTGTTTGATAGGTTAATTTTATAATTTAATATATTTTAGGAGATTTTTAAAGCTACATGTACTTGCATGCAAAACTTACTATAAATAGCAACTACTAAAAATAGATGTTTTTTTAGATTTTAGTTTTTTTTTAAATTTTGCATGTAAAGTCTAATTTCTGAGTTGAGGCTTATTTAATCATGGTTTGGGTTTTTAATTATTTCAATTCATTTAATATGAATAAATACAAGTTATTATTTTTAGAAGTTTTGCCTATCGATAATTTATTGTCTTGATAATTTTTGGATTCATTAAATAAGTACAAAAATACAAAATTGGTTAAATGAGATGGTAAAGAAAAAAAATAAAAAAGTACAACCTCAAGAAATTGATTTCAGTGCACTCATAAGTCCTGCTCCTCAGGTAGTAAAGAAGCCTAAGACAATTTATAGAATATTTATGGATGAATGAGGGAACAATATGTTGAGTTAGCAATTACTGCTCTAGACAAAGTTAAAGAATATGTTAGCATTGAAAACTACCATATATAAAAAGTTCACCTTAGAAAGACCACATGTGAAGGATTCAAAGAGAATGTGCGATAAAAAATAGGTACACTATTTGAAAATTTGGATCAAGATAAGGCAAAAAAGTAAAAATTGAAAGGTAAAATTGAATCAACTCTAATTAGTTGTTCAAAAACTAGTAAAACTAATTCAATCCTCCTCATCTAACATTGCACCCCAAGTATTAGATGTAGAAACATTGAATGTAGTTGAGGAAATTGGAGATATGGGCTAAACAACTAAAGATTGGTGAAAAAAGTTGAACCTTTAGGGAACCAAAAGAATAAGCAAGGCTATGTCTACCTACACTGACATTCAATCTGAATTTGATTTTTATAAAAAGGTTGAATATAAATATGAATTTGAAGTTGGTAAATGGAAATAATTGCTACCCAAATTAGAAACTGTCTCCAAAATAGATCTAGATGTTCTTGTGGCAAAACGGGTTCTGAAATAAGAAAACTATGGTGATCTCATAGAATTTTTAGGTGCAACAAAGTTTCATATTAGCATCCTTGAGGAAGGCTTGGGGAAATTCAAATAATCCCAGTTAATGGAAAATGATATAGTATATATAAGAAGTAATTGAGAAAGTTCCTTGTGCATTTGTAGATGATAAAGGAATGGTTATTTTAACACAATAAATTGTGGCATAAATTAGGATTTTAAAAAAAAAGATACAGTTCCCAAATATGCATTCAAGTTCTGATCAATTCATAAATTCATCAAGTATAAAAATTTCTTTGATAAACTTGACAAAGATTTGAAGAAACTTCAACATGTTCCACACAAAATGTTTGACCTTCATTATGAAGGATAAATTGGTTTCATACATTCAAATGGTCATGATGAAGACAAAGTTAAAGAAACCATGAATAACTTTGATGAAGTTAGAAAAATAATTGTAACAAAATAAGCAGAAAGAGGTTCAGGTTGTCCATGATGAAGGAGATGACTGAAATGGAAAGTAACTTTCACAACAAGTCTAGATTTTTTATAAAGTGACTTTTGTAACTTTTAAGTGGTGTATTTTAGCAATGCCATTTTCATATATTTTAAGTTGTGCATTTTTGTAATGTCACTTTCACAAATTTTAAGTTGTGTTTTTTTTAAAATCACTTTTGAAACTACTCAAAATGTCAGAAAAGGTGGTTATGAACCTTAACCACCACTCTATAAGCTATAATTCAGAGTTTTTGAGTCATCGTAAGAATTTTTTGACACTAGGAATTTTTGGAAAGGGAAAAAGAGGATTTTTGTATGTACATATTTATAAGGAATCAATACAAAAAGAATTTTCAAGACTTTGTGTTATAGATTTATCTAAATGAGTAATATACATATGATTTTATTCATTCATTTTTATTTTTTTCTTTCAAATATGCTAAAATAATATTGTTCAATCGGCAAATGATTTAGTGTTCATCATGCAGAAATATGTAATTTTCTATGTAAATCAAGAAACTTAAGTGGAAGTAAATAAATAAAATTGTGTTTATTTTGCATAGGGAATTCATGGTTGTTTTAAAGTCTTTTGGTCTCAATATCTCCTTGGTGTTGTTCTTACGTTTGAAGTCTATTTTTTTCCATTCTAAATAAAATAATTTTCATTGCCATATTCATAATCCATCAAGTATAACCTCAGGTAGTTATAGCACTTTTTTATGTTTAAAATTTTAAAGCTATCCTATTTCTTTTTTCTTGTTTTCTTTTCTCCCTTTCTTACTCTATAAAAATTCCTCTCATCATTTTCAGTTTTATATTTTACCACCTTCTCATATTTTTGGATCAAAAGTACATGAAAAACCCATGAAGACAATATTTTTAATGTAGATATTTTAATTTTCACTCTTTTTTTGGAATTTCAATAAAGGTAGCTCTACTTGCTAATAGGAGAGGGATTTTATCGTAATATTATTGATTGAAGACCCATAATTTGTACCCTTAAAAAAATTTCAGCCAACAACAATACAAATACTCACTTAAAACATGTGAAAAAGTTCTCATGCTCTTTATGGCTTTCTTATCCCTTGTAGCTAAAATGGTAAACACCCATGTTTCTTTTCTACCAGACTTATAGGTAAAAATAGGACTAAAACACACCAACATTTACGTTGTTATTCATTAGAGTAGGACAAGGTGGGTGTTCAATTTGAATTGATATTTTTATTGATATACAGAGGGATGTTGTAATATTCATATTTGGTGCTCTTACCATTCAAAGAATGGATATTCTAATATTGAACACATTGCAAAATCCAGTAAAACATGAAAATGAGAAGAAGTAGTGGTTGTCAATTCCAAAGGCACCTCTAAGTAGGCTTTCAAATGAAGTAAGAAAAAGATTTTTTTTACCAAAGAGATTGTATAAATTAGATCTTCATAGCTGCCCACACCTATGAATAAATGTAGAACTCCACCTATAATCTAAACTTCAAAGGGGCCTTCCTCTATCATAGGGAAGCCGCCAACATGCTTGTCAAAGGTTGTGGGGGTTGCATAATAAACATAATCCCTTCAACGATGATGTTGTTTCTTGTGAGCTATGGAGCATATGCATGCAATAAGGCTATCATAGATATCATGATCAAAAAATTGTAGTCATCTTAACAATTATTGTAGCACCTTTAAATTTATTTAATAGTCATATTCTTCCATATTAATCCATTCGTTATTTATTATTGATATGTACATTTTTTATAATGTCTTTTCCTTTACATATTTTCATTAAACACTTAAAATAATAAGTACAAATATATTCAATTAATAATCTCATTTTCATAAACAATTATACACATCTAATATTAAATTGAAAAAATTAATAATACCTTCTTACGATCTTGAATAGATGAAAAATATAACAATTAAATATAACGAGATGCCCATTTATTTAAATTGAAAAAAACTAATAATGCCTTCTTACGCTCGCGAATAGATGAAAAATATGACAATTAAGGATAACGAGATGCCCATTTATGGCGGATTTATTTTCTTGAAAGGAACCTTATAATCATGATCTCTATAATTGGCTTCATACCAATAATCACAACGATGAGAAAGTTAAGAAAATCAGAAAATAATCAGTTGAAATGTCAACAAATGTCAATGGAAGATGTGATTTGAGCAGTAGCAGTAAGTAAAAATGCAGACCAATTCTGCGCAATTAACAAGTCTGCAAGCAAATTTGTGTTCTATTCTGGTATTCAGATCTGCTACAAATCCACTCGAGATTTTCTCAATATTTTTAAATACATTGCTATTTGTTGTCTACCTGCATCATCAACGTTACCATTGCCACTTAATTTAGATGGGTATAAGCTCGCACTTAACCTGAAATGCTCAGCCATGCCATCAATCAAACCGGCAGGCCTCCATCCCACAACCAACCATGCCCCATTTCTCTATACATCGTACCCATGATTTCCCCTTCCAAATCTCTGACATAATCTGCAATATATTCATGACTAATTTATATGACATCTGTTGTTTAGTCACTGCAATTTCTGTGTAATTTTTTATACATGATATCACTTTTATAATTATTTATTTATTTATTTATTTTTTAGGGTATTGTGGATTTTTTCTTAATCGTATGTCTGAAAGCATTGCATAGAATCATTGAATTACATAGAATGTGGTATCTCTGCTCATATTTTAGAAATAAATATATAGCAGATTCATAATATTGAGTAAGTATATATTTAAATCAGTAAGTTCCTTTGACTAAACAACTACAAGGGACATCCAGGTGATCAAAATCACTCAGGACACAATCCTAATATTAATCGTTTGATTAAAGAGTGTCAAATATATTAAAAAAATTATACTTTGATAAATAGATATAAACAACCATTACCTCACCAGTTGAACTATAAACCTTTCAATAACATTGTGGATTTAAATAGAAAAAATTATGTAACTTTCCTACTATCGATTTTGCTGTGTTTATGATGATTATGGATGAAAATAGAAGAATGAGCTTCCATACTGAAGATGTCATCCTTGTGGATTCTCCTATGCCTGGTTTGAAATCTTGGATTGAAACCATAAGCCGCCGCTTCTTCTTCTTTATATGAATTTAGACATTTTAATGATTAGAACAAGTGTTACAATCCTCTAAGAACCCTAAAAATCTCCCAAAACCCCAAACGTGAGGCATAAGTGCATGTGATGGTTGGTCTAGCCATGTGAGAGATGTCTCAAATCTAGGTGTCAGAATAGATCGTCAAACTCAATCAAGTTAAAAGCTAATTCAGGAAAGGGAAAAAAAAACATAATAATTCTATAAGCTTTAGATTTATGTAATTCGACAAGTTAATTTTCTTTTTCAATGGTAGAATAAGAAGGGATTATAATAAGTATGAACACAATTTCCTTGTAAATCCATGCCAAACTAAAGTTGGTGACCACTTTTTCTTTTCTCTCCATTTATTTTTAAATATGTAATGAACTACATTTTAACTCAGATCAATTATAGTGCATTATAAATAATTAAATTGGTAAAATGGTGGTTCTTTTCTATTAATTTTGATCAATGGGTTAATATGGAGCACATTCTTGGGTACCGAAGTTGTTATCTTAGCATTATCTAATTTTTTTTCTTATAACATTTATCACTATTTTTAAAAATGTTCATATTTTTATATCAATAGATATTACTATAATGAAAATCATAGCAAGGCCCAATCTCATGTCATTGTAGACAATTAAAAATGATTCCAAAATATTTATAAAATTATAATTAAATACGTTTAATGTACTAATTGTTTTAACTTATTCTAGATTTAGTGATCTAAACAAGTATAAAAATATTGAAATTCAGATTATATAAGATGTAGTATTTACCTTACAAATCTGAATGTTAACAAGTAATTAATTTTAATTACTAAATAGATAAATGATTATGGGAGAAGGAACTTAGTTGATGTATTGTTATGTTTTGCTCACTGCCTATGCACAATCCTCTGAAATGGCAATGCGGTTGTTCAACTAAGCAAAAGGAATTTCAAAATATATCAAGACTCTGCTAACGAAAAACTTAGATAATTACAATAATCGAATTCATCCATGCTCTATTGAAATTGTCCTTGTGTAATTTGCAGGTCTATTCTGCCAAAGATTGTTTCACCTACTTATCAATATGATTTCTAATCCTCAATCATGTGCACATATTGTGATTTTTTCTTTCTTTTCCTTCAAATGATATCTCCACATTAAACACTTGCTTCATATAGAAAAAATTGTTAGAAATATGAGTTAGATGGCCCCAACCACACCCTACTAAGTTTTTGAACATTTCCTACATTCTAAAACTCTTAAGAGGGATAAAAATGTATTTACATCTCCTACCTATGTGTATGTGTACTCAATAGTGTTCTATTAAAATATAATGCAACTCTTTGGCTTTCAATACTTGACAACATACAACTTTGACCTTGCGTCAATATTTAGACATGGCCTCTTGCATTGTTTCTTTGAGGGGTTTTTAGATTTTTATGTTTTTGGATAGTGCTTCAAGGATGTGAAAATGGATTTCCTCAATGTGCAAGTGAATGTTAGATGATTGCTAGATAGGAAAAGCATTGGGATTGATGTGTATATATAGATGAATCTTTGAGAAATTTAACCGCATAACAAACATGTGAAACATGTAGGATGACTCGAGGGAGGGATTTGAATTTTAACAATAGTTATATTTATATCATGGGACTCTACGATTGAAATTACCAACAACATCAAACTGCTTTTGATACCATAAAGGTAAAAATAATGATCTAGACTATTATGATAATATACTTAGGATTATAGAGCATTATGACACATATTAGGGAGATCCTAAGCATGAGTGATGGAAAACTGTATTGGCGAAGTCCATAAATAGATAAATGTATAGAAGAGAATGTGACCAAAAGTCAAATGTATATGCACAAGTAATATATGTCTAATTTAAGTCAAAAACTAATGTTTTTAAGTGTCTAATAAAATTTTTAAGTGTTTAAAAATGTTACCCTCCTTTTAGTCTAGTAATTAAAACTCTAGATTAAAAGGATTAAAAAAATGGTAACTGTGTCTAATCGCACTTGATATTACCAGGTGCCTCAAATATCCAACATGCTCCATACAAAACCTGCAAGGAAACATGTAAAAATTAAAGTCAACTCATGGTATAAATTTTAGAAATAATCTAGGTCATTGAACTATTTGAAATTGAAAAGTCAATGAATAAATACACCTGTGAGTATGAAAACCAACTTCCCTCTATCAAAATCCATTGGATAATTACATAGGGTTATTTTCCCCTAAAGAGATGCCATGAATAAATCCCATGGGTTGATAAGTAAAAATACCTCAACCCCATTCGAGACTTAGAAGTGTGAAAAGAGTTGCTCACATTTTTTTATGGAACCAAATACGAGGTTCATATGTAAAAATATGGATCCTCATAATAAACTAGTATGTAAAAGGTGGAACCCCACATCAAGTTTGTATGAAAATTAGAAACTCTAAATCAATTGTTATAGACATATTTTAGATTCAAAGAGCTTGTGTAGTACCATCTTCCCTCTCATATAAATAGAAAATCATATGCATAAATAGCATTCATTCCCCTAAATTTGATTCATATATATCTCAATGTGATCTAAAATTCCATAGTCTCTATGTCACTCTGCTCAATTTGATAAATTTGATAACTTGCTCAATCTCGCTTATGTAACTTGATAAATATGTTCAATCTGATCCATGTAATATTCTCATCATGCTATAGAATCTATGATTTTTCTGTCATAATCTTATAAAATTCCACACATATACAATACATATGTATCAATATATCAACTTGTCCCAATAAGAATCACATAATTAGACCCATAATCTGAACTAACTATTTCTCAAGCCCTGAATCTTTATGAAAAGCTCACTACTATGCCTCCTTTGGAGGTGAATGGAAAATCTTGAAAACCACTCACTCAAAATAAAATAGTTATAGGCATCATGTTACATATAAAATATGTAAGCATGTAAATATGTTTGCCAAAATGATTAGATTTGTCATCATATAAATAATTGATCATTCATGCATAAATGGAACATGTAATTCAAGGCATAAATGTGTCATGTTAAGTACATATATAAATTAGGCATGTAATAATAATCATCATAGTAATAAGACATGTAAAATATGCATGATATAAATCATGGGCATCACACACAAGATACGAATGTGTGATAGCAGTCACAACACCCCAAGCTTAGTGTCCATGTAGACACACACACACACACACATGCAAAAAAATGTTGTGATATCAACACACACAATCAATCAAGACATGGTGTGGCTCTAACTCAACTCTAATTCAACATAGAAAACATGGCCATAACGTGGGGTAGAATATTCTCAACAAAATTAACAAATGATATGACAAAACATAATCAATGCACTCATAGAAGCATGAAAAATATCACACATCAATGCTCATATAATGTAAGAATCATCAATGATAACACGTAGAGCCCATAATGTCATGTAAAAAATAATCACATAATGTAATACATAGTCAATGATCACATCATGTAAAAATTATCATCTTAAAATACATATAGAATAATAAATGTTATTCTACACAATCAATCCATGTCATCATCACCTATAGTAAAGCATATAATCTATAAAATATATCACCCTAAAGATTATATGCATGAATATGTCAAGTATAAATCATTTTAGTAGTTCATGAATAAAGAAAATGCTTTGATGATTATTCATTAACTCAGAATGAACATATATACAACTAGATTCGGTTGAGAAACTATCTAAAAATTACCAACTGTAACTCTTAGCTAATCAACAACCAGTTAAGTGATTTATTTAATAATTTAATTATGATAGCATTCCCCCTTTATTACATTGGTTTTAAAAATGTACCCCCAAAATAGATCAAATTTCACCTTGTTAAGAGACTTGGTGAGTATATCTACCATCTGTAAATCTACTGGGAAGTATTGGAGCTAAATGTGGTGGTTCAAGACTTGTTATTGAATGTAATAGAACTGGACCTCACTGTGTTTGGTTATTTCATCAAACACTAGATTCTTGACAAGTTTCAACACACCCTAATTATCATAGAAAAAGATTGGTGAATGATATTCAAGAATTTCCATGTTAGATAGAATGTGATGTAATCAAATCAATTTACACATAGATCCTTGTGAAACATGATATTCTTCCTCTATGGATGAGATAGAAACTATAGATTTCTTCTTACTTATCCATAAAATCGGTCCAGATCTGAGATAAAAGATATATCTTGTAGTTGATTTCCTATCATCAATAGATCATGCATAGTTTGAGTCTATATAACCTTGCAAGAATAAGTTTGAGATCTTCTTGTATTCTAGACCATACTCTCCTATACCTTGGACATATCTCAAAACTCACTTTTCTACAACCTAATCACACTTCTTTGGATCCTACATGAATCTTGAAAGATAGCTAACAATAAATCATATATTCAATTTGGGATATGTCAAGTAAATGTGACTCCCCACAAGTTTTTTGTAGTGAGTTCCATCTACTTGAGGTGAATATTGAAATTACGATAGTTGTAAACCTTTCTCCATCAAAATTTAAAATGGTTTACAATCTATCAACCCATATTTCTCAAGTAGTTTCTTGGCATATTTCATCTAAGAGATTAAAATGTGATTCTTCTTTTTCTATATCTCCAAGCCAAGATATTAATGAAGTAGCCCCAAGTCTGTCTTGATGAAGGACTTATTCAAGTCATTCTTCACTTCTTCAACAAGATCATTTGCACTTCTTGTGAACACAAGATCATCCACATACAAAACAATAATGACTATATTTGTGCCAACCTTACTGATATATACATTTGAATATTAGGGAATATGAATGAATCCATGCTATACTAGATGATCATATATATTAATATACCATTCCTTTGGTTCTTGCATAAGTTCATAAAGTGACTTGATTAGATGACATAACTTTTTTGGATGGTATTTGTCAATAAATCCTTTTGGTTGGGTCATGTACACTTCTTCCTTAAGATCACCATTTAGGAAAGCACTTTTGACATCCATCTCTTCTCCATCCTTTTTGTGTTACTAGTGCACAAACAAATCTAGTGGTTTTGATCTTCACAGTAGGTGCAAATATATCCTCAAAATCAATTCTATTTTATTGAGCATACCCCTTTGCAACAAGTCATGCTTTATATTTATTGATAGATCCATTTATCTTGTAGTTTTTGTTAAAATCCACTTGAATCCAATGGGTTTATTTCTTATAGGTAGATTTACAAGTTCCCACATCTTATTTTTATCCAAGAATCATATTTGGCATCTATGGCCTTCATCCACTAAGGTTGACATAATGCCTCTCAAATTGTCTTTGGTTCAGTGCTGTCAACAACTAAACTCATAAGTGCAATATTAACCTCATTTCCCACATGTCTTATTTTCTAAACTCCTGATGAAGTATCTGAAATAGAGTTTAGGTGTGAGTCCCTGACAATGTTCTTTACCCATTTTGGACGTCAATGTTGCTACTGATTTGATGAAAAACTATCTTCCAAATTTCTAATATCAATGAATAATTCTCCTTGTAGCTCATCTTCATGTTGACAAGATTCATCATGCTCATCGTCTGATTGTGGAATAAACTTATGAGAGGTGGTTGGTTTTGAATCCTCTTTGTGTTTCAAATAGTCAAATGATGACTCATCATAAGCCATGTCTTAACTTTCATAAATATTGTGTCTCAAGATCTATTAGATGATATGCTTTTAAGGTAGTATTTTACCCCAATAGGATGCATTGGAGTGTTTTTGGTTCGATCTCCTTATTATTTTTAGCTGGGACATGCATATATGATGTACAACCAAATAATCTTATATGGGATATCAAAGGTTTATAACCAATCCATACCCATTCTAGTGTCTTCTTCTACAAGATCTTCATAGGTGCTTTGTTGAGAAGATAAATAGCTATCTAAATTACTTCTTCCTAGAATGGTGCCTATAACTTGGCATTAGAAAGCATGCCATGAGTTATCTCCATGATTGCATGATTGTATCACTATGTAATTCCATTATGTTGGGGCATATAGGGATCATTCAAGTTTTTTTTGATGTCATGTTTCTTCAATAATGTTGATAACTTCTTTGATGTGCAACCCCCATTGATCTGAGCAAAAGTCCCTGACTGTGTCACAATAAGTTGATAAAAGACCTTAAAATGAGCAAAGGCTTGACTTTTATTCTTGAGAAAGAACACCCAAGTCTTTCGATATAAATCATAAAAAAAAATGGAAGTAATTGAATCCTTGAAAATCAACAAGAAGGGGTTCGCATATATTGGTATGCACCACATTAAGATGATCCCTAGAATGAGAGGAACTTAGCTCGAATGAAACCCTATGTTATTTTCTTGTAAGGCATCTAGGGCATATAAGTAAAGACTAGGAAAGTTGAGGTAGACCACATACCATTGCCTTAAAGGTGAGATGGTACAAAGATCCAATAAAAAGGTGTCCATATTAATAATGTCAAAGGATAGTAGATTCTAATGTAGAGGCAAAGAAATCAACTACATTGGATGAAACTACATCTAGTGTAAATAAACAATCCTTCAAAAAATCTCTAATAATTATATTACCTTCCATGAGATGAGACAAGATTTGGTGCCATTCTGACTAGGAACTCCACCTTAAGCTTATGATTCAAGACCTAACTTACAGACAAGAGATTTGTTGCCAAGTTGGCTACATATAACATCTTTTTGAGAGAATAGCTTCTCTTCTTAAGAGAAATGGTGACAGTCCTAGTTCATTCTAAAACATACTCCTTATCATCTATGATCTGAACCTGATCTTTAGTGGGTCAATTAGTCAGTGAATTAAAGAGATCCTTAGATTCTATCATATGTTTGTTGGTGCTTGAGTAAATCAACCAACCATTACTCATTAGTGATGAGGTTTGGGAGACAAAAACTACATTATTATGTGTAATGCAATTTTCTTCTTCTAGTACCTTCTCTTTAGATACATCATCTTATTTTGGTTACTTTTGTACCATTACATGTCCTCTCTGCTTCCATCATCAATGATGAGGATGTTTTTTTGATTCATGTGAATCATCTCGACTGGAAATGTCCTTTCAAATAGATATGCCTTGAATCAAAGCATTATACTAGCAACTATCAGTGACATGAGTATTTGTGCAGAAAATATGACACTACCATTTCATTGTCTGAGACTTCAACTAATGTTGATGCTGTGTAGGTTGTCTTTTTTAAAACTTCTAACCATAGTGCTTGGAAATCAATGCTTTATCCTTGAACTCATATTGCATTGAATGGATGGATTTATCTTGTTGGAACATATTTACTAGGTTTTCAAAATACACAACTTGATTTGTAATGTTTAAAGTTATGAAAAATACCCAAAACTAAGAAGGAAGAACTCTCACAATGATCAAGACCAGCATTTTATCCTCAATCTTTTCACCTAATGCAACTAGTTTTGCATGAATTTATGCCACCTAGCATAATAATTCCTTGATTTTCTCACCATATTTCATACGGAGTGTGTGAATCTTGGACTTGAGATGAAGGATCTTTGTTTGGTTCTTCACCTTGTAGATAGTGGACAAAATATCCCAAGCCTCCTTCAATGTTGATGCATCTCAAATAAGTGATTGAACCTCATCGATGATATTGAGTGTAATCAACATTAGGGATTTGGCATTAGAATTTTCATACTTCATCTTCTCAATAGCTCTGGTTTGATAGGTCACACTACCAGTGGAGATCCCCCATAATTCTTTAAATTGAAGAATCATGTGCATCTTTATCTTTCAAGATGCTTAGTTGGGCCCTTTTAGGAGTTGAAATCAGAAAGGAACAAATTTAACACTAATATATTTCATATTTCTCCTTTAAATATTCTTTTCTCTTGCACATTTTTGTTTATTTTGCATGATGATCCACTAACTGTTTGTCTTCTTAACCAGAGTTTTATTAACCAATATAAAGCTTTTATTCTCAACATTGCCAATAATTTCCCTTGTGTGTTAGTGAATTTATCTTCTTCTTATGGTGGTGACTCCTCATTTATGGTTGGACACGTGGTAGATATTGGATCACAACTTATTGCACCCTACAATAATGTCTTGTTGTATACCAATAAGGTGGTATCTAATAGTGGCACCTATATGGTTGCCTATTTCAAATTTCTACCTTATTGTCTATGGACTCAGTACTTGAGATAGGAAGATAACATCATCTGCTAGGTGACCCAACTTTTGAGAAGAATTAGTGATTATTCAACTCAAATAATTTAACTCTAATATATTTGCTACATCTAACAAGGTTGGGTGTGGTACATCCCAATTACACTACAAATCAGACTTACTGCACAGTAATTGATGAGGTGGGTGCTAAGCTTCTTCAAGTTACATTGGATTAGGCATGTGGCAGAAGCCAAGATGATTAATCTAATACATGAATGAAGAAATTAAATGCTTCTATGATTATTCATTAACTTAGCATGAACATATATACAACTAGATTCAGTTGAAAACTATCTAACAGTTACCGACCATAACTCTTAACTAATCAACTACTAGTTAAATGATTTATTTAACAATGTAATAATCTAATTATGCTAATATTTCAATATGATCAATGGAATTACCATAGAAAGATATAAAATTATAGTGTACTAATATTCACCTAGTGTAGGCATGCCCCCAACTAAAAAGGTATCCCCTAGGTGTAATGAATGTTGTGCATCTAAATTTCCATGTATCATATGTAACATGTATGTCCTGCATCCTACTCATATATAATATGACAATAATACATGTAGAAAATGGATATGTAATCCACCATTTATATGATAAATAGTGTAAATCAATCATGTAACTAGAAAATCATGTCATGCATAGGTCCTTTTTTTAGAAAAAAATTAAGATTTTAGTTTTTTATTTATTAAATATTTGACTATTTGTAAGTATCTATGATGCTCACATGTAAAACTAGTGTAGCTACATGATGTTCAAAGGATTCTTCTCTATAATTACTTCAACTGAAGCCAAATGATAAACCCTTATACCCATCTTTTTTATAAATGCATATGGTCCTAGCCAATTTGGATTGAAAGTACCTTTGATTTTTTTAATCTATATTGGTATTATTTTAATTATATTTTAGTAGCAAGTCACCAATTTTGAATAGTTGATTAGGAATCTTCTTGTTATATGTATTCTTAATGTGATTCTGATGTAATTTGAGATATTTGATTGCTTGGTTTTGTGTTTCATATAATATTTATAATTCATGTAATTGATTTTCATGATATCCTTAAGGATAGTATCTCCACTTCCAAAGGCCATACATATTCTATGCCATAAACAATAAAATTAGCAATATTTCCCATGGGAATATTAAAACTCATGCAATAGGTCCATAAGGCATAAATAATTTGATTATGCCAATTCTTACCACATCTTACAACTGTTTTACTTAATGTTTTATCAATTTTCTTATTTGTTGCCTCTACTTGCCCATTTACTTATGGATAATAAGGAGCAGAAAATGTATGACATATTTTTTATCCAACATAATAACTATTAGTATTCATATTATTGAAGGAAAACCCATTATCTATTATTATTGATAAAGGGAGACCAAATTGTAAAATGATATTTGTCATTAAAACCAGACATATGTCATCCCTTGTAGTTGATTGCAAGGTTATTATCTCTACCCATTTTTAAAAATAATTTATAAAAATAATAATGAACTTGTGCCACTTTGATGATTTTGGATTTGTATTTCCTATAAAGTCAAATCCCCAAATAGAAAATGGCCATTATGATATAATAGGTTGAATCTTATGAAGGTGTAAGATTCAAATTATTATGACCTTGGCATTTCACTAGTTTCCAATGTTTTTGACATTTTCACTACATCATAGGCCTATAGTGACCCATCCTTAATCATTTTTAAGACATATTTTTACTAAAGTGTCCTCCACATTAATTTTTGTGTACTTATTGTAGAGCTAGCTTGGCCTCCTCATAACTAAGGCATCAAAGAATTTTTCCATCAAATGATTATTTAAATAGATCCCCTTAAATTATAACATTATAATAACATCTCATTTTAATTTGTGTTTTTCATTCCATGATATAAAAATTTATTGAATCCACTCAAAATCACCTCTTACAAACTTTTGGAAATGGCTAAGCTCCCCGTTTTTTAAGCTCTTCTTCTAAGCTTATCTTCCTGTTTCTCCTTATCTTCTCCACTTTTAATTTTTAAAATTTCAAATGAACCAAAGTCATCTTAAAGAAGTTTTTCCTTCCTCATATAGACTAAAATACTTTCTCTAAAATCCACTAGGAAGGTGACATGTGTCTCTTCCCATCCCTTGGTTCATCATCAAAAAGTCTTCCATCTTTGTAACTGCACTTACAAGCTCATGTGGGCAAGAAAGTAAGTGCATATCTCATAAATGAACCCATAATCACATGCCATAAATGGCACATGGGCTACCTCAAAATTACTTTTTGGATCCTAAAAAGACTCTCCAACCTTCCTATTGGTCCAAGGGCATAAAAATAACAAAAAAATATCTATAAACTACTTTATGTCAATTTCTAAAGTTGGCTCTACGATTCCATCCTAGTTTTGAGTCAAAGGGGTCACTTAAAAGGCTTATGAAACACTCCATGAATGAAATGAAACTGAAAGATAACTCATAAGGTTAAGAATGAAATGTGTGAATAGTATCCAATGGAGGGGGCGGTATAGTATTAAAAGGGTTAAGGAAGTCTACACTTCTGAATAGGTCAACAAATGATACAAGGAGTGGTTTGGATACTAAAAGGGTCAAGTAGACATGTCACAACTGTACCCATGATGTGTTCATGCTCGACATAATCCTAGCTCTCTCATTGGTATCCCCTATCATCCTCACAAAATTATGCACATTAAATGCTCTACATTAGGTAAATAAAGCTGCAAAATATAAACAATAAAAGTGATCTCAATCTACACAATAATCACATGACATATCAAAGGCACAACATATCAATGGTAATAAACTAATAAAAATCATCTAAACACCTATATAATTTACAGACATGATTAAGACCAATAGCTCTAGTGGTACAAAATTAGTATGCATCATAATGAACAATCAAATGGCATACGTAAATTGATATCATAATGCATAGTTAATAATCTAATCTAAGCATATAACTATTCTTGTATAAGTGAAACATAAACATCTCATTATATATAATCTTTATCTCAGGCATAAGGGACCAATAAAATTTGTGTCTCAACAATAGATAAGGTACGTCTCAATAGGACAATGTACCATGATAAATGTCTAAATTAAGAACTGTGAAAATAGGTGTCTCACATTTGTGACTATTATAGATAGTGACCTCAGAGAAGGAATTCATAATCTGATAAACAAGGTTGATGCTTACCTCAAGAACAAAATCATATTTGTCATTCTTCATAGGTTTTGATGGAGCCAATACTTTATTACCCTCATCGTCTGATTCAATATATAACACTATAAAAGGATTAAGTCTTAACCCTACTCATTCTCTTTCCTTCTGTTTAACTTCAAGATTAATATTTTTATTTTCCTTTATACTAACCACCTAAAATCCCTCCTTTTTAGTGGTTGTAGCTAGGAGGAAATCTTGAGCTAAATGACGATGGTTATGGCACATTAAACACCATAAATGTAGGTTTTATTAATCAACATGTTGTTCAAATAAATTTCCCTCTAGAGATTTTAATCATACCCTTATAGGAAGAGGTTTGATTGTGGGTAAGTGCACAAAGATGGGGGACAAAAGGTGGCCTACCCATGGACATGATTTTTCTTAAATTTCATAAATTTAATCTTTTGTAGATAATTTGAGATATCTACACTCTAAATTTGAAAATGGTGTAAAAACATGAAATATAAAATTTTGAGTATAGTTTTCAAAACACTATTTTTTTTAAAAATATTGTTAAGTATAACTAGGTCAAACATCTAAAATTTGAAGAGAAACTCCTATTTTCTCAGAAAACATAGTAGATAGACGGCTGTGACATGCCCCATTTTTTAGAAAAGTTTAATATTATTTGAAACCCTTTGGGAAAAATTTATATAAAATCTTCTAGCACATCACCTATATTTTTTTGTATTTTTTCAATGAATAATTTTTTTAATGAATTTTTTAAAGTAAATAGATCCTAAAAACTAACAAAGAAATGGATATCCGTCTGTGAGACACACCTAACTACCTCAAAAAAAATGAAAATTTGATTTTTTCTTAATGTGTGAATAATTAGGCCGACTACATCAACATATAATTTATTTTTCACTTGGATCAATGAAAGACAATTTACATGAACATGTATATGCATGTATGTTTGTGGCATGTAGTGGCTTAAAAAAGCCATAGTTAAAAATAAATATAGTTTGAAACCTTAAATTAGTCCAAAAAGTATTAAAATCATATTTTTAGAAAGAGGAGAGCATATTGTTGCATTGGTATCAAGTTTTAAAATTTTCATGTTGAAATTCTTAGTGTATTTTCCAATCAAAGTTCAAATTTGTTGTTTATTTTCATACCTTTCAAAACTCAGTTGTACATTGACAGTCTAAGCCTTTGGCTTGGGAATTCAAGCCATTGCCAAGCCAAAGGGTGTGAGAATTGAATTCAAATTCAAATATTGTGATTGCATTAATAATGTGATCACATTAATAATGTGATCGCATTATCAATTACATTATTAATGTAATCGTGGTATTTAATAACATAATCGTGTTACATATTCTCAACATCCTAAAACCTAAATATGAGCCATTAGGTCTAGTAATCTTAAGATCAAATATTGGTTTTAGATTAAGATTATTGTTTGAGACTAATGTTCTTGTCAAGAATTGATAGCATTGAATGATAATTGGAGATGTATTAACCTATGAATCAATTTATTATTCCTTTGATCCCAATATGGTAATTCACATTCTTTACTCACATATCCACATTCAAGAAGCTCAAATTTTCCCCAATCACCATCATAATTATACCTTATATACCCTAAAACCTATACCCTAAGCCCTAATCCCTGAAGTTCCTAATCCCTAAACTCTAAACCATAAATATAAACTCTTTAAACCTTAAACCAATCATTTTAGCCCAAATTAACATCATTTAGACTAAGAATTAAGTTCAGAGGGCTTGGTTTGGCCTAAATCACATGACTAATTACCCCATTTGACTAATTCACTCAATCTTCACGATGACATCCATGGTATAATGAAAACCCAAAAAAACATTCTATAGTCACAAATGGGTCCAAGTGATTCATATTGTCCTCAATCATCTTTTTGATTGATCATGGTACCCTAAACCATGTATATACATTAAAACCTAGAAGCCCTAAACTATAAACCCGAAACATTATACCCTAAATTGTAAACCATTTACTTTCCCTATTTACCAACTTCAGTTTGGTCCCAATTAACATCCTTTGTAGTAAGAATCCAGTTTGAACACATGGCATATCTAGTGATTAGACATTAATATACAGGTCCTTAAACCTAAACCCTATGCCCTATGCCCTAATACTTAAAACATAAATTATAATTCCTATGCCCTAATGCCCAATACATGCCACAAACATACATGCCTTAGGATATAATTTATTTTATCATGATATGTCATAAATGCACTCTTTAAACCTATGGCTAAAGCCTTTGGAGTACTAATCTAGTTGTGCATCTATTTAGTAAATTGGGGCTATTTTGAGCCCCCTTAACCTAATTAACGAAAGAAGAGGAGCTATTTGATTATTTTAATTGAGGAGGCATTTGAGTTGAATTTGAACCCCTTCAATAGAAAGATATGATTTGGGGCAAAATCAAAAGATCGATCTTCTATCATGAATTGATCCAATTAGTCAATTTATGCAATTCCCTATGTGATATGGGAAAAATTAAGCCCCTAAACCAAATTTATGGCTCAATCAATTATTTAACAAGTATGCAACATGTACATGGCAAAATTAACCTTACTTTTAATAGAAATACAAACATAAAGGTAATCAAGTCATAAATAGGTGTCACAAGTAGCTCAAATGTTCGTCAATTACCTTAGTGATTGGACCCTATATCTGATATCTTAAACCCTAAGTTACCCTGTACCATTTAAATTTAACCCTAAACCTTGTACCATTTACATTAAACCCTAAGCCATAAGCCCTAAACCCCAAACCCTTTAAATAATAGACCCTAAACCTTAAACCAATAAATTTAGCCCCATTTAACATCCTTTATATATATATATATAAAGGATGTTAAATGGGGCTAAATTTATTGGTTTAAGGTTTAGGGTCTATTATTTAAAGGGTTTGGGATATATATATATATATCCCAAACCCTTTAAATAATAGACCCTAAACCTTAAACCAATAAATTTAGCCCCATTTAACATCTTTTATATGTGTGTGTGTGTGTGTGTGTGTGTGTGTGTGTGTGTGTGTGTGTGTGTGTATGTATATGTATATGTATATGTATACGTATATGTATATGTACACACACACACACATATGTATGTATGTATAATATATATGTATATGTATGTGTATATGTATATGTATACGTATATGTATATGTATACACACACACACACACACATATGTATGTGTGTGTGTGTGTGTGTGTGTGTGTCTACACACACACACACACACACACATATATGTATGTATGTATGTATAATATGTGTGTGTGTGTGCATGTATTTGTGTGTGTGTCTACACACGCACACATATGTATATATGTGTATGTGTGTGTGTGTGTGTGTACACACACACACATAGTAAGAATTAGGTTCACAGGGATGAACTTGGTTAAAATTACATCCAGGGTATGATGAGAACCCAAAAACATATTTTATTATTAATGACTTATTATTATTATTTGGGGTTTCCACGTGCTCAGATCTTCTTTCTCCAAGTATTAGGAAAATGAAAAAAATGACTTAAGAATTAATATGTCATTTAATGCACTTTGGGGGAAACATATTGGTCGATTGCTTAACAAATTGAAACTAGAAGTGATATAACATTTAATACACTTTGGGAAATGTTCCTAAAAACATTTTGTGCCACGTATGTCATAAAATTATGTTACATGTTATTTTATTAAATGCACACATCATTTCAATTTATGGGGAAACATTTCCCTTCCATCGCAATGTCAATTCAAAACCCCGGGCTTTAACATAGCGAGCAATGTGAGTATCCATAAAGCCAAGTCATTCTAGGGGAAAGGTCCCAGTATCTGTGCACCTTAACTTTAGACCTTAATTATAATCCCTAATCCCTGAAACATAATTTGTAATCCCTAATCCCCAATCCCTAAAACATAAATTTTAATCCCTAATCCATAATCCATAATGCATAAACCCTATGCACTAATGCCTTAATCCCAAATACATAATCCCTTATCTATATTAAGTATAATGTGATCACATTATTTAATAATGCGATCATGTTATTCTTAACATAAGTAACACTCGGTCCTCATTGCCAATTTCTAACCCCAAGCTTATATTAACAATAATGTGATCATGTTATTGTTGATACAAGCTTCTCAATGGGTTGGATGGGCTGGGACTTTATAGAAAACATAATGCAATCACATTATGTAATAACACAATCATTTTATGTAATAATGTAATCATGTTATATAACATGATCACGTTATTTAACACAATTGCATTATTATTATTTTAGATTAAGCTTTCTTATCAATGACTATTTTTAGCTCAAATTGATACTTTTTTCCCCACAAACATTCTCTACATACTTCTATGTACTTGACCCTACCTTTGAAAAGTTGTCAATTGTCCCTTTTGATGGGTTTCAGATCGCATTCGAAGAGGAAAAGGAAGTTGTTGAAGAACAAAACACTAGAGGAATTGTAATATTCGAGAGAGAAACACAAGCTATAAATGCAAAAAATTTGTGGTAAACAAGGTACAAACCCTAATCCTAATGAATCAAGTGCCATAGATAATGAGCCAATTGATGATAATGAATCAAGCAATGATGAAACTAACTATAATCAATTGAATAATCTTGAAATTGAACATAATGAAATAAATAATAATGAAATTGATCATAATGAAATGAATAATAATGAAATTGAAAATAATGAATTAGTTAATATTGGAAGTTCACATTCAAAGTTCCAAGTTTTTGATTTTGTTGATGATAAGTCTATGTATGAAGCTTCACCCCCCATGAATGAAGAAAATTTGATGGAAATAAATAATGATGAAATTAACCATCAATAAAATTTCATGGAAACATATAATGAAGAAATTAACAACGAAGAATTTAATGTCATCCCACCTCTAAATAATGAAAGTAATAACAATTTTGAAACACCCTCTCAACAAATTCCACCATTACCGACACCTCCAAAAATTCTGTATAGAAAAGACAAGTAATTAATTGAAGTCGATTAAAATATTTTAAAACCAATGCATAACAAAATATTTGATCTCCATACAAGAAGACGGGCTCAAAAAATTTGGGATACTTTCTTTCATAATTTCAAGCATGATAGTAAAATATGTCAATTATTTGTTTCATTGATAAAATTGATTAAGATGAGACCTATAATGTACACATTAAGACTAAGAACATCTAACATGGATGATGAAAATTATGAAACTATTAAAAATCTACATGATGCATTTCATATTGTAGGCCCAAAATCACACAACAAAGATTGTAATATTACCTAGCGTATACTTACAACTTGTGCAGTAAGTGACAAAACAAGAAAAAAATGAATGGTTTCAAAAACAAGCCGAACACTTAATATAAACAAAAAACAATAATAAAATCAATTGAAAGATGTGAAAGACTTAATGAACCAAATACCAATGAGCTCTGGGCATTCTTTTGTAGACTTCCATGAAAGGACAAGGCTCTATCCAATGCTCTCAAAGAATTACTTGCTTAATTTTGGAAAGACAATACAAGAGTTTCACTCAATGCAAGAGATGTTGTGAAAAAAATAGTTGCTTCTCATAACAATGAATTGCATCCAAAACATTTATTAGATATGACTCAAATACAATTTTATTTTAAATTTTTAGAAAAACATCCACAAATTTATGTGTCAAAGATATTTTGAGATGGCAAAACTTTTTTATTTTAAAATAAATCACACATGCACCACTTGTTGTAGGCAACATGTTAAATTTTCAATGCATTATCATATTTTTTGCCATATTCATTGTACTTTATATATTAATATTTTTTAGGAGTGTGGCATTGAATTACCACCAAAATCAGTGAGGGAATTTATTCCAATTATCTTTTGCAAAAGACCAGATGGGCAATTATTTTACAACAAATCATGTTTAAATGGAATTTGTAGCATTTGTGGTGGATTTCCAAATTTAAAAAATTTTATCTATGAGGAGATTACAAGTACAATTGACAGGAATTAGTTGGTTTAAGCAGATATAAATCAGTGACATATCAAGTAAAATATGGCAAAGAATCTAAAAGGTGTGAGCTTGTTACAAAAAAGATACATGTTTCTAAATTTTTGGTCAAATTTAGGGATAAGATTGTTTATGACTATGCAAGATACACACATAGGGCTAGATGGTTGAATGAACATTTCAAGATATGCAAGGATACATTCCCACTTGGTTTTATTGTTTTAGTACTTGATTTTGCTAAGAATTACACATTCAAACCACAAATAGAAGTTTAATCACAGTATTACAACTCAGCATAAGTTGCCATATTCGTGCATATAACATTCATACATGAATTTGATAGTATAGAGAAACAACAAAAAATATTAAGGGAGTACCATTTATATATCAATGATGACAAATCACATTGTTCAGAGTATGTGCAAGGTTGTTTTCAAAAGTTTTATGAATAGTTGAGTCAGAGGAACATTTCTTTAAATCAACATTATATTTGGTTAGACAATTTCTAGTTAATGGAGGAAGAACACTTGGAAAAGTATGAGGATTGTATGACTATAACATGTTCAAGTGACCTCCACTCATTTCATATCTCAAATGCAAGTTCTTAGACTGTTCATACGAGATATTTGGCATGTTTTTATTCTACATGCATGGACTATATTTGGAATGAGTATGAGTCATAAGAGATGGTGGATAATTAGAGTTCCAAACCTCTAATTCCAATCAACACATATCTGATCTAGTGCGGCTAGGTAGAATATTTTTCATTATGTATAATTTATACTCATTATTTATATATCTTCATATTGTCTCTAAACATGATTTTTTGTGATACAGGGTATGTTTTTGTTGTTACTAACTTCCCCAGTTACAGATGGAGAAAACATTGACATCTCATTGGGTTAGTGGTAGTCACTAAATTTTTTTTGATGATATCTTAAAAAAAATTTAGATCAATGATTCTTTGAAGAGTTTGAAATGCATAGGAAGATACTGCACTATTCAAATTTGATTCTTGCGATGAATATTTAATTATAAAAATATCATGAGAGGCTATTAAAAAGAAATCTATGGAAAGTTCAGGAGTCAGATCATGAAGCTATTCTTGATACTATCAAGATTAGAGTAGATCGTAGTGGTTTGTTGGATTGAAATACATAGGTACATTGACTTTTCAAATGTAGATGTAATCAATTTTACCAAATGTTTTTTATTTTCTAGGTACATATATAAATTTCATTTTTAATTGATTACTAATTTTTTTTGTAGGTTAGTGGTGCCAAATAAGATTCCAACTTCACGTGGTTAGCAATGTCAGTAAATAATTTTATATTCTTAAAGCTAAGAGAAGTTTAGGTTTTATGGATATTTGAACTTAGGCTAAAAAATGATTTTGTTCTTATATTGGAAAGAGTGTTCTTGAGGCTAAACTGGTTGGTGGGTTTATTAATCGAACCTAATAGGAGGCCAAAAACCTGGTCTTAGACATTATCCACCCCCATAGATGTGTTATAGGTTTCAGTTTGCACTCAAGAAACGTCTAAATAAGAGTTATGTAATCACAAGTTGAATTTTGACAACATTTGTTGTCAGTGTTTCCGTTCTCTAGAATGGTAGTGTTTTTTTACTTTCAAGTGGATTCAAACATCATGGTGTTGTGATAACATTTAATTTGCCTATATGGATGTGATCAAAGTGATAGATTCATAAGTGGAGATCTTGAAGTTATAAATTCTAGTTAGAGCTTGAGAAGTTGCTTGTTCACTGACAAAAACTTACATTTTTTTATTCGTCATTGTAACTTTTCTAACAGATTTATATTAAGATTACACCTAAGTGATATGGGTTGTGATTAGAGGGATTAAAAAGGTATGTGAAGGATATGATGTTTCACATAAATGAATTACAATTTTTTTATGTGTGTTTGAACTTAGGCTAAAAAATGCATTTTTCTTGTATTAGGAAGGGTGTTCTTGAGGCCAGAATGGGTGGTGGGTTTGTCAATCAGGCCTGATGAGAGTCTAAGAAGATGGTATTAGACATTATACATCCCCCCTTGAATGTGTTGGTAGTGTCAATTTTCACTCAAAAAGCATCAGAATCTGAGTTCTGTAACCATAACTTGAACTTTGACAACATTTGTTGTCAATGTTTCCGCTCTCCAGAACGGTAGTGTTTTTGCACTTTCAAGTGGATTCAAACATTGTGATAGTGTGATGACATGTAGTTTTCATATCTATATGTGATAAAAGTGATATATTATAATAGGTGGAGGTCCCATAGGTAGAAATGCTAGTTGGATCAAGAAGTTGCTTGTTCACTTATAAAAACTTGCATTTTTGGACCCATCATTACAACTTGTCTAATAGATTGATATCAAATCTTCCACCTGAGTTTTTTGGGGTATGATTAGAGGGATTAAGGAGGTATGTGAGGGATTTTATATTTCACATAAATGACTTACAATTTTTATTTTATGCGTGTTTGAACTTAGGCTAAAAATTTGCATTTTTCTTGTATTGGGAAGGGTGTTCTTGATGCCAGAATGGGTGGTGGGTTTGTCAATCAAGCCTGATGAGAGGCCAAGAACCTATTAATATACATTATCCTCCCCCTTGTATGTTTTTTTGGTGTTATTTTTCACTTAGGAAGCATCAAAATAAGATTTTTACAACCACAACTTAAACTTTGATAACATTTATTGTCAGTGTTTCCACTCTCTAAAATGGTAGTGTTTTTGCACTTCCAGGTGGATTTAAATTTTTTTTAAATGTAATAATATTTAATTTACCTATATGGATGTGATAAAAATGATATATTCATAGGTGGAGGTCCCAGAGGTAGAAATGCTAGTTGGAACTCGAGAAGTTGTTTGTTCACTGATAAAAACTTGCATTTTTAGACCTGTCACTGCAACTTATCTAACAGATTGATCTCAAAGCTTACACCTAAGTGATCAGAGGTATGATTAAAGGGATTAAAGAATATGTGATGGATCTGATGGTTCACATAAATGACGTACAATTTTTATTTAATGCTTGTTTGAACTTAGGCTAAAAAATTGCATTTTTATTGTATTGGGGTGTTCTTGAGATCAGAATGGGTGGTGGGTTTGTCAATCAATCCTGAAAAAAGTCAAATAAATTTATCCTAGACATTATATTCCCCAAAAATGTGTTAGTAGTGTCATTTTTCACTCAAGAAGCATCAGAATCAAAGTTCTACAACCATAACTTGAACTTTGACAACATTTGTTGTCAGTGTTTCCGCTCTCTAGAATGGTAGTGTTTTTTCACTTTTAGGTGGATTCAAATGTTTTGGAAGTGTGATAACATGTAATTTTCATATATATATGTGATAAAATGTATATATTCATAGGTGGAGATTGTGGAATTATAAATTTCAGTTGGAGCTTGAGAAGTTGCTTCTTCACTAACAAAAACTTGTATTTTTGGACCCATCACTGCAACTTGTCTAATGGATTGATCTCAAAGATTACTCCTGAGTGTATTCTTATAAGGCTTAAGGAGGTACATGATGGATCTAATGGTTCACATAAATGACTTACAATTTTTATTTTATGCATGTTTGAACCTAGGTTAATAATTTGCATTTTTCTTGTATTGGGAAGTGTGTTCTTAAGGCTAGAATAGGTGGTGGGTTTGTCGATCGGGCTTGAAAGGAGGCCAAGAACATGGTAATATATGTTATCCACCCCCTCTAATGTATTTAAAGTGTTAATTTTCATTCAAGAAGCAATAGAATGAGAGTTTTGCAACCACAACTTGAACTTTGACAATTTTGACAACTTAAACTAAAGACCTAGAAACTTAATGAGTAATTGACCTACTGAATTATTGAAGAATTTGAAAACTTTTAAAACTTTGACATTTTTGACAACTTTGACAAATTTAACAAATTTAACCTATTATGTGGCATTATGTAATTGACATATTGACCTTTAGAGTAAAGAAACCCTGTCTATACCCTTTTTTGGGTTAATAATCACATTGAAAAGGGAAGTAAGAGTTGTTTTTTAATCTCTTATAATATGGATGAGATATTTTAAATTGAACTAATACTACATATTGTTGTCACAGGGCTGTAGGGTGCCTTGTTGTGCCCTATATGTGGAATTGAATGTTGAAATGTGTTTGAGCACTTTTAATAGGTTAAATCGGGTGTGATTGGACCATGTAAGAACATCTATGATATAATACTAACTCCTTGAGACCTATATCAAGTTTTGGTAACTTTGAGACCTAAGAGGATTACCTAGTGAGAAGATAGGGAAAGAGTGAGAGGATGTTTGTGAATGGAATGTATGAAATGAGTTAGATAAGAAGGCCATTAATCCCAAGTTATAAGAGTGTCATTAGTCATTTTCAATACACACAATGAAATAAAAACTTTAATTTAAAAAAATATGGAAGATCTGAGATTTATAGCATTGAAAATAATATTTTTTTAATCCTCATTTGTGCATGTACAACATTAAACATGAGATTTGATAGATAATAATTTGGAATATTTAAATAACACTGTAAAATAACACACAATGAAATAAAAACTGAACATAAACTAGATATATTGCCATGATAGCCATACAATTTAGGCACATACATGTCTAATGTCAATAATACATAGATTGTCATGATTGGCATACAAAAAATTACATCTACCAACATAGTATCTAATGTTGGTTGAATGTCATATGCACATATACAATTCCAAAAATAAATCAATTTCCATATAGGTATACAAAAACGTACATCTCATGTGTAGGACATCCTATTAATCAAATATCCTCCCTCTCTTTGCCTTCCTCGAAGAAGACTCTCATTGGGATGCCCTTCTAGTAGATGGAGACCCCTCTAACGACTTGGATTGCTCCAAGGTCTAACTGTGGGTCCTACGCTCATAGCTAACTTACAGTTGAGCATGTTCAAATACAAGAATTATTAATAAATTATCATAAAATACATTCAAATAATTTAAACTACAATAAAATCATTTAAACATGTGCACTTATTGTAAGCTCACGATCTTGCTCAATGTATTTTTCACACTCAATCAAGTCATTGGTAGGCGTAGTTGTCCAAATAGGCATCTTAAATACAGGATGAACATGAGAAGTTACCCCAATCACCATCTGACTAGGACTATTAGTTGTCATAAGGCAACCCTACATACACAATACATTTACATAAGTTATATTTTCCCCAAGTACATGTATTAAAATTATTAAAACAAGTCTATTTTATAATTTAAAATTACAAGAACTAATATATACCTCTTTCACTGCTTGTGCAAATGGCATTGCAACAATAATGCCTATATCTGTCTCAGCTCGTAGAGAGGTAGGAGTGTCTAATCCAACCATCAATTATTCATGTAAATAAGGTCTCACTTAGTTTTATATAAAGTACATAAAATCTTATGCATGGAAACTAAAATTGATCAATAGAAGTGCTTGTGTGTGTGTGTGTGTGTCTATATATATATATATATATATGAATGCAATGACACATTATAGGACAGAAGAAGACAAGCATGCACATGAAAATACACTTATATCTGAATTGATAAGTTGTCTATTGAAGTGTTAGAGCAGCATCCTTGTACAAAAACTAAAATTAGAGGATTAAAGTGAAAAGGAATATATAATATATATTGTTTTATTTTTTTCATTGATAAATATAAATATACTTGGGTCAAGATCTTCAATTTATGCTATATTACATGTTGGACTATATTAGTTGTTGATTTATTACTTGTCTAAAAATAGGGGTTTAACTTAGGTAGGACCCTCATAACTACTTCCTTTTGGATGAATTTTAAAGATTAGTAGAGTATTTAGGGATATTTTAAATTGTGTTCTAAAGGTGACTGAATTTGATGGAGTAGAGTCATGAAGTATGATTAGCTTCCTAGGATTATAAGGAAATTAATGACTAATGATTTGGCCACACTATATATAATAGGTATACTCTAGATTATGTAGGTGGGGATTGTTGTCCCATCGGTTAGATTCTTTGGCAACCTATTCACCAACTAGAATGTGTCATAAGATAATTTAATTTTCCCATAAGTCCCTTGAGAGTGGACTATCACTTTCAAGGTTTTAATTAGGATACTAAGCTTGTCAGCTAAAGGTAGGGTTTTGGCCTTGATAGAGGATTATGATAGAGGTAAGGTTGTTAATTGGGTGTAATAATTTGGTGATGTTGATGCACATAACATAGGTTTTAAGTATTGAGAGACTTTCCATGAGTGGTGGACACACAGACAATGATATATTTGGTAGCTCTACTATATTAGGGTATTTTAGGATAGTTTGTGAATGAGGTGGGCACTTTACTACCATCACAGGTAAAATTGGGAGAGTACTAATTGGAGGAGTACATTTAGAAAAATATCTTGTGTGGGTTGCAATTATGGTAGGATGCCAACATTAAGCACAAGCACCTCCATAATATGTAGATACTTAGATGTAGAAACAAGCATAGGATAGAGGGTGAGGAGATGAAGTTTAGGGGGAAACAAGGGAAAGCATACACTTTTTAGAGAGGAACCAACATGATAGGAGGAGAATGCTAAGATGAGGTCCAATTAGGAATTATACCTAGACTAACATGAAGTTACACAAGTAAAGTAGTGAGTTGGTATATTTTTAGTTACTTTCTAATTTATTACTTAGTTATTATTTCTTTATGTGACTGGAGATCTAATATCTTCTCTTGTTCTATGGTTTTAGAGTGAATCACTTAGTGGTGGAGCATGATCAAAGAAACTTTGGTTAGGATTTTTTAGGTGAGGATTATTTGAGCCTCAATAATATTTTGGTGGATGTGTTTCTCCATCTGTGAATAAGCAAGGGTAAGTATGTTATTCTCCCTACTTATCATACATATGTGGAGTTTCCTCATAATAAGAGAGAGATAGTTGGCCTAGAGGAAAATGTGGCTGGTTTAGAGTCTTAGGTGAAGACTCTCAATGAGATTATTAGAGCTAGGGGAGGTTAGGCTCCATCTAGCCAACAAATAGTGAGATATACATCACCCACATAGGTATAAGTAAGAGACACAAAATTATAGAAATTGTATCCCACATGTCACTCATCAACATTGGGACATTATCATAGAAGTAGGAGTAAAAGCCCTAGGCACAACCTCTAGATGGGATAGCTGCCTCCAATAAGACCTTAGGGTCACACCATTGTATCTATTTTATGGAATAGGATAAAATCATTCCATGAGTGTGATTATGAACATAATGTTTAGCAAGATATAGATACCAATATATTACATATAATATCATCCACTAGGGGATATCATGACAATGGTGACACACATCAAAGCTTGGATGGAATTACCTGAAAACTAGATAGAGTGAAAAAGGGTCTCTAAATTCAATGGATGAATCTTTGTTCGGGAAGTTGATGCTTGGCTAATAGGTATGAAAAGGTGCTTTGGGATAAGATATTTTTCAATAAATAGTATGGACATGCTATTTATTTTACAACTTTTAAATGAATCAGCTTTATGTTGGGACTATCAAGAAATAATTATGAATTTAGATATGCCCACAATCACTTGGGTGACGTTCAAAGAAAGATAACACTAATTGTTGGATATCTACTTAAATGATAGAGTAAATGCATTCCATAACCTCTATAAAAATGCCAATACTGAAAAGGAATATATGCATGTTTTTTAACCTTGCTTTAGTATATGGCATATATGTAAACAACTTATTTTTGCATATAGATTGTTTTATTTTTGCATTAATTCTTGAGAAGAGAAGTTACAAATTAGATGCAAAGAGCAAAACATATATGTAAACAATTGTAGTCCTAACAAATGCAAAGAGCAAAACATATATGTAAACAATTTTTATCTCTATATAGGTAAATGGTGTCATCTTAATAGAGGTAGATGCAGTCGTGGATGGCCCAATAGCTGGATACAAATATGAAACCAATGGTTGTGACAAATCAAATGCTATAACTACCAGTTATGATGATGAAGGAACTGTCACCTCCTGAAACATAAAAATTCACATATATATTATATTATATTTTTATGTAAATTAATTGTTAGCTTAGAAATTAAATTTTCAAATATAACTTAAATTTAACATGACATTTATATAAAATATACCTACATCTATGTGGTGACTGATGTCTTCACACCAAATGTGTGTACCAAAAACTTATCACTCATAAGAATATGATCTAAGCCATCTGAACCACCAATGCCATCATCATCAAAAGGTCTTATGCACATAGTTCCACATGAACTATAAGGGTGGGGTTGGGGTCAGGTAGCCTATGGCATATCTGTAGCATCACTATGTGAAAGCCTACTTGTATGTTGAACACATGTATCAATGAGTGAACTAAGATCATGGAGAGTGTCTATCTTTATGATTTGTTGAATCGTGGAGGGGATCTCAAGCTCAAGAGGCTTTTGGATATGGATTCATGTAGGTTAATTAGGTGCATGACATGCACCTAGTTGATCCTATGTAGATCCTTTTCCTCAGCCCTGAAACTCACTAAAATTAAAATAATTAGGAATCTAGTTGAGGATAAACTCACAGTATAGTTTCCTCAAAAAATATAATAGGATTTCATGGTTGTTACATGGTGATAGTTGAACCCCATCCACCATTGATCCCAAAAATTAACCATGATTAAGTGATGTACACAGTGATGGATAGGAAAACATTTAATGGTTACGAAAAATGGGGTATTGGTGGCTAGGTCAATGAATAGGGTGAAAATATAAGCTTTTGAAATATCCAAATTCTTGACTTGAAGGGCTGACAAATTGTTAGCATAATATGCCCTACAAGTATCCGTATATGAGGTCCATCAGTCAATTTGACCTAATAAGGTCTTTAGGGAATCGGTTAGCTGGTCCCTCATTCTATTAATTACTCTTCAATTTCAAGTTTTTTTCCTATAATGTTGTCAATCAAAACCTCTTGACTGCTAGGGGGTTTTGGGGAACTATAGGAGTGTTAGGTGGAGGGATAGGAGGAGCAACATGGTTTTGTGGAGGGTTAGGAGAAGGAGCAACTAGAGGGTTTTATGGAGGGTTGGGAGGGTTAAAAGGATGGGCTATTAAAAAAATTAAAATTAAAAACTAGGGTTAAATTATGAAAAATTAGTGTTAAATAAGGCAGCTTCCTAGCACTCTCTAGAGTCTTCTAAGCAAAACGTGATCATGAAAGCAAGGGTAGAGCTAGGAAACCTGAATGTAAAATGAGAAATTTTGCATTCGGGTTTCCCTTTTTTATTTTTTTTATATACAGGTAATGTGATTATTTTATTAATGTGATCATGTTATTGTAAATATCAATAACATGATCATACTATTTTTTAATATAACATGATTGTATTATATAATAGCATGAATACATCATGGCTCGGTAATCCTAAGCCTAGATTTAAATAACATGATCACATTAATTAAATAATGTGATCACATTATTAATTAATGCAATCACGTTAAGGGTAATGTCCATGGAATTGTCTCCCAACTCCATGCACTTACTCTTATATCCATTTGAATAAAATTTGTTTCATAAGCAATATACCTCTTGATATGAGTTTGAGAAGAAATGCAAAGCATTTTTTTGATAGATTTTTCAATCCTTGAAATAATGGCTTCTATCCACAAATATGTTGGGAGGATGAGAAATCTTACCCATATTGGAGCTACCTTGGGATCCTCTCGTGAAAAGTTGATGATATGGCTCCAGAGTGCCATGAATAACCCTAATTTCCCTTAAAGCAAGGTCCATTTTCAAATAGATTAGTTTGGACTTATTTTGTTATAAAAATAGGAATGAAGAAGCTTCATGTACTAGTGCATAAATCCAAACACCATTTTATCTTCTAGTGCTCCATAACCTAAGTTTGCATCTCATTTTCATGAGGCTCGACTCATAAATTTGTAGATCAAAACCTTTTTCATTAGGGAATCATTTCTTGCTCAATCTCATTGTGTTCAATGAATAATAAGCTCTTTATCGACCACTTTGATGCACCTTGATTTAATCTAGAGAATCTCATTCCTCACATTATTAACATGAGCTCTTAAATCTACAAGAATCCTTATATTTTGTGTGCACCTTCTATAGTTGTTTGTTGCCTCTACCTTGAGGTTGTGCCTATCAATAGTTGCTTCTTCAATGTCAACATCTATGTCTATTCTCCTAATTTTCATTGATTTTTTCAAATCCAAGGAATAATATTTTTTAAGCTATCTATAGGCCCTACTCCTAATCCTAGTGGTTGAAAAGATTTGTCCTACAACACCTAAAGAGTCAAATGTAACAAGTAGCAGTGATTATGGGAAGAGGGGCTATGTTTGATAGTCAACTCTATCTATTGCGAATTTTTAGGTGACAATTATTTCTTCAACATTTTCTTTCAAATGTTAGTACAATTCATTCTAGAAGAAATAAATATTAGAGATATTATAATCCGTTCTAGTTTTCAATGTTTAGCTTAAAATTTTCCATTATTTAAAATAGTCTTTTAAAATTTAATATTATTGAAAAGTTGGTAAGATATGAAACTATAAAAAATATTTAGTATTTTTTTTTCTTAAAATTATATAATATTTGGAAAACGTTAAAAGTCCCTATCTTAATTCCTAATATATAAGTGATATTTTATCACTTATTTTAGGTTGTAGAAGAAGGGGATTAGTGGCTTGGGAAAGTACAAATTGATATGATATTGATTAAGGGAAATGATCCATTCTTTATTTATTGATATGCTAAAACATATATAAAAAAATATTTATTTATAATTTTTTAATCCATTTACTTATAGAAAAAGGAATTCACTTGAACAACAAACTATCATTTCGACTATAATATATCATGTAAAGATACATGTCCATTCCAAATGTGACTTTACATTTCATAAAAGTCAATATTATATTTTAAAAAGTGCAAAATTTTTTATTAAAAAAATTTAACAATAATATTTATCATTATAATAATCCCTCAAGGACAAAAAAATTTATAACCAAACATTCATCCTTTTTTACACAAATAATCATCCCCCTTGAAATAAAGAGCCACTCCCATTATAAACTGATAGCAAACTGCCATACCAAGGATGTCAAATCTTGACCATAAGAATCTTTACACAAATAGCCAAGGACCAAGGGGTTAACAGGCAAGGGACCTATTGATATATGAAATATATCCACCCCAAATAGCATCAATGGAGATTCACAAACAACTTGGTCATTTCATTATCAAAATATATAAATAAACAAACATTCCAAAATCAATGAAATTGATTTAATAGGCTTGCATCCGTGAAAATATTTTTATTCCATGCATTTCTTATAACCCATTCAAAAGTTAGCTTCAAAATTTACCTGCAATGATAGTGCCCCAACAACAAAGACTGCAAACATTTCCCAAAATTGAGCCTAGGAAACATCAGAGGCATCCCTAAGAATGTTGATCTTCATCCACAATGAAAATTGTATTGGAAAGCACCGCTAATAATGACATTTGTTGTTATTGAAGAATGGTGTTCAAAAATATTTAATTCCTCTCTCTCATTTTCTCCCACACTTGGTAAATACTTCTGACGTTGCAGTTTGAAGGATTGCAGAGAGAAGAAAATAGAAATAACAGAAAATAAAAATAGACGCAGATTCCAGATTGCTACGGCAATCAAAAGGATATTTTTAATCTTATTATCTCTCCATGCATAAAGCTGGGATTAGGTCTACATTAAATAGAATTAAGAACAAACAAAACATTTGAATTAGACTAATGTTTAACTTAAATTGATCATGCAAACTAAGCTAAGACTGAAACAAGTGATCATGCAAACAACGTGCATGAGGGAGGCAAACAGGTAGTTGGAGAAATTAGCTCTAGTTTCACTCCCCCTTAATTTCTACCACTAACTACTTCAACATTTACAATGCCTAAATTTTGTCTTAGATAATCAAAACTTTTTTTCGCTAGTGCCTTTGTGAATATATTTGCCAATTGGTCTTTAGATTTGCAGAACTCCAAATGGATTTCTCCATTATTCACTAACTCTCTGATAAAATGAAATCTTGTATCAATGTGCTTGCTCCTCTTGTGAAAAACATGATTTTTTGACAATGCAATTGTTGATTTGTTGTCACAAAAGATTGGTGTTGACTCCTTCTGTGCTTGTAATAAATTTGTCAATACTCTCCTCATCCAAGTTACTTGACATGTTGCTGATGTGGCTGCTACATACTCTGCTTCAGCTAATGAAAGTGTCACTATAGGTTACTTTTTGGATGCCCATGTGACCACACCTATTCCAAAAATAAAGACATGTCCAGAAGTACTCTTCCTGTCATCAATGCTACCTGCAAAATCACTATCAGTATAACCAATCAAACCAAAATCATTAGTTGTGGAATATAACATTCCATATTTTGTTGTTCCTGCCACATATCTCAATATCCTCTTTCCAACTTGCCAATGTGAGTCTTTTGGTGACTCCATGAATCTAGAGATTAAGCTGACCCCATACATTATATTTGGTCTTGTAGCTGTAAGATACATCAAACTACCAATTAGTCTTTTAAATGTTGTAGAATCAAAATTAGATCCTTTGTCTTCTTTGCTAATTTTGGTCCCTATAGCAATTGGTGTAGGTGTTGATTTACAACTCAACATCTTAAACCTCCTTAACACATCCTTTGCATATTTAGTTTGACAAATAAAAATTGCCTTCTCTAATTGTATAGCTTCAATGCCCAAAAAATACTTCATTAATCCCAAATCTGTCATCTCAAATTATTTCTTCATTGCTGATTTAAATGTGTCTACAAACAAATTTCCAGTGAAAATCAAATCATCAACATACAAACACACAATCAAAATTTGACCTTCTTTGTTGATTTTTGTGTACAATGTAGGCTCACTATTGCTTCTGTTGAATCCATTGTTTGTCATGTATGAATCAATCCTGCTATACCATGCTCTTGGTGCTTGCTTGAGACCATAGAGGACCTTCTTCAATCTGTAGACCTTTTCTTCATGTCCATGCACTTCATAACCTGGTGGTTGTTTCACATACACTTTTTCATCTAGGAAACCATTCAAGAAAACTGATTTGACATCGATTTGATATACTTTCCAATTATTTTGTATATATATTGCTAAAACCATTCTAATAGTATCAAGTCTAGCAACTAAAGCAAATGTTTCATTATAATCAATTCCATGTTCTTGTGCAAAACATTTTGCTAATAACCTTGCCTTGTGTTTTTCAACCTTTCTTTCTACATCAAATTTGGTCTTATAAACCCATTTGACTCCTATGCAATCCTTACCTTCAGGTAGATTAATTAGAACCCATGTTTGATTTCTCTCAATGGCATTCATCTCTTCATCCATTGCTTTTATCCAATGTTCCTCATTAGCTGCTTCTTCATAATACATAGGATCATGAGAGAAAAAAGCAAAATTTGAACACAAACCTAACTTCTCTTCTTTTTTTTTTATAAATCTCATTCAAGTTTCTCATTTTCTTACCTTTAAATTTTGATCTTAAAGTGGCAAGAGTTGGATCTGATTCATCACTTACTTGTGAATTGGGAGTAGGATGACATGCATGACCAGATGATTCACCTTGTGCTAAGCTCCTAGGTGATCTTATTGGAGTGCTTGTTCTTGCTTGTGGAGAGGATCGATCACCTTGCAAAATTTTTTCTTTAGATTCTTCTTCATTTTGGGGAATTGGTGCTCTAATTGTGATGGTTTTATCAATGCTTCCATCCCATGCTTCTTCTTCCTTAAATTCCACATCTCTGCTAATAATCACTTTCTTTGAAATGGGGTTATACAACTTATGAGCCTTTGATTCTTCACTATAGCCAATAAAAATGCATTTCTTACCTCTATCATAAAGTTTTCTTCTTAATTTAGATGGTATAAGAGCATATGCAATACAACCAAAAATTCTGAAATGATGCACACTATGCTTCTTACCACTCCAAGCTTCTTGTGGAATTCGATCCCTGACACTCTTTGTTGGGCTTCTATTCAGAATATATACTGCACATGCTACTGCTTCTACCCAATATTCATTTGACAAATGTTTGGCCTTCAACATGCTTCTAGCCATCTCCATGATTGTTCTATTCTTCCTTTCTACTACACCATTCTAATGTGGTGTGTACCTTGTAGTTAGTTGCCTTTTAATGCCATGATATCTTCAAAAATCTTGAAATTCATTAGACATATATTCACCTCCTCTATCTGATCTAAGTACCTTGATGTAAAGACCACTCTGATTTTCAACCATAGCCTTGAATTCTTTAAATTTTTCAAAGGCTTCAGACTTATCTTTGAGAAAATATATCCAAGTCTTTCTACTAATGTCATCAATGAAGGTTAGAAAGTAAGAACTACCTCCAAATGATGGAATTTGCATTGGTCCACATAAATCACTATGGACTAGCTCCAATATTACCCTTGCTATATATGAGGCTCCTACTGGAAAGCTCTCTCTATGCTATTTTGCCAGAATGCAACTCTCACATGAACTTCCTGGTTGTTCTATTAGTGGTAATCCATTCACCATATTTTTCTTTTGTAACAAATTCAAACCTACAAAATGTAAATGTCCATACCTTAAATTCCATAGCCATGATTGGTCTAGATGCATGGTTTTGAAGTGGGCTTCCTCTTCTCCTTGGATGCACTGAGTTCGAAGAGGGAACATTCGATTCTTGGTCATCTCCAATTTTCCTATCAACCTGTCATTTGGAAATTTGTCTAGTATTTTGCATACATTGTCCATAAAAGATACTCTGTAACCTTTCTGTACTAACTGTCCAACACTCATAAGATTATGCTTTAGTCCAGGTAGAAAATAAACATTAGGAATTTATCTTTTTTCACCATTTTTTGCCAAAACATTTATTACTCCTTTACCCATTACATCCACTTTGTTATCATTTCTTAATTTCACTTCAAATTTTATGGAATCATCAATACTAGCAAAGAATTCTTTATTCCCTGTCATATGGTTACTGCATCCACTATACAAAAACCAAATATCTCTAGCATTTTCTTAAGCAACATGACAAGTGAGAAATAAGCTTCCAGAATTAGAATTAGATTCATTTGTGTAATTAGCATTCTGCTTGTCCATATCTCGTTGTTTCTTTTTGCATTCACTTGCATAATGTCCATATTTTTTGTAGTAATAACATTGAATGTTAGATTTATCAAACCTTTGTGAATTTTGCTGAAAGTGATTGTTGCCATGTCCTGTATTGTTGTAGTTTTGATTATTGTTTTCACCTTGATCTAGATTGTTCCTTCCATTTCTGCCTCTTCCTCTGCCTCTTCCTCTGAAGTTTGACCTTCCTCTTCCTATTCATTCTGGATTCATGTGTTAACAAAGATCCCATTAATTCATCTACTGATAACTATTCCAAATCCTTGGTTTCCTCAATTGCTACAACTATTGCATCAAATTTGCTGGGTAAACTCCTGAGTATTTTTTCTATGATCTTCTGATCTGTTATTGTTTCTCCATTAGATCTAATTTGATTCACAATATTCAATACTTGACCCATAAACTGGTCTATAGACTCTGAATCATTCATTTGCAAATTTTCAAAATGTATCCTAAGAGATTGCAATTTAGCTACTTTCACCTTTGTATTACCTTTATAGGTGGTCTCTAAGATTTTCCATGCTGACTTGGATCTCGTTGCGGCTACAACTCTAGAAAAAATGGATTCATCCATTGCCTATTGGATTAGGAATAGAGCTTTTGCATCTTTTTTCTTGTTCTCTTTAAGCTCTTCCTTTTGTGCTCGAGTTAATATCTGATGGGCAGCCTCATCCTTTGGTTCTACAAAGCTATTTTCTACCAAATCCCAAACATCATGTGAGCAAAACAATGTTCTCATTTTAATTGCCCAAAAATCATAATTCTTACCATTGAAAAAGGGAATCTGGAGCTGAAAAATGCTGTTGTTTGTTGCCATGTCTCAATCTTGCACAGTCAGAGATTGAAACTGTGGAGGAGATTCAAATTGTGGAGGAGGGGCGATGGTCCCTACAAATGCTGATGCAATGTGATTTTTTCCCCACAGCAGGAGCACTGGCTCGACCAAAACTCATTTGAATTCAGTGGAACTAGCTCTTTCTCTTGTTTGCAATGGCTCCCTCTTTGTCTTCGGTTGGCTCTTGCACTACTCAAAATTTTGATGCGGCTCACAAAGGTGACTTCTATGCTACCATACTTGACTCTTCTACAGCACTCGCTGACTGCACTACATCTCTAGTTACGTTGCACCTTATTTTTGCACTTGGCTGTGTCGACTACCATTCAATCAAGCTTCTCTTGACTTCCAACAGACTGCTACTTCTACAGCATAGGACGCAGGCTATTGTTAACTTGACTATAGACTAGGCATCGTACTTCCCTAGACAACGCTCTAATACCAGTTTGAAGGATTGCAGAGAGAAGAAAATAGAAATAATAAAAAATAAAAATAGATGCAGATTCCAGATTGCTATGGCAATCAAAAGGATATTTTTAATCTTATTATCTCTCCATGCATAAAGTTGCGATCAGGTCTACATTAAATAGAATTAAGAACAAACAAAACACTTGAATTAGACTAATGTTTAACTAAAATTAATCATGCAAACTAAGCTAAGACTGAAACAGGTGATCATGCAAACAGCGTGCATGAGGGAGGCAAACAGGTAGTTGGAGAAATTAGCTCCAGTTTCTAACACAGTTCACTATAATTTTATGAAACAGAAAAAAACAACCAAAGGCCTAATTTTTTTGGGAAAATCATTTATGCTGCGTATCCACAAGGGAAATGTGATCTTTCTTTTATTACGCACAAAAAATTGTCGGTTTCATCTAACGGTGTCATATTGCTCAGGGTAAGAATTTTTACACTATAACATATGATTCCCATGAAAAAAAAATGTTAAAAAACCAGCTACTTAGGTTTAAAAAACATAAACTGAAGGAATCCTAGTTGTGATTATACTTTTTTTTCTAGTGAATGGCCAAAGAAATTTTTTAACTCTTTTGGGGAGATACTAAACCCTGAGAGATTGGCAGTCCTGAGTGGATAGACCTGAGAATGTTTGCAAATGAGTGAGAATACTTCTAAAATTACATAAATGTTACTAAAACCATCACAGAGTAGAGTGAAATAAAAAACGGTATTTGAACTCAGTGAGATTCAGAGTGGTAGGGGTTGCACAGCCACCAAAGTCACAACCATGACAGCATCCCATTCTTCATGAAATAGTTATTAAAATCAAATGATGCATGAGACTGCACAATATTAGGCTCAAAGAAGATCTCTTCCTTTTATATTTGTGTGCAGTCTACCCCTCCCAGTTCACATGGCACTTGCCACTAAAGTGTTGTGTCTTTTATAATTTTTTATTTTTTATTTATAAGGGAATTAATAACATTCTTTCATTTTCTCTCTAGTTTGTCGTTACATACTTTTAGAGTTGCTATTATAACCTCCACCTCATCTCAGTAAATGAGATCCAGAGTGAGGGAGATCTTATGTAGCTCAGGTTTAGAACTGCTGTTGTTCAGCTGGTGAGCACTTAGCCTAGTCCGATCAATCTACTCCCTCTGACCTGAAAAAGACTTCTTTTCAAAAATTTAACCCTGAATCTCTTCTTGATAAACCTTTGAAACTTACCAATCCACCCAACCTTTGGAACTAAATGTTATTTGCAACACACCATGTTATACTTGTACCTGCACTGTGGATGAACCAGTAGTATTTATGTCATTTCAATAGAAAAACTAACTTCTCCAAAGGCAACCTTAGCATCACTCTCATTACTGGTACCGTTCAACATCAAAAGCTCTATGGGTACTACAAAAAACATGCAAAAATTTGTTAGTCCTGCACACCAAATCTCCGTTAAACCAAAAAAAAAAAATCTCTAAACGAAGTCCACAACCACCCTTAAATAATACTGAAAAAGTGAGACCCATTTTGTTTTTCTGAGTAGTTGTACATTACAACAATGAAACAATATTTGTTAGGATAATGGCCATATATAAACTTAAGCATGAGGAGAAGGCGTAGAATATGAGGCAAACCAGGAGGAGGGCCACACCCATCATGCTCATTGCTCGCTACCATGTTTGAATGATTGTCGAAGCGCGCTTATTGAGTATATAACAAGCTGGACATTGTTCGAGTAATGGGTTTTCGAGTTCTTCAATCAATTTAACATTTAGGGGAGAACATACCTGAATCTCTTTCAAAATCTTTCTAATATGTGAAATAGATAAAAGAAAAATGAGAGAATAACGCAGTTCAAAAGGGCTGGGGAAGGTTGCGAAGAAAAAGCAAAACAAATAATAAAATGGAGTTTCAGAAATAGCATTTAAGGCGCTGATTTTACAATTTAGGACGTTTAAATGTTTTTATTATTTTATAGATTTAATGGTTTTTTTTTAATAGTGATTTTAATTTTAATATTCAATTTATTTATTTTCAACTTTTAAGTTAAGTTAAATTTTAATTATATCAAATTAAAAAATGGTACAATGTTTTTAATAAAATATTAAGATTTTAAATTATTTTAATATTTTATTTTTCATTTTTAAAATTAACGGTCTCAATCAATAATCTATTTTATTAAAATAATATTTTTTCTTATTTATTTAAATTTAAATTTTAATATATATGAAATAATATTAATAATATATTTATTTATTTAAATTTAAATTATAATAAATGTTTTATTATAAAATATTAATAAATGTTAATTTCACTTAATAATTCTATTATATAATATTAATATATGTTAATTTCATTTAATAAATATTTTATTATATAATATTAACAATGCCCTTAATTTCAATTGAATTAATAGTTATTTTTTACATACATCTTAATCCTTGGCAATAGTATATACTTTTTACTTCAACAAATAATTTATTATTTAAAAAAACAAAGAAATTAAGAAGATTTTGAAATAATATATTAACAAAGAAATTAAAAAGATTTTAAAATAATATATTAACAAAGAAATTAAATTAATATTTAAATTTATTTTAATTGGTGTAAGGTTAAAGTCAAGGTTGTTTGCCAAAAATAAATTTTTATTATAATTATAATATTAAAATTAACAATTAACAATTAACAATGAACAATTAACAATTAACAATTAACAATTAAAAAAACTATTATACGAAATAAGGGTGCAAAATGCCAAGTCTCTATGTCAAAGGCTAAATTGGATGGTTGTATGTACAAGTTGTAATTAAAGTGAAAAGGAAAAAACATAAATGTAAATTGAATTACGAGAACTCCAGCATAGATGTATTGATTTTTCTAGCTAAATTGAAACACAAATTAAATACCTCAATACAATAGAAAGAAGGATCCTCGACCAAGTTATAATTTTGCTAGGATCATTGATCCATTGCCTTAAAAGTACTTGCGTACACAATCTAAATGCATTATGCTCCTCAGCGTTACTCAACATTTTTTGAGATGATATTAATTTTTCCCTACATATTTCAGAATAGCATAATTGAATGAAGATTACTAAATGTCACACTAATTATTCATCAAATTGTTTTCATGAATGTCATTGTCATACCCATTCTCCCAATCCCTCTCAGGGCTGTCATTCTCATACGCGTTCTCCCACCGCCTCTCACCACATATGAACCCTCGTAATATTCCCCTACATCTATGTCATCGCCCTCTTCCCATATTATCTCCACCTCTACGAATGTCAATTTCAAACCTAGTATTTTATTTTTGAAATCTTGGTCATCAATACCTTCAGGGCAATATGGCATAGCAAGTATCAAACTCTTTAATGAAGGAGCATTTATGAGAAATAAATCTAGCCCAGCTACTTCCTTCTCACTCATATCTAATGAGATATCCATATATGCATATTTTAGATTTGGAAATGTGAAGTCTGAAACCATCTCCAGCTCACATGTTGCATGTTCCTGTACCCTTATCACTGCAATGGCATGCCATACAGAAAGCAGCTTATTGACAAGTAAAACCCAATGTCTGATTGACAAAATTTTATCTCAAAGCAAAATAAAAGATGAAAATGGTACCATCATGCATGGTGATCCTTGAAGTTCTTCAACGTTAGGAAAAGTGCTGAAGAGGGTCGAGTAAGGGAGGCTTGAAAGCAATGAGCTTAACCATCACACACTAACGTTGTGCATGCTAGTGTCAGCAGTCGATCTTCACCGGTCCTCATCAACTTATCAAACATCGGGCATGGTTACAGTTTATACGATGGTTACAATTTCATTTAACAATAACTGCAAGGACTGGTAAACCATCTATGCCAACTTTGATCGGTAAAGGAATGATATCTCCCGAGACCACCAACTGTAACTTTTAGTCGAGATGTTGACTCATCCAACATGGTAGTGAGTGATAAAAGAGTGGGAGATTTTTAAAATGGCAAATAAACTTTACCATTGACCCTCGCCTCATTTGGTGCTTGCCCTGTAGCTCGCATTGCATTTCAGAGAGGACCTAGGTCAGTGTTGTGTTTCTAACTTATGGTGTTACGTTTCCAACTTGTGGTGGTATGTTTCTAGCATGTGGTGAAGGTAGCTTCTAGTTCTCGTTCAAGTTGGTCTTTACATTATTCTCATTTAGTTATGCAAAGTCATAAAGACATCTTAAAATGCCTCATGGAATTGAATCATTGCAGGTTGCTTAAGGCATCCAAATGCAACGGATTATGAAATGCCCTCCAAATTTAATTAAAATTTTCTTCTCCTTAAAAATCTTATCTAAGAAGGACTCTGAGATCAGAATTACTTCTTTATGTTTGTCTTTACTTCCTTACATTGAAATACTATTGCACATCTATTTGCTTTGAAGATGAGATCTTGGAGAAAGCATTACTTCCCACAAGATATGAAGAAAATGAAACATCTCTCATTGAAGCCCTATAATTTTCATTACACATAGCTGCATTCTTATTATTATGGGTACTTTCTCAATATATTTCACTTACTATAGTTTGTCTTAAAATATTTCTTTGTCCCAATCGGTTGCAGCAAGATCGATAGGGTATGTTTTTAGGGTGTGTTTATGAATTTTTATTTGGATAAACACAGTTTTCCCATTGAATGATAAAAATTGTAGGAATATTTTTATTCTATAGAAATATTTTTTTCTTCATATCTCAGACTTCATAACACAAGACATGATTAGCATAAAATAAAAATAGGGATTTGCATAAGAACAGGTGAAATAATTTTCTAGCTATGAAAAGTCACAATGACAATTCAATAATGTTAATTTTGGACCAATTATACATACATTAGAAAAAGTGCATAATGTATAAAATAATGTAAAATAATTTGGACCAATCATCTATACTGAAGTAGTTTCGAGTCTTTATAGGATATCACTTTTCATTTTAAAAAAATTGATTATAAACAATTTTTCCAGTTACTTAATTTTATTCAAAGTTTGATATACTTTCTTCTTCCACTTCTCTAATATTAGTGGGCTATAAAATAATATTTTCATAAATTATTTTAATTCCATAGTTCAACATCTTTCCATTTAGTTTCTTCTCCAAATACGTCTTGTTTGGATTGTGACATTCGGAACTCACAACTCTATTCATCTTCAACATTTTTTTATAGACATCATCATCAAACACACTTTTCACTTGAACTAATTTTTCTATCATTGTAATAATTGGAATTTATCATATTAATAAGAATCAATACTTTTTTACTTGTTATCCATACATTTACTAACATGCATATCTTAATACTCCAAATTTGTATATGTAATATTCTCAATATTTCCATTGTAAGCCTAGAATGAAGGGGAGAGTGATATTTTAGTAAAATTGGATCTAAGAGAAAAATTTACTTAATTAATATATTAAAAGTTTATTTGAATTATCATTACCTTATTAAAATATTTAACCATAAATTTTGCAACAATCCATGGTGAATCACATTAAATTTTGAAGAATTTATGAAGTGGGTAAGTGCACAAAGTTAGGGAATAAAAAGTGGCCTACCCATGGACATTATTTTCTTGAAATTTTAGAAATTTAAAAATTTATAGATATTTTGAGATATCTACACTCCAAATTTGAAGATGGTGTAAGAACATAAAATGTAGCATTTTGAGTCTAGTTTACAAAACATTTAATTTTTTAAATGGTTAAGTATAACTAAGTCAAACATCTAAACTTTGAAGAGGAACTCCTATTTTTTTCAAGATAATAGAGTAGATAGATGGTTGTGTGGTGCACCATTTTTTAGCATTATTAATTTTTTTCTAAAGTACTTCAGTGAAAATTTAGATAAGATATTCTTGTTTGTGACCTATATTTTTTAAATAATATTTTTTTATGATTTTTTAAAGTAAATAGATCCTAAAAATTGACAAAAAAATGGAGAGTCCTCTGTGTGGCACACCTAACTACCTAAAAAAATGAAAATCAATTTTTTTTTAATGTATGTATAATTAGACACAGTTTGTGATTATATAACTTGTTTTGCACTTGGATCAAAGAAAGAAAAATTACATGAACATGTATAGGCATGTATGTTTGTGTCATGTGGTGGCCTAAAAAAGGTATAGTTATAAATCAACATAGTTTGAAACCTTAAATTAGTCAAAAAATTATAAAAAACATATTTTTGGAAAGAGGAGAGAGTGTTCATCATGATGGTATTAATTTTTTAAATTTTAATGTTAAAATTTGTAGTGTATTTGGTAATCAAAGTTGAATTTTGTTTTTTTTTTATCATAACTCTCAGACTCAGTTGTAAATTGACAGATCCAAGCCTTTAGCTCAGGAGTCCAAGCCATTCCCAAGCCAAAAGGCATGGGATTTGAATTCAAATTCAAATAGCATGATCATGTTAATATATGACATTATCACATTAATAGATAACACAATTTCATTTTTATAAAAGCAAGAACATAATTGTGTTACTGTTGTTTTGCACATTAAAGCAGTGAACATGTAAATAGAGTGAATCTTTGTTAATAGATAATGCGATCACATTATTATAAAAGAAATAATGAATTACATTTATTTTATTATAATTTAAATTTATTTTAGTAAATATAATAAATTAGGGTTACTCTTCATTTGATAGAGTTGGTCTCACAGTTGCATGCCTTATGATGTATAAAATAGTTTTTAAAAATCCAATCTAGTCAGTACTTAAGCATTTTTAGGGTCTAAGTATTAAACTTAGGGATTTCATTACATAAATTTTGTAATTGATATCCATTTTTGGTAAACATTTAGTCATTTTTTAAGTTTTTGTGCCTTCTAGATTGATTCCTAACATTTATAAGAGTTTTAGATTTGTCAAAATTAAAGTTTGAAAACTACTCACTTTGAACTTGATCCAAAGTAGTGTGATTGGGGTAGTATAGGTCATATTGATGACCTACACACATCAAATGACCACTTTGTGTTAATTTAAATTATTCATCATCCTTCCCTCATCCTTGATTACTTATTACTCATCCTTCATTACCCCTAATCATTCTCTCATAATTCTTCATTGTCCCTAATCACTCCCTCATTGACCCTCACTATCCCTAGTCATCTCTAAGCACTCCCTTATCATCCATAATCACTCTTCCATTGACCCTCATTATCCCTCATCATCCCTAATAACTCCATCCCCATCCTTCATCATCCCTAGTCACTCTTTCCTCATCCCTCATCATCCCTAATCACTTCTTCATCCCTCCTCATCCCTAATGATTCCCTCATTAAACTTCATTATCTCTCATCATCTCTAATCACTCAAGATTATCATCCTTAATCACTCTTTCATTGAATATCACCAAACCTCATCATCCCTAATCACTCCCTCTTCATCCCCAATCAATCTTTCTTCATCCCTCATCATCGCCAATCACTCCCTCATTGACCCTAACCATCCCTCAACATCCATAATCACTCCCTCATCATCTAACATAAGTAAATACTCTAAATATATCTTTGATTCTAATCATATGTTGTCTAATCCATTGTAATATAAATTAACTATTTTCTAGGAATTGTTGTGTTTTCAATACCCATTTATGATAGTCAATTTTACTACTGAATGAATTGGATTATCTTCCAAATTTATAGTCAAGTAAAATAAGTACTAACACAAAATAGAGTCTAAATTTTAGTTCATCAAATTATCTTTGTTGTAAAACTGACTAGATGAAATTTTATTAGGTTCCACCTTTGATAGCTTGGTTCAAAAGATAAGACTTAAACAAAAATCTCTTGTATAATTTTATAATTATGAGAAGATTTGAATCAGATGCAAAGTTCTTTGGTGTTTCCCATTCCTATATAACTTGAATCGTGGTTAGGTGCACACATGCACTCCTTGTGTGTGTAATGTATCCCAAATATTTTATCTCTTGTATGAAAAATGAATATTTATTCATGTTATCATAAAAATATGTTTTTACAAAATGTGAAACACTAGTTTAGTATGGTGTAGATGTTCAGCCCATGTTTTCTAAAGATTAACATGTCATCAAAGTAAATTTTTTTAAAAATGACATAGGTAAAGGGCCTAAGGATGCCATTCAACATCTCAATGAATGAATTCTATACATGAGTTAACCTAAAATGCATAACCAACTAGTCAATCAATCCTTCCTTTGCTTTTAAGACTATATTCCAAATGTCTAAAGGTTCAACATGAATATGATCATACCTAAACTTAATATCAATTTTGGAAAAGACATATACACCATGGATATGGAAGAAAAATGCCTTGATATTTAGATGAGAATAATAGTTCTTCACTTTAATCTTGTTAATATTTTTTTAATTGATTCACAACTTTGACACAAACACATTTGGGCTTCTGCAAGGCAATGATCTGGGCATGATGTGTCCATTATCCATGATTTCATGGATCTGCCACTTGATCTATTCATTCTATAGAAATTATATGTTGTATAAAGAGATTTGAGGTAGAGGTAGTTAAGGGATAAAATCAATAGTATTGTTTAGTGTACATTATGTAGGAACTTATTTAGGTGACTAAAAGATATCCTTGTATTCATCTAGTTTATTGTTCAATTATTTTATTTTTTTCATTTTTGGATAAACCAAATTATGATAAGTTGACATAAGGATGTTATTTCATTTACTTCTTACCATAAAAAGTATACTTGTTACTAGAACTAAAAATATTATTGCATTTCTTGGCACTAATGACTGAAAGCTTATGAACTAACTACAATATATGGTATTTTAGATCTTGACAATCTATCACAACATTTAAAGGATTTACTTCATAAAATACATGTCAATGGTAGATATATGGTTAAACACATGTAAAACATCACACACCTCTAATGGTGAGATGTCACAAAGGATTGCATCTTTAAAAATTTTGATTTTATACACCAAATGGCACTACTAAGTGATCCATTTCTCAAGGCCTACACTAGGCCTTACACTATCATATGGTTATGGATGATGTATAAATTTTAAGTTAAATTTTTGAAAATATACTTTAGGATAAATTAAATTCTTCTAACTTCCATTGTAAATGATGAAGTGTATTGGCTCACCATTGATCTACTTTAGTTAATGAAATAATATTTTTAATTCATATAATTTCTTGTTGGGGGAAGTAGATATATTTTTAGTAACGACCATATCATTACGTTCATAATCTATTATCTACTTACCTTTTTATAGTGCTATATAATGTGTACCCACTTTTCAAGATGTGAAAGTAAAGATTTCATAGTGTGACACTCTTCATTGGATTGAATATTGAAGTTATAAGTTAAGTACCACTTTATAATCTTGGCTGCTTGTTCTAATCATTTGAAAATTATTTTCCACTCTCTAGTACGATAACTCAATCAATAGACATAAAAATAGAAGGCCTTTAATGTAATTATTCAGATTATAATATGTCCTCATATGGAAATTAATTGATTGGTTTCAGGAAATCATATAGCTTGGTGATCCTCATGTATTTACTACCCATTTTTGGTGATATGGTGGTTTTACTTGCTTCTCTTTTTCTGATAGATTTTCAATTGTGAATTACATCATTTTTAATAGGCCCATATTTTTTCATAGGTGTTAAATATTTATGTTTCCAATTTGCCTCCACATCATTTTGATCACTATGTCTTATAGTTTATGCTAACACTCAACTCTTCACTTGTATTTCCTAGCATTGTTAAACCCCTTGGCCTTGGTTCCCGAAGTTTAAGATAATTACTTAACTATGGGATAATATCTTCACATAATAATCACTTGAAAATTTCTTAGAAGTCATTCCATACTGCATTTTGATGTTTAGTGGATTTTTGCATATCAACATGTTAGGCAATATCATAGTCCTTAAGGAATTGAATTTCCCCTTGTAATTACCATACAAAAGTCATAGTATTTTGGAGCACTTCTTTTTGTTGTTGAGCATTAGGATACTTCATTTTATGAGGCTTTTCATGATGTACCTTCTCAATGGGTGGAATAGACATAGACTGAGACTATCCATCATTGCATGCTGTGACTAAATTTTTGACATACAATGACCCACAGTTAAAATACCACCATCAAGGTATTATATGGACTGATTAAGGATGAGGAGGGATGAGGAGTAATTAATTAGAGATGATGAGGGATCAATAGGGATGATGAGGAATGGTGAGGGTCAATTAAAGAGTGATTAGGGAGGATGAGGGATTGATTAGGGATGATGAGGTATGGTGAGGGTTAATGAGGGAGTGATTAGAGGTGATGAGAGATGAGAAATGAATCATTAGAGATGATGAGGTATGATGAATCAGTGATTAAGGATGATGAGGGATGGTGAGGGTCAATGAGGGAATGATTAGGGATAATGAAGGAGTGATTATAAATGATAAGGAATAGTGAGGATCAATAAGGGAGTGATTAGGGATGATGAAGGATGAGGAGGGAGTGATTAGGGATTATGAGAGCCAATGAAAGAGTGATTAAGGATAATAAGGGAGCGATTAACTATTATGAGGGATGGTGAGGGTTAATAAGGTAGTGCTGAGGGATGATGAGGGACAAGGAATGAGTGATTAGGTATGATGAGGGATAGTAAGGGCCAATAAGGGAGTGATCAAGGATGATGAGGGAGTGATTAAAAATGACTAGGGACAGTGAGGGTCAATGAGGGAGTGATTAGGGATAATGAGGAATGATGAGAGAGTGATTAAGCATGATGAGGTATGAGTAGTAAGTGATCAAGGATGAGGGAGGGATGATGAACAAGTGAAATTAACATAAAGTGGTCATTTGATGTGTTCAAGTCATTAATGTGACATATGCTACTCCAATCACACCATTTTGCATCAATTTCAAAGTGAGTCATTTGTAAACTTTAATTTTGATAAAACCAGGACTCCTAAAAATTCAAAAAATCAATTCAGAAGGCACAAAAACCTAAAAAATGACTATATATCTACCAAAAATGGACATCAATTGAAAAAATTATATCCTAAAATCCCTAGGTTTAATATTTATAACCTTAAAATGCCTAAGTATTGACCAGATTGGATTTTGAAAAACTATTTTCCACATCATAATGCGTACAACTATGAGACCAACACTATTAGATGCAGAGTGACTGTAATTTATTATATTTATTTAAATAATTTTGAAGTATAAGGAAATAAATGTAACAATATAAATGTCAACTTATGCTTAACATGTAGAGTAGTAAATATAAGCTTCATGGAAAAGTTGCCTTCAAGTGCATGTCCACATGATTTTATGTGCAAAATAATAAGAACACAATCATGTTATTTATTTTATAATAACATGATCACACTATCTATTAACCAATATTTTCTCCATCTACATGTTCACTGCTTTTATGTGCAAAACAATAGTAATGTGATCACATTATTGTTTCTAGAATAACATAATTATGTTGTCTATTAATGTGATCACAATATAAATTAATGCGATCACATTATGGATCAAAACTTTCCAAAACCATAATTTAAATAATGGAATCACATTATGTAAAATATCCACAAAATTATCTCCCAACTTTGTGCACTTACCCAAGTGCATTTTTTTAGAAATAGATGGTCAAGACTTTTCAAGGAAATATTTGAAAGGTCAATCCTTAGCATTTCAATAAGAAAGTTGAGGAAAAGGTATAAAAATTTAATGAGATTAAAATGATCCAAGATTCACAAAAAAAAAAGCCTTTCTTTCCCACTTAAACCTTATGTTAAATTACACACTTGATGTGTAGATACATGGCCAAGTCTTTAATTTTATAGAGGCATTCACTAAAACTAGAACAATACCTTCGTTTGTGTACATATTTGCTTTGATGAAGGCTTTCTTCCACCCTTCCACAATTTATATAAGTTTAAATGGCCTCGTGTCTAAAAATAATATTGTTATACTTAGAGCTTCATCTACATTGTATAAACTTTAAAAAAAATGGTAATCTAAAAATGAGATAGCTAGAAAGCTTGGATGATACCAAAATGGCAACTCCCTTGAACTAGCTTGCAATTTAAATTTTACACATATATCTTTTGTATTTTTAGATATAAGTGTAAAATAAAAATCTCCAACCTTAATCAATATTTTTAAAGGAAATGAGAGGCATGTTATGGCTTCATCTCAATATGGAGGCCCATAAATTACTTGTAAAATACTAGTGTTGAATGTTAATTTGATATTTGTCATATTGGCTTGTTTTATTTGTATAACACCACTTTAGAGTATGACATTTATGTTAGAGGTGTTTCTACATTAAATAAGATCCTCTTGCCTATGCACTTTGTATGACAGTATTACTTCACCTTTATAAAAATAATTGATACATATTTCACAGCTAAATAGTGGAATGTTGCCTCATCATTTGGAGCCTTGAACATCTTTCCTATATTATGTGAGATGGAGATGAAATCTTTTTATATAAATTTATACATGTCTCATGGGCCTACCTAAGTTTAGGGGCCAAAAATAGTGGTCTAGTAGGTGAGAAGTATGGTAGTGGTGGTCTATGAGGAAACCATTTAAAAAAAAATTGACGACCTATTTTGCTACACTAAAGCTCTCATAACTCAATATGGGTTATGCCTAACCTTACTATGGGTGATAAGGCAATGTACCGTTACAATTGAATGGGATAAATTATATTCCCATATGGGCTCATATAATTTGTAATGCACACCTATCATATAAATTTTTCTTGTGTTGTCTACCAACATTTCCTTTCATGCGGTGTCCATAAATACCAATATGTCCATGCCTCGAATTCAATACATTGAATGATTAATTTATGGAAAATTAGAATATCACATTGGCTTCATATCAATTTCACTTTTTTAAACCCTTTCCTAAATCTATTGGCTTCATAGCAATTTTGCTTTTTTTAACCCTATCCTGAATCTATGGGCTTCTTAGCAATTTCACTCTTTTTTAACCCTTTCCTAAATCTATGGGATCCATATCAAAATCACATTACCATACCCCACCCACATGCATGTAGTTAGTTCTTTCCAATTAAGATCATATATAAATACAACTCCCTCATGCATGCACTATTTTGTCCATTTCTACGGTTTCATACTTTGATTTTGACATGTTTTATGAAGGTTTTTATATTTATTTCAATGAGATTTTGTATATTCTTATTAAATTTTTGTTCATATTTTATGTCATATTTTTTTTAAGTGGTTTCAATTCTCATATTTTCATTTGTATGTGCAGTTTATGGCTTCTATTTGTGGTATGTTTGATCAACACGTGCATTTATTGGTTATGTCTTAATGGAAAGGAAGACAAATTTATATCAAAATCATGTTATTTTCTCTTGAAAATAAAATCATATGGTAATATGGTATTTTCTATTCGATGAATTATCTTTACATCATACCTCTTGCATTACCGTAAAGCATGGGCTAGGCTTATGTTTATATTTGCACAATAAAATAGGTGTGTGCATGGAGATCGATTCCAAAGACATTTATCATGAAATGATAGGGGATAGGGATATGCCTAGAGGTCTTATCATTGAACTACATGATGATGCAACTTTGATGTATTGTTTATTTCTAGATATTCACATTTGTTGCACAAATAGACATCTTCAATAAGCATCATCAGCATAGAAACAAAATGAAATACAAGAAATCACTATGGATGCATTTACCATGTTTGATTTAGAAGACGTTCCCATGGATGATTTTTTTGATACTTTGACTGATTTTTCATTAGTCGACATAGTTGCTGACATGCACTGATTCTCATCTATTCCTTATCTAATGTTCACATTTGTAGCTTCCATACTATTCTCCATTGTCTTCCCCTACTTGATGTAATGTTGAAAGGATGTCATGAATTATTTTTTTGGTATATATGTTGCACTTATATCAATAAGCAACAAACTTTATACAAACTTTATTTTAACTATTTATATGGTGTTTATATGTTGTTCGGATGCTCTCTTGATTATCATAGCATTATGTACTTATTATATTTATAATCATAATTTGGTTCTATTGACATTGTGGATCACCTAAAGTTTGGAACTTCAAAAATAGTTAAGAGGATGATGTGTTTACAATATTCAAAAGCATTCATGAAGTTCTTAATGTTTTTACAATAACAATTGTAAAATAGATTTATAGCTTGAACGGCCCAATAAGGGTTAAATGCAATAGTGCATGGAAAACAATGTATTTGAATGAGAGGTACAAGAAATATAGCCAAAAAGGGTGTTATCATGTTTGTCAATGCATATGATTTTAACTATTCTTTTTAATGACGTGTAGATGTTATAATGATGTTTAGAAAAAATGTGTTTATATTGTATGAATTATTCAATCATTGTCCTTTGTACATTACAGTATATTCTACATAACATGCAATTGATAAAAAAAGTCCACTACAATACATGGAAAATTATGATCACTCAATACCAAAATTCTATTGCTAATTCATTTAATGAAATGTTCTCCTTTTAGGCTAGAATAGATGACAAAAAGGTGGGAATAAATAATGCAGCTTGCACTGTAGAATCTAGGCAAGGGTCCATTTTTTTGTAGTTATATAAAGTGAAATAATTTTCCTGGCATCAATGAGGAAGACTTTTGGGTTGCCTAAGTTGAGCATGACAGGGTTAACTACTTAGTCAAAGGGAGAATAAGAAGGGAGTGGTTCCCTATAAATTTTCATGTTTCACATTGCAAGAGAAAATCACATGTTACTAGAAAGCATAGCAAGATCACATCCACCTCTGAATATGTCACGTAAGTCCCCTCACTCTATATATTTCAAGATGGTGTCTATTCAAATGCTATTATGTTCCATTGATGTAGACTTTTTTTCACTTTTCATGATTATTTATTTTTTCACCATAATCGTGCATCTACTAGCGTTCATATGGCCTCGATGACTTTTGGGAAATTGATGCCATGCCAAAAGAGAAGTCTTTCATGCCCAAGTCCAAAAATCATAGCCAGTCAATTTGAATTCATATAAGGTGTCATTGTCATTGTCATTGTCATTTCAACACATGACACATGGTCTATAGACCCGACCATGTGTTGATCAGATACAATCGTGTAGAAAACATAGATAATGAATGTAACTATTGCAAAGGCCAAAAATATGAATAGTTCAAGGGTGAGAAATGTTTTTTTGAACCTTACATCAGCCCCTAGCTTAATTAATGAGTTTATAGGATATTATTGTTGGGAATGTCTATTGATGTTATCCACCTTAAACACTGGGATATGGTACATGAGAAACTTGTATTTTTTTAATGGTGAAACATAGTGGGATTATTTCTTGAGAAAGGATGACACATACAATAGAGAATGATTGATCAATGAAGTAAAACATGTGTACAATGCTAACAATGCAAAAAGTGTTTAGGAGTGGGAACTAGTGAATCTCAACAACTAGTTTTTCTATCAGGGATATAATGAGGGAGAGCTTGATGGGGATAGAGAAATCCACTTCATCTTGGGCATCCAACTCCCACAAAAGCTAGAATGGTTGTTGATATTTTGGAAGCATAGCTTATTGGTGATGGATGAAACATATGGGATGAATGCAATGAAGGTATTATGCCAATGTTCGTAAGATTAAATGATAATATTAGTTGTTCTCATGTTTGTAATAATAGTAGTTATTTCAATGTTTTTTTATAGTTCCAATTGTACACATTGTTGGCATTTGATTCCAAACATGAAGGTGTGCCTGTTGCATGGGTCATTATGTCTCAATCTTTTACTATCAACATAAGACAATGGATGAAAATTCTTATTCAAAAAGTACACTTGAAATACACTGAATGGACAGTCAATGCCTTCATGGTGGATGATGTTGGTATAGAGATAAAATCTATTAGGTGTATTGTTGTTATTCTTACATGCATCATGGAGTTCATATTTGGATGTTCATAGACACCATCCCCACCTTATTCCATTAACTTATGATAAGCTATTGTGTTATGTAGGGAGACATTCATCTATGAAGTTTACTTATGTATTTGGCATGTTTGTCATGCGTGGTTAAAGAATTTGATAGCAAAGGTGTAAGATGATGATGTAAGACATGTGATGTTTGTTGAGTTGGGGTTCATAATGCATAGTTTATTCAATGAAGACATGGCTACAAGGGAGTCTATAAAGTTTGTATAAAGATATCACTCCTCTTAGGTCATTTTTGTTGAATACCGGGAACAACACTAGGCAAACAAGGTTGGAATGTGGTCGTGATGTTGTCAAACACTTTTTTGTTCTAGGAAAGACACCAATGTAGCTATAGAATCTTACCATTCCCATTTGAAATGTCATTTCCTAAGCATAGTAAGGACTTTTGCACATCACAGGTTTGATTGGTTGGTTTCCAAACTAACAACTTTGGTTTACATATATTATTGGTAGCTACAACTATGCAAAGACACCAACTTCCATAAGAAATTTAAAGTCAAGAGACTTGAAAATATTTCATGGGTACAAGATTTGTAGATCCCATGTTGTCATGTTACCTCCAACAATAGAAACCTTGTACGACATGGGTATAAATTACAAAAGATGAGACATTACATTATCACATATTCAATGTAACACCATTCATGTTTATTTGTAATTACTCGATTTCACTCCAAGGATACACTTGAAATCATGTGTTCAAGGTGGACCCAATGAGAAATATGACAAGTTAGGTAATTATACAGGATGCATTCATAGTTCATGGTGTTAATGAGAGCATCGGCAACATTCATGTTGATTACCATGTAAGTTTTCTTTCCCCCCATACTGTATGCATTGATAACTTTGAGGTGAATAAATACATTTTCATTACCTAGGTCATAGATAATAGAGTTCAAATTGAAAATTAGATAAAATAAAGCATGGATGTAAAATGTTTACACACTAAAATGTATAGTGTATTGACTATGGATATGCAAGGATCAAGCCATGCACTAGAAGGTGTCACAAAAAATATGGTGGATGCCACTGAAAACCATTTGAGGGAGGCTGATACTATAATTCTAGTAACTACTCATAGTCATATGGTTTTTCATGTAATTTAGTATTTCTAACGGATGATTTTCATTTTATGAATAGATCCTATATACTACTAGATTTGATGATGTCAATGCCCTGATATGCATAGCACAAGAGATATTTAAGAAATGTTGTGAAGTAGATAAAAGTGTAGAAACTATGTCATTCTTTAAAAAATGTATGACACATGTTTACAACAAGGTACAAAGCAGGGTGATATTGAATACATAACACTCAATGGCTCAAAAATTTGTAGGATGGGCATGTAATTTCCACTCATAGATAGAAAGATTCCATAAAAAATATGAATAGATGCAGACATTAGAGCATATTGTAGGAGACCACACTTTTTCCAAACCCACCTTATAACACTCCAAAATTACTAGTCTGGGATGACGATATTAATAGGGTAGCAAATCAAGATAAGGGTGGACATAATAGAGATAACGCATCCTAATTGCATCCCTTTTTAGGTTTTAGTGATAGTAAAATAACAATAAATGCATGTATAGTCGGTGATAATATACTATTATTATATCTTGTGATGTCAATTGTATTTGAAACCAAGGAAAAATAAATAGCATAGTTTGAAGGTGAATAGTTCTCTTAGACTGCCCACATGTGGTTGTATAATGGATTACAAGATTGTATTAGTCAAGAATTAGTTAATAAATCAAAGAGAAATTCATAAAGAGATAAACAAATCAAGCCAAACTATTCATGTAGGGGTTGTTAATGACAATGAAGAACAAAATAAAAGAAAGCAATACTAGTTACCTTCCCAAATTTATTCCGTCACCCAAGAGCATCTCCAAACGTGTTCTCCCCTTGATCAAGAATTCTTGTCTTTGTTAATAATGGTGGGAAAACTCCTCTAATGTCTCAAGAACACTTTGTAAAACCTAGGCTCAAACTAGAAGGAATATCTAATCTAGCCTATCAATGAAGCTTACCCAAATGCAAATAACACAATGATCAAAACACAAATGACTTGTGGAGATATTTTAGCATTATAAGTCTACATAATTTAAGCTTAAAAATGATGTTATGTGCCTTCCTATTTATATATTTTTAGATTGATCAGAATGAATTGTGACCATCCATCTTGAGATCAAGATGTGTGGCCAAGAATCCATTCAATTTTGGAGGCTAAAATCAATAAATGCCCTCATAATGATTTGGGAAGAAGGGGGGTTAATGAGGCATTAATGAGTCATGGAAGGCCATGATTTATATCTTTTATGCAATTGTGGCTTAGGGATGCCTTCCATAAAAAATGATGTCATTACATGATGCAATTAATAGGAATCAATTTCTAAAAAAAAATTCAATAACCTCCATGGAAAATCCACTTAAGCTCTTGATTTGAATTAATTAGCCTTAAACAAGATTAAATAACATTTGTGCAATTCTTTGAAAATTGGAACTCAATTAATCAAAATGGTCAGATAGTCATATTACTGGTTTGTAACTTGACTCGAGAAGAATTAGAAGGCAATGTTAGTTTCATTGGAACCGTATTTCCATTTAGGATGTTACCAACACAAGATAAAAAAGGTACGTGATGTGTACTAATGAATTAGAAGAAAAGAGTGATCTAGAGCACAAAAAGGTGAAATCATCATTTTGACTTGAAATGAGTTGATTAAAGTTAAGAATCACATAAAATACATTGCCCCATTTAGGGATACTTTGGCCTAACTTGGCACTTGTAAATAACAAGTTCAAATTATTTAGGATTTTTTAGTGATTTTGACTTAAATTGTGCATTTGAGTACAATTCAAATAAGATTGATAATTTCAACACAAATAGTGTTATGAATTGGATGTCTAATTTTGCCCCTATTTGAGAAGGCATAACGAGACATGTCCATTCCAAATGTGACTTTACATTTCATAAAAGTCAATATTATATTTTTAAAAGTGCACAATTTTTTATTAAAAAAATTTAACATTAATATTTATCATTATAATAATCCCTCAAGGACAAAAACATTTATAACCAAACATTCATCCTTTTTTACACAAATAATCATCCCCCTTAAATAAAGAGCCGCTCCCATTACAAACCGTTTGCAAACTGCCATACCAAGGATGTCAAAGCTTGACCATAAGAATCTTTATACAAATAGCCAAGGACAAGGGGGTTAATAGGTGAGGGACCTGTCGATATATGCAATATATCCACCCCAAGCAGCATCAATGCAGATTCACAAACAACTTGGTCATTTCATTATCAAAATATATAAATAAACAAACATTCCCAAATCAATGAAACGGATTTAATAGGCTTGCATCAGTGAAAATATTTTTATTCCCTGCATTTCTTCTAACCCGATCAAAAGTTAGCTTCAAAATTTACCTGCAATGATAGTGCCCCAACGACGAAGACTGGAAACATTTCCCAAAATTGAGCCTAGGAAACACCATGACAGAAAAAATTGAGCATATAAAAAATAGAGCACACTCAGATTGTTACAGCAATCATGAAAAACAAGATTTTTATTGATCTTCTTGATCTTGCTCATTACAACACTGCACCCATGAGTCATTTAAATAGATTTAAAAACAAACAATAATTAGAAAAACAAACTGAAGACTAATTTTAGTCTTTGCATGCAAACTGCTTGAACTAACTGATCTCTAAATGTTTGTTAACTGTTGTGCATGCATGAGGAGTGGAGAAATTATCTCTAGTCTCTAACACTCCCCCTTAATTTCTACCACTAACTACTTCAGCATTTACAATGCCTAAATTTTGTCTTAGATAATCAAAAGTCTCTTTTGCTAATGCTTTTGTGAATATATCTGCCAATCATGTGGAATACATCGCCTTATATGTGGAATACACCACCTTGCGAAATACATCGCCTTATATGTAGATTACACCACCTTGCAAAATACATTGCCTTAAATAGAATTTTTCCCCTAATTTTTACAAATTAAATTTTTGTTACTAGCTTTCACGTTGTAAATACTTGAATCTTTTGACCTCACCAGCTCCAAATTTGTCCAAAAATTCTGTGAAAGCATCCAAATATAACGCCACTGAGTTTGTTGTAGGCGGTAGATTTCGAAGAAACTAAAGCGTCCAGCGACGCCAAAGATCCGTACGACGCACTGCTGTGCGTTGACTTTCCTGCATCCAGTTGCACCAAAGATCCGTACGATGCGCTGCCATGTGAAGCTTGCATCGGATCTCTTCTGCCAACTGCTCTTGTCCAGCTGGCCCTGCTGTTCCCCTGACGATTATGCCACTGCATCAGCATTTCACCTTGCTAGATGACCTTCGGATCTGTTGGGTCTCCATGTCGCTGCACTGTCCCAGGGTTCTTTCCCACGGTCTCTTGCCTGGGCTATTGCGTTGACTTTTGCGCAAGCTCAGACCTACGCTCTCAAATTCTGCGATCTCACCTCACGCCAAACTGCTACTACTGCGTCCACGCTAGCTCTGATACCAATTTGATAGAAAAAATAGAGCATATAAAAAACAGAGCACACTCAGATTGCTACAGCAATCTTGAAAAACAAGATTTTTCTTGATCTTCTTGATCTTGCTCATTACAATACTGCACCCATGAGTTCTTTAAATAGATTTGAAAACAAACAATAATTAGAAAAGCAAACTGAAGACTAATTTTAGTCTTTGCATGCAAATTACTTGAACTAACTGATCTTTAACTATTTGTTAACTGCTGTGCATGCATGAGAAGTGGAGAAACTATCTCCAGTCTCTAACACATCAGAGGCATTCCTGAGAATGTTGATCTTCATCCACAATGAAAATTGTATTGAAAAGCACAGCTAATAATGACATTTGCTGTTCTTGAAGAATGGTGTTCAGAAATATTTAATTCCTCTCTCTCATTTTCTCCCACACTTCGTAAATATTTCTGACGTTACTGTTCACTATAATTTTCTGAAACAGAAGAAAACAACCAAAGGCCTAATTTTTTTGGGAAAATCGTTTATGCTGCGTATCCACAAGGGAGATGTGAATTTTCTTGTATTACGCACAAAAAAATTGTCGGTTTCATCTAACGGTGTCATATCGCTCAGGGTAAGAATTTGTACACTATAACATCTGATTCCCATGAAAAAAAATGTTACAAAACCAGCTACTTAGGTTTAAAAAACATAAACTGAAGGAATCCTAGTTGTGATTATACTTTGTTTCTAGTGAATGGCCAAAGAAATTTTTTAACTCTTTTGGGGAGATACTAAACCCTGAGAGATTGGCAGTCCTGAGCGGATAAACCTGAGAATGTTTGCAAATGAGTGAGAATACTTCTAAAATTACATAAATGTTACTAAAACCATCACAGAGTAGAGTGAAATAAAAAAAAGGTATTTGAACTCAGTGAGATTCAGAGTGGTAGGGGTTGCACAGCCACCAAAGTCACAACCATGACAGCATCCCATTCTTCATGAAATAGTTATTAAAATCAAATGATGCATGAGACTGCACATTATCAGGCTCAAAGAAGATCTCTTCCTTTTGTATGTGTGCAGTCTACGCCTCCCAGTTCACATGGCACTTGCCACTAAAGTGTTGTGTCTTTTATTATTTTTTATTTATAAGGGAATTAGTAACATTTTTTCATTTTCTCTCCAGTTTGTGGTTACATACTTTTAGAGTTGCTATTATAACCTCCACTTCATCTCAGTAAATGAGATCCAGAGTGAGGGAGATCTTATGTAGCTCAGGTTTAGAACTGCTGTCGTTCAGCTGGTGAGCACTCAGCCTAGTCCGATCAATCTATTCCCTCTGTCCTGAAAAAGACTTCTTTTCAAAATTTTAAACCTGAATCTCTTTTTGGTAAACCTCCGAAATTTACCAATCCACCTAACCTTTGGAACTAAATGTTATTTGCAACACACCATGTTATACTTGTACCTGCACTGTGGATGAACCAGTAGTAGTTATGTCATTTCAATAGAAAAACTAGCTTCTCCAAAGGCAACATTAGCATCATTCTCATTACTGGTACCGTTCAACATCAAAAGCTCTATGGGTACTTAAAAGAAACATTCAGAAATTTGTTAGTCCTGTACACCAAATCTCTGTTAAACAAAAAAAAAAAAAAAAACCTCTTAACGAAGTCCACAACCACCCTTAAATAATACTGAAAAAGTGAGACCCATTTTGTTTTTCAGAGTAGTTGTACATTACAGGAATGAAACAATATTTGTTAGGATAATGACTATATACAAACTTAAGCATGAGGAGAAGGCGTAGAATATGAGGCAAACCAGGAGGAGGGCCACACCCATCATGCTCATTGCTCGTTACCATGGTTGAATGATTGTCGAAGCGCGCTTGTTGAGTATATAACAGGCTGGACATTGTTCGAGTAATGGGTGTTCGAGTTCTTCAATCAATTTAACATTTAGGGGAGAACATACCTGAATCTCTTTCAAAATCTTTCTAATATGTGAAATAGATAAAAGAAAAATGAGAGAATAACGCAGTTCAAAAGGGCCGGGGAAGGTTTTGAAGAAAAAGCAAAACAAATAATAAAATGGAGTTTCATGGCCGTATGTTGACGGCCCATCTTGTTTGGTAGTTGACACTCAGAAACAGCATTTAAGGCGCTGATTTTACAATTTAGGACGTTTAAATGTTTTTATTATTTTATAGATTTAAAGGTTTTTTTTTTAATAGTGATTTTAATTTTAATATTCAATTTATTTTTTTTCAACTTTTAAATTAAGTTAAATTTTAATTATATCTAATTAAAAAAAGTACAATGTTTTTAATAAAATATTAACATTTTCAATTATTTTAATATTTTATTTTTCACTTTTAAAATTAACGGTCTCAATCAATAATCTCTTTTATTAAAATAATTTTTTTTCTTATTTATTTAAATTTTAATTTTAATATATATTAAATAATATTAATAATATATTAATTTATTTAAATTTTAATTTTAATAAATGTTTTATTATAAAATATTAATAAATGTTAATTTCACGTAATAATTTTATTATATAATATTAATAAATGTTAATTTCATTTAATAAATATTTTATTATATAATATTAACAATACCTTAATTTCACTTGAATTAATAGTTATTTTTTACATACATCTTAATCCTTGACAATAGTATATACTTTTTACTTCAACAAATAATTTATTATTTAAAAAAACAAAGAAATTAAGAAGATTTTGAAATAATATATTAACAAAGAAATTAAATTAATATTAAAATTTTATTTAAATTTATTTTAATTGGTGTAGGGTTAAAGTCAAAGTTATTCGCCAAAAATAAATTTTTATTATAATTATAATATTAAAATTAATAATTATTAACAATTAACAATTAAAGAAATTATTATATGAGATAAGGGTGCAAAATGCCAAGTCTCTATGTCAGATTCTAAATTTGATGGTTGTATGTACAAGTTGTAATTAAAGTGAAAAGCAAAAAACATAAATGTAAATTGAATTACAAGAACTCGAGCATAGATGTATTGATTTTTCTAGCTAAATTAAAACACAAATTAAATACCTCAATACAATCGAAATAAGGATCGTCGACCAAGTTATAGTTTTGCTAGGATAATTGATCCATTACCTTAAAAGTAATTGCGTACACAATCTAAATGCATTATGTTCCTCAGCATTACTCAACAATTTTTGAGATGATATTAATTTTTCCCTACATATTTCAGAATAGCATAATTGAATGAAGATTAATAAATATCACACCAATTATTCATCAAACTATTTTCATGAATGTCATTGTCATACACATTCTCCCAATCCCTCTCAACACTGTCATTCTCATATGCGTTCTCTGTCAAAATAAAGAGAGCATGCATAAAAACAAGAACTCAAACAAATAAATAAGAAAAGAATCCAATTGCTATAGCAATTTCTTGAAGAAAAGAGATTCTATTGATCTTCAAATTTCCTTGCTTACAATGATGCACCCAAGCATCTTTAAATAGATTCGAATCCATACAATAATTAGAAAATAAACTCAAGACAAATTCAAGACTAAAATTAGTCTTTACATGCAAAAATAACTAATATCTAATTTTAAGTTAACTAACTGAGTGTAATCTAATTGATTGCTTACTATCAGTTTACTAATTGATTGTTCAACTGAATGTTTAACTACTTGCATGACAAAAGGAGGGAGGTGGGAGAAATTATCTCCAATTAATATTTAATTTCTAACACTCCCCCTTAATTTCTACCACTTACAATTTTAGGATTTACAATGCCTAAATTTTGTCTCAAATAATCAAAGGTCTCTTTTTGTAATGCCTTTGTAAATATATCTGCTAATTGATCTTCAAATCTGCAAAAGTCCAGATGGATTTCTCCATTGTTCACTAATTCTCTGATAAAGTGAAATCTTGTATCTATGTGCTTGCTCCTCCTATGAAACACATGATTTTTTGATAAAGTGATTGCTGATTTGTTATCACAGAAGATTGGTGTTGACTCTTTCTATACATGTAATAAATCTTTCAATATTCTTCTCATCCAAGTTGCTTGACATGCTGCTGATGTGACTACAACATACTCTGCTTCTGCTGATGAAAGTGTCACTATAGGTTGCTTTTTGGATGCCCATGTGACCACACCTGTGCCTATAAGAAAGGCATATCCAGAAGTACTCTTCCTATCATCAACGCTACCTGTAAAATCACTATCTATAAAACCAATCAAACTAAAATCGTTAGTTGTGGAATATAAAATTACATAATCTGTAGTTCCTGCCACATATCTTAATATCCTTTTTCCAACTTGCCAATGTGAGTCTTTTGGTAACTCCATGAATCTTGAGATTAAACTAACCCCATAACTGATCTGGTCTAGTAGCTATAAGATACATCAAACTTCCAACTAGCCTTTTGAATGTTGTGGAATCAACATTAGACCCTTGATCTTCTTTGCTAAGTTTAGTCCCTATAGCAACTGGTATAGGTGTTGGTTTACAATTCAGCATCTTAAATCTCTTTAACACATCCTTTGCATATTTTGTTTGACAAATAAATATTCCTTTCTCTAATTGTACAACTTTTATTCCCAAAAAATACTTCATTAGTCCCAAATCTGTCATTTCAAACTCTTTCTCCATTGCTGATTTAAAAGTGTCTACAGACAAATTTCTAGTAAAAATCAAATCATCAACATATAAACACACAATCAAAATTTGACCTTCTTTGTTGATTTTTATGTACAAAGTAGGCTCACTATCACTTCCACTGAATCCATTATTTAACATATAAGAATCAATCCTGCTGTACCATGCTCTTGTTGCTTGCTTAAGACCATAAAGAGCTTTCTTCAATCTGTAAACCTTTTCTTCATGTCCTTGTACTTCATAACCTATAAGCTGTTTCACATATACTTCTTCATCTAGAAAACCATTCAAAAAAGCTGGTTTTACATCCATTTGATATACATACCAATTATTTTGAGCAGCTATTGATAATACCATTCTTATAGTATCCAATCTAGCAACTGGTGCAAATGTTTCATTGTAGTCAACTCCATGTTCTTGTGCAAAACCTTTTGCAACTAACCTTGCCTTGTGCTTTTCAACATTTCCATCTACATCAAATTTAGTTTTATAAACCCATTTAACTCCAATACAATCCTTACCTTCAGGTATATCTGTTAGATCCCATGTTTGATTTCTTTCTATAGCATTCATCTCTTCATCCATTGCTTTTAGCCAATGTTCCTCTTTAACTGCTTCTTCATAATACATAGGATCATGAGTGAAAAGAGCAAAATTTGAAACCAAATCTAATTTCTCTTCTTCTTGATTATAAATCTCACTCAAACTTCTCATTTTCTTACCTTTAATTCTTGATCTCAAGGTAGCAAGGGTTGGATCTGATTCATCACTTACTTATGAATTTGGAGTAGGGTGACCTACATAACTAGATTCACCTTGTTCAAACCTCCTGGGTGTTCTTATTGGTGTGCTTGTGCCTGCTTGTGGAGAGGATTGTCCACCTTGCAAATTTTGTTCTTCTTCAGAAACTTCTTCACCCTGTGGAATTGGTGCACCAACTATGATGGTGCTACCATCCCATGCTTCTTCTTCCTTAAATTCAACATCTCTGCTAATAATCACTTGTTTTGAAATTGGGTTATATAACTTATATGCCTTTAATTATTTAGAATAGCCAATAAAAATGCATTTCTCACCTCTATCATCAAGTTTCTTTCTCAATTTAGATGGTATAAGAGAATATGCAACACATCCAAAATTTTTGAAATGATTTACACTATATTTCTTACCACTCCACGCTTCTTTTGGAACTCGATCTCTGACACTCTTTGTTGGGCTTCTGTTTAGGATATACACTGCACATGTTACTACTTTTGCCCAATATTCATTTGACAAGTGTTTGGCTTTCAACATGCTTCTTGCCATTTCCATGATTGTTCTATTCTTTCTTTCTGCTACACCATTCTGCTGTGGTGTGTACCTTGTAGTCAATTGCCTTTTAATGCCATGATACCTGCAAAACTATTGAAATTGATTAGACATATATTCTCCTCCTCTATCTGATCTGAGTACCTTGATATAACGGCCACTCTGCTTTTCAACCATTGCCTTGAATTCTTTAAACTTTCCAAAGGCTTCAGACTTATTTTTGAGAAAGTAGATCCAAGTATTTCTGCTAAAGTCATCAATAAAAGTTAGAAAATAAGTACTACCTCCAAATGATGTAGTTTGCATTGGTCCACATAAATCACTATGGACTAACTCCAATATTACCTTAGCTCTATATGAGCCTCCTACTGGAAAACTCTCTCTATGTTGTTTTGCCAGAATACAACTGTCACATGAACTTTCTGGCTTTTCTATTGGTGGTAAACCCTTCACCATATTTTTCTTCTGTAACAAATTTAAACCTCCAAAATGTAAGTGTCCATACCTTAAGTGCCATAGCCATGATTGGTCTAGTTGCATGGATTTGTAGTGAGCTTCCTCTTCTCCTTTGATGCACTGAATATGAAGAGGGAACATCCGATTCTTGGTCATCTCCACTTTTCCTATCAACCTGTCACTTGGAAACTTGTCCAAAATTGTGCAAACATTATCTATAAAAGACACTCTGTAACCTTTTTGAACTAACTGTCCAATACTCAAAAGATTATGTTTTAGTCTAGGTACAAAATAAACATCAGGTATAAACTTTCTTTCACCATTCTTGGCCAAAACATTTATGACACCTTTACCCATGACATCTACAGTGATATCATTTCCTAATTTCACTTCTGATCTTACAGAATCAAGACTAGCAAAAAATTCTTTATTTCCTATCATATGATTACTGCATCCACTGTCTAAAAACCAAATATCTTTAGCTTTTTCTTGAGTAACGTTACAAGTAAGAAACATGCTTCCAGGATTAGAACTAGATCCACCTGGATTAGAGCTAGATTCACCTATGTAATTAGCATTCTGCTTGTATACATATCCTTGTTTACTTCTACAGTCACTTGCATAATGACCATATTTCTTGCAGTAATAACATTGAACATTAGATTTATCAAACCTCTATAAATTTTGCTGAAAGTGGTTGTTGCCATGTCCTCCATTACTGTAGTTTCCTCTACTGCTATAGTTTTGATTACTGTTCTCTCCTTCATCTGAATTTTTCCTTCCATATCGGCCTCTGCCTCTTCCTCTGAAGCTTGACCTGGCTCTTCCTCTTCCTCTGCCAACTGATACCTGTGACTTGAAGGCATTCTCAAGAGAAGAGTTATTCCTATTCATTCTGGATTCATGTGTTAACAAAGAACCCATTAATTCATCTACAGATAATGGTTCCAAATCCTTGGTTTCTTCAATAGTTACAACTATAGCATCGAATTTACTGAGTAAACATTTGAGTACTTTTTCTATGATCTTCTGATCCGTGACAGTTTCTCCATTAGATCTAATTTGATTCACTATATTCAAAACTTGACCCATAAACTGATCTATTGAATCTGAATCATTCATTTGTAAATTTTCAAAAGTTCTCCTAAGAGATTGCAATTTAGCAATTTTTACCTTCATATTACCTCTATAGGTAGTCTCCAAGATTTTCCATGCCTCTCTGGATCTCGTTGCTGCTGCAACTCTAGAAAATATAGATTCATCCAATCCCTGTTGGATTATAAATAAAGCTTTTGCATCTTTCTTTTTGTTCTCTTTAAGCTGGTCCTTTTGTGCTTGATTTAATGCTAGATGGGCTGCCTTGTCCTACAGTTCTACAAAACCACTTTCTACCAAATCCCATACATCTTGTGAGCAAAATAAAGTTCTCATCTTAATTTCCAAAAAATCATAATTCTTACCATCAAAAATGGGAATTTGAGGCTGTGAAATACTATTGTTCATTGCCATTTCTCACGCTGGAATGACTTTATGGTCGCTATTTCGAAAACACAGTCACCGACAATGGTAAAACTGCCATGGTCAGTCACTAATACTGCCAACATCAGTAAAACTACCAACGGTGGTAACAAATATTGTCGACGTCGGTAATACTGCTGATGTCGATCACTGAACTCCCTGCTGGATCTTCCTTCACTCTCTGACTGCGGCTGTTGCGCGCTTCTTCAATCTCCGCTTCTCCTTCTGCTTTCGCTGCACAAATCCTAACCAGGCTCTGATACCAGTTTTTCAGAATAAAGAGAGCATGCACAAAAACAAGAACTCAAATAAATAAATAAATAAGAAACAACACAATTGCTACTACAAATTCTTGAAGAAAAGAGATTCTATTGATCTTCAAATTTCCTTGCTTACAATGATGCGCCAAAGCGTCTTTAAATAGATTTGAATCCATACAATAATTAGAAAAATAAACTCAAGACTAAAATTAGTCTTTACATACAAACTAACTCTATAACAAATACTCAAACAGTTTAACTAACTGAGTGTAATCTAACTGATTACTTACTATCAGTTTACTAACTGATTGTTCAACTGAATGTTTAACTACTTGCATGACAAAAGAAGGAAGGTGGGAGAAATTATCTCCAATTTAATATTTAATTTCTAACATTCTCCCACCACCTCTCACCACATATGAACCCTCGTAATATTCCCCTACATCTGTGTCATCTCCCTCTTCCCATATTATCTCCACCTCTACGAATGTCAATTTCAAACCTAGTATTTTATTTTTGAAATCTTGGTCATCAATACCTTCAGGGAAATATGGCATAACAAGTATCAAACTCTTTAATGAAGGAGCATTTATGAGAAATAAATCTAGCCCAGCTACTTCCTTCTCACTCATATCTGATGAGATATCCATATATGCATATTTTAGATTTGGAAATGTGAAGTCTAAAACCATCTCCAGCTCACATTTTGCATGTTCCTGTACCCTTATCACTGCAATGCCCTGTCATACAAAAAGTGGCTTATTGACAAGTAAAACCCAATGTCTGATTGACAAAATTCTATCTCAAAACAAAATAAAAGATGAAAATGGTACCATCATGCATGGTGATCCTTGAAGTTCTTCAAGGTTAGGAAAAGTGCCAAAGAGGGTCGAGTAAGGGAGGCTTGAAAGCAATGAGCTTAACCATCACACACTAACATTGTGCATGCTAATATCAGCAGTTAATCTTCATCGGTCCTCATCAACTTATCAAACATTAGACATGGTTACAATTTCTATGATGGTTACGATTTCATTTAACAATAACTGCAAGGACTGCTAAACTGTCGATGCCAACTTTGATCGGTAAAGGAATGATATCTCTTAAGACCACCAACTGTAACTTTTATTCAAGATGTTGACTCATCCAACATGGTAGTGAGTGATAAAAGAGTGGGAGAAAATAGTGGGAGATATTAAAATTGGCAAATAAACTTTACCATTGACCCTCACCTCATTTGGTGCTTGCCCTATAGCTTGCCTTGCATTACAGAGAGGACCTAGGTCAGTGTTGTGTTTCTAACATATGGTGTTACATTTCCAACTTGTGGTGTTGTGTTTCCAGCATGTGGTGAAGGTAGCTTCTAGTTCTCATTCAGTTTTATCTTTACATTATTCTCATTTAGTTATGCAAAGTCATAAAGACATCTTAAAATGCCTCATGGAATTGAATCATTGTAGGTTGCTTAAGGCATCCAAATGCAACGGATTATGAAATGCCCTCCAAATTTAATTAAAATTTTCTTCTTAAAAATATTATCTAACGACTCTGAGATCAGAATTACTTCCCTATGTTTGTCTTTACTTCCTTACATTGAAATACTTTTGCACATCTGTTTGCTTTGAAGATGAGATCTTGGAGAAAGCATTACTTCCCACAAGATATGAAGAAAATGAAACATCTCTCATTGGAGCCCTATAATTTTCATTACACATAGATGCATTCTTATTATGGGTACTTTCTCAATATATTTCACCTACTATAGTTTTTCTTAAAATAGCTCTTTGTCCCAATCGGTTTCAGCAAGATCGATAGGGTATGTTTTTAGGGTGTGTTTATGAATTTTTATTTGGATAAACACAGTTTTCCTATTGAATGATAAATCTTGTAGGAATATTTTCTTATTCCATAAAAATAATTTTTTCTTCATATCTCAGACTTCATAACACAAGACATGATTAGCATAAAATAAAAACAAGGATTTGCATAAGAATAGGTGAAATAATTTTCTAGCTCTGAAAAGTCACAATGACAATTCAATAATGTTAATTTTGGACCAATTATACATACATTGGAAAAAGCATAACATATAAAATAATGCAAAATAATTTGGACCAATCATCCATACTAAAGTAGTTTCAAGTCTCTATAGGATATCACTTTTCATTTTAAAAAAATTGATTATAAACAATTTTTCCAGTTACTTAATTTTATTCAAAGTTTGATATACTTTCTTCCTCCACTTCTCTAATATTAGTGGGCCATAAAATAATATTTTCATAAATTGTCTTAATTCCATAGTTCAACATCTTTCCATTTAGTTTCTTCTCCAAATACGTCTTGTTTGGATTGTGACATTGAGAACTCAACTCTCTTCATCTTCAACATTTTTTTACAAATGTCATCATCAGACACACTTTTCACTTGAACTATTTTTTCTATCATTGTAATAATTGGAATTTATCATATTAATAAGAATCAATACTTTTTTACTTGTTATCCATACCTTTACTAACATGCACATCTTAATACTCCAAATTTGTATATGTAATATTCTCAATATTTCCATTGTAAGCCTAGAATGAAGGGGAGAGTGATATTTTAGTAAAATTGGATCTAAGAGAAAATTTTAAATAATTAATATATTAAAAGTTTATTTGAATCCTCATTACCTTATTAAAATATTTAGCCATATATTTTGCAACAATCCATGGTGAATCGCATTAAATTTTGAAGAATTTATGAAGTGGGTAAGTGCACAAAGTTAGGGAACAAAAAGTGGCCTACCCATGGACATGATTTTCTTGAAATTTTATAAATTTAAACTTTTATAGATATTTTGAGATATCTACACTCCAAATTTGAAGATGGTGTAAGAACATAAAATGTAGCATTTCGAGTCTAGTTTATAAAACATTTTATTTTTTAAATGGTTAAGTATAACTAAGTCAAACATCTAAAATTTGAAGGGGAACTCCTATTTTTTTCAATAAAATAGAGCAGATAGATGGGTGTGTGGTGCACCATTTTTTAGCAGCATTAAATTTTTCTTTGAAATACTTCAGTGAAAATTTAGATAAGATATTCTTGTTTATGACCTATATTTTTTTAAATAATATTTTTTATAGATTTTTAAAGTAAATCGATCCTAAAAATTGACAAAAAAATGGAGATTCATCTGTGTGGCACGCCTAACTACCTAAAAAAATGAAAATCAATTTATTTTTAATGTGTGTATAATTAGACCCAGTTTGTGATCATCTATCTTGTTTTGCACTTGGATCAAAGAAAGACAAATTACATGAACATGTATAGGCATGTATGTTTGTGTCATGTAGTGGCCTAAAAAAGGTATAGTTATAAATCAACATAGTTTAAAACCTTAAATTAGTCAAAAAATTATAAAAATCATAATTTTGGAAAGAGGAGAGAGTGTTCGTCATGATGGTATTAATTTTTAAAATTTTAATTTTAAAATTTGTAGTGTATTTGGTAATCAAAGTTGAATTTTGTTGTTTTTTATCATAACTCTCAAACTCAGTTGTAAATTGACAGATCCAAGCCTTTGGCTTAGGAATCCAAGCCATTCCCAAGCCAAAAGGCATGGGATTTGAATTCAAATTCAAATAGCATGATCATGTTGATATATAACATGATCACATTAATAGATAACACAATTGCATTATTATAAAAGCAAGAACATTATTGTGTTACTGTTGTTTTGAACATTAAAGTAGTGAACATGTAAATAGAGTGAATCTTTGTTAATAGATAATGTGATCACATTATTATAAAAGAAATAGTAAATTACATTTATTTTCTTATAATTTAAATTTATTTTAGTAAATATAATAAATTAGGGTTACTCTTCATTTGATAGAGTTGGTCTCACAGTTGCCTACCTTATGATGTAGAAAATAGTTTTTTAAAATCCAATCTAGTCAGTACTTAAGCATTTTTAGGGCTTAATTATTAAACTTATGAATTTCATTACATAAATTTTCCAATTGATATCCATTTTTTGTAAACATTTAGTCATTTTTAAAGTTTTTGTGCCTTCTAGATTGATTCCTAGCATTTATAGGAGTTTTAGATTTGTCAAAATTAAAGTTTGAAAATTACTCACTTTGAACTTAATCCAAAGTAGCGTGATTGGGGTATTATAGGTCATATTGATGACCTGCACACATCAAATGACCACTTTGTGTTAATTTAACTTATTCATCATCCTTCCCTCATCCTTGATCACTTCTTACTCATCCTTCATTACCCCTAATCATTCTCTCATTAGTCTTTATTATCCCTAATCACTCCCTCATTAACCCTCACTATCCCTAGTCATCTCTAAGCACTCCCTTATCATCCATAATCACTCTTCCATTGACCCTCATTATCCCTCATCATTCCTAATAACTCCATCCCCATCCGTCATCATCCCTAGTCACTCTTTCCTCATCCCTCATCATCCCTAATCACTTCCTCATCCCTATTCATCCCTCCTCATCCCTAATGATTCCCTCATTTAACTTCATTGTCTCTCATCATCTCTAATCACTCAAGATTATCATCCTTAATCACTCTTTCATTGACTATCACCAAACCTCATCATCCCTAATCACTCCCTCTTCATCCTTCATAATCCCTAATCAATATTTCTTCATCCCTCATCATCGCTAATCACTCCCTCATTGACCTTAACCATCCCTCAACATCCATAATCACTCCCTCATCATCTAAAATAAGTATATACTCTAAGGATATCTTTGATTCTAATCAAATGTTGTCTAATCCATTGTAATAGAAATTAACTCTTTTCTAGGACTTGTTATGTTTTCAATACCCATTTATGATAGTCAATTTTATTAATGAATGAATTAGATTATCTTCCAAATTTATAGTCAAGTAACATAAGTACTAACACAAAATAGAGTCTAAATTTTAGTTCATCGAATTATATTTATTGTACAACTGACTAGATGAAACTTTATTAGGTTTCACCTTTGATAGCTTGGTTCAAAAGATAAAAATTAAACACAAATCTCCTGTATAATTTTCTAATTATGAGAAGATTTGAATCAGATGCAAAGTTATTTGGTGTTTCCCATTCCTATATAACTTGAATCTTGGTCAGGTTCACACATGCACTCTTTGTGTGTGTAATGTATCCCAAATATTTTATCTCTTTTATGAAAAATGAACATTTATTCATGTTATCATAAAAATATGTTTTTACAAAATGTGAAACACTAGTTTAGCATGGTGTAGATGTTCATCCCATGTTTTCTAAAGATTAACATGTCATCAAGGTAAATTTTTAAAAAATGACATAGGTAAAGGGCCTAAGGATGTCATTCAACATATCAATTAATGAATTATATACATCAATTAACCTAAAAGGCATAACCAACTAGTCAATCAATCCTTTCTTTATTTTTAAGACTATATTCCAAATGTATAGAGGTTCAACATGAATATGATGATACCCAAACTTAATATCAATTTTGGAAAAGACATATACACCATGGATATGGAATAAAAATGCCTTGATATTTAGATGAGGATAATAGTTATTCACTTTAATCTTGTTAATATTTTTTTAATTGATTCACAACTTTGACACAAACACATTTGGGCTTCTGCAAGGCAATGATTTGGCCATGATGTGTCCATTATCCATGATTTTATGGATCTACCACTTGATCTATTCATTCTCTAGAAATTATATGTTGTATAAAGAGATTTGAGGTAGAGGTAGTTAAGGGATAAAATTAATAGTATTGTTTAGTGTACAGTATGTAGGAACTTATTTAGGTGACTGAAAGATATCCTTGTATTCATCTAGTTTATGGTTCAATTATTTTATTTTTGTTATTTTTGGATAAACCAAATTATGATATGTTGACTGATGAATACTAACTTGCAACACATGGGCTAAACTAAATGTGTTTAGCAAACTTTTAAATTATGAGCAAAAAGCCTCAAATGGCAGGCATAAAACATACATTTTGAAAAATTGTTTCTTCTTTACACAGAATATCACCTTGAAATTTCCTCCTTTCATTGCAGTGGAGTAATGTGCACCTTAATCCAAATAGGATTCGAACCAGAAAACTCTATCTTCCACAACAGCAAAATCAATACGGAGTGAAGAACTCTTCGCAGCTCTTATAAAGAGAAAACTAAAGATAGAGCTCGAAATATTAACTAGCAAAACAACGGAAGGAGAGAGAGAGCAAAATTTCGCTTGCTTTAACAATTTTAAAGTGTCCAGCATCACATTGAAATGGCCGAAGTTACCATTAATTTGTTGGGGTGGCCCAGCCAACATAGAAATACCCAGCAATAGAATAAACCAACAGATCAAACAATGCATTTAGTACAAAATACAGCCCAGCAATGATACATATTGCGAATGATAAAACAGGAGTATTATTGTTTGGTTTTAAGTTATTGAACACCCAACATATGTCTGAAATGGCCAATATTACAAAAAATACATTGTGGCAGTGCAACCTGTCCTCCAGGTCTCCTTCCTCTAGCTCTACCTCTGTTCCTGATTCTCATGGCCATCTTGCTTTTTGTTCACAAATCTAGTTCTGCTTCTCTTTGGCTTGGATCACAATCCCTTGTGCTCTGATACCAAATTGATGAATACTAACTTGCAACACAAAGGCTAAACTGAATGTGTTTAGCAAACTTTTAAATTATGAGCAAAAAGCCTCAAATGGCAAGCATAAAACATACATTTTGAAAAATTGCTTCTTCTTTACACAGAATATGACCTTGAAATTTCCTCCTTTCATTGCAATGGAGTAATGTGCACCTTAATCCGAACAGGATTCGAACCAGAAAACTCTATCTTCCACAACAGCGAAATCAATACAGAGTGAAGAACTCTTCGCAGCTCTTATAAAGAGAAAACTAAAGATAGAGCTCAAAATATTAACAAGGAAAATAAGCGGAGGAGAGAGAGAGCAGCATTTCACTTGCTTTAACACTTTTAAAGTGTCTAGCATCACATTGAAATGGCTGAAGTTACCATTAATTTGTTGGGGCGGCCCAGCCAACATAGAAATACCCAGCAATACAATAAGCCAACAGATCAAACAATGTATTTAGTACAAAATACAGACCAGCAATGATACATATTGCGAATGATAAAACAAGAGTATTGTTGTTTGGTTTTAAGTTATTGAACGCCCAACATATGTCTGAAATGGCCAATATTACAAACAATACATTGTGGTGGCCCAGCCAGCATAGAAACACCCAATTTTATATTTAAAACCAATGCATTCAAAATGTTCCAGAAAAATAGCAACGCCCAGTAGAATGGCGATGCCCCCTTTTCATATATTTGGACTCAGAAAACAAAAACTCTACTCACAAAGTAATCACACATATTTTTATTAATATATCAAAACAATATTCACCTTGTATTATTCTATGCTGCTAGTCTTCCTCCTACACCCCTTCTCTTCAAATTGCCATACTCTCCCCTGTTTTCATGTACATTTTGTTTTTGTCTTTTTCACCCACACCAATCCGCATATGCTCCCAATATAGCTAATTAATTCTATCCTGAGCTGGGCACAACAATCTCCTCAAAATGCATAAAACAATCTTCTAAACATAAGAAGATTCAAAACGGTTTAACTATTTGCCTAACAGACTATATTTGCAGGCTTAAAGAATAAAAAAAAAATAAAAACCAAATTTGAAAATGCAGAAAATGAAGGGAAAACAAAACAACTAAAACATGCTACATCAAAGCCAAAATGAAATAAATGCGCTCTAAAGTAATGATTCTCCTGCATCATTCTTCCAACTAGCAGAAGAAGTATTCTTCACTTATTGTTTTTCTGCATCACTTCGTCTATACTTGTGCCCAGCTTAAGGATGTCATCTGCAGTCAACCATGTTGCATCTTCAGCTGGTAGATTCTTCCACTTAGTTAGATACTGGAAGTATTCTTTATTCCTTGTCTTTTTAACTACTTTCTTATCTAAAATACTCTCAATTTCCTTTGGCACTTCCTTTGGTAGTTGCTGCTCCCATTGGATAACTTCATCTACCCCTATTTTAGTTTCTTTGGCTAATTGTCCTTTGTCCTTGTATGGATATAAATCTGTAACATTAAAAATTGGAGAGATTCCAATCCCCTTTGGCAATTCTATTTCATATGCATTATTTGAAAACTTCCTTATTACCTTGCATGGTCCTATTTTCTTTACCTTTAGCTTGTTGTATTCTTTTTTTGGAAACCTCTCTTTTCTGAGATGAGCAAGAACAAAGTCTCCAATACTAAAACTGACCTCTCTTTTCTTTTGATCTGCCCTTAACTTGTATTTGATGGTGTTTTCTTCAAGTTTCTTCTTTACCTGTTAATGCAAATTTTGCATGGCATTGGCAAATTCTTCTGCATCAGCACTCCTTGTCTCCATGCTACTTAGATTTCTTAACTCATACATGCCTCTTGGATGCATTCCATACATGATTTGAAATGGGCTCAATCATGTACTTCTGTTAGGAGAATCATTATAGGCAAATTTAGCTTGTGTAAGTGCAAGATCCCATTGTTTCGGATGCATACTTACTAGGCTTCTCAAGATGTTTCCCAAGCTCCTATTGACAACCTCTATTTGGCCATCCATTTGGGGATGATTGGCTGAACTGAAACTTAATTGTGTTCCCAATTTCTTCCATAAGGTTCTCCAAAAATGTCCAACAAATTTGGTGTCCCTGTCAGAAATGATGCTTCTAGGCAATCCATGCAATCTAACAACATCTTGAAAGAATAGATTAGCTATGTGAGTAGCATCACTTGTTTTGAAACACGGAATAAAGTGAGCCATCTTTGAAAACCTATCTACCACAACAAATATGGAATCATGGCCTTTTTGAATTCTTGGCAAACCAAGTACAAAATCCATGCTTATTGAATCCCAAGGCCTATTTGGAATGGGTAGTGGCTGGTACAAACCTATGTTTTGACTGCTTTCCTTAATATTTTACACCTTTCAAAAAAATTCTTAACATCAATACTCATACCTGGCCAATAGTAGTGAGCACTCCATTGTGCTAATGTCTTGTTCTGCCCAAAATGTCCTGATAAGCTGCCACTATGTTTTTCCTTCAACAAATTCTCCCTCATGGAACTCTTGGGAATGCAAAGCTAGCTGCCTCTGAACAACAGACCCTCTTGGACCATGAAATCTATCCAAGGACTTCTATCAACCCCCACTGGATTCATGCAAGCTTCATATGGTTCCTTGAAGTTTGGATCTTCCTTATATAGCTCCTTCAAATCTTCAAATCCCACAATGCTTACTTGAGACTCTTGTATGATCAAATTTCTCCTGCTTAAGGCATCTGCAACTTTGTTAGATTGTCCTTTCTTGTGTTTAATAGTGAATGTGAAACTTTGTAAAAATTCAATCCATTTGACATGCTTTTGATTCAACTTATTCTGATTGCTAATGAACTGTAAAGCATAATTGTCAGTGAATAAAACAAATTCTTTAGGCAAAAGATAATGCCTCCATTTCTTCAAAGCTTGTACAAGAGCATAGAATTCTTGATCATAAGCTGAATATTTCTTCTTAGCATCACTTAACTTCTCACTAATGTATGTTATAGGCTTCCCATCTTGACTTAAAACAACGCCTACTGCAGTTCCACTAGCATCACATTCTACTTGAAAAAGCTTATTAAAATCAGGCAAGGTCAAGATTGGCTCTTCAGTTACCTTCTTTTTCAATAATCTGAAACTCTTATCAGCAGCCTCAGTCCAACAAAAATTTCTTTTATCACCTTTGATTGTCTCTATCATTGGAGCAACAATCCCACTAAAATTCCTTATGAATTTCCTATAGAAGCTAGCCAAACCGTGAAAGCTTCTTACCTCATATGTGCTCCTGGGTGTAGGCCATTCAATTATAGCCTTAATCTTTTCCTAATCCATCTTCAATCCTTCTTTTGAAATCACAAATCCCAAATATATCAACTCTGTTTTAAGAAAATTGCACTTTTTGACATTGATTAGCAATTTCTCCTCATGTAGTTTACTCAATACCATCCTCAAATGTTTCAAATGATCTTCCTTATTTTGAATAAACACAAAAATATCATCCAAATACACTATCACAAAATTACCAGTGAACTCCTTCAGCAATTCATTCATCAGCCTCATGAAGGTGCTTGGTGCATTGGTTAGTCCAAATGGCATAACTAACCACTCATAGAGTCCATAATAGTCTTGAAGGTTGTTTTCCATTCATCCCCTTCTCTTATCCTAATCTAATGGTAACCACTTTTAAAATCTATCTTAGAGAAATATGTAGCTCCACTTAAACAATCAAGTAAATCATCAATTCTTGGCAATGGAAATCTATACCTGATAGTAATCTTGTTGATTGCTCTGGAGTCTGTACACATTCTCCAACTCCCATCCTTTTTAGGACTCAACAATTTAGGGACAGCACAAGGACTTAAACCATCTCTTACCAATCCTTTGTCTAACAATTCTTGAACTTGGTGCTTGATCTCTTCATTTTCCTTTGGTGTCAACCTGTAGGCAGCCTTGTTTGGAAGATTTGCTCCTGGAATTTCTCAATGGTGGTAATTCATCAGGTAAATCATCTACCACAATGTCAATATACTCATTCAACATATCTTGAATCTCTAATGGCAAATCAATCAACTTTGTACTAGTGACTACACTCCTTGGCTTACCAATTACAGCAAAGTTTACCTCTTCTTTCTTCATTTGATGTAGAAACTCTTTGCCACTTACTATCAAAACTTTAGAATTCTGTCCAACAATAGCAACAGCCTCTTCTTTCAATGGTGTGAGTATATGCTTGATCCCATCCTTTTCAAACATGTATGTATTATGCCTTCCATCATGTATGGCCTTCCTGTCAAATTGCCAAGGCCTTCCAAGCAAGATATGACATACATCCATGGGCATGACATCACATAAAATCTGATCCTTATATTTTTCTATCTGAATATCTACTTTGCATTGTTCACTTACCAAAATTTTGTGTCCTTTTTGTAGCCAAGAGACTTGATAAGGTGTAGGATGTACCTCCTTCTTCAAGCCTAGTTTCTCCACCATCTCAGTTGACACAAGATTTTCAATACTTTCGCTGTCAATAATGACCTTACAGCATTTCCCCTTACTCTTACATGTGGTTCTAAATAAATTTTTCCTTTGAGGTGGTTCTACAACTTCTTTATTTGGATTTAACAAAATTCTTTTCATCAAAAGAGACTCACCTTCTTCTGGGGTATCTTCATAAGCTGTTGTAACTTCTGCATTTTGTTCTTCACCTTGAGTCACATGTACACCTCTCTCATGGTTGGTAGAAGGGTTCTCTGGACACTCATATGCCCTGTGTCCTGCATACTTGTTGCACTTAAAGCATTTGCCCATGAATCTTCCTCTTCCTCTTTGATATCCTTGGTATGGTCTTCTTCCTCTTGGTGTATAGCTGCCTCTTGAACTTTGTGAGTTGTTGGCCTCTTCATGAGATGTTTACAGCTGTCTTCTACCTCCTTGAAATCCTCTACCTCTGATGGACCTGCCCCTTCCTCTTAAGAAGGATGTTTGTTTCCTTGCAATCTTCTCCTCAGCTTTCAAGGCAAATTGATATGCCTCTTCAACTGTCTTAGGAATGAGAAGACTAATTTCATCTTGAATGGAAAATTTCAAACCATTGGTGTATCTGGCTACCTTCTCTGTATCATCCTCAATATGACCTGATCTTATAGTTAATTTGTAAAACTCTTCAGTATATTCTTTCACAGACATTTCTTTTTGCTTCAAATTTTGTAATTGTTTAAAAAGATTTGCTTGATAATCTTTAGGCATAAACTTACCTTTCATTTTTGCTACCATTCTGTCCCAGCTTCTGATCTTTGGTTTCCCTTTCCTTCTTCTTTCTTCTTGCACTCCATCCCACCACAGGGATGCATGTTTCTTTAGCCTTGTCATGGCATACTTGACTTTCTTATCATCTTCTTCAATTCCTTCATACTCAAAATATTTGTCTAATGCATTAATCCAATCAATTAATTCTTCCACATTCAAATTACCTTCATACATTGGAACCTCCATTTTTGGCTTTGTGTTCACCTTCATAATGGCTTTGATCAACCTCTCTTCAGCTGTTTCTTCTTCCACCACCAATTCATCTTCTGGTGGCTCCTCTTCTCTGTCACTGACTTCACCCATGTCAGTGCCTCTTCTTTGAGCCATCTCCAGGTCTTGTAGCCTAGCTGTCAGGTTCCTAATCTCTTCTGCCAGTGCAACCTGTCCTCCAGGTCTCCTTCCTCTAGCTCTACCTCTGTTCCTAATTCTCATGGCCATCTTGCTTTTTGTTCACAAATCTAGTTCTGCTTCTCTTTGGCTTGGATCACAATCCCTTGTGCTCTGATACCAAATTGATGAATACTAACTTGCAACACACAGGCTAAACTGAATGTGTTTAGCAAACTTTTAAATTATGAGCAAAAAGCCTCAAATGGCAAGCATAAAACATACATTTTGAAAAATTACTTCTTCTTTACACAGAATATGACCTTGAAATTTCCTCCTTTCATTGCAATGGAGTAATGTGCACCTTAATCCGAACAGGATTCGAACCAGAAAACTCTATCTTCCACAACAGCGAAATCAATACAGAGTGAAGAACTCTTCGCAGCTCTTATAAAGAGAAAACTAAAGATAGAGCTCGAAATATTAACAAGGAAAATAAGTGGAGGAGAGAGAGAGCAGCATTTCACTTGCTTTAACACTTTTAAAGTGTCTAGCATCACATTGAAATGGCTGAAGTTACCATTAATTTGTTGGGGCGGCCCAGCCAACATAGAAATACCCAGCAATACAATAAGCCAACAGATCAAACAATGTATTTAGTACAAAATACAGACCAGCAATGATACATATTGTGAATGATAAAACAAGAGTATTATTGTTTGGTTTTAAGTTATTGAACGCCCAACATATGTCTGAAATGGCCAATATTACAAACAATACATTGTGGTGGCCCAGCCAGCATAGAAACACCCAATTTTATATTTAAAACCAATGCATTCAAAATGTTCCAAAAAAATAGCAACGCCCAGCAGAATGGCGATGCCCCCTTTTCATATATTTGGACTCAGAAAACAAAAACTCTACTCACAAAGTAATCACACATATTTTTATTAATATATCAAAACAATATTCACCTTGTATTATTCTATGCTGCTAGTCTTCCTCCTACACCCCTTCTCTTCAAATTGCCATACTCTCCCCTGTTTTCATGTACATTTTGTTTTTGTCTTTTTCACCCACACCAATCCGCATATGCTCCCAATATAGCTAATTAATTCTATCCTGAGCTGGGCACAACAATCTCCTCAGAATGCATAAAACAATCTTCTAAACATAAGAAGATTCAAAACGGTTTAACTATTTGCCTAACAGACTATATTTGCAGGCTTAAAGAATTAAAAAAAAATAAAAACCAAATTTGAAAATGCAGAAAATGAAGGGAAAACAAAACAACTAAAACATGCTACATCAAAGCCAAAATGAAATAAATGCGCTCTAAAGTAATGATTCTCCTGCATCATTCTTCCAACCAGCAGAAGAAGTATTCTTCACTTATTGTTTTTCTGCATCACTTCGTCTATACTTGTGCCCAGCTTAAGGATGTCATCTGCAGTCAACCATGTTGCATCTTCAGCTGGTAGATTCTTCCACTTAGTTAGATACTGGAAGTATTCTTTATTCCTTGTCTTTTTAACTACTTTCTTATCTAAAATACTCTCAATTTCCTTTGGCACTTCCTTTGGTAGTTGCTGCTCCCATTGGATAACTTCATCTACCCCTATTTTAGTTTCTTTGGCTAATTGTCCTTCGTCCTTGTATGGATATAAATCTGTAACATTAAAAATTGGAGAGATTCCAATCCCCTTTGGCAATTCTATTTCATATGCATTATTTGAAAACTTCCTTATTACCTTGCATGGTCCTATTTTCTTTACCTTTAGCTTGTTGTATTCTTTTTTTGGAAACCTCTCTTTTCTGAGATGAGCAAGAACAAAGTCTCCAATACTAAAACTGACCTCTCTTTTCTTTTGATCTGCCCTTAACTTGTATTTGATGGTGTTTTCTTCAAGTTTCTTCTTTACCTGTTCATGCAAATTTTGCATGGCATTGGCAAATTCTTCTGCATCAGCACATCATTTTGCCTCCACATCATTTTGATCACTATGTCTTATAGTTTATGCTAACACTCAACTCTTCACTTATATTTCCTAGCATTGTTAAACCCCTTGGCCTTGGTGCCTGATGTTTAAGATAATTACTTAATTGTGGGACAATATCTTCACATAATAATCACTTGAAAATTTCTTGGAAGTTATTCCATACTGCATTTTGATGTTTAGTGGATTTTTGCATATCAACATGTTAAGCGACATCACAGTCCTTAATGAATTGAATTTCCCCTTGTAATTATCATACAAAATTCATAGTATCTTAGAGCACTTATTTTTGTTTTTGAGCATTAGGATACTTCATTTTATGAGGCTCTTCACGATGTACCTTCTCAATGGGTGGAATAGACATAGACTAGGACTGTCCATCATTGCATTTTATGACTAAATATTTGGCATACAATGACCCACAATTAAAATACCATAATCAAGGTATTAGATGGATTTATTAAGGATGAGGAGGGATGAGGAGGAATTCATTAGAGATGATGAGGGAGTCAATAGGGATGATGAGGAATGATGAGGGTCAATTAAAGAGTTATTAGGGAGGATGGGGGATTTATTAGGGATGATGAGGTATGGTGAGGGTTAATTAGGGAGTGATCAGAGGTGATGAGGGATGAGAAATGAATCATTAGATATGATGAGGTATGATGAAGCAATGATTAAGGATGATGAGGGATGGTGAGGGTCAATGAGGGAATGATTAGGGATAATGAGGGAGTGATTATAAATGATAAGGAATAGTGAGGATCAATAAGGGAGTGATTAGGGATGAGGAATGATGAGGAGGGAGTGATTAGGGATGATGAGAGCCAATGAAAGAGTGATTAAGGACAATAAGGGAGTGATTAACTATTATGAGGGATGGTGAGGTTCAATAAGGTAGTGATGAGGGATGATGATGGATAAGGAATGAGTGATTAGGTATGATGAGGGATAGTAAGGACCAATAAGGGAGTGATCAAGGATGATGAGGGAGTGATTAGAGATGACTAGGGACAGTGAGGGTCAACGAGGGAGTGAATAGGGATAAGGAGGAATGATGAGAGAGTGATTAGGGGTGATGAGATATGAGTAGTAAGTGATCAAGGATGAGGGAGGGATGATGAAAAAGTGAAATTAACACAAAGTGGTCATTTTATGTGTGCAAGTCATCAATATGACCTATGCTACTCTAATCACACCACTTTGCATCAATTTCAAAGTGAGTGGTTTTTAAACTTCAATTTTGACAAAATTAGGACTCCTAAAAATACCAAAAATTAAATCAAAAGGCACAAAAACCTAAAAAATGATTATATATCTACCAAAAATGGACATCAATTGAAAAAATTATATCCTGAAATCCCTAGGTTTAATATTTAGACCCTTAAAATGCCTAAGTATTGACCAGATTGGATTTTGAAAAACTATTTTCCACATCATAATGTGTACAACTATGAGACCAACTCTATTAGATGCAGAGTGACTATATTTTATTATATTTATTAAAATAATTTTAAAGTATAAGGAAATAAATGTAACAATATAAATGTCAACTTATGCTTAACATTTAGAGTAGTAAATATAAGCTTCAGGGCAAATTTGCCTTCATGTGCATGTCCACATGATTTTATGTGAAAAATAATAAAAACACAATCATGTTATTGATTTTATAATAACATGATCACGCTATCTATTAACCAATATTTGCTCCATCTACATGTTCACTACTTATATGTGCAAAATAATAGTAATTTGATCACATTATTATTTCTATAATAACATAATTATGTTATCTATTAATGTGATCACAATATAAATTAATGCCATCACATTATGGATCAAAAATTTCCAAACCATAATTTAAATAATGTAATCACATTATGTAAAATGTCCACGGAATTATCCCCCAACTCTATGCACTTACCCAAGTGCATTTTTTTAGAAATAGATGGTCAAGACTTTTCAAGGAAATATTTGAAAGGTCAATCCTTTGCATTTCAAAAATAAAGTTGAGGAAAGGGTATAAAAATTAAATGAGATTAAAATGATCCAAGATTGACAAAAAAAAATCCTTTCTTTCCCACTTAAACCTTATGTTAAATTACACACTTGATGTGTAGATACATGGCCAAATCTTTAATTTTATAGAGGCATCCACTAAAACTAGAACAGTACCTTCGTTTGTGTTCATATTTTCTTTGATGAAGGCTTTCTTCCACCCTTCCACAATGTTTATAAGTTAAAATGGCCTCGTGTCTAAAAATAATATTTTTATACTTAGAGCTTCATCTACATTGTATAAACTTTTAAAAAAATGGTAATCTAGAAATGAGATGGCTGGCAAGCTTGGATGATACCAAAATGGCAGCTCCCTTGAACTAGCTTGTAATTTAAATTTTACACATATATCTTTTATATTTTTAGATATAAGTGTAAAATAAAAATCTCCAACCTTAACCAATATTTTCAAAGGAAATGAGAGGCACGTGATTATTCCATGGACATTTTACATAATGTGATTACATTATTTAAATTATGGTTTGGAAATTTTTGATCCATAATTTGATGGCATTAATTTATATTGTGATAACATTAATAGATAACATAATTATGTTATTATAGAAATAATAATGTAAAATGTCCACGGAATTATCACCTTTATAAAAATAATTGATACATATTTCATAGCTAAATAGTGGAATGTTGCCTCATCATTCGAAGCATTGAACATCTTTCCTATATTATGTGAGATGGAGATTATAGCTTTTTATATAATTTTATACATGTCTCATGGGCGTCCCTAAATTTAGGGGCAAAAAATAGTAGTCTAGTATGTGAGAAGTATGGTAGTGGTGGTCTATGAGGAAACCATTTAAAAAAAATTGACGACCTATTTTGCTACACTAAATCTCTCATAACTCAATATGGGTTATGCCCTGACCTTATTGTGGGTGATAAGTAAATGTACCATTACAATTTAATGGGATAAATTATATTCCCATATGGGCTCATATAATTTGTAATGCACACCTGTCATATAAATTTTTCTTGTGTTGTCTACCAACATTTCCTTTCATGCAGTGTCCATAAATACCAATATGTCCATGCCTCGAATTCAATACACTGAATGATTAATTTATGGAAAATTAGAATATTTCATGGGCTTCATATCAATTTCACTTTTTAAAACTCTTTCTTGAATCTATTGGCTTCATAGCAATTTTGATTTTTTAACCCTATCCTGAATCTATGGGCTTCTTAGCAATTTCACTCTTTTTTAACCCTTTCCTAAATCTATGGGTTTCATATCAAAATCACATTACCATACCCCACCCACATGCATGCAGTTAGTGCTTGCCACTTAAGATCATATATAAATGCAACTCCCTCATGCATGCACTATTTTGTCCATTTCTACGGTTTCATACTTTGATTTTGACATGTTTTATGAAGGTTTTTATATTGATTTCAATGATATTTTGTATACTCTTATAATGTTTTTGTTCATATTTTATGTCATGTTTTTTTGAAGTGGTTTCAATTCTCATATTTTCATTTGTATGTGCATTTTATGGCTTCTATTTGTGGTATGTTTGATCAACACATGCATTTATTGGTTATGTCTTAATGGAAAGGAAGACAAATTTATATCAAAATCATGTTATTTTCTCTTGAAAATAAAATCATATGGTAATATGGTACTTTTCTATTCGATGAAGTGTCTTTACATCATACCTCCTGCATTACTTTAAAGAATGGGCTAGGCTTATGTTTATATTTGCACAATAAAATAGGTGTGTGCATGGAGATCGATTCCAAAGACATTTATCATGAAATGATAGGGGATAGGGATATGCCTAGAGGTCTTATCATTGAACTACATTATAATGCAACTTTGATGTATTGTTTATTTATAGATATTAACATTTGTTGCACAAATAGACATCTTCAACAAGCGTCATCAACTTAGAAACAAAATGAAATACAAGAAATCACTATGGATGAATTTACCATGTTTTATTTAGAAGACGTTCCCATGGATGAATTTTTTGATACTTTGACTGATTTTTCATTAGTCGACATAGTTGCTGAAAAGCACTGATTCTCACTTACTCCTTGTCTAATGTTCACATTTGTAGCTTCCATACTATTCTCCATTGTCTTCCCCTACTTGATGTAATGTTGAAAGGATGTCATGAATTTTTTTTTTAATATATGTTGCACTTCTATCAATAAACAACAAAATTTATACATATCTTTATACAAAATTTATTTTGACTATTTATATGGTGTTTATATGTTGTTCAAATGCTCTCTTGATTATCATAACATTATGTACTTATTATATTTGTAATCATAATTTGGTTCTATTGACATTGTGGATCACCTAAAATTTGGAACTTCAAAAATAGTTAAGAGCATGATGTGTTTATAATATTCAAATGTACTCATGAGTTTCCTAATGTTTTTACAATGACAACTGTAAAATATATTTATAGCTTGAATGGCCCAATAAGGGTTAAATTGAATAGTGCATGGAAAAAAATGTATTTGAATGAGAGGTACAAGAAATGTAGCCAAAAAGGGTGTTATCATGTTTGTCGATGCATATGAGTTTGACTATCCTTTTCAATGACGTGTAGATGTTTTAATGATGTTTAGACAAAAATGTGCTTATATTGTATGAATTATTCAATCATTGTCCTTTGTACATTACAGTATATTCCAGATAACATTCAATCGATAAAAAAAGTCCACTATAATACATGGAAAATTATGATCACTCAATACCAAAATTCTATTGCTAATTCATTTAATGAAATGTTCTCCTTGTAGGCTAGAATACATGGCAAAAAGGTGGGAATAAATAATGTAGCTTGCACTGTAGAATATAGGTAAGGGTCCATTTGTTTGTAGTTGTATAAAGTGGGATAATTTTCTTGGCATTAATCAGGAAGACTTGTGGGTTGCCTAGGTTCAGCATGATAGGGTTAACTACTTATTCAAAGGGAGAATAAGAAGGGAGTGGTTCCCTATAAATTTTCATGTTTCACATTGCTAGAGAAAATCACATGTTACTAGAAAGCATAGCAAGATCACTGCCACCTCTGAATATGTCACGTAAGTCCCCTCACCCTATAGATTGCAAGATGGTGTTTGTTCAGATGCTATTATGTTCCATTGATGTAGACTTTTTTTCACTTTGCATGATTATTTATTTGTTCACCATAATCGTGCATCTACTAGCATTCATATGGCCTCGATGACTTTTGGGAAATTGATGCCATGCCAAAAGAGAAGTCTTTAATGCCCAAGTCCACAAATCATAGCCAATCAGTTTGAAGTCATGTAAGGTGTCATTGTCATTGTCATTTCAACACACGACACATGGTCTATAGACCCCATCATGTTTTGATCACATAAAATCATGTAAAAAACATAGATAATGAATGTAACTATTGAAAAGGCCAACAATATGAATAGTTCAAGGGTGAGAAATGTTTTTTTAAACCTTACATCAGCCCCCAATTTAATTAATGGGATCATAGGATATTGTTGTTGGGAATGTCTATTGATGTTATCCACCTTAAACACTGGGAGATGGTGCATGAGAAACTTGTATTTTTTAATGGTGAAACATAGTGGGATTATTTCTTGAGAAAGGATTACACATACAATAGAGAATGATTGATTAAGGAAGTAAAACATGTGTACAATGCTAATGATACAAAAAGTGTTTAGAAGTGGGAACTAGTGAATCTCAACAACTTGTTTTTCTATGAAGGATAAAATGAGGGAGAGCTTGATGGGGATAGAGAAATCCACTTCATCTTGGGCATCCAACTCCCACAAAAGCTAGAATGGTTGTTAATATTTTGGAAGCATAGCTTATTGGTAATGGATGAAACATATGGGATGAATACAATGAAGGTATTATTCCAATGTTTGTAAGAGTAAATGATAATATTAGTTATTCTCATGTTTGTAATAATAGTAGTTATTTCAATGTTTTTTTATAGTTCCAATTGTACACATTGTTGGAATTTGATTCCAAACATGAAGGTGTGCCTATTGCATGGGTCATTATGTCTCAATCTTGTACTATCAACATAAGACAATGGATAAAAATTCTTATTCAAAGAGTACACTTGAAATACATTGAATGGATAGTCAATGCCTTCATGGTGGACGATGTTGGTATAGAGATAAAAGCTATCAGGTGTATTATTTTTATTCTTACATGCATCATGGAGTTCATATTTGGATTTTCATAGACGCCATCCCCACCTTATTCCATTAACTTATGAAAAACTATTGTGTTATGTAGGGAGACATTCATCTATGAAGTCTACATATGTATTTGGCATGTTCGTCATGCATGGTTAAAGAATTTGATAGCAAAGGTGTAAGATGATGATGTAAGACATGTGATGTTTATTGAGTTCAGGTTCATAATGCATAGTTTTGTCAATGAAGACATGGATACAAGGGAGTCTATAAAGTTTGTATAAAGATATCGCTCCTCTTAGGTCATTTTCATTGAATACCAGGAACAACACCAGGCAAACAAGGTTGGAATGTGGTCGTGATGTTATTGAACACTTTTGCATTCTAAGAAAGACACCAATGTAGCTATAGAATCTTATCATTACCATTTGAAATGTCATTTCCTAAGCATAGTAAGGACTTTTGCACATCACAGGTTTGATTGGTTGGTTTTCCAACTAACAACTTTGGTTTACATATATTATAGGTAGCTACAACTATGCAAAGACACCAACTTCCATAGGAACTGTAAAGTAGAGAGACTTGAAAATATTTCATGGGTACAAGATTTGCAGATCCCATGTTGTCATGTTACCTTTGACAATAGAAACCCTCATACGGCTTGGGTATAAAGTACAAAAGATGAGACGTTGCATTATCACATATTCAATGTAACACCATTCATGTTTATGTGTAATTACTTGATTCCACTCCAAGGATACACTTGCAAGCATGTGGTCAAGGTGGACCCGATGAGAAATATGACAAGTTATGTAATTGTAGAGGATACATCCACAGTTCATGGTGTTAATGAGACCATCAACAACATTCATGTTGATTACCATGTAAGTTTTCTTTCACCCCATATTGTATGCATTGATAACTTTAAGGTGAATATCATTTTTGTAATACATTTTGATTACCTAGGTCATAGACAATAGAGTTTAAATTGAAAATTAGAGAAAATAAAGCATGGATGTAAAATGTTTACACACTAAAATGCATAGTGTATCGACTATGGATATGCAAGGATCAAGCCATACACTAGAAGGTGTCACAAAAAATATGGTGGATTACACTGAAAATCATTTAAGGGAGGGTGATATTGTAATTCTAGTAACTACTCATAGTCATATGCTTTTTCGTGTATTTTAGTATTTCTAACTGGATGCTTTTCATTTTATGAATAGATCCTATATACTACTAGAGTTGATGATGTCGATGCCTTGATATGCATAGCACAAGAGATATTAAGAAATGTTGTGAAGTAGATAAAAGCATAGAAACTATGTCATTCTTTAAAAAATGTATGACACATGTTTACAACAAGGTACAAAGCAGGGCGATATTGAACATAACACTCAATGGCTCATCTATTCAAAAACTTGTAGGATGGCATGTAATTTCCACTCATAGATATAAAGAATCCATAAAAAATATGAATAGATGCAGACATCAGAGCATATTTTAGGAGACCACACTTTTGTCGAACCCACCTTGTAACACTCCAAAATTACAAGTCTGGGATGATGATCTTAATAGGGTAGCAAAGCAAGATAGGGGTGGACATAATAGAGATAATGCATCCTAATTGCATCCCTTTTTAGCTTTTAGTGATAGTACAACAACAATAAATGCATGTATAGTTGGTGATAATTTACTATTATTATATCTTCTGATGTCAATTGTATTTGAAACCAAGGAAAAATAAATAACATATTTTGAAGGTGAATAGTTCTCTTAGACTTCCCACATGTGGTTGTATAATGGTGGATTAGTCAAGAATTAGTAAATAAATCAAAAAGAAATGCATAAAGAGCTAAACAAATCAAGCCAAACTATTTATGAAGGGGTTGTTAATGACAATGAAGAACAAAATAAAAGAAAGCAATACTAGTTACCTTCCCAAATTGAATCCATCACCCAAAAGCATCTCCAAACGTGTTTTCCCCTTGATCAAGCATTCTTGTCTTTGTTAATAATGGTGGGAAAACTCCTTTAATGTCTCAAGAACACTTTGTAAAACCTAGGCTTAAACTAGAAGGAATCTCTAATCTAGCCTATCAACGAAGCTTACCCAAATGCAAATAACACAATGATCAAAACACAAATGACTTGTGGAGATATTTTAGCATTATTAGTCTACATAATTTAAGCTTAAAATTGATGTTATGTGCCTTCCTATTTATAGATTTTTAGATTGATTGGAATGAATTGTGACCATCCATCTTGAGATCAAGATGTGTGGCCAAGAATCCATTCAATTTTGTAGGCTAAAATCAATAAATGCCCTCATAATGATTTGGGAATAAGGGGGGTTAATGACGCATGGGAGGCCATGATTCATATATTTCATGCATTTATGGCTTAGGGATGTCTTCCACAAAAAATGATGTCATTAGGTGATGCAATTAATAGGAATCAATTTCTTAAAAAAAAATCAATAACCTCCATGGAAAATCCACTTAAGTTCTTGATTTGAATTAATTAGCCTTAAACAAGATTAAATAACATTTATGCAATTCTTTGAAAATTGGCCCTCAATTAATCAAAATGGTCAGTTAGTCATATTATTGGTTTGTAACTTGACCTAGAAAGAATTGGAAGGCGATGTTAGTTGCATTGGAACCATAGTTCTATTTAGGATGTTACCAACACAAAATAACAAAGGTACGTGATGTGTACTAACAAATTAGAAGAAAAGAGTGATCTAGAGCACAAAAAGCTGAAATCATCATTTTAACTCAAAATGAGTTGATTAAAGTTAAGAATCACATAAATTGCATTGCCCTATTTAGGGATACTTTGGCCTAACTTAGCACTTGTAAATAACAAGTTCGAACCATTTAGGATTTTTTAGTGATTTTGACCTAAAATGTGCATTTGAGTGCAATTCAAATAAGATTGATAATTTCAACACAAATAGTGTTAGGAATTGGATGTCTAATTTTGCCTCTATTTGAGAAGGCATAATGAGACATTGAAGTGAAGCAATGTCTTTTCAAAGAAAATAATTTTCAAGAAGAAATTGGAAATAACCCATGATGCCCCCTCGAGAGGACATACTAGAATGAAAGAGAAGGATAGACTCTCAAAAAGAGAGGGACAATGAGAGATTAAACCATGGAATATATCACATACAAATGAGTTAATGCTTACATGTGTGGTTATCATCAATGACCAAAATATAATTAGAGTTATAATGGGACCCAAATATGAGAAAATACAAGGGGAATGGGAAGGATTCAATCCAAACATATAAATGACACACTTTGAATGTATCCAATTTGAGAGTGTAAGCTACATGTTGATGGCATTGATCAATCTTGAGACAATTTGCACACTAAAACATTTTCCATCATGGGAAATAGTGTGGAGATCTTGGAATTAGAGGAAAAAGATAATGTGGTCTCCAAAAAGATGATAATAAGAGGTGCCCCAATAGGGTAGATTTGATCGTGATGAAATAGTCGTGCGTCAATAAGGTTAATATTTATCATTGATAACAAATAAATAATGTTTTTCCCCTGTACAACTAATGTTATTCTCATGGTAGGCCCAAATATGGTGCCCAATAATGGGCAATTTTCAAGAAAATAGGTCAAGGATATAACCCTAAACATAGGTTAAAGCAAGTGAGTGAAAACATAGATGTGATGGCATAATGGCTTGAGAAAGCCACAAAAAAATAGGCATACGAGGTTGCACAAAGTAATGAAAGAGATGAAAATAAGAAGGGAGTTGGTTGAGCTAACTATAGATGTGCTAGACAAGTGGACGTTTCCTACATAGTTCCATGGACTCATGTTCCAACCTAAACTTCAAGCCAATGTAGTTTACCTAAAAATGGAATGAGGGATAAATGAAAAATGACCAAAGATTTATTAAATTCATGATATATGTGAATATATCCATGTTTAAGGATAGATTCAGGTTCAAAACCTATTGAGCCTAGATTATGCATAGTGTTCTTGAGATCTGTTCATCAGAGCAATGTTGATGTTAAGACTTTGAAACTAGAGCACAAAGTGGTTGTTATAGGAAAATAAATTAGGTAGTATAATTATGAATAATTTATAATGACATGTCATTTCAAATGTGTAGAGATGGTTCAAATGTGAATACCTATAAGTAAGGATAATGGTAAACCATGACCAAATCCAGAGTTATATCTATTGACATTTAAATAAAAAAGCAAAGACAAAAAAAAAGATAAACATAAATGAACCTAACTTAAAATTGAGATATGAACAATTAAGTCTTAAAGAGAAACAAGAATGTTTAAAAATGAAAATCAAGAACATCTTAACAACATAGGATCAATATATGAATAATCAAGATCTATGTGGTCCATCAAGATGTTTTTGAACAAAAAATAGAAAAGCAAAATCAAATAAAAAAACAAGACACCAAAAACAATCAAATAAATTAAAAATCCCAAGAACAACTTAATAACATGATATCAAGATATAAATAATCAAGATCCATATGAATCATCAAGATGTTCTAAAACACAAAAGAGATAATCAAAAACATACAGGGAAACATAAGACCAAGATGAAATAAGAAGTAATAAAAAGTGAAAAGGAGAAGAAATTAATGTAGAGGTGTGAAAGCACAATAAATCACCAAGAAAGTGAAACAAAATAACAATAAAAAATAATTAAACACCAATAAAACTTAAATTACACACACAAACAAAAACCAAGTTAGTGCAGTTTAAACACAATTAATCATACACATGTGGTAGAGGCATTACTTTCCACTACAATGTAACAAAGAGCAAGGACACAAAAGTTGTTCCCTAATTAAATAGGAACAATGAAAAAATAAATGGGGGAAGAGAATAAAAGGAAGGGGTTGGTTGAGCTAACTCCAGATGTATAAGATAAGTGGACGCTACCTACATAGTTCCATGGATGCATGCTCCAACATGAACTTTAGGGCATATGTAGTTCTCCTAGGAAGTGGGATAGAAGACATGATGATGACCAGAAACATATGATTAATGTTGTAGAAGAAAAGGGAAGACTCAATGAAGGAGAAAATATGCTTTCAAAATGGCAAGTTGGTGAGATGAGGGAGAAAATAAGCTTTCAATATGGCAAGTGCGTGAAACAAATTGACTTGCACAACGAAAAGTTAGTAGGATAAAATTATTATAAAATGGCAAGAGCATGAGGAAAAGAATGTAAAAAAGTGTAAGACAATATTCTTGTTCTTTTTTAGATCACTTTATAATGTTTTTGGTAATTTTTGGATAAAATATGTACAAGAGGGAATTAAACTAGTCAATGAGCTATGCGTCCAAGAGTAGAAGTTCTAATAAAACAACTAAGCTAGATACAACGACACATGCTCATAAATCAGTGAGAGTGAGGATATTGAAAAGATAATAATGGTCATCAAATAGCAACAAATGTAATATATAACTATGTGTATCATGAAATTAATCTGATGAACCATGTGACAGACAAAAATCATGAGCTGAAAATGTGTTATTGTTCACTTGTATGTAGAAGAAGCTACAAAATACTATCCTGGTTAAACTACTTTGTATAATTGGTGTCAAATGTGTTCATAATGTTGATGAGACATAATCAAGATCATAATTTGTCAAAGGATAAAAATTTTCAAGTTACAAGGCCAAGACATAACAAAGAATGGGGTTCCCAAACAGAATGGTCCAAAGAATAGGGTCCAACAAATGGATGGTCCAGGGTGGGATAAAGAATGAGGTTCTTGAAGAGAATAGTCCAAAGAATATGGTTCAAAATAGGATGGTTCAAGATAGGATAAAATGTGTTCGTAGTACTAATGGTCCAAAATCTTTCACTATCTAGAGTCATAAAAGTAATAGGGTTCATCTGATATCGGTCCAAGTTAGTATAAAATAGTAAGATGGAGTTATTTTGGCACAAGTTGCCCCCAAATAAAGGGTCTTATAGACAATGATTCGAAGATGTCATGCATAGAACCTCTTAAAGTGCACAATGTTCATGGGCTCTAGAAGTTCTTCACCATTTGATTTAGCTATTCGATATGCCCCTAATCTATAGTTTGCCATGATAACAAATGGTCCCAACCAATTAAGTTGAAACTTACCTTTTTTATTGTGTTCAATGTTTGTGTTCTTTTGTTTCTCTTTCAAGACCAAATCACCTATCTCAAACTCCTAAAGGATAATGTACTTGTTGTAGCTTATCTAAAATCTATTTTGATAGGCTTCCAAGTTTTTTAAGGTAGCTAAATGATTGCCATCAATACATTCTAGTTCTTGTAACCTTGAGACTCTATATTCCTCATCATCTTCAATGTGCTCCAACATTACTCACAATGATGGTAGCTCAATCTCGATCAGTATAATAGCTCAAGTGCCATAGACAAGGGAGTATAGAGTGGATCCTATTGGATTTTAATTATTGGTTTTATATGTGTAAAGGGTAGGAAAGATTTACAAATGCCAATTACAGCTAGCATCATTTACAATCTTCTTTAAAATCGATACAATAGTCTTGTTTGATACCTCAGCTTGTCCATTTTCTTGCGGTTTATATGGAATAGATTTCTTGTGCTTGATCTTGAATTTTTCACAAAGAGCTTTTACATCTTAGTTTACAAAGGATCCACCATTAACGGATGTAATACACATAGAGATGCCATATCAATAGATGATATGGTAATGGATAAATTTGGAAATCTATTTCTTAATGATGTAAGTGAGGAATGGCCTCAATCCACTTGGTAAAATATTCAGTACCAATTAGGATATGCTCATGTCCATCTGAAGATGATAGGTTTATTTTCTTGGTGAGATTGAGGCCCCATGTCAAGAATGGCCATGGTATTGTGATTGGTTGTAATGGTAAAGAAGGTGCATGTATCAAATTTCCATGTTACCGATATGGAACACATTTCCTTACATAATTACAAGTATCAGTCTCTATTTTTGGCCAATAATATCCTATTTTGAGGAGCTTCTTTGCTAAAACAACACCATTGGTGTGGGTCCCACACATTCCTTCATGAACCTCCCTTAGCACTTGCTTGGATTATCCCAAAGATAAATAATGAAGAAGTGTTCCATCATATTTTTTAAGATAAAGTATGTCTCCTAGGATGGTATAACATGATAAATGATAATGGAATAGTTTCTACTAACTATTAGATAGGTCGGCTAGGAAAACATGACCATGGAAGTAGTTATAAAAGTCTTGGAACCAGTGTAATTCAGATGGGGGGTTGAGACCAGCAATGACACATACCCTTTATGAATTTGGTATAACATGTGCATGCTAAAGAATATTTTCAATCAAAAACTAATATTCTTTAACTCTACCATCAATCTATATCATGGAACCAATTGTTATTATTGCATCAGTTGATGTGTTGTTTGCTCTTGGGATTTATTCAAATTGCAAAGATTTAAAATGACCTTTAAGATTATCAATAATTTTCTTGTAAAGAATGAGCTCGTCATCTCTGGATTGATACTGATCAGTGGTCTAATTGAGGATTAATTAGGAATCACTATAGAGATTTAAACTCTAAATATCCCACTGTATAGAAAGGCGAATCCCTACAACTAATGCCTCATACTCAGCCATATTGTTTATATAATGAAATTGTATATGAATTGCTTTGGGAATCAAATCCCCTTGGGGTGTAATCAATAATATAATGGCTCTAGATCCATGAGATGTAAAGGATCCATCAAAATATAGCTTCCATTATTTAGGTTCATGTGATGTTTGTTCTATTTCCATAATAGAATCATCTGGAAAGTCAAATTTTAGAGGTCAAATATCTATGATAGGGGCTTTTGAAAGTTTATCAGCAATAAAATGCCTCTTGATTGCTTTTTTATTCTAATACTCAATGTCAAATTCACTTAGGAGCATAACCCATTTAGCCATACTTCCTTGAAGAGTTGCTTTGGGCAATAAGAATTTGAGAGGGTCCACCTTGGCGATGACAATAGTTTTGTTGTTTAACATATAATATGACAATTTTTGGGTAGCAAACACCATAGCTAAACATGCTTTCTCAATAATCATATAATTATGTTCATAAGCCACTAGAGTGTGGTTTAGATAGCATACTCCATGTTATTTACATTGATCATTTTGTTGGGCCAAAAGTGCCCCTAGTAAATCTCTATCGTTGATATGTAAAGAAGCAGTGGTCTTCCATGTGTTAGCGGTCTCAAGACTAGTGGATTGGCTAAATATGTCATTATTTTCAAAAATTCTATTTGAAAATATTCATCCCATTGAAAAGCTACGTCTTTCTTCAAAAGGTGGGTAAATGGGTGGCACTTATCTGCCAATTAAGAAATGAACCTACATATAGATTAGATCTTTATTTGTAGGTTTTGTAGGTGTTTAAGATTATTTGGTGGAGGTATCTCCATAATGGCCTTGACCTTGGTAGGGTCGAATTCAATCCCTCTTTGTGATATAATGAAACCTAGAAATTTCCCTAATGTGACTCCAAAGGCACATTTCTTAGGATTTAGGTGGACTTTATATTTAAGAAGCCTCTCAAAAATTCTTCTTAAAATGTTAGGATGTCCAGCACTTGTTCTTGATTTTGATAGTATATCATAAGCATAGTCCTCAATAATATCATACATTATGTCATGAAAGATGACAGTCATGACACATTGATATGTGGCTCTAGCATTCTTCAAGCTAAATGGCATGACTTGGTAATAGATTGTTCCCCAAGGAGTGGTGAACATAGTCTTGCCCTGATCTTCTTGGGCTATCATTATCTGATTGTGTCTATAAAATCTATCCATTAAGGATAGCATCCCATACCTAGCAGTTGAGTTGATGATCATATCGATGTTGGGCAAAGGAAAATCATCTTTGGGGCATGTTTTGTTGATATCTCAAAAATCATTACAAATACGTATACCTAGGGTCTTTTTATTCACTAGGACTATGTTTGAGATCCATTCAGATTAATCCAGTGGCCTAATAAAAATTTCTCCTAGAAAAACTAATAAGGTGATGCATAGATGCATCTTCCTCAATTTTTGCTTGATTGGTTTAACATCAGGATGGACAACAAGGTGATGCACAACCAAATCTAGGTCTAAGCCTAGCATGTCAAAGTATGCCCATGCAAAGAAGTCAATATAATCCCTTAGGAGGGATATAATTTGTTCACATTTTGCTTCAGTATGGGAAGCTCCAAGATAAAAACATTTGGGATCCTCATAGATTCCTAGGTTCACTTCTATCATTATTTCCACAAGGATTATGGATCCATATTCTAGAAATGTAGGCAAGTTATGATCATGATCATCTTCATCTGCCATATCTTCTTACAATTACTCCCAAAGTTTTGGATAGTGTGACGAATTAAAATTTTCCATCTTAGATAAAGGTGAAGTAGCAAAAACCTCTAGAAACTCAAGAGCAAGATGCTCAAACATTTGTTATTATTCTGAAGAGATGATTGTACTGGCTATAGAACTTGGGCTAGATGGACCTTCTATGTCATGAGGGGATGAGCAAACTTTCCCACCTAAGAGTGCCTAAAATAGGTTTTCAATCAAAGGTTTGCCTTTCTCTTTACTTTTTCCCTAAATGAAGAGCACCTCTAATAGGTTTTCACCTGAAGATCTCAATGTTTGTTATTTATTGTGACCAAGAAATTTTACTTACTCTCTAAAGTAGGTAAAAGGGTCCAATGAAAAATTAAAGCCTTGTTTTTTTATCACCAATGGGTAATCCATATCTTATGCCCATGTATTCTACAAGTGATTTTTCATTCTAAAACTCATCGAGGCATATGACCGAATTTTGTTGGTCCTAATAAATGAGTTCAGGATGACAAAGGCATAGGGAATAATGAGAGTTTGCTTCAAGATGGGAAGATCTAATCATAAAAATATGATGTTTTGCTTCAGGAGGGGAAGCACCAATAGAACAGGTTCTTGCTTTAGGATGGGAAGCTCCAATGGTTAAGGTTAAAATGGCATTTAGATCAAATAGGTCTGTGTTAATAAGCTCATCAAAAAGTATATAATGAGATGCTATGTCACTGCCAAGAGTCTCATCGCTAGTCGATTCATAAGAATCATTATCAAAAGTTATGAGGTCACCCTCAAATGGTATAAATCTGAGACCATGATTCAAATTAGGTACTCCAACTAATAAGGGTTCCAAGATTCTTTACGCTTATGGGACAAGGCCTTTTCCTGTATAATTGAGATGATCCATGATCCGATTAGGGATAGGATACTTTGGATTCTAAAAGCAATTAACATGGCCTTCATAATATAACCAATCTCCCTTAGTAAAATCCTCTTTATCTTTCTTGGTGCGATAGGAATTACAAAAATCATAGGCATTTTTTGTTATTTCTTCTTCAATTACCAAATCATTGTCGATTCATTAGGATTCTTTGAAGGTTTATGCTTACCAAAAATTTTAGGAGTTTTAGGCAATATTGAAACATAGAAGGTGTCCTTAAGACTATACATGGAAATGCCCATGTCTTTAATAACAACCTGCTTTGCAAGAGCTGTGGGAAATGGATCAGTCGAAGTGGAAGCAAGATCACTAGGGTTAATATAATTAGATGGAGGTGCATATGATATAGTCTTTTTCTTCTTCATAATGAATTCAAAACTTGGATAATAGTTATAATTTCATAATTGGACCTCAAGATGTTTACAATATTCATAAGGTTGTTGATCGTTGAGAATAGTAACCTCAATCCCATTATAGGGAAACTTAAGACACTGATGTAGGGTAGAAGGAATGGCCTGTACTTCATGGATCCAAGGATGACTAAGAATCATGTTATAAGGCAATTCAATGTATAAAATATGAAGCAATGTATGATGTGAAACAGACCCAATAATGATTGGTAACCAAATAGTACCAATAGACTCCCTTTTAGTGTTGTCGTAAGCCTTGATAGTGATTGTCTCTGGCTGAATGTCTTTCATAGTGTAGCCCAATATTTATACCAACTTAAGAGATATGATGTTCATCCCCTAACCATTGTCTATAAGAACCCACTTGATCTTATGGTTTTTAATGATTAATTCAATGTATAATGGGTTATTATGGCTTAGTCCAAGTGTAGACATGTCTTTTTGATCAAACATCACTTGATGAAATGAAGATAAATGTCCCACAAGGTTCTGTAATTGTTCAGGGTTTATATCATTTAGAATAGTGGATTATTTCAAAAGGCTATTCAAGATATTTCTATGGACTTCAGATGTCTGTAAGAGATCCAAGATGGAAATATATGAAGGGTTTTGCTCAATTGGTCTGATAGACTATAAGGATTTTCAATATTGGGACAAGACAATTTGGCTTTGGTTGGGATAGTAGTTAGCATTAGATCCGTTGGTGCAATGTTCACATTAGGTTCTGTGGAAGAAGTAGGTGAAGGGCCCTGGAAACTAACTCGTGAGTGTCTAGTTGTGATTGTGCAACCTAGAGGTAGTGGGGAGCCAATATAATTAGAATATGAAGGCAAAGGGCCTTGGATGGTGACTCATGAGTGTCTAGTTACATTGCTACAATTTTGAGTTGGTAAGGAGCCACTATAATTAGAAAAAGGGTGTTGTCCAGAAATAGTAACCCATACAAATAGATGTACAATAAAATTATGCAAACTCGATGTGGTATTACTAGAGAGAGGGTGTTGACCCTATAATGATGGGTCTCATACTATGAGGAGCATGAGATGGTTCATGTGATTTAACATTAATAGTGGTAATATGGGTTGTAAAAATGCATCCCATGGTATTTTTATAGTCTTAAGGCATGTTGTTTTAACCCACATTGTTAGCATGGGTATTATGATCATGATTATGCTCATGTTGATTATGATTTTGACCTTGATTCTAGTTTTGATTCTGCCTTTGTCCTTGGTTTTTCCTTGGTTTTGATTGTTCCTTGGTGATGGTTGATTATGTCAAGGAAAGGGGTCCTTTTAGATTCCCATATCCTGATTTGTGTCCTGATTAGGGGATAGTTTAATCTCAACTTCACCACTCTCAATGAGATCTTCAATAATATGTCATAATTGGATGTAATGATAAGCACCATGACCAACAACATGATGAAAGTTACACCATTCATTCTCTTTGTACGAATCTAGTTTTGGTTGATCTTGAGGGAATGGCCTTGGTACTGGCCATACAATCAGGTTAGCTTCTATGATCTTTTAGAAAATTATTTCGATTGGTTCTCCCAATTTGCTAAAGACCCTACCATGGTTTGCCTTACATAGAGGCTATCTCTACAAATTAGGTGGTGAGTTAGGGGGAACTAATTGTATGTTTGGGGCCAGTGGAGCTTGCACCATTTGTATGTGCCTTGTTTTAGTCACCTCATTTATAACCATGTTCTTATTCTTGTTAAGGCCTTTAGATTTATCTTGTGCAACTATCTAACTAGAAGATGGGTTCTGATTTGATGTTTGACCCTGTGAAAAGATCTTAGCAAGGCCATTGGCAATAAGAGCCTTCTCAATATATACACCCTTTTCTTTGATATCCTCAACTGAGTTAGCACAAGCTAGACATAGATTGTGTGCAACCTCAGGATGTCAGTTCTATTTGTGTGCAACCTCAGGATGTCAGTTCTATCTGCCAACTATTTGTCTAGCAAATTATTTTGAAAGTGACCTACTAATGCTCTCCATATCTATAAATATGCAGTGAAGATTTCTTCATCATGTTGTTTGGCTTTGCATGAGTTAGCAACATTCAATTCATGTTCTATGTTGTATGAGACATGGTTGATGAAATTTTTATATTATTCATTCCAATGCATAATTGATCCTTTGGGTAACTTAAGTATCCAATCTAAATCTTGTCCTGTTAGACATTGCAGAAATAATCGAAGTAGGAATATGCTATGTAAGCAACCTCTTGACATAATATAAAAAATGCCTGGATATGTTCATGTGGGTCACCCTTTCCTTTGTATTTATCAAATTTTGGTGCCTCAAAATGATGCAAAAATGGGACTTGTAGAATGCTTAAATCAAATAGATATGGACATATCTCATCAAATTTGTACTTTTTGATCCTATTTCTAGTCTCCAAACCTGACACAATCTCCTTCATGGAGTTCCACTCTTATACATTTGGTGCATTCATGGGTGGAATATAGTTATGTTGGGGTGTAATTTTCCCCTATTGTTTTTATTATTCTTAGGGTGGAATGTTCCCCTGTTGTTGTTGTTGGGGTGAATGTGCCCCTGTTGCTACATGGATTTGTGAGGGATATACACCCTACATTCCATGACTTGGTTTTTATTTGATCCTAGAGTTGATTAAATAGGCCGTTGATTCCTTAGAATATATTGCCTTAAACTATATGTGCTTTATTAATTTTGGGGAGTCCTTAGTCTATTTACCAATCTTTGCATTGGTTGAGATGAACTAGCTAAATTGTCTTGAGGGATCTCCTTAATTTGAACCAAATGTTTAGGTCTGTATGTTTGTAAAGTGACAAAAAGCTCTTGGTGATTAAATAATGTGTGTTCCATGTATAGAAAAACATTTTTCACAACCTCTTGTGTTTTGTTTTGTTCCTCTGAGACACCTTGCTCAGTTGTTAGGTTCTCAATCAATGTTTATTGCATACGTTCAATCACATTTCCTTGTTCTTTTGAGGCATCATTATGGATTGAAGTAGCAACTAGAGATTCCATTATGTGATAATCTGATCAACATGCTGTTGACTTATTTTCTTAATATTGTTAACAAGATCTCAATTGGTTGGTTTTGACTCTATAAGTATTTATTTACCTTTGTTAGAGGAAGAAGGTATGTTTGATTGTACAAAATCTTGATCTTGCTATTGATGTTTTATTTCTCTAACTAAGGTGTGAAATTGCTCCATAGGAAAATTTAAGGGTAATCTAACACCGAATTATATCAACCTAAGGAATGCTTCATCTTGGTTCTCTTGGTATTTAGTATAATCCCCTTCACATACTTTAGTTGTAGGGATATCTTCAGAGACAATGGAATTTTCTTGTCCATCATAAATGTTATCATCGTCATAGCTAGGGTCGTAAGGGACCCCACTACGAGTGAACCTTTGAGTCATATCTAGAAAGGTTTGCCTTATAAGATTGACTAAATTTGGATCAATGTTTTATAAACATTTTAAACAAGGTATGGATTTCAATCCTTCTTCCATATGAATGACCAAGGTACCAAATAGACTATAAAAGGAGGGTGGCTTAGAACCACAGACAATTAGAAGAATGTGTTAATGAAATTACTCAACCTTGGGGTAAATTTGAAATCATATGAATTGGAAGAAGGTATGATAACTCAAAAGTCCTAGAGTGTCATTAGTACATGAAAATGTAGACTTTTGAGATACGTCAATACCATAAAAGCTACTTTAACTTTGATGAGTTGCTATTAGAAAACTAGAAGAAATCCCTTCAGATTAAGGATACAATATGAACCAATAAACTCATGGTGTGTGAACATGTAATAATTCCTAAGTATAAAGCTAAAACCAAACAAGCAACACAATGCCACCACATTGTAATAGGAATGGTAGTATAAAATGTGTTCTAAGACTCAAAGCGTGAGCAACACACAAGATGAATTGAGTCCACCAAAGATGATAATGTGATAATGAGTCTATAAATGGACCTCGATTCAAATGGGAAATTAAATTCAAGTTAAAACAAATCAAGTGCAAATGGTGAACCCAATTTAACACATCAACCTTTAAAACTTAGAAAATTCCAATTCCAATTTTAAATTATCAATGAGGGACTTAAGAAAATTTGGAAAATAATCTAGACTCAAATGGGAAGCATAAATTCACCAATTTAGAAGATATGACACAATGTTTAAGATGATAATTTGAATAAGGAAAAAGATGATTTTCACTAGGATAGCATAACACCTCCTTATTCAAGAAATTTGGGGACAATGTGTTTGGTTTATGATATTTTGTTAACAAGCAAGTTTTGAACCAAAACCAGACCAAGTAATCTAAGAAAAATACAAATCAAATAATTAATCTTAAGCCCTAAACTAATAAGGTGTGGCAAAGTGGGGTTAACTAAACTAACAAGTTTTTGAACATTTATAGATAGATCAGATGCACAAGACTTTCACATTAAAATGAAAGAGAATCAACACATCAATTGGGTCCACATCATATGGCTTGTTGAAAAAAGGTCTTGCCCTTATTACAACCACTACATCCATCACTTTCTTAGTGTAGTGCAATGTCCAATATGCTCAAACATCTCAGGCTTAGCCATATCGATAGAAGATGGTTTTTACCGTTCAAACCACCATCCTAGTGGGGTGATCCTAATTTATATACCCTCCCATGGACAGGAGTTGAATAAGATGCTAGGAGATGAAACCCCAAGTCAAAGCTTCCCTAAATAAGTTATGGGAGGTGATGAAATATCCCTCACAAGCCAAGATGTAATAAAAATAAAAAATTAAATAAAAGAGCTTTAAGGTTGTTTCTAGATCACCCAAGCCATGTAGGTCTTGGGGAGAGCCTTCATAACATCTCTTTTATACATTTGAACTAAGGAAATTTGTAATAAATATGGTGCTTTTGATTGCACAAGTTCCCTATAGGGGATAGGGGAGAGCATACATGCACAATCTTCCTTTTTGCACAATAAAAACTAACTAAGCAAAATAATGATAATAACATGCAAAAACTTTGAAGTGTGTTCAATTTTAAAGCACTAATAAAATATTTAGTGGTGTTATTTTAGCCCCTTGGCTTTAAGTTGCATAATTTTTGAAGAAAAAGCATAAAAACATTCAAATAAACATCTAAGTGTTTCCTTAAGCACCAAAATGAAAGTTCCTAATCTTTTTCAAGCACCAAAAAATAGGTTTAAAATATTAGTTTAAGTTTGTTTTGATCACTTTCCAAGTTGGCCCTGTAAGGAAAAAGTTAGAGTTTTGTCTTGCCTTGAAGCACTTTTCCAAATGAAACAAATAACTTTGCAAATTGAGCTCTCGAGTTTACATAGGGTAATCCCACAACTCCATAAAGTAATATTGTTACTCTGTAAACCTATGATTTGTTAATACAATATCACTACTCATAGGCTAGTCAATATAAATCCAAAATATCACTACTTGGGTTAACAATAACACTAGTCAAAGCATAATATCACCACTATTAGAGTTGGAATATTGTCGTTTAATCATTAACAGTTCAACCATAATATCGTGACTCAAATAAGCAATATCATGACTATTGAGTCATGATATTACAATATCATGACTGTCGAGTCGTGGTATTGCAATATCACTACTATAGAATCATGATATTACAATATCACTACTAACGAATTGGTGTATTTCAATATCACTACTATTGAATCACAATATTGATACATCACTACTAGAAAATTATAGTATTTCAATATCACTACTATCAAGTTGATGTATTAAAATATCACTATTAGATCTGCAAATAGAGATAAGGTTAGTTTAAAAACATAGTTAAATGCAATATCATGACTAAAATGACAAAATCATGACTGTGTTAATTATGAGATTGTATTCCAGAGGACAAAACCATTACTTCATAGTGACAAAACTGTGACATCCAAAAAAATAGGTTTTTGTTCAAATGTTTCACTCTTTTTGCTCCCACACTCTAAGATCCTGCATGAAAATGGTTAGTAGGTTGCTTGTAGGAGATATTTAATAAAATTCATGGGGTGTGGTTCCATCGAGCGTGCCAAAATGTAGAATGGATTACAATATTAAATTATTCAAGCATTAGTTAATAAATCAAAAAGAAATCCATAAAGAGCTAAATAAATCAAGCCAAACTATTCATGCAGGGGTTTCTAATGAAAATGAAGAACAAAATGAAAGAAATCAAAACTAGTTACCTTCCCAAATAGATTCCATCACCCAAGAGCATATCCAAGCGTGTTCTCCCCTTGATCAAATATTCTTGACTTTATCAATAATGGTGGAAAAACTCTTCTAATGTCTCAAGAACACTTTATAAAACCTAGGCTCAAACTAAAAAGAGTCTATCATCTAACCTATCATTGAAGCTTACCCAAATTCAAATAATACAATGATAAAAAAACACAAATGACTTGTGGAGAGATTTTAGCATTATAAGTCTACATAATTTAAGCTTAAAAATGATGTTTTGTGCCCTCCCATTTATAGATTTTTGAGATTGATCAGAATGAATTATGACCATCCATCTTGAGATCAAGATGTGTGACAAAGAATCCATTCAATTTTGGAGGTTAAAATAAATAAATTACATCATTATGATTTGGGAAGAAGGGGCATTAATGAGGCATGGAAGGCCATGATTCAATTATTTTATGCATTTATGGCCTAGAGATGCCTTCTCCAAAAATGATATCATTAGGTGATGCAGTTAATAGAAATCAATTTATAAAAATAAATATTTAATAACCTCCATGGAAAATGCATGTAAGCTCTTGATTTGAATTAATTATCCTTAAACAATATTAATCAACATTTTTGAAATTCTTTGAAAATTAGCCCTCAATTAATCAAAATGGTCAGAAAGTCATATTAGTGGGTTGTAACTTGAATCAGGAAGAATTGGAAGGCGATGTTAGTCGTGTTGGATCCATATTCCCATTTAGAATTTTTCCAACACAAAATAACAAAGGTATGTGATGTGTACTAATGAACTATAATAAAAGAATGATCTAGAGCACAAAAAGGTGAAATCATCATTTTGACTTGAAATAAATTGATCAAAGTTAGGAATCACATAAAATGCATTGCCACATTTAGGGATAATTTGGCCTACATTATCACTTGTAAATAAAAAATTTGAATCATTTAGGGTGTTCTATTGATTTTAACCTAAAATGTGCATTTGAGTGCAACTCGAATAAGATTGAAAATTTCAACATAAATAGTGTTAGGAATTAGATGTCTATAGTGGTAACATATTGCATAAATGTACTATTTATTAAAGGATTTTTTGAATGATATTTAAAGTGAGCAATAGTACATCACATTATTCACATTCTCACACTTACAATTAGGTGCCCATATGAACATTCTTTCAAATACAACAAGTCAAAATTGTTCTCAACTTACATGCATTCTCAAAAATGTTTAGTTTAAAACACAGGTTATTTAAATAAATATACATGCTAGAAATTCCTTCTGTGTGTATCTAACTCCAATATTTACATTCAATACCCTTATTTCATCTATAATGGATTATTCATAAATTTTATTGCTTTCAATCTTCTTGAAGTTTTTTGTCATCTTTCACCTTCCACTAAACTCCAAAGCCTTCTTGATACATCACCCTAACAAGTATGTCCTTCCATCCTATGTATTATTCTCGCATTAGTATTGCTATCACATCTTGAATACCCCATAATCACCCTTTAAGGAGTCATTACACCCCTCTTAAATCTCAAAACCATCTTCAATATTGAGATACAAGTGTATTAGGCATGATAGGAACTGTTGATAGCATGTTTCCTCAACACTAGGTGTCTTAACTATCCAAAAGATGTTACAATCACTATATAACTTCCTCATGAATATTTAAAAGCATATTCCCAGAAATTTTCCATGTGATTAATGGTTTTAAGGGACTCTACCATGTCTCACTCAATCATATTCCATGAAAATCCTTTAAGAACTACATTTTTAGGCCTATAACAGTCATTTCTTTGCCATGTTCCATACAACAGTACCTCACACGTGCCAAAAAAAATGACTCCATAAATTTCCTTTAATGTCTTTCATCATCTTTATCTCTCAATTTTATGATTTATATCTTTTAATTTCTTTTATCATCTCTATTTTGATTTTTCCTGTAGATGCTTGCTTGGTGCATTCTTTTAACCTATTCTTAGCTCTTGTATGCATACACTTATTTTTTTATCTTGTATAAAATCACCCTTATACCATCCATGAACTTAATTTTAGTATCCACTTAAGCCTCTTGTATGCATACACTTATTTTTTAATCGTGTATAAAATCTCTCTCTCTCTCTCTCTCCTCTCTCTCTCATCTCTCATCTCTCTCTCTCTCTCTCTCTCTCTCTCTCTCTCTCTCTCTCTCTCTCTCTCTCTCTCTCTCTCTCTCTCTCTCTCTCTCTCTCTCTCTCTCTCTCTCTCTCTCTCTCTCTCAACCATCACCTTCACATCTTTAATCTCCACTCTTCTACCAAACTTGATAATCATTATATATCTCCCTTTCCCTCAAGGCCTCATTCATTATTCCATGTTTTGAAATCATAAATAGGACTTCACTTGGACATTCACTTACCTCTTTAACTCTTTTCATTATCCAAATAGTTAACATCACCATTAAACCATGCCTCCTCAATTATTTCACTTTCATTCTTCTCTTCGTTAGCTCCTCTTTGATCCAACACCTCAAACTTCATTAGAACTCAAGGAAACTAAGAACTCACTAGATATGGCCTCCTTTTAGTATATCAATCAAGAAACAACTCATTTTTATCATCCACACTTCATTATAACTCAAGGAAACTAAGAACTCACTAGATATGGCCTCCTTTTAGTATATCAATCAAGAAAAAACTCATTTTTATCATCCACACACTCTCCAAAACCTTTGAACACCCCTATTTCTCATACAAGCCTACTCTTCATTGTAACCCTGAAAACATATAAACCTCCTTGTCTAGGAGTATATATAGATCATCTATTATAAATAATGACACTTTTGGACACCCTTTTGGTCCATTCATCTCCTCCAATATTTTCAACACTTAACTCTCTAAGACACCCCTTGAACTCAGTCTCTTTCTTTGGAAGTAGGTCTCATTTACACTTCTTTAGGCCCGCTCTGTTTACACAACACTGTAGACCTTACTATATGGTATCAATCAATCCTAATACCTCATAAAGATTGTAAATAACCTATAAACACATATTATTTCCAAGTTTTGTCAAATTCCTATAGAGGTAACATAAGTTATATGAGTTGTATTAATGAAACCCTAACCTTTGTCTTAGTAGGCCTGTACTAGGACGAGAACACATAAAAAGGATTCTTGGTGTTTTTGACACTTTCTAACACTTATAACCTATCCCAAGTCTATACCAACATGATTCACTATTTTCAAGAGTTAATTATCCCTATTCAATCCTCAAGAGGCCTTAATAAGCAAGAATGTATAATTTTGATGTCTTCTTAAGACTATATGCACAAAATTCACTTGTTTCTTATACTTCCAATAGAAATATGGGATGGAAAAAGGATTTGAAGATTCTTTATGGTCTACCCACACACCACTTAATGTCTCCAAAATTTCTATGCTCTCAATCAATCATTCAAGGTCTCAAAAGGACAAGATGACCAAATTTTGATGAATACTAACATTATGCAAGGACGAGGAGTAACAATGTGGTATTTAATTATTGTTAGACAATTTCCCTCACTTGTTAGGCTTATATAATGTCTGCCCAAAACTTATTAAACTCCATCCAATATATATTTTCCATTCCTCCATCACTAAATGTTCCAATAGGCATGGATACATACTTTTGAGTACTCTCAAGACTAATTGAAGACTCAACTTAAACTTATACACTTCTAAGGGTTTACAAAACTTCCAAGGGGACTATCATCACCTCTAAAAACTCTATATATTTATTATGGTCCATCTCCATTCAAGCACCTCTGAACACACATCACTACTTGTGATTTATCTATCATCCTTATCTATCCACACATAGAGTTCTCATGGGTTTGCCCTGTCTTTTCACACCTACAAGCAAGTCATAAGAAACCCCAACCATTGAAAATAAGAAAAACAATGTAGGAATAGATAAAAATAAACAATTATAAGATAATCACCATACTTATATTACAGGAGCTAAATGTGGAACGTGAAACAACGTATCAAATCTTGTTTGTGGTGGTCGCTTCCATCAACTAGAGGGGACTTGGATGCACTAAAAATTTCATCCATCTTGATTGATTGCCATGGGTCAATGTTTTTATGAATTACAACATGGCATACCCTTCTTACCATATTTATATGGTGAGTTATGAGTACATGACATTCATTGACAGGCCCAATACTGATTTCTACCTACAATGGTCATATGAATGGCCAAAGGATGATGTTATTTTGCCTGATATGTGGGCTATTACTGGTGCCATTCCATCTTATTTGAGACATTTCATGGAGAATTTTTTTCCAACAAAGGTGTCAAATGATCTGGATGTGTATGTGCATCCAGATCAGGTATGAAATATGTTCATTGATTGGAAACTACCATTCTAAGTGCATTTCAAACTATATAACATTCAAAATAACCATTTTCATGCCTCCAGACTTTATCCAGCCCACCCATACACAATGTTGTGGAAGAGGTACATAATCTCCCACAACATTGACTTTCCTCTCATCTAACTAGGGCAAAGGCTTTCAAGAATAGAACCATGATACTTCTTCACCTCCATTATAATTGATGACATTGATGGTGACTACAATCCATCAGATGATAGTGATGGTTCCCAATGTCAATAGTACAATTATATATAATTATCTTTGAATATTGATAGATAATTTATAGTCTTGTAATCAATTATGTTTGAACATGTTTATTTTATGGCTAAAGAAAGTACATATTTATTTGTCTATTACTTAATTTTTTGACTCTAACTTGTATCATTGAAATTCTACATTCATTTTTACATGTAACCATATTGATCCAGAATCTACTAATCTTTTACCATAGGTCTGTAATAGTGTTTGATGTTTTGATCAATGAAGAAAAATATTTCCTCAGATGAAAAAGAGTTTTTAAATTTCTTTTATATATGTTTGTGTCTTTTCTTATATAAAGTGAGTGTTTATATGTGCTCTCAAGCACTATTGCCATGATTGTGTATGAAAATGCAGAAGTATGTAAGTCTATACAGGTATATTGACATTATGAAGGCATATTTATGATTTTGAGTTCCTCTTGAATTCATTTTATTAGTCTATCATCTTTTGATATATATATATTGTGGTGAAAAACATAAGAATTTTGTGTATTGCATAGATTTTATTTCTTTATTCACCTTATTCTTTCTTAGGTCTGTACTTCTTACAACTTCTACATTAGATTTTTGAAGATCATGACTAAATGGTAGTTTATGAAACAAAAAGGTTCCAAACTAGTAAGGTTCCTTTGTGAGTTCTTGAACACCCATATTAATTCCAAAACCTTGAGATATAGAAGTCAAGTCTAAATTTTGTCTAAAATCTATCATGACTAGTTCCTATATCTCTTTAGATCCTTGGGATTGTATGAAAAATATGGTTTCCTATTTAAGACTATAATAGGTCCTTTAGGATCTTCCTCTGTAATTTTTTTGATTTTATATATTAGCAAACCAATCCTTCCTATTGGTTTATTCTTAATCCCTTAGTAATTTACTTAACTCTATTCTGAGCCTTTAGGCTTAGCGGCCTAATTTTGTCTTTAATGGGGACAAAAAAATTAACCCTTTAAAACAATATTAAAACCTTCTTGTTGATGATGATCACTATAGTAATGATGTCTCAATCCTCTACAGAAATCTATAATTCTTAATAAGATAAGAACTATATTCAAACACTTAATTTACTTTTTTATCCTTATGAAGACCTACAAGTGATATAATACAATTGTTGATAGTCCATATTAAAAAGGTTGCTCCAACCCCAAATCACTTGAAATGATCTTTAAAGGTGATTTTATGTGACTGTGTTTAACTGTGAGTGACTTTGACTGTGCTCTTAAGCTGAGAGATCACTAGTTCTTGATTCATCTATTTTAAATAACAATGCAAATAGATGATATTCCCTTAGTTCTTAGCTTTTTAATTATTCTTGAACCTTCATGCAACTCAAAAATCTTCAAACCTCCTCTATATAAACTTTCTTTCATGAAATTTTCTATATCTATTACACACATTTAGGTTTTTAAAAACTTTGGGCATGTATTCATCATAATATCATCTAAACTTATTCATTAACGCTCTAGGAAAATATAATGAACTGCTTCAAATAAGAGAAACACTTTATTTTCATTAATCAAAATACCAATACACACTTACAAACCTATAAAAACCTCTATTTTAGACTTTATCCAAACCTTCTTCCCTTCTCCATATCTTATTTCCTCACTCACATTTCTATTTGTATGTACATGTGCCTTTATTGGTCCTCTTTTTGATAGGTACAAACTGGCTAATGTTTATCCAATGTCTAAACTTACATTATTAATAATAAGAAGGTCCAAATTTCTCTCAACTTCTAGATCCAAACTTATCACATGCCTTGTTTGGTCTTTTTCAACGTAGGAGATCACCTATCTAGAAGGTGATAAGGTATTTTCACATTTACATAGGTTTATGCCCTTCACAAGGGCTTACAACCTTTAAATCATGATTCAAATATTCAAACCCTCATTTTGGATGGAAATCCAAATTTAACCTATTTTAAGACTAATGAATCATCTCATGCTCCTTTTTGAATCTTTAAGACCTTATACAATACTCTTTCATCACAAATGACCTTATTTACATGTTTGCAATGTGGCTTTCCTGCTTCTGCATCAAAAAGAGTATGTTTTAATATTGGTCTTCAAACACCAATAACTATCATTGTCTATTTTGGACTTAAACCCTATATTATGCTCCACCAACTCTGATTGGAATATTTTAGGAAATATGATCTTTATTAGGCTTATAGTACAAGATAATAAGTTTACATATTTGTTTGAGGTCTATTGTTTCATAAAAAATTACTAATTCCACTTTCATACTTCTTGGGATGATATATCCTCTATTTTCTTATTATTGTGGTTCTTATGAGTGTTTAATTAGTCAATAATGAACTAATACCCAAGTCTATGAGTACACTATTTGGTCTTGAGAAGAATGTATTTGTTTTGCTTTCACTCAATAACCCATTGAATGACTTTCTCAAGTATTATAGATTATATAATCTGATGAGAAACTTATGACAAATAGGTCTTCTATATAACAATATTCAATAGAATCTTTCTCAAAAGTTTGCAACTTTCACTTTGACTACCCCTTGGCTCTTGATTGTGACACTTAAACAAGGAATATTCACTCTCTTGACTTAACAACTCACAAGTCCTAGGAAAGATTCAAGATGAATGATATAAACTCATAGATAAACTTCTTGACTTCAATTCTCTTAAAGAAACTTGATACTAGTTTAGGGATAGTCAATTGAATCTTTATGTAGACTTTTTTTTATTGGTTTCTTTAGAAAAACTATCCAAAACAACTCAGAAGTTTCTAGGCCTAGGTATGACTAATTCAACTTTTCAATAGGTTTTGAATGGAAAAAATCACCAAATCACCCAATATATGTTATAAACCCATTTTACAATGATTATCCAACATTGAGACACCTTTAAACAATATTTAGAGTCAAATAATGAAGCAAACCTTAAATTTGTGTTTCCTTCTAGGTCCATTATGCCTTCTACATAGTCAAATTGTAAATGAAATTCGTAGACATTATAAAACCTCCAATCACTTGGAACTCATTATAAAACCATTTTATGGTGATCAAATAGAATTAAAACACATTTATACATGATTTGGAGTAAAAATATATTACTAAACACCCATTTGTCATACTTTTCTAGGTCTCTTAACATGCACCTATAGAAATTTTGAACACAGTCACCTTAGGATTCTTTTACTGGACCTCTCATGACTTTCTAATAATTGAAATGGATACTAAACACCTTATATCATCTCTTCCCAAATATTTAAATATTTTCACGAGTTAAAAATGAAGATATGTCTCTTTTCCTATCTCCAAACCCTATTATAGGGTTTATCAGGTTACACTCAAGTCAAGAGCTTCTTTTTTATTGTTCATGAAGCTTGGAACATTTTTTATCATTCTGACACTTTTAATAGAGGCTTATAAGACTCCTTAAACTATTCCAATCTTTAAATTCAATCCATACATTAAACTACATGTGTCTTAAGTGATTATCTTGATTGTGTATTCTCAAAAAAATAGAGTAGTAAGAGTTTGAAAAGTATAAGTCCTAATCCAAGTTCAAAATCACTTCAACAAGGATGAAATCCTACTCATTTGTTCATTAAAAAACAAATTAAATACACAAGATCAAGTAAGCAAGTGGTGGAAAATAAACATTGATTCTGTAGATTAAAATTTGAATAATCAAGTGTTTCAATTGACTTCCATCTAAAGTCATAAGCATATATGGAATACCGGACACAAAATTCATTGCACACAACTAATTAGCATTGTTTGTATATGGAATACCACGTCTATTGGGAGATATCCCATTGGCTTGTGAAAGTAAGAAATCAAATTCTACCTTCAAAATCTATATTTAATGCTCATATATGGCAATTATTCCTTCATGATTTAATTACATGGTTCGTACAGTCTTCACCCTTACATCACAGAGTACTTTTGTGTAGCCATGGGCAACTTCTAGATTGATAAAATTTATTTCAACATCCATCTTCTCATCCCTTAGTGTGAGAAGTGTACAGTGCAAATTCTCAACCTTTTTTATCTTCTCAACCAGTGCACTTTCCAACTTCATAACCTTTGCACTTGCACCATCAAGAAGCTCAAACAAAATATGGTTTTCCCCCTTGAGTTATTTTTTTTCAAGCTGATAGTGACAGTTGCAAACCAATATGTTCTTCTACACCCATTGCATTCTTGGATCTCATCCTTGCGATAATTTCTTTCATGTCCTTAGGAAATTAGGAAGCCACATTCTATTCTGGATTCAAGACTTCATCTGCAAAAAATACACATCAAATTCAATGATAGAATTCAATATTTTTAGCATTGATAAGCTAGAAAAAAGTAGACATAAATGAGGGTCTATGATATTAATGCTTTGTTTGAGAATATTTAAAATTTAAAAACATCCATGTTTTTATATTACGAATAATTTCCTTACACACATAGAGTTTTCTAACTTAAATAAAAATAATGAAATCATTATATTGGCCCAATGTTGATAAATGAGAAAAGAGGGCAAGTGAAATGAAAATTACTGCATGTTACAATGGCTAATGACAAATTTGAAAATTGCATTGAAACACCAAAAACCAATAGAGAATACCATTATTATTTACCTATGCCATGGTTATTTTGATGTATTAGACTATTTCATTCCTTCTTGCCCCTCCTCCTTTGCCTCAAACCATGGCCCATGGACATCGACAGTTATTGTGTTGATTACTTGAACAAACAAACACATGATATGAGACAAATTAATGTTAGAGAGACAAGCCATGCATACAAATCTTATATTGTACTCCTTCCCACCATGGTTACTTTTATATATACATAGAGACATGCAAACATGTGCATTTTGTCACCAACATGTGAAACAATGAAAGGAGAATAAGTTATACATGTGAACACGATAGATCGCCTATCGACACCACATACCATACACATAAAAAATATTTGATGAGTACATGGGAAAATCATTGCATCATTAAACCATGCATCATTGTGCAATACATCGATAAATGCAAATTAACCACCAAACCATTGCTTAAGTCAAACATAAATAAAAAACCACATATCTAGCATAAATTAGAAATATAACACTTGTATTTAAATATCTTGTCCAAATAATTTGTTTGACCACACATCATACATGTCATATATATTATGCCAAAATGTATATATATATATATATATATATATATATATATATATATATATATATATATATATATATATATATATATATATATATATATATATATATATATATAATAATGTTTGAGGTAGTATCCATAAGGCAATGTCAATGTTCATACCCTGGCAATTAAGCCTATTCAAAAGGATAAACAAGTGGAAGTGGTCAACCACATGAATGCAGGTATATGCATATGTCACCTTGGACACCTGCGTTTGAAAATGTGCAATTTAGAAATCTTGAAAAAAATCAAGAATAAGACACCAACATGAAGAATAAACTTGTTGGTTTTTTTAAATAAGAAGTAATTATCATACCTCCTAAACATGGTCCATCCATGACTATGACTGCACCAACTCATCTCCATCAAAATCCTATATGCAATAACAATATAAAACACTATTAAAAATTTTAATGGTATGGTTGAAAGAAAGTTATGGGGAATAAATAAGAGTGCATATAATACATAGCCATCATAAGAAGTATAATATCAATTTGTGAGGCAACCTGTCATATGCACTTGCTTTTTTTACGCCCCCCCCCCCCCTAAACAAACATATCTACCATTCTACAAATGCATTTCTCTCAAAGGAATGTGATAATCATCACTAGAATGGGCTTGAGGGTCATCCCTCTGAAATATAAATGATGATTATTTCAGAAATATAAATGTAAATATTGAGTAAGCTGAATTGAACTTAACTTTAACTTCATGAAAACCAATGAACATAATGCATTTAACCTGAGGTCTGTTGGTGCATGCACCTTGTTATTACTCCACCCATTTTATTTCTCATTCCATTTGTTGATGATATTATCTTCACTAAATGCAGGTTTCCCTTCTTCGTGCAAATTTTTCACTTGAATCATATGCACCCATCTCGTCATTGATAGCCTTTAAGGTTAGCTCATTGAGATAACATAACTCAAAGAGATTCTCCCTAGCCAGCCATGATCTTTCCATCCTATCTCTCTTGATGATGCTTAGTTTTTCAAGAGTCTCTTTATTGGCCTCCTTTTTATTTTTATTTTTATTTTCATGATTTTTCTTCCCTTCAACTTTTATCATGCCCAGGAGGCCTCCTTGGAATGGGTTGTCGACCATGAATCTTAAGACAGTGAGTGTTAAGTCTATCTCATGACCAAAATGGATGGATGGACACCATTAACTCTAAATGTGTCACATGGTCTCAACAAGCAAAGGTGTACATTTCAACTCATAATACCCCAATCCTCGATAGTGTACCCCCCTACATACTATCATTAAACAAGGAAGACATGTGAGGGTAAAATCATAAATCAATAAACAAAATATAATGTCATCAAAGACAATAAAATGTTAAAATAATAAATCAATAAATATAAGATAACATCATCAAAGATAATCAAATGTTCTTACAGCATTTGGTTCCTCCTCCATTTTAGATTGTGAAGCATCTAGAAGCTAATCACCATCATCATCATCATCATCATTGTCATCGAGTTTATCTAAATTCACATCCTCTTGCCACATAAGTTGACATATATATGTGACTCCAAACATATATGGAACAAAAAACATATATGAGCATGACAAATGAAACAGAGAATATAAAAAATATACGCATTTGTAGGGAAAATGTCATTATGCAAGTGACTATCACCCACATCCACCTGGCTCTGCTCCACCCCTTCCAACTTAAACACACAAAAAATATATAAAAACATATGGTGTGTCAAAAGTATTCTAATTTTGATTGTTATAAGAGGGAAGAAAGAAATAATATTTAACATGAGAATCAATCAAACATTAAGGGTAGCCAAAGGTTCTCATACATCTCTTGAGAAATAGTCATTGGGCTCTTCATAGATACCATCTTCACCTTCGATCTTCTCCACCCCCTCCTCTTGTAGTATTAAAAAGCATGTAACAAATCAAAATACGGATGCAATGTTCACAACTATTGGGCATTCTAAATATGTGGTAAGAATATTAAATCAGGGATTGAAAATACATAGACCATCAATAAAATTACCGATGTTGTCCCCTTTTCTATTTATTTATTTGGTAGATAATCGATCTCACACTGGGATTGCACCATTGGTTGTTCACAGATAGGGGATGGTTGTCTCAGAATAATGGAAATACCATCCCTAATGGTTGATGCTCCATATAGCTCCCTCGTTTGATCTTTGAGGGGAAGGAGAACATCTAAACTAAGCCCTTGAATGTAATGAGGACTTCCAACTAACTGATTTATTTTAACATAATGCATGTCACAACAGATTAGCATCAACAAAAAAATAATACAACTCAAATTCACCTTTGAGTGTAGTAGCTGAAAATGCATATAATTTGTTCAGTCTCAACTTAAAGTTGTTTGAGGCAATCATCTAATTCCCAGTCATCCATCTTAAATCTGGAGTTGTTAACATTCATAGTATTAATTGCCAACAAACAACAACTTCAATTCAAATAAGTTAAGAATATGTTTTATAATACTAGCCCTTACCTATGAACTGCTTAAATAAATCACCATAAAGGTCACTGAAAGAGTATAATGGTGTGTCAACGGGGGGGATAATTCAAGTAATTGGCAATGTAACATAGAAATCATGAAATAATTAGGGCAACCATTATTCAATAAATTGACACCCTATATTGAAAGTATATATAACAAGCCTCCAACAAGGAAATGTACATATGAGAAGACATTATTTTTTCTCTAGATAGTGTAATGTTCTAAAGCAGAGACTATCTCTTCACATTATAGAAACATATCATACCAATTCATTTGTAAATAATATATATAATATGGCAATGCCTCATGTGGTGATTCAAGGACAAGCTAATCAAACATTTGTATGTAGTAGATGATATAGAGAAAATGTAATGGATACATTACATTTTGAAAACTTTAAAAGAATCAAAACATGCTTGTTGTAAATTGTGAAGGTTGGCAATAATATTTTTGAACTTGAAATATCAACTCCATGGAAATTGTGTGCAAGAAAATTAATTTCAATTTGAGCTTTTATAAAAGAGGTTGAGGGCAATATTTAATAAGCTCAGTGAACATTCTAGATGGAGAAATCAACAATGATAAGTATACACTATATAGTACAATGGGAGTACAGTAAACATGGATTGACACACTCTTACAAAGTGAAAGTCTGCACAAACACATGAAATATGATAAGAGTAACCCTTTCAATGTACTTAAAAGCACACATACATGATGACCCCATCACAAAGAATTATGAAGCTTCATCCACACACCTCATAAACAAGAATAGAGTACATTTAGGCAATTGCAAGCATCAATACACATGAAACGATGAATAAAAACACATGAATTAAAAACATAACTTAAGATATTAAAGCTTGGAAAATACTATAGAAGCTCTTATACACCCTGTTCTAGAGCTCTATTTGTCAAATTCCTAGTGCATAGGACCCTACATATGAGACCTTATCCTAACGTATAAAAATAACTTATTAATAAAGACAAAATCCTAGGTGAGCTTAACCTTATGTATATTGGGCCTCTACCAAGGAGAAATAAGGCCTGAGAAATAGTAGGTATAGGTAAACTGAAGACAGATGTCCTTTTAAAGGATTCATTAGAATCTTCAGTACTTTTACATTTTCATATGAATAATTTATGTTCTATGGCACCTTCATGTGAAGGAGGCTTATGAACATACTATGAATGTGCTTATGTGAAGCGTTTTCCTTTTTTCCCCATATCTATTCTTGCTTCATATGTGAATGGATTTTGTCTATGTTAATAAGTTATGGATTTAGTTTTTTCACTTTTTGTAAAAACTCTACTATTTCTTTCCTTGTTCAACTTATTCCTTGGTTGGTATTAGTTAATGTCCACTTGCCCTTCTCAAAATAGAGGCTCTAACTAAGATGGGGTTCCAGACCTCTATTGGTCAAATTCCTAGTGGAGGGTCATATGCACATTTAACCCATAAAATGGACCATATCAGTTGTCAATGCATTGAACTTAACCTTAAAACATATGCACATTTTATGTAGGGTCATATGCACATTTTATACATCCATAAATCTAATATGATCACAAACAAGAACGAATCTATGAAAATGATAAAACCTGGTAGAATGGACTCGTTCAAAAATATTCTTGATTGGTTTATCAAATTTTATCAAAATGTGCATCTTTTATCAACTTTTAAACCTAGTAGAATGGAATAGTTTAAAACTTGGAATAAAACTTGGAAGTTTCTAACCACCTATGCTTGAGGTATCCCCCTCCACCTTAGATCCAACAATGAGCAAATTTTAAATGACATATATTTGGGCTTTAGTACTTACCTAGATAACAGTAGGAGGTTCATGAGGAATGATAACTTGCCATAAGAGGTTCAGGATTAATTATAATAGGGCATGATAATTAGGTTTTAACTTTAAATCATTCATATGACATGATGGGTATATGCCACATGACATAGTTAGTGACACCTATGCAGTAATGGGTTACAGTCTCAACATCGTAGAGATTAGTGGAGATGATGGTGATGGTCATAGTTAGTTGCAAAGACCATTGTAGGTAGCAGTGACCATGTTCAGTGGTGACATCGATGGTAACAGTAGTGTTAGGTTATGGAGCTAAAAGCTTCACTCGGATGCAAACATGGAGGTTGCTGAGTGTCATAGTCACCGACATCGATTAGGCTGACTGACATCAATCAGTGGTGAACAGGTAGCAACCGACATCAGTCAAGAGTCAACCGACGTCAGTCACCTCTAGACAAACAGGGACTGACGTTGGTTGCCTGTGCATTCCAGAACTGTTTGTTGCATGAACAGTTAGTTTGTTGAACGGCTAGTTTGCATGTAAAGACTAATTTTAGTCTTGGAATTGCATTTTTAATTATTGTAATTGGAAGTCTAATTATTGTTTGTATGGGATCTATATAATAGACTCATGGGGCTATATTGTAAAGCATGCTAGATAGAGAGAGCAAGGTTAGCTCCTTCAGAGGGAAGAGAGCAAGGTTAGCTCCTCATAGTGCCACAATGCCAAGTGTGTATGATCAGGTAGATCTGTGGGAGAGCAAGATCTAGTAGAAGATCCACAGGGGTGCTGGTGTGGAGAATTAGAAGGGTTCTTCATGTGTGTATGATCTAGGTCGACAGGTGTGCAAGGCCAGGTTGATCTGTGGTATAGCAAGATCAGGGGAGATCTACATGTGTAAGTAAGATCGGTTTGATATGCAAGTTGTTGCAAGTTCATGGGAGATCTACTTGGAGTGCGTTGTGTACCCAGACTTGAGTATGTGTGCATACTCAGTGGTACTGACAATAGTGATACTGACTGGTGGAGGTGAACAACAACTCTATGTTTGAGTTATTTGTTGTGACCGTGATTGAGAGAGAGAACTCTTGAAGATATTTACTGTTTACACCCTAGAGGTGTGGGAGCCCTAGAGGAATATGAAGAAAATTATGGCATCTTCTTTGTTGTATTTCCTTCTGGAAGAGTATTAATACAATTGGGTATTGTCTCTCATATTCTGTGTTATTTTTGAATTTCTTGTTACTTGTTACTTCTAGTTAAATTTCGTGTTTAGTTGCTTATACAAAGGTAATCAATTGTGCTCTTTATGAGCTGGGGGTCCTGAAAAATTGGTATTAGAGCTAGGATCAACTAACAGGTGGTCAGAGCTTGTTAAATGTTTGTTGATTACAGGTCACTCTCAGGGGTTTCTGATTGAGTGGGAGTATAGCAATGGCAGAAGAAAGTATGGAGGAATTCAAAAGCAAAAATGATCAATTACGGTGTTATGGAAAAAAAGAGCAAGTAAAGAAAGATTGTTGGTTGGTTGAAGATCAGCATGAAGGAAATGAAGAAGCAGATTTTGCAGGTATTATTGCACTGGTTGTTCTTTTATGTTCCTTGGATAAAGTAGAATTTTGGTTTATAGATTTTATTGTCTCTTTCCATGCAGCCCCAAATAGAGTATTTTTCCATGTTAAGGTCCATGGAGACTTTGGAAAGATTTATTTAGGGGTTGGTGAGCCTTGTCAAAGTTTTGAAAAAGGGGAAGTGCGGCTTAAATTGCAGACGGCCAACACATGGGTGTTGAAGGATGTCATGTAGGTCCCAGTCTTGAAGATGAGGCTAATTTCTTCAGGAAAGTTGGGTGATGAGAGATACACATTAACTCTCACAGCGGATGCACTTGAATTAGCAGGTGGTAAGAAAGTAGGTACTCTTTATCTATCTACTTATATTACTGATTCTTCTTCTATTGCAAAGATGTGGCTTTGTAGGCTTGGTCACATGAGCAAGAAGGAGATGCATGTTCTTAAGAGGAAGTCTGATGTCTTTGACAAACTTAAGAATTGGAAAGCCTTGGTTTTCTTGGTAAAGATGATGGACAGAGATCAGTGGAGAAGGCTGAATAACTCTGAGCAGGGCAGTTTGGACAGGGTTTTGATCCAAAGAGAGCTCACGGGTAAAAAGTAATCACTCACAACAGAACACAATTACCAGCATCGATCAGGTGTAATCAATGTCGAATAGGCAGGCACCAACATCGGTCATGTGCAGACAGGCAAAGTCGATGATGTCGAGTAGGGAGAGACCGACGTCAGTCAGGGAACTGACGTCAGTGACTAGGTGGACACCGACGTCAGTCAGGGAACTGGCATCGGTGATCAAGTGGATTCGACATCGGTCGGGTGCAGACCAGGGTCGACTAGGGAACGGATTTTGGGTGGACAGCAAGCTGTCAAGGAGTCTCAAACGCCCATATGGAGGACTAAAAGTGTAAGTAAGCATCAAAATTTATTATTCCCCTTCTTTAGATTACTTGTTTCTCACTGATGGTCAAGAACCAGGTGGTTTTAAAGAAGCAGAGCAAGTAAAATCCAAGAAATAGTGGGAGCATGGCATGAATGAGGAATTTGATTCCTTGGATGAGAACTAAACGGGAGATTTGGTAGAGTTGCTAGCCAGAGAGAAAGCACTGAGAGACGAATGGATTCCCAAGTCAAAGAAGAGAGAGAATGGACACGTGAGACAGAAGGCCAAGGTATATGGTCTTGAATATGCTCTAAGATAGTGGTACAGGTTTGACGGGTTTATGACAAAGCATGGCTTTAATCAATGTCATTGTAATCACTATGTTTGTTTTTACCAGGTGGATAATGGTTGCGACATTATCCTGTTACTGTATGTGGATGATGTGCTTGTTGCATGTTCATACATGCAGGGATTTGCTGAGCTAAGGGTAAAATTAGTTCAGTGGTATGCCATGAAGGATTTAGGAGGAGCAAAATTCTTTCGCATGAGTATTCCTAGAGACAGGGAAGATCACAGGTTGATGTTGTCTCAGGATGATTGTGTGAATAAGGTAGTGGCATGGTTAAAGATGTAGGATGCAGAATTGGTTAGCACACCGATGGATGGACAGTTCGCAAAATAGTGTCCTAATTCACATGATGAGGTTAAGTACATGTGTACTAGACTTGATTTGCCCCAATAGTGGGTGTTGTCAGCAAGTTCGTAGCCAATTTAAGAAAGAAGCACTAGAGATCAGTTCAGTGGGTTCTCAGGTATTTGAGAGGGACCAGCAGTAGAGATTCATGTTATGCAAGGTTAGGGACTTCTCTACATGGGTATGTAGGTTCAGATGTGGCAGGTTACTTGGATGACAGGAGGAGCACCACAGGTTTTGTGGTGGTTGGTCTTCAAGATTGAGCTTGCAGAGGGATACAAGCTAGGAAACAAATTAGATGATGTACAGGTACAGGGATAGGTGCAACTATTTATCTCCAAGTGGGAGATTGTTATGTTGTGGAGCTAAAAGCTTCACCCGAATGCAAACATGGAGGTTGCTGAGTGTCACAGTCATCGGCGTCAGTTAGGCCGACCGACGTCAATCAGTGGTGAACAGGTAGCAACTGACATCAGTCAGGAGTTGGCCAACGTCAGTCACCTCTAGATAGATAGGGACCGACGTCAGTCGCCTGTGCATTCTAGAACTGTTTGTTGCATGAACAATTAGTTTGTTGAATGGCCAGTTTGCATGTAAAGACTAATTTTAGTCTTGGAGCTGCGTTTTTAATTATTGTAATTGGAAGTGTAATTATTGTTTGTTGGGATCTACATAATAGACTCATGGGCCTGTATTGTAAAGCGTGCTAGATAGAGAGAGTAAGGTTAGCTCCTTCAGAGGGAAGAGAGCAAGGTTAGCTCCTCATAGTGCCACAGTGCCAAGTGTGTATGATCAGGTAGATCTGTGGGAGAGCAAGATCTAGTAGAAGATCCACAGGGGTGCTGGTGTGGAGAATCAGAAGGGTTATTCATGTGTGTATGATCTAGGTCAGTAGGTGTGCAAGGCCAGGTTGATCTCTGGTATAGCAAGATCAGGTGAGATTTACATTGTAAATAAGATCGGTTTGATTTGCAGGTTGTTGCAAGTTCATGGGAGATCTACTTGGAGTGCGTTGTGTACTCAGACTTGAGTATGTGTGTATACTCGGTGGTACTGGCAGTAGTGATACTGACTGGTGGAGGTGAACAACAACTCTGTGTTTGAGTTGTTTGTTGTGATCGTGATTGAGAGAGAGAACTCTTGAAGAGATTTATTGCTTATGCCCTAGAGGTGTGAGAGCCCTAGAGGAGTGTGAAGAAGATTTTGGCATCTTCTTTGTTGTATTTCCTTCTGGAAGAGTATTAATACAATTGGGTATTGTCTCTCATATTCTATGTTATTTTTGAAATTCTTGTTACTTGTTACTTTTGGTTAAATTCTGTGTTTAGTTGCTTATACAAAGGTAATCAACTGTGCTCTTTATGAGCTGGGGGTCCTGACAAGTAGTGGGCTTGATTAGTTATGGTTAGCGTTAAGTCACCATTGAAAATTCAGTCAATTTGACAAGTTAGCACAGTTAGGACTGGTGAATACCAAAAACTGATGCTAGCATGTCAGTCATTAGTATGTGTTCGTTAAGTTTATGCATTTTAAGAGTCCTAATGAGCATTTTTTTAGGGATAATTTTCTTAATGATTCCACATTTGAATGTCCTTCAAGTGACCTAACATCCTTGAGAAACACACAAGAATTTAGATAATTTGTAGCAATTCCTTAGTTTGAGGTTAACCAATCTGTTAGTATTTATATCTAATTTGGATAAATTGGAATGATCCCTTATTTTGAGTTGGAGCAATTATGAACACTCTATTGTCAAGGATTCTACACAAGTGCAACCTACTAAAATCAAGTAGTGAAAATTGGGAACTTGGATTTTTAGATGTGTCAACTCATAACATTTGATGAGCATCAATTCTTGAATAATACATAACTCTACGAATCTTTATATCCTGTGATCCATCAAATTACCAATTTCACTTAAACAAGAAGTTTTCAGGAATGAAAAATTTTCAGTGTGTGGGAATTTCTAGAATTATGAAGCTTACATGTTTGAAGTCTATGAGAGTAGTGTAAGAAAATAAAGTAGAAGGAAAACACATTTTATTTACCATATAAGTGGTCTCAACTTATATAACCCTTTGTTTCACTCCTTTTTTGGCTACATGGTGAATACACTATTGAATGTCCATTGACTTGATGCTAATCTACATGGGAAGATGAAACCAAAAACTATCAATAGGGGCATTATGATGGATAAGAATATGCTCCATTATGTCTTTGATGCATCCACTTGAATTTTTGAATAAGGGATGTCATCCTGTAAGGAATGACATGTGTCTAAAAAAGTCAGGAGTGAAATTAATAGGGAAATTTTAGTCCAAAGGTATCACCATTCATGAGCAAGGAGGGAAGAACATGCACGGTATCTGTTAGAGGAAGATGGGAGAGAATGTGGGAGCACAAAAATCTTTTTGGTAATTTGCTCAGCCTATCAAACTCACCATGAATGTCTCACTTGGCATATAATGTAAAACCATCAAAATAGATAACCTACACCACATGCCAAATCAATTCTACATTAGACAAACATGCATGTGTTTGTAGTGGATTAAATGCCCAGTCTTGATCCAAGTGAAACAGGAAATAACATAAAAAAAAGCATCCAATTAACTTGCACCAAATAAAATTATTGTATGTACTCCATTTAAAACTTGCTATTTCACTTTGTAAAAGGCTTAGATTTTTTTTGGCATCACTAATCAATGTGATCTGATTGGCCAACAGATTCGGGGCTAATTTTAAGTTAAAGTTAAATGGATCCATAAGTCTCACTTTGGGACTAATAACATGTTTATTAATTTACTTGGCTTATTTAAACTTACAAAGTCTAAAATAAGGATGAGGAAGATTGGAATGGTCATTGTTAAGCTTTTTGACATGTGTGGTTTCACATTGGTAAAACTTCCTTGTACATTAATTTCAATGCTTAGCTTACATTTATTTATTTTTTATTGTATGCATGAAGACATTACATGGAATTATTGAATTACATAAAATGTCAACCTCTTTGTCCATATTTTAAAAAGAAACAGATACTGTGAAATCCTATAGCTTAGCTTACACTTTTCAATATATTAAGGTTAGTAATTTATTATGGGTTCACCTCTCTTATTGAATTTATTTATAGGTGCATAATTAAATATTACTTCTTTTTTAAATTATATAAATTTAATTCATTGAATTCTTCTTTTGATGTATAGTAACATCCCCACATACTTATGTTCAATTCTTTTTTAATGAATTTTTATATTTATTTGATTTTGGATGTGTTCATATATCATAGCTTAGGGTTTTTATTGTGTAAAACTCCTTATGTTCTAGTAATTTGTTATTGTGAGGGTGTGTGAAGGAGTAGAGATATTGTACTATCCCAATCTTACACCTCTTTAGACTTTGATTAGTTAGACATTTATTTTTTGTTTTTGTTTTTTGAAGGTATGGAGATTTATTGTTGATATTTGTTTTTAATTTTTTATTGGAATAGTGATATTATTGTTGTTTTTATGTAGACACTTAAATCTAGTCATAGGTACTTAACAATGTTAATTCTTGATATATCTTAAGCCACTTGACTTACACTTGAATACATGACTTTTATGAATGTTATTTCCTTTAAACCATTTACATATATGTGGGATTGACCCCTCTAATAGTTATCTCTAATACGTAATAATTTTCAAGATAATTCTCAAACCTATTTATATCACTTTTTAGAGTGCTTCTAACCTCAGGGTAGTTGTCCTTGCTCTTCTAGGAAAGGTCCACACTAGGAGTCTATTGCCAAGTACTAGACCCCCTAAAGTGGCCTTGTCCCTACACCTTAAATTCCTATTTTCCAAATACAAAATATTCATATGGGTCTTCCCACACAATTTTCAAGGTCAGGTAAATGAAATTTCTCAAAAGGATTACTAAATAATCAAATCAAAATCTCATTTCAATGGGACTGGATATTTATCACACTACTACACACTAAACAAATCTAATATATTCTTCCCCAATTCAATATCAATCACTAGGGATAGTCAAAAATTAAGTCTTAATTATTTTAAATCAAATTAAGAGCTAACATTGGCAAGTATCAAAGCCAAATTTATAGTTTGAAACATATAGTCAAGGAGCATGAAATCACTTTATGTGGGAAAAATATGTGTAGCTTGAATATCATAAACCTTCTAACATCAAATATTTGTAACTGCACTTATCGCTACCTATCCTACTCATATTTTTTATCTTGGTGAAATATTTCTTCAGGCTTCAAATGCTCCTATATCACTTTGCGAAGGAAATTTTAGTATGAAGGGTTTACAATCACCTAGAAAATAGATAACATAGTAGATTCAACAACCCTCCACATAGACCCAAATCCATGGCCACCAATATCTAACTTCACATAGGTAAAATCAACCAAATAAGGGGGAAATGGTATATAAAGAGAAGATAAAAAGGTAGAAGAAATAGTGTGAAATTAAAGGCATAAGGGCCTAGATGCATGTATACCAAGATTCAACTCCAAATGGCTTAGATCCATAGCCTCCAAGATCTGACCATGAATGGGTAGAAGTAAGAGAAAACTAGAGTAGAATGCAAAATGAAGAAGTTATAGGGGCAAGTAGAGCCTGATCATATTTTCCATTTTATCATAAATGCAAACAAGGGAATGCTATGGTTGTGGTGGATAGAATATATTATTATTTCAAAATGGAAGCCCTTATAAACAACAAATGGAGTTATACAAGGCTAGATTAAAATATGATATCATTGATTGTAAATAGGGTTATGAAAGTTACTAAGGCTTCACCTTTACAGGATGTAATCAATAAAATAAATATACCCAACAAATAGATGACTCCTAGAATATATGATGTCCCAAAGATCCACAAATACGACATTCCATTAATTCCCATTATCAAGACCAAGGATTCTTTTACATATTTGGCTAACAAATTAAAATTATTAGTGGGAAAATTCTTTTCTTCTATATGTGATTTGGTCCATTTTACCATTTTTCTAGAGATAAAAAAGTGGAGGAAGGTGATTTTCTTGTGAATTTTTATGTGGCATCTATTTTCACCAAGGTTCCAATTAATTAAATAGTGGAGTTGGTCAAATCTTGCATGGATGAAGACACTACAAATTTGGTATCTTTTTGTTTTAAATCCAAGTTCTTCCATTTCAAGGTAAAAATGAATCAAAATGAGATTTCCACTATCATAAGTGATTCCCAACCTCTTTATGGAGTAGTTTTAAGAGATAGACATCCATTATTTTTCACTAAAACTCAAATGGTGGAAGTAGTTTGTCAATAACACAAATATTTTTTAGAAATGTGGTAAATAAAAGATTGAGGAATTTCATACCCACACTAACATTATGGTGGAAAGCATCAAGTTCATTAAGGAAATTAAGCAGTATGGGTGTTTTCTCTTCTTATATGTCCTTCTCACTTTCAAGTCTAATGTTTCTCTTATTCATCAAGAAAAGGGACCCACATAGACATATATTTACATGCACTCTCACATCATCAGCCAACATAGAAGGTAGAGATCTTGAAGACCCTAATCACTATATCATTTAAATTTTGTGACAAAAAATACTTTTAAAACAAAATCAAGCACTTGAAATTTACTTTCAAAAGGAAAGGTTATAAGGGGAAACAAATTGTCCACAAAAACATTCAAAAAAACTTATACATGGTCAAAAAAAAATGGCATAGGGAGGATAACACATGAGGAGGCCCAATTTATTCTTTAATTTATATTTAAATCATATCCAACAAGATATATATAATCTTGTGATGTCATAGCATAAAAACCATTTTCATTGTAAAATTAAAAGTTGGGAAAATATTTAAAATCAACTAAATATTGCAGGGAACCAAGTTTGAAAAGTGGGATATAAAAAATTGAGTTCTCATGTAGAGTATTTTATATTGGGGAAGAGGTTGATCCATCTAAGTAAGGTTTAAATAACATGATGTTAACATTTTCCTTGAGAAGAAGATTACATTGGCATTTAAAGAGCACTCAGTCTACATTGAGGATGCTTACATTAAGGATGCCAAGGTGGTTGCAATGGAGAATCACTATTATTTTTTTTTAATGAGAGAGACTATGGAGATTTGTAAGCATCTTAAACATTTAAATAAGAATGAAGGATTATGTTTGACTCATGTTTGGATATGCATCATTGATAGATTATTTACAAAAAATAACTTTCACTTTAAGAAATGATAATTTATTATTTTCAATATTAAAGTAAACTATTTAATTAATATTATAGTTTTTTTTAGTAATTATTTTTAACTATTGGAACACTTCAATAATACTAATATTATTAAAATTATAATTTACAAAATATTACACAGTAAGGCATCTAGTTGTTATGCATGACTCAACTCCCTACCAGAGAGAAATACCAACTCAAAATAAACTAGAGTATAAATTTTGGTCAATTCATGGCAACAGAACAACACCACATTAATTATAACAGGCACATCAATAGACTAAGTAAAACCCATTGCACTAGGAGGAGGAGGTGGAGGATAATCCTATGGTGGTAGAGAATTCTAAGACGAGGGCTCCACCAATGGAGGATCCAAAGCCACCCATCCATCCATATGGTATATAGAACCTTGATGAGTGTCATCAATCATCTTGATTTAATAGTGTCAATCTAGTGTTGGTTTCTAAAGTCTATATGCATTAGAGCACAAAATACATTCAAGTAATGCTTATTTTCTTAATAGCACACATGCATAATTAAAACATGTTTGTAAAAATTTTAATTGCATACAACAAGCAAATTTTCAAGAAAGAAAATATATTTTCATAATTAAAATTGTAAAATTAAAATACACATTACATGAAAAGAAATTAAACAAAATTTTTTCTATGGATCCAATTAGTTTACATGTTATATGATATTCTAGTAATAATTCAGAAATAAAAATAAAATATAAATAATTCTAATCTAGAAAACATAAATACAAACTAACATTTTTATTTAGGTTTGGTGGGCCCTTGCTCTTCCTTTAGAAAAAAGACTAAAAATATAAAATTTTAAAAATGTTCAAATATTTTATTCAATCTAATACTCTTCTAAATTTTTAATTATTCTCCATATACCGTTCTATGAATGAGAAAGTTGTTTTTATAATACAACTTCTTTAACAACTTCTTGTTTAAGATTAACAACTTAACAAATTAGTTTTAGCACTGATTTTTTTAATCTTAACAAACCAACAAATAAATTCATAATTAATTCTTATTTTATGTTAACAACCTAACAAATTAGTTTATAACTAATTTTTTATTCTAGGCTAACAAACTAACAAATTAATTTACAACAAATTTGTTATTTTAGGTTGACAAATTTAGTTCATACATTATTTAGAGAATAGTGGTAATCCTAATGTTTCAAGAAAAAAATAATGAGAAATGTTAAATTCACAAATCTACCATCTTAAAATTTTATTGGAGAGAATCTAAGTGCTTTATTTTCTTTCCAACAACTTCCATTTTTGTTGGATAAAATTAATCGTGATTTCAACAAATTTGATTTTATTCAACAACTTGATGTTGAGATATTCATAATAGTTGAAATACTATAAATATTTGACCTTCTTTATAAATACTATAGATAGATTTTATTTAATTTCATGTTTTTGAACCTATAGATTTTTGGAGCTGATTTTTGTTGATGTCTATTTTTTGGAAATTGCTATTTATAGATTTTTTATATGTAGAAAGACTATATAACTTATCCTAAAACATTCCTTCATTATTTATTTAGTCATATAAACCCCATAATTAATTTTTTGCATTTTTGGAGCCAATTTTGTGCATCTTCCGAGTCAACTTCAAATTTTCATAACTTTTGCATATAAGACTCGAATTGAGATGATTCTTATTTGGAACATACCTTTTTTTTCAAGAGTGATCTAAATATGCAATTAGATTTAGGTTTTTATATTTTCTTAATCAATTTTTTTCCTCACAACCTATCCATTTTAGTCTTACATCTTCACATGCCAAAACAACATAAAATTCATCACAAAAGCACAAAAACTATTTTTAGTTGATGTAAGGTTGCTTCTATTCCTTAGATGATCTTACATCGTTGGTCCATGTGTCTCAAGAACTACTAAGTAAATCTAGGGATGAATTATATAAATCTTTAAAACTATTGATGATCTCTAGAGTTGCTTCAAGGTTGTCCCTGATTTGGTATTTTAGCACTTTAATGTTTACTATTTACATCGATGACTCATTTCAACCTATATAGACAACATTTGACATCTATTGTCTAAGAAATTGCTAGAAAATAAAAACACTGTAGACTACAATAACTCCTAAATAATAGACTAAATATATATCTCATATTTTATTCTAAACAAGCAGAAGTTCCTAAAACTATATATAAGTCCACTTTAAAACGTGATTTATAAAAGATAAAATGATATTATTTATGATATAAATGATACATATTATGGTCTCATCAGATCCAAAGAAACAACATTATCCCATCCAACAAGAGGATGTGTCATAATTCTAGAGGGTTGAGGCAAGCTGGTGAACCCCACTAAGAAGGACCATCAAAAAATTTACCATGTGGTGGCAGAAGACTCCATCCTTCATTGAGGGGGAGGGTAAAAATGGTTTTGATTGCAAGATCAAATCCATCAACATCTGAGTAATAGAGGTGGTGGGCCCTATAGTGGATGATCCAAGAGGACATGGCTCACATTACAAGATCAGTCCCTCAGTGATCAAACAAATATTGTAAATGCCTAACATCCATGATAACTTTCTCTACTTGAACTTGAATCTGCATGTAGGCTAAGGATAATACAGAGACCTTGTTGTTAATAGAGAATTAATAAGATGATTTCTTATTGTAAAATAATGTAGAGTTTATAGCTTTCTATAATTGAAACACAATAATAGATTTGAATAAATTCCATAGAAAAAGCTATAGAAGATGGTCAATTAGCATAATTCCTAAGGGGGGCCAAGTTCCATGAGAAATATTCGGGATAGTATGATTAAAAGAGCTTGCGTATCCACTTCCAAGCAAATTACACTTTGGGGCATGTCCAAAAGGTGTGTTTGAAATACTCAAGGTTGTGTCAGGTTGGACACTTAGATTAAGAAATTCCAAGATGAGAAATACACTCCAAGTACAAGGCCTTGAAATACTAGGCACCAAAGGAAATGGGTTAGCTTGGGTTCAAGCTTGGCCTTCTAAATTTGGTTGAGCCAAGTGACTCACATCTTCAGTGAGAGTTAAGAATCCAATGCCTATTGAACTTGCCAAGGGCAGATGAAAAGGAGCTTATCACAAAATAAAGGAGGCATAGAGAAATGTTTTTGAAATGAGCATCACAGTTATACCTCCAATATTTTTACCACACGCGTGAAGGTTATAGACCCAATTTATGAAGCATAACATATGTCATTAACTCATGAATGTGGTGAATAACTAGTTTAAGTCAAACTTACTTAAATTGAATTTTTCATTTAGCAAGGGCCAAGGAGCCCAATCACGAGAATAAACCAAATCCTTATAATTAGGATTCATTTTTAAAGAGTCTCAAATAATATTATACTAGACATGAGGCTAGAATTCGTCATGATATGAGAACACTAAAGATTGTGGTCATTGAAGGAGAGAGTACTACTAAATTCATCACCAATCCATTCTAAATGAGGCTTAACTATCTCATAAGATTTCCAAATGCTTTTTTGCCACAAAATATCCTTCAATTTAAGTGATTGCTAGAGTGTGGAAACCAATGTTTTTCTAATTATATTTAGCGTAAGGAGATCGAAATGAAATACAATGATGTAGGAGGATTTTCCAAAACTCGTTACCTTCAATGGCTCTGACCACCCATTTGGCACATAGTAGAATGATTTATCTATAGATGACAATAGTTCACATATCTCCTTTATCATGAAATGACAACAACTATCCTAAGCAACTCTGTGGCACCCCTGTGTTTGTTTGGCAACCAAAGAAATTCTCTAAGAATCTTAGCCAGTTTGTCGTAGGATGGTTTAGAGGGGGGAAACAAGAGGAATGATAAACATGAGTAGTGGTTAAAATAATAATGCACACCTAGAATTTCCCTACCAAAGAGAGGGGTTTGGTGACCTAGTATTCCACCTTTTTCTGCTCTCTGTTTAGGACATATTTCCATAGATTCATATGGGAACTATCAAAGGCAAAGGGAATGTAATGGACTTGAATTGTTCCCTTCTGTGAATCCATTTTCACTTATATTTGGTGTAGCCAATTTAGTATGGGCATCATATGTTGTCTAAAGCATTGGGTTTTACCCCATTGCAAGTTGGAGCCAGAAGTTAGACAAAAAATATCGACACACTACATAACTTCCTTGAGTGATTTTTCTTGCTCTTCAAGAATGAGTAAAGTATCATCTACAAAGTGGCCATTGATGAGTTGAGAAGATCAATTGGGAATAACATTGCCCTGATCAAAACCTCACTTAGCCCTATGATCCAACAGATACCCCAAAGCTTCGTCAGATAAGAACTCTTAAATATATTTAACTAAAGTCATTTGTCTTGATTTATTTTTTCTAATAAGAACTCTTAAATAAATTTAACTAAAATTATCTAAATAAATAGTTCTACTTTTTAATTGTCTCTATTCAGTTAAAGTTTATCCAACACACAAACTTTTGATTTTATTTGGACAACCAATCATAATTTTATTAATATTTAACACTTTTTAATATAATTTTTATAATTCATAAAGAATATAGACCCCACAAAATTTATAAATAATGGTTAACTGTTAAACAATGGCATGACATGTAAGTTTACCATAATCTATTCTAAAAACAGTGCGGTGTTGTGGCAGGAGTACCTGCCGTGGGGATAAGATATGGGGTTATTAATCAGGTGGTTAGAATAAGCTGTGACGTTAGATTTACACTATGTTGCTTCAGGGAAACAAATTATGGTAACCATTATAAAGTGAGCTGTGGCTGTGGGAAAAAGGAGCGGTGGAGATGAGGCAATTGCAAGAGTTGTACAATATAAAATATCAATGAAATGCCATCATAATTTATGCGGACATCATTCTAAAAACACTAATATCATGTTGATTTAGACTAATCAAATTTTGAAACTAAAAATAAATTTTTATAAAGTACTTCTGGAGATTCACATCCATTGTATGATGCAATAATTTCCAGGTCTATCTGGAAAACTCAACCCTGTTAACCATGATAGATGTGCAGGGCCCAGTGGGGAATGCGGGGCGATAAATTACAAATTTTAAAATATTTTTTTAAACAAAACAGGTTGTACGACTATCTGCATTTGCAACGTTAGTCACTTGCCAACCGAGCAGAAGGTGTGGCAACGGTAATAATAAACACCTGTGTTCGTTTTCCTGCTGAAGACACGCAGACCATGTCACTCCGTATACAGCCAAAATTTAATATTGTCTACAGGAAAATTTAAGAGTTCATGAAACATAACTGCGTTATACGTTTGATAAAGTCCCTATGTTTTGCGATTGGCTGCTGCATATCAAATTGATTGGCTCCTTAATAACAACTAGTAAAATAATAAAAATTTAAAAAACATTATAATATGTTTTAATTTTTGTGACAACTCAAATTACCATTCGCTGTTGACTGTAATAAAAAAAACAATAATAACCACAAGCCATTACAATAGTACCTGACCGGTACGTACTAATAAACTGAAACCAAGGTTGGTTCGTTCAAGATCATATAAATTATTTTATATTGTTAAAAAGGTAAATGGCTGAAAAAACATTGGCAATTAAACACAACCCATATATCTTTATATATCTAAAATGGGAGGATAGTCTTAGCAGTTGTGGAGAGGCACCGACAAGATCTCTAAGCCTTTCACAAAGGCATCACCTCTCTCGTCTATTAACAAAACTTAATATCGGCACTCAATAACACATCAAGGCATCCATATAATTCAAAAACACGGAAATTCCAATTACGACTCTAAATAATTAAAAATGAGTCTACAAGTATTATTATTAGAGGATGAAAAGCCGAGAGCCATGGATGTTTCTCGCCACGGTAAAAAATGGGCAAAAGGTGCCTCTGTGCTATGCACTTTACCCAAAAATATATATTTGTTGAGATAATTTATGCGCACTTAAAATTCTCCAAAAAAATATATTATAATAGATATACGCGAAAATTTACCTCTGGTAGCCCTGCTTCAATTCCTAAGTAACACTCCTTTTGTGCTGGTATTGTTATCACTGAAATAAATATGGTGTAAAATTCTGATGATAAAAGATATATATACTGCAATTTTTCTTGGCATTTCTGCAAACAGCGCATGGAGATATGGTAAGCCGAGGATACATTTCCATGCGCAGCTTGCAAAATGTAAAGAATGGCCGCACAATTACCTACTCGCAGTCGCCACTACGCCTCCGATACATTTAATGCGATGTATTTCCCTCACTGGCAGCCATTTTTAGGATTTCCTCAGTCAACTCACAATGGATGATCCGTACGTATGTCGTGAGTGGTTCCGAGGGATTCATTTGTAATGCAGTACGAATGGTTGGACCACTCGCCACCAACCATTTTCAAGATAAGGATTCCCAACTTTCAACGTGGTTCATATTATGTGTCGTAGATGCTATGAACGTTAGCGTTACTTTTGATATGATGATTAAACCAAACAAAGTATGGTTAAAAAAATGCAATTTGTGTTTACACAGAATAGTGAATTTGTATGAAACCCAAAGTAGAGCGGACTTGTTCTTCCAAAACACAGCACGTGGGGTACTCATTCAAGTTTCAACTTTGCTGCACTTTACAGCACTTTTTCTCAATTTTCGTTAATGAGGTTGAAAGTATGTCAGATATTTTATTAAATAAAATATTATATCATTAAAAAAGTGAATGGTGTAAAAGTATATTTTCAATAAAAGGTATTCGAGAAAATAAATTGAATTTAACAATATCAAGAATATTATATACATTAATTTTATTTTATTACATGTGATTCGTTTAGTTCAATTACATCATGACTCTTTTGGTATTAGATCGATTTTTAGATGTAAGATGTAAAAACACAAACCATAGATCTTTGTTGCTTCCGCCCTGGTAATTAATGATAATATCAAGAGGTCTCTCCAAAGGGACCTTGCTCAAAAGATCCACTTGAACATCCTTATCTAAACCCCAACTCACACCTTTGTGACTCGCATATGTAGTAGCCTCAAAAAGAAAATTCATGTGTTGATTAATAGGATTTCAGCGTACCTTAAGAACTACATCATCTTTTTTATTCTTAGATGTTTTGATGAAACCAATACTTTATTACCTTCGTCATTTGATTCGTTATTTAACATTGTAAAAGGATTAAGGCTTATCCCAACTTTATCTCTTTCCTTCCTTTAATATTGGGCTTGAGAATTTTCTTTCCCTAACTCCCTGAAATTCCTCATTTTCCCTCTTCATTTCAATGGCTACAATCGTGAGGCAATCTCAAGCTAAATGACCATGGTTATGGCACATCAAATATCAGAAATGGAAGATTTTGTAATTCAGTGTTCTTCAAATATTTTTCCCTCTAGAGATTTTAATCATACCCTTCTAGGAAGAGGTTTGCTTACATCTATTTGAATATAAATTTCGGTATAAGCAATATGCCTCTTGCTATGAATTTTAGAAGAAATGCAAATCATCTCCCCAATGGATTTTCCAATCCTTGAAAGAATCACTTCTACCCATAAATATGTTTGAGAGGTTAAACAATCTTTACCCATATTGGAGCTAACTTGGGGTCCTCTTGTTATAAATTGAAGCTAGGGCTCCATCATGCCATGAATAATTCTAATCTATCAAAAAATAGAATTTCATTTTCAAATACATTAGGTTAGTCTTCTTCTACTGTAAAAATAGAAATGAAGAAGCATCTTGTTCTAATGCGTAAATCCACACACATTTTATCTTTCGTTATTCCATAACTAAAGTTCCCTACTCCTTTTTATGAGGCTTGGCTCATGAATTTGGAAATCAACCCCCTTTTTATTAAGTCAGCTATTTCTTGCTCAATCTCATTGTGTTCAAAAGGGATAATCAACTTTACATGGGTCGATTTGATGCACTCCAATTTCATCCAAAGGCTCTCATTCCTCACATTGTTAGCATGAGATGTTAAATATACAATAGTCCTCACATTTTTTGTGCCCCTGATATGGTTTTTTGTTGTGTTTGTCTTGAGTTTGTGCCTATCAAAGTTTGCATCTTCAATGTCTACATTTGTGTCTATTCTGCTAATTCCATTTAATTTTTCAAATCCTACTAACAATATTTTTAAAGTTATTGATAGGCCCCACTCCTAATCCTAGTGGTTGAAAGGATATGTCCTACAACACCTCAAGAGTCGAATGTAATGAGTAGCATTGTTTTTGGTAAGATGGGTTATATTTGGTGATTGACTCTATTTTTGGTGAACTTTTATGATGATGTTTATTTATTCAGTGTTGTCTTTCAAATGTTAGTATAATGCATTATATAAGGAAGAAAAATCAGAGACAATATATATATTTATTATAATTCTTTGTAGTCTTCAATTGTTTACTTAAAAATTTCCCTTCACTTAATATGATTTGTAACAAAAAAATTTATTTCAAGCCATTTTCCCTCTAGAGTCTCCCTATGTTGGCTTAGCACACAAGGAACAAGCCTTCCACGCTCACCTGAGGCATGAAGAGGGAAAGGATGTGGGGTAGGTTGAGGTTAATTGCCTTCAACCACATTTCTCTTCTCAGTGCCTTCCTTTTATAGGGATCCAAACAGCCTTGTGTGTCACTAGGTAGCTCAATTAAAGTTAATTCCTTTCATGGGCATTTGGAAATCAAGTGTGGGTTATGCTTGAGGGTAGCTACATTATCATACTTCATTGCTTCCTAGTTGTCTTTTAGAATTAGGTCTTTGGTCATAATTTATGTTGTTTGATTTATGTAAATCATGTTGATTGTGATAGGTCTATCACTGTCTAGTTGTCACTTTTACTAACTTGTTGACTATCATGTTAGGATCATGCCTGCCTTGCTGGTAAACTCTTTTGATGGCACTCATGTATAGAGGGGTTTAGTTTGTGCCTATTACAATTGTCTTGTATGCACTGAGTTGCCTTTGTCTCATGCATACAAAAGTTAACATTACCCCACAAAAAATTAGTTGTTCATCCCTAGAAAACCCATTTATTTCTTCTTATTTGTTGCCTTATTATCCCTGGCAGTGATGTCATTCTATGCATTTAATAATTTTTTGAAAACATCATAGAAAATTTTCTATGTACCCTTCCCTTTTGTGTTCCTTGGCACTGCAGTATCATCTATGCAATTCCTTACCCCATAGATTTATTTTATGTTCCTAGCCTCTACACCTCCTTTCTATTGGCATGCTTCCTTTCCACACAAATTTTTTATCTCAATTTGATTCTAACTCCACACCTTTCCTTGTCATTCTTCACATCCCAAGTTGCTTATTATTTTGTCATCATTTCTAAGGCATCAATTCACTATCTTCAAGTTAACCAACATAGCAAGATGCCATTCACTAAGATATGGGTTACAAAAATCATGCAAAATCACTCCCCTATAAACTTAGACATATGGCATAAGGCTTCTAAAATAAATCCCTCACTCGAATTACCTAACTAGACATATAAGGTGCGCACATTTTATTACATCAGAAACACACAACTATTATGCCAAATAGCTACCCTACACTACCATAACGTACAAAATAGGAAATATACAAAATAAATAACTTAAAAAACTTTATTAAAACTTGGAAAATAATGCCTTATTACACCAAGAACCACACACATGAGCACATGTTTCAAGTAGAAAGGAAAATAGGCATTCCTCTAGTAGACTCTTCATGAATGTCCTACACTTCGGGCACTTCAATGTTAGCTTTTAGATTTCACTCTAACGCAATAATGCACATTTTTGTGTCAATGAGTGCACATCCTCTACATGATATTCTTGTTCATGCCATCCTCATATTGCTTGGGTCCTCAAGAAGTTCAAGATTCAGACTCTCCCCTCTGCCTAGGGTCCTTTACGACCATCACTCTCTATCAAATCCCATTATTCTGATTCCTCTTAAGCTCATGCTTATCTATTTTTTTGTGTTAAAAGCTTATTTTCTATAATACCTTTCAAAATCCATGCCCATTTTCCCTTCAACCCTTTGTTTTACTTATACGTGCAGGGACCTAGTCAACTACATGTTTACGCTCTCTCCTCTGTTGTCTACCACTATTGTAACAAAATTTGACCCATCTTGGCAATGAAAATAAAATGTTGGAAATTTATATTCCAAAGACTTGTTAGTATAGTTTATTTCAAGCCATTTTCCCCTATAATCTCCCTAAATTGGGATATCACACAAAGAATAATCCATGTGCACTTCCCCAAGGCATAAAGAGAGAAAGGATCTGGCGTAGGTTGGGCTAAGTTATGTACAATGGGATCTAGGTCTACACTACCTCACATGAATCGAGACTTTAGAGCATGTGTTATATTTCCCTAAAAAAACATGGTAAAAAGAATACACTTGTATGAACATAGTAGAAAAACATCATATAATATAAGTATATTATGTTAGGTGTGTGGAGCTAAAAGCTTCACCAAGGAGCACACAAACAGGTTCGGGTCTACACAGACGCCGGCGTCGGTCAGGAGCGACCGACGTCGGTCAGTTGCAGTTACAGAGGCGCCGACGTCGGCAGTAGGGTCGGCCGGCGACGGTCACAGGCGAACAGGCAGGAACCGACGTCGGTTACCTGTGTGTCCTGAAAGCGATTTCCGAGGACAGAAGCGAGTGTTTGCATGATGAGTTTGAGTTGTAGACTCAAGCTCGCGTCTCTATTGTTAGCAATATTATTTTTGGAGCCCTTGTTGAAGAGGCTTAACTGTTTGTTGTAAGAGCATGCTCAAGTTTCCTATTTCTATATGTAGGAGAGATCTTCTAAGCTATTGTGTGTGTAATAGAGTATGAGTAGAACATTGTGAATGTTTGAAGGACAGTACTTGAGAGAGAGCTCTTGAGGAATAGAGATCTAGTGAGAGATCTTGTGTGCATCTGAGAGAGGTGTGGAAGAACAAAGTTCTTCATTTGTATTCCTATTGTAAAGAGTTTTTAATACAAGTTTTCAGGGTGTTTTCTTGTATATCTTGTTCTGTGTTATTTATCATTTCAGTTACTTATCTATCTGATTTATTTCCGCATTCATTGCTTTCACAAGTGTAATCGAGACTTTAGAGCATGTGTTATATTTCCCTAAAAAAACATGGTAAAAAGAATACACTTGTATGAACATAGTAGAAAAACATCATATAATATAAGTACATTATCCTTTCAATGGGGATGCATCTAATAATTTTATATAGTTATTAAAAAGGATACAACGTCATTTTATTACTTATCATTTCAAGATTACATGGATAGAAACATGATCAAAGGCACTAGATTCAATCGTAGCCTATCTATTCTCTATGAATTATGTAGCAACTCGTTATAAATTTCTCACCCCCCATATTTAGGCCTTACACCATTAACTACATTTCTCTTCTCAGTGCCTTATTTTTAAGGGGATCCAAACAACCTTGCATGTCACTGGGTAATTCAACTATAATTAATGTATTTTGATATTTTTGTGCCAAAACCTCAAAACACCCTGTGCCTTAAAGGATACCTATTAATTTTTTTGAATAAAAGGCCTAAGTATCCTTTTTCAAGACCCAAGTGGAAAACAAAAATTTAGGTGCACTTTACAACTTGTAGAGATTTGTGTGCACTTTGCAACTTTACAAAGTTGTAAAATGCACTTATCTCTCTGCTTTCCTACCTACTAAGTCCTAAGCAGGGACCAAAATTGGCATTACACTTTGCCACTTTGAAAAGTTTCAAAGTATGATGCAAACTCCACTTCCTTATTTTCATTAAAACCTACGTGGGAACCAGAATTCCCACTACATTTTGCAAATTTGCAAAGTTATAAAGTGTAATCCAAATTTTGATCGCCACTTCGTAAACATCTCTGCCTCGAAAAACCCTCATCAATAAGCAAAATGCAAAAAATAAAGGGAATATTACAAATTTACAAGTATGCGAAGGTTTCTCAAATTTTTTATTACCAAAACAAGTAGGAAATGGAAAATTACAAACATATTGCAAGTTGAAAAATTACAAGGTGACACCGAAAACCACACTTCCACCTCATCCCCTATATCTACTATTTCCCCATTGATCATCAACACCACCCAGTAATACATGGTTGTCGACTCAATCATTATGAATTTAGTCCCACTATCCACCATAGCCACTAGGTTGGTAACAATTCCATCTTCATCTTCCATCACACTACCCACTACTTCTACTCTGGCCATTCCAACCAAACTAATAGATTATTTTTCTACCTTGGGAACCATCCTTCCACAAGTTCCCTTGTTACCTCCACACATGCCTACTTCTCCACATATGTCACTCTCAGCTTCCACACCCCATGAAAGCACATCCACTCAACCCATCTAAGTATCTTCTCATTTTCCCACTCTCACTCTGATCCAAACTCTCACCAAGGAGATGGAGATAGAGAAGCCCACCGACATAATTGTGGTTAGTCAACCCACCAATGTGGTAGAGATAGCCAAATCATTAGCTGAAGACTCAGCGGAAATGTCAATAGTAGATAAAACACTTGTTATAGTAACTAATTATGTGGTAGCTTTAGTCACAGATTCATAACTAATAATGGCCATTGGGAAAAGACAATATTTATTGGTAGCCACTCCTAGTTGGCTTGCATAATCAATGTCTAAGAAGAGGAAGCAAATGATATCTCCTAACACCCTAGATCTTGGTCTATTAAAAGCATCTAAATGATCAAAGAGAGGTCCCAAGACTATTTCCAGAGTCTCTTATGATGCAACATGGGAGATGTATGCAAAGATAGCAGCTCCCCCACCTAAAAAATAGAAAGAAGATTGAGTGATGGGATATTATCAGGATCCATGGTACATCTTGGTCATCCAATGAAGGATGGAATGAAACATGATGTCTCAACAAGCATTAGTTCTTTCTTCGAGAAAATGGAAAGTGACAAGGTCACCTAGGATGAGTTGAAGAATAAGGTAGAGCAGTTGATGGCTACCTTGAATAAGGTGATAGACCTAGCACATCTACTTGAACCAACCCATTCAACTCAATTTTCCCCTTTGTTCCATGATAAAGAGATATTTGATACAATGACAAAGATTGGCATAATGGGCAGAGCTTCTAAGAACTGGGTCAAAGAACTAGTTGCCAAATGGAATAGGATGATAGGGTTGGCAATGGATTATTAGAAAACACTAAAGGATGACCTAACAACTCTGAAGGTATAAATAAACAAATATGAAGAAGAATTTTAAAGGCTGAAGCTCTACTCTCCCAAGTTGCAGGACATTGACCAAATAGAGAGCGACATCTTCATGTCCGAAGAGATACTCAAAAATATTTTGGAGCATGATGAATTAGAGAAGGCATCGAAGTTCAGATTCAGAATACTTAATGAAAGTATTGATAAGGATAAAAGCACAAGTGACAAGGCCACCAACATAATGTACAACATCAAATATTCAATTTATAAATTATCATATGAGGCAGAAGATTACCAATTTAAACCTCTTCCTGTTCAAGTTGTCTAGGATAAATTTAAAGAGGTGATTAAGAGGGAGTCAACACATGACATAATTTTTAATTTGGATTCTATCCACTAGTTTATCAAGTACCACAATACACTTGATCAGATGGGCAAAGATATCTAAATCTATAGAGCTTATTCTAAATAATTATTTGAGCTAATCGTAGAATATGACATCAGTAATGTTTACATAATTACTCCTGATGAAGAGCATTTACAATAAATATTTGACGGCTTTGATGCTTACATAGAGAAGATACAAGTGGAAAAAGATAAGGGTTCCTTTGATGACACTGTCATTGATTAATTATTCAATTATTTGAGAAGAATGCATTCTATAAATTAAAATTTTTGAAAGCTACGTTGAAAAGTTGTAAAGTTGAAAATTGTAAATTTCAACTGTCATTTTGGCAACTCTTAGCTTTTAGTTGACAAAGTACTACTTGTAATTTTTGATTATCATTACCTCAAGTTTAACTTGAAAAAGTGCAACTCGTATTTTTCACTTTACTTTTTGACAAGCTAAATGAATTAAAAGTTGTAAAAGCTCATATTATAATTTGCACATCCATTTTTGTCAAGTGACTTATAAGTAACAAAAGTCTCAACTACAATTCACAAGTTGGGTTTTGCAAGTTATGTTTTAAAATATTTGAATATTGAAAAAGCATTCAACTTTGTTAAAAGATTGACCAAGTCATGAAGTTTCATTTTGGCACCCTATTTTTCGGTGAGAGACTTATTCAACTAAGCTCAAGGAGAGATGGTTTAAATGGAAGATTACAACATCATTTTTATCCTTATTCAACAATTGGTGAAGTACCCAGCTACTTGTAGAGTCTTCTTCTTCCTTATACTCTACCAAAGATGCCTCTTCAAGATGAAAATGAGGAAATTTATTTGAGAACTCCTTGATTTCTTTCTCCAGGAATAAGTGTAAAATTCTTGGACTTCTTCTCTCGAGAGAGAGTAAGTTGTTTGTATAAATATGGGTCTCCTATGTATCCCATGGATCTTTTTGCTGAGAGATAATTTTTTCTACTTTTGAAAAATTCATCTACATGTTGTAACCTAAAGAATATCAATATACTGAAGTTTTGTCTTCCATGTTTTATGTCATCCTTGTCTATATATGGATTTTGATACATTTTTAAGTGATATAAGTCTTATTTCAGTCATATAGGATCATTTATGGTATATATCTTTCCCTCTTGAAAACTTGTTGAGGAAAAATTAATAACTTTGTTACTTATTTGATAAAATGTCCAATATTACCTTTGATTTCATACTTATGTAAGATTGTGTTTCAAGAGATTTTAGTATATTATTGTTCAAACATTTTTTTATCAAAGCAAACAATAATTTACATTAAAACCCTTTGGTGCATCACCATTTCCAATTTTAAAACTCCTTCAAAACTCCTTTCCTTACAAATAAAACCCTAGTTAGGAGCAAAATCATAAAGAAACTATAGTTAGAAGTGAACTGGTCATGTATGAGTTACACTAAGCTTAGTGAAATGAATTCGGCCTTCTCCGGAGGTTCACCTCAATTAGCCAAGGTCCCACAACTTGGAGGTGATCCCATTGTGTCATTAGATTCATTTGTACTACAACTCCTACAAAACATAGTGGATGCAAAATATAATTGATAACGGTTCCTAGCACACTTGATGGGACCCAAAAACCATACCTAAGAAATTTTTTCTATTCTCCAAAATCATTTTGTGAACTTCATATACATCTCAAAATCACCTGGTGACCCCACCGAATTATGAATTCAGGAAATTCATGTTTACTTATGCCAAATATATAGATATGATCATCTACTAAAGGTAAGAGGATTGTCTTACAAGAATTATCTTTTCTATATAAAAAGAAATCAATATCAATTTTACTTAACCCTAGAATAAATCCTACAAATCTCCCTGCATCTCCCACAATTACCCTCAATTTTTTCATACCTCCCACTATGGCATAGAGAAATTAGAATTTTGTACCATTCAATATAGGCAACCTAGTTATGTTGGCCCAGTATGATGATATACCCACCTCAGATCTGAAAGGCCTTCCATATTTTACTGATGAAACTACCACCACACCCATCGAACACATTCAGGATGTTGATAACATCCATTTAGTTCATAACATTGCAAAAGAAAATGTTGTTATCATACTTCTTGCCTCATTAATTAAGGGTAAAGCCCTATAATGGTATAGGATTTTGCTTCACAATTCCATCAATGTTTGGGATGATCTAGGGTCTCCCTATACATGTAATTTGAGGATAAGTGTGACCACCTCTCTCTAGTTCAGCCATTAAACACCATTAAATGGGCTCCCCATGAATTCATGTGTGACTTTAATTTCTAGATCCAAAAAATGTGGAATAGGATCTCAGTGTTGGTCAAACCATCCTCGAACAATGCTTTCTTGTATTATTAAAGAACTTTAAATAATGATATAGTTGTCATGATCTAATGAATGGGTGGCATCACACTCCCCAATGCTTATGACAATATAATAAGAGCCAAAAATTACAACTGGAAAAATTGCACCTCAGCCTCTAATGACGTTGTTCCTAGAATTACCTCGCACTCAACCTATTATATCACCAATTCCCACAACAAGCAATCAACTAGCTTTACCTCATGTCCCTTATAATGATTTTTAAAAAGTTAAATAATTGCTTGAAATCTTTGGCAATGATTTGGTAGCCATGAAAAGGAAACAATCCCCAAATTATAGGCCTTATCAACCACCTAACCATGCATTTCAACCTAATAGATAGCCATACCAAGGTAATTCACAACTTCAAAGCCAAATCAATCAAGTAAAGCACCCAAATATACATCCTCTACCTACCCTAAGTAATTATAAGGCCATCATTCTCATCTAGAATAACTTGGCCCAGGAATACAAGTGGTGTTATCCATGTGCCCAATCGCATAATAAAAATTCCATGGTGTTATTATTCAAGCCTTGATGGTACAAAGTGTATAAAGCTCCAAGGGTAGCCAAAGGAAATTACTACTCAATAGGAAGAGGTACAGGTGCCTATTCAAAATGAGACCACTCTTTTGAACTCGCAAGAAGAGGATTTTTACAATGTAAACTAAGAGGAAGTACTGACTGATCGTGGTAGTTTAGTGGTGGAAAATATATGCTCTAAGATGAGGGCAATAGAATGTGATCATCCCCCCAAGGTTGAATAGGCTATAACTTCTAAATTTGTATAAGAGGTTTCAAAAAGTAACATAATTCAAAAGCCACCCAATGTGTCAGTGGGTCAACCGAAGTCAAAACTAATGATCCTAATATCATAAAATATGTATCTCCCATGAAGGCACAAGCAAAGGTTGGTAGAATTCTTTTCAGTGTTGTAAAATAAATGAAAATGACTAACTTAAATGTTACCATGTGGGAAGCATTGTCCATCCCAACACAAAGGGACTTGTTTTAAGAAGCTTTATAAAATTTCTAACAAATACATATGGTCTAAGTTAAGGGACCCACTACTATGGGGAGCTTGTGTCAACCTCAAATGGACACAAAAGTAAGTAAAAATTGTAAGCCCCCCAGTTTCTACCTTTCCCTCATAGTTGGAAAAAGTCTTGTCCATAACTGTATGATAGACTTTGGGGCTAGCATTTCTATTATGCCTAAGAAAATAATGGATGTGTTGGGTGTTGAATGCACACCTATCACAAAAGGCATGGTTTAATTAGATGGAACTGTTATCTAAATAGTTGGGGTTATTAAATTTGTAAACCTTACAGTCCATACATGTCCAAGCTTATCCATATCCCAAAACATCTAGATTATTGACTTACCCCTTATTTTGCCATCTACCTTTCCTAAGACTTCACTACAAAAATGGGAGGTTACCTATCTACTAATTGGTCACATATATTACTCAGGAAGAGATATGGGACTAGAATGACCATAAAGGTTACCAATTTCCAAACATCACATTGAACCATACACTCTTGTCCCTGTAGATATGAATTTCATAGTGCAAGACCAAGAAGAGGAACTTAACCATGAATTTACAACACCCTTGGAATAAATCTGAGACACTCACCTTGACAAATGGGGATCAAATTTCTAGTTAGACCCTTATGACTATGTCAAGAAAATAGAGTTGGGTATGCATTACATCCATGAAGATGATGTGATCATCTCAAATCTTTTTAAACCAGTTGAAGATCATAAGTGAATGTGGAAACTATAATTTGATGGCTCAAGGAGTAGGAATGGTGTAGGTGATGGTATTATTTTAGTCTCTCCCCAAAAAGAGAGTTGTTTTTATTTATTTACACTATAGTTCAGTTGTACTAACTATGTGGAAAAATATGAAGCATTGATTTGAGGTCTTCAGTTGGCAAAAGAAAGGGGTATTCAATCACCATAGGTGTTTGGTGATAGTGAACTAATTATTCACCAGGTAAGCTCAAGAAGCATGACCAAGAACAACTTGTTGAGATCTTACAAACATAGAGTTTGGGACTTGTTTGAAGATTTTATTGATTTAAACATTCAAATAATACTAAGAACACAAAATAAGGGTATTGATTGCATGGCCTCAGTGGGTTCTCAATATAATCTACCTGAAGAAATTAAGAAGGACAACAGACAACATGTAAAGATGATAGTTATACCATCTATCCCTGACAATGAAACCAACTGACAAGTTTTTGACAGTGATGAACAATGTTAACTTTCTACGAGATGAGGCTGAATTTTTCAAAAAAAATAAATCAAGGCTCCAAGACAATATAGGGAGAAAATAGTTCAGTTGAAGACTAACAAGTTTCCCATGGGTCTTGTTACTTTAGAAAGTATTTTCAACTTTGATGATTAGTGTCGGGGATGAACCAACAATAGATTACACTTATGAAAGCAATAAATCGCGGAATTAAATCAGATAGATAAGTAACTAAAATCAGATAATAGCAAAGAACAAGAGATACAAGAAACCACCCTGAAAACTTGTATTGAACTATTTACAAAAGGAATACAATTGAAGAAACTTCTTTCTTCCACACCTCTCTCAGATGCACAAGATCTCTCTCTAGATCTCTATTCCTCAAGAGCTCTCTCTCTCAAGTACAATCAACTCCAACAACCTGGATTGATACAACTCTGTACTGTTCTTCAACATTCACATACAATGAACTACTACAATAATCACACTAAGCTAAGAAGATCTAATTCTACATATAGAATTAGGAAACTTGAGCATGCACTTACAACCAACAGTTAAGCCTCTTGAACAAGGGCTCTAAAAACAATCTTACTAATAATAGGAACGCGAACTTAAGACTAAGACTTAAACTCATCATGCAAACACTCACTTCTGTCCTTGAAAATAGCATTCTGGACGCACAGGTAACCAACGCCGGTTCCTGCCTGCTTGCCTATGACCAATGTCAGCCGATCATCTACCGACGCCGGCGTCTCTTCAACTGCATCGGACCGATGTCGGTCGCTTTTGACTGACGCCGGTGACTGTGTAAACCTGCAACTTTGGTAATGCGCTCATATGTGAAGCTTTTAGGCTCCATACCTTAACAATCTCCCACTTGGAGATAAATAGCTGCACCAGTACCTGTACAGAAACATCTTCTAGCTCCTCCATCTTCAACTCAATCATGAAGACCAACAAAAGTTGAATGAAGATTCAACTTCTCCTTTGTAACCGGCTTGGTTAACATATCAGCAGGATTCCTATCTGTATGGATCTTCTCCAGCTTCAAATCACCATCTTCCAATACCTGTCGTATGAAATGGTACCTTAGTTGTATGTGCTTTGTTCTTGAATGAAAGGCTGAGTTCTTAGCCAAATGGATTGCACTCTGACTGTCACTATACAATCTGCAACTCCCATGCTCCCTTCCAAGCTCTTCCATGAACCGTGTCATCCATATCATCTCTTTGCTAGCTTTTGTGGCTGCAATATACTCTGCTTCTGTAGTTGACAAGGCAACAACCTTCTGCAACTTAGATATCCAGTTAACCGCTGTTCCACCTACAGTGAAAACATATCCTGTAGTGCTCCTCCTGCCATCCAAATCACCTACCATATCTGAATCTACATAACCATGTAGAGAAGTATCTGAACCTCCATAGTACAAGTGCCTACTGCTGGTTCCTCTCAGATATCTAAGAATCCACTGAACTGCTTTCCAATGTTCCTTACCTGGATTGGCCATATACTTACTTACAACTCCCACTGCTTGGGCAATATCCGGTCTAGTACACACCATTGCATACATCAAACTCCCTACTACGAAAGAATATGGAACCTTACTCATGTACTCTACCTCATCATGTGAATTAGGAAATTGTTCTTTACTCAACTTAAAATGTCCAGCCAAAGGTGTGCTTACCGGTTTAGCATCCTGCATATTGAACCATTTCAACACCTTGTCCACATAATCCTCTTGAGACAATATCAACCTGTGATTTTTCCTGTCTCTCTTAATGCTCATGCCAAAGATTTTCTTTGCTACTCCCAAATCCTTCATAGCAAATGTTTGAGCTAATTTCACCTTAAGCTCAGAGATATCCTGCATGTGTGATCCTACAACCAACATATCATCTACATACAACAATAAAATAATATATCTACCATTATCCAATCTCTTAAAGTACACACAATGGTCAGATTGACACCTACTGTAGCCATGCTCAGTCATAAACCTGTCAAATTTCAAATACCACTGTCTAGGAGCTTGTTTGAGGCCATACAAGCTTTTCTTCAATCTACACACTAACTTCTCCTTACCCTTGACCTCAAATCCTTCCGGCTGTTCCATATAAATTTCCTCATCCAAATCTCCATGAAGAAACGATGTCTTAACATCTAGCTGCTCAAGATGTAAATCCTCAACAGCAACCAAAGACAGTACAATCCGTATAGAAGTCATTTTGACAACAGGAGAAAAAAACTCACCAAAATCAATACCTAGCTTTTGTGCAAATCCTTTCACTACCAATCTAGCCTTATATCTCATCTGTCCATTCTCACCTTCTTTCAACCTGTAGGTCCATCTGTTCTTCAGTGTTCTCTTACCAGCTGGCAATTCAACCAAATCTCATGTTTGGTTCTCTCTTAAGGACTCCATCTCCTCAACCATGCCACGCTCCCACTGACTCTTGGACTCCACCTGTATTGCTTCTTCAAAACTCTCTGGTTCTCCACCATTAGTTAGCAATAAATAGAATAATGAAGGAGAATATCTAATTGGAGGCTTACTTACCCTTTCAGACCTCCTGATGGGTGTCTGAGGCTCGTTCACAACACGTTGTCCACCCAAATTCTCTGACAGTGACCGACCTCGGTCACCTCCAGACCTGTTACTGGCCGACGCCAGTTCTGCCTGACCGACGCCGGTGCCTATCCTGCCAACATCGGTCTCTGTATGACCGACATCAATTTCTGTTCTGTCGACGTTGGTTCCTATCCTACGGATGTCGGTCTCTGTGTTTTCCTGCAAGTGATTATTTATTTTTCTCGTGAGCTCATTTTGGACCGTCACCTCGTCCAATTCACTATTGCTCTGCCCATATTGATTCAACTTCTTCAGCTGATCACTATACATCACTTTTTCATTGAAAACAATGTCACGTCTCCTAATTATCTTGTTAGTTCTTAGATTCCAAAATCTGAAACCAAAATCATCTGAGCCATAGCCAATAAATGTGCACCTCATAGACTTAGCATCCAGCTTCTTTTTATTTTCCTTATCTACGTGCACAAAGGCTTCACAATCAAAAACTTTGAGAAAAGAGAGATCTACCTTTTTACCTGTCCAAGCCTCTTCTGGAATTCCAACATCCAGAGCTGTAGAGGGTCCTCTGTTAATCAGGTACACTGCAGTGTCAACAGCTTCTGCCCAAAACTCTAAGGGCAAACCAACATGCAATCTCATACATCTTGCACGCTCCATGATTGTTCTGTTCATCCTTTCAACAATTCCATTCTGCTGAGGTGTCCTTGGAACCATCCTTTGCCTACAGATTCCATGCATGTAACAATACCAGTTGAACTTATAACTGTAGAACTCTCCACCATTGTCTGATCTCAGGCACTTTAATCTTTTGTCTGTTTCATTCTCAACCATAGCTTTCCAAATCTTAAATGTCTCAAATACATCAGATTTCTTCTTAATACAATAGATCCATACCTTTCTTGTAGCATCATCTATGAAAGAAACATAGTACTGTGATCCTCCAATAGAAGCTACCTGAGCCGGTCCCCACACGTCTATGTGAACAAGATGCAACTTATGCTTCTTCTTTGTAGACCCAGTCTTGAGAAAACTAACCCTTTTCTATTTTCCAAATACACAGTGCTCACAAAATTCTAGATCCATGCTTTTCAAATCTGAAAGCTTACCTTTAGACTTAAGAATTGACATCCCCTTCTCACTCATGTGGCCAAGCCTTGAGTGCCACAATTTTGCATCCACATCTAAAGTAGATAATACAGAAGGAGAATTGTTAGTAACACAATTACACAAATAGAGAGTACCTACTCTCTTACCTCTGGCCATAACAAGTGCACCCTTGGTCACCTTCCAAGATTCTGCTGTGAGAGTTACTGTACAACCCTCATCCCCTAACTTTCCTGTAGAAATCAAATTTCTCTTCAAGCTAGGAACATGCATAACTTCTCTCAACACCCATGTGTTGCCATTCTGCATTTTCAGCTGCACTTTACCTTTGCCAATAATTTTACAGGGTTCATCATCCCCTAGATATACTATTCCAAAATCTCCATGGATATAGTCACAGAAATATTCCCTATTAGGGGTAGCATGAAAAGATGCACCAAAATCTGACACCCAAGATTCTATATTATTATGCAAAGAGAATATTAAAGCATCTTGTGCAATACCTGCAACCTTTGCTTCTTCTTTTCCTTTGTGTTGATTGTCCTCCTTAGGCTTTGACCAGCAATCTCTGCTTATGTGCCCCATCTTTCCACAATTTCAGCATTGTGGCCTTCTGCCATTTCTGGATTTGGATCTACCTTTCCCCTTAGACTTGGATCTTGATCTCCCTTTCTTGCTCTTCTCTTTTTGCCTTCCCCTACTCTCAAAACTTAAAGCGTTCCTAGATGTCTCTTCTATGCTTTTCCTGCGAATTTCCTCATTCAAGATAACACTAACAACATCCTCTACTTTTAAAATATTTGATGCAGATGCAGTATTGCTAACTGCCATTACTAAGCTATGCCAGCTTTCAGGCAAAGAACATAATATTAAAAGAGCTTTTATTTCATCATCAAATACAATTTTGACTGAACTTAATTGATTTAATGCAAATTAAATAGCTGCTTCATAAGATATACCTTATTGGAAGCTGAGGGTTTTTCATACAAATTTGCTAGAGTAGTCATCAACTCTACCATTGTTTTTGCCTGTGATAAATTAGATATCACAGTGGATGCTAGACTCAGTCTTATAGACCCCAGAGCCTTTCTGTCAATAACTTCCCATTCTTCATCCTCCATGTCTGTGGGCTTCTTTGCAATCCCACCTAACGGTAAGTATAGATCCTTCTGATACAGATAGTCTTCTATCTACATTCTCCAATGTTGATAGTTTTTGCCATTGAACTTCTCCATTCTCAGTTTACTTTCATCTGCCATTGCTTCTCCCACTCAAACAGAAATCCCTGCAAAAACTCCTGTGAGCAACCTGTAATCAATACACACTACACAGATCTGAACCACCTGTTAGTGAACCTGAGCTTTGATACCAATTATTGGATATCAAACTCTAAACCTACAACCAAGGCTCTGATACCACTTGTCGGGGATCAACCAACAATATATTACACTTATGAAAGCAATAAACTACAGAATTAAATCAGATAGATAAGTAACTAGAATCAGATAATAGCAAAGAACAAGAGATACAAGAAACCACCTTGAAAACTTGTATTGAACTCTTTACAAAAGGAATACAATTGAAGAAACTTCTTTCTTCCACACCTCTCTCAGATGCACAAGATCTCTCTCTAGATCTCTATTCCTCAAGAGCTCTCTCTCTCTCAAGTACAATCAACTCCAACAACCTGGATTGATACAACTCTATACTTTTCTTCAACATTCACATACAATGAACTATTACAATAATCACACTAAGCTAAGAAGATCTAATTCTACATATAGAATTAGGAAACTTGAGCATGCACTTACAGCCAATAGTTAAGCCTCTTGAACAAGGGCTCTAAAAACAATCTTACTAATAATAGGAACGCGAACTTAAGACTAAGACTTAAACTCATCATGCAAACACTCGCTTCTGTCCTCGAAAATAGCATTCTGGATGCACAGATAATCGATGACGGTTCCTGCCTGCTTGCCTGTGACCAACGTCGGCCGATCATCTGCCGACGCTGGCGTCTCTTCAACTGCACCGGACTGACGTCGGTCACTTTTGATCGATGTCGGTGACTGTGTAAACCTGCAACTTTGGTAATGTGCTCATATGTGAAGCTTTTAGGCTCCACACCTTAACAATTAGTTGAAGGGTGAGAAGGAAAATCTCATAATCAAGGAAGAAGACTATGAGCCAGTGTCCATCTCATAAGGTAAGGATTTGAAGATTGAAAAGGTAGGTAACACCTCTATAAAGCAAGTTTTTATTGAATTATGTCAAGAATTTAATGATAACTTCGCTTGGAGTTACAAAGATCTAAGGCGTTTTGACTCTAGCCTAACCCAACACATAATAGAGCTTGACCCAAATACTAAACCTGTTAGGAAAAATATAGGCCAATCAACTCAAAAATATATCCTTTGATGAGGTGTGAGTTGTCCAAGTTGATAGAAGCCAACATTATTTCCCCCATTAAACACTCATTCTAGGTAGCTAACTTGGTCCCTATTAGGAAAATGAATGGTGAAATCATGCTATGTGTAGATTTTTGTGACCTGAACAAAGCATCCTTAAAAGACCATTATCCTCTTCCACCAATGGAATAAATCCTCTAAATATTAGTCAAATCTGAGAGGTTCTCCCTTCTTGATGGTTATTCTGGATATAGCCAAATCCTAGTTCAGGAATCTAACCAATTCAAGACCACTTTCACTACCAAATGGGGCACATATATCTACAAGAAGATGCCTTATGGTCTTACCATCACTGGTGCTACCTTCCAAAAGGCCATGGATATGGATTTCAAGGGTTTGATCAATGAAATGATCTTGGTATATCTAGATGACATCATGGTTTATTCAAAAATAGGTCGGTGACCACCTAGATCACCTCAGAATTTTTTTTAAAAGGTGTAGAGAGTTTGGAGTTTCCCTAAATCCAAAGAAGTCCATATTTTCATTTCATGAAGGTAAACTATTGGGACACATAGTCTCAAAATAAGGTCTTGCAATAGATCTAGAGAGGGTAAGTGTTATCTATGCACTAGCACTTTTAAGCCACAAAAAGGGGTTACAAAGTTCCCTTGGGAAAATCAACTTCATAAGGAGGTTCATACCAAATTTTGTCATCATAGCCAAACCCCTTACCGCTAATCTTAAAAGAGGGGTCAATTTCAGCTAGACAAGAAAAGGAAAGAATGGCTTTGAAGCCATTAAACAAGGTATTTTTCAAGCTCCAACTCTTGAAAATCTCATCTATAAAAATGACTTTAGTTTCTATGCCTTTGGAGGGGAAGGCAATGTATTAGTTATTCTGACCCAATAGAACAAAGATCGGTTGGAAAATCCCACAGCCTTTTTTGGTCAAGCCTTAAAGGATTATGAGGAAAGGTATAGTTTTGTTGAGAAACAAGTGTATGCAATAATAAAATCCCTCAATATTTTCATACACATGCTCTCAAACAACAAGATTCAGCTAATGGTTAGTCACTAGATCATAAAGGAGTTATAAGCTAGGAAATAAATGAGAAAAGAGCAAGGTGGATCAGGAAAGTCATGGATATGATATGATCATTAAAATAACTAAGCTCATAAAAGGAAAAGGCTTATGTGAGTAATTTGCTTTTGACATTAAGGATGTTGATTAAATATACATTCTACATGTGTTTCAACCAATAAATCCTCATCTGCTCAATAGCTAGATCTATGACATGACTACCTTCCTGCAAACTAATGAATACCCTCATGAGTTCCATCAATCCAAAAAAGGGTAATTCAGGGTCGAATCTATTCCTTATGCTCTCATTAATGAGATCTTATTTAAGAAATATATTAATGGAGTTATGTTAAGGTGCATCAAACACGATCAAATATCCAAAGTACTCGAAGAATTTCATGATGGCTCATCGGGTGGCCATTTTTTTGCAAGGACCACTACTATCAAAATAACTAGGGCAAGTTACAATTGGCCTGACCTATTCAAAGATGCACATAAATGGGTACAAAACTATGAAAAATGTGCCTACTTTATAGGCAAGCAAAGATTAGCAGTTCTTCCTCTCCAACCAATCCAAGTTGACCAACCATTTGCTTAGTGGGGGTTGATTTTATTGGCATGATCAATCCGTCATCAAGTGATGACCATAAATGGGTCCTTACAGCGACTGATTATTTTACTAGATGGATTGAAGCGATTGCATTGAAAGATGCCATGAAAGCAACTATCTTGGAATTCATGGACAACATCATCTAGTGGTGTCCCTTCCATGATTATCTCAAACAATGCTAAGACTTTTATGGGCACTCTAGTGAACGAATGGGTAGTGAAACGTAATGTCTACTTGATGACCTCATCCAATTATTACCCATAAATTAATGGCTTGGTAGAATATACCAACAAAAATATCATAAGGATTATAAAAAGGACAATGGAAGACAAAAAGAGGACCTGACACATAAGCTAAAATTAGCACTTTGGGCTGACAGGATCACTCTCAAAAGAGCCATTATAAATTCTCCATTTATGTTGGTCTATAGAAGGGAAGCTAGACTTTTTTTTTCAATAGAGTTACCATCTCTGGAACTCGCTCAATAGTTGGAATTAATTTAAAATGATGTGATAACCATGTGATTGGTAGAAATAATGGAGTTGGAGGAGGTAAAGAACTAGTCAATGCAAGTTATGGAAGTAAGTCAGGCTCAAGTAAAGAGAAATTTTTACTGGAAGTCATCTGATAGGATCTTCAATGAAGGAGACATGGTTCTAAAATGGGATGTTGAAAGAGCCAAGCCAGGAAAGCATAAAACATTTGATGCAATATGTAGTGGTCCACACATCAAAACCCATTGCAAAGGAGCCAATGCATTCCAATTATCCAGGCTTGATGGATCAGAGCTACCCATCTCAGACTTAGGAATGTATTTAGTATTTTTCATCCCATCAATTCCTTGAGCAATCAATAATAATAAATCCTCCTCACCATGATATGGACTCTAAATTTCTATGGCAGAGAGATAATAGATAGGGGGCCTCGATGAAATCCATGTGATGGATGCACTCCAAAACCAGAAATGGCACAATCAAGTCCAAAGGGAACTGAACCCCCATCTAGCCTCCCTCACCTCCCCTAAATCATTTTTTTTGCCCCTCTTCCTTTATATGGTTGGGCCACCATATAGAGTTTAATGGGCTCTATATATTGGGGGTGGCCTTTCCCTCTCTCTCTCCCTCTCCCTAGACAAAGGTGTTGTATCTTCATGTGGAATCCCTACATCTACCTACACAAGCCTGATCAGGGGGTAGGCAATGGGGATGAGGGGCAACTCTATATCATTTTTTTTGAAACCATATAAAGTTAAAGTTAGATCCCATTGAACTCAACTCTATAGGGTGGCCCCCTCTCTGTATATATGGAGTTTATTTGCCCTTCCCTATATATCAATGGAATATACCTCAAATCATGCTTTTGAGGTCAAAATTCTTTCCAAAATTTTGTACATATTAGTATTAGTTGGTTTCCCACAAATAAGTGTTTTTGCACACTCTACAACTCATTAGGATTTTTACTTTCTTAGTTTATTTCAATTTTTATTTTCCCTATTTTGTTTCTTGTTTAGGGCAATTCCCAATTATATTTATTCTCTAATTAAGATGTGATAAACTTCAAATGACTCCATGCCCAATGAACTAGAAGGCTACTATAAAAAAAATTAGTAGGTAATCATTCCGCAAAGGTTGCCAAAAATGTTGATATTTTTGTGCCAAAAATCTCAAAACACATTATGCCTTAGAGAAGAGCTATTAATTTTTTTGAATATAAGGCCTAAGTATCCTTTTTCAAGACCTAAATAGGAACCAAAGATTTAGTTTCACTTTACAACTTGAAAAATTATAACATGCACCTAAACCTCCACTTTTTGCTCACTAAATAACAAGCAAAAATTGGAGATTTCTATGTACTTTACAACTTTACAAAGTTACAAAGTGCAATTATATCTCTACTTTCCTGCTTATCAAGTCCCAAACAGGGACCAAAATTTGCACTACACTTTGCCACTTTACAAAGTTGCAAAGTGTGATGCAAAATTTGGTTCCTATTTTTTATTAAGACCTAAGTGGAAACCAAAATTCCCACTACACTTTGCATCTTTGTAAAGTTGCAAAGTGTAATCTAAATTTTGCTCCCCGCTTTCTAAACATCTCTGCCTCCAAAATCCCTCAGCATCAAGCAAAAAGCATAGAATAAAGGGCATATTACAAATTTACAAGTATGCAGAGGTTTCTCAGATTTCTAACTACCAAAACAAGCAAGAAATAAAAAATTGCAAACATATTTCAAATTGTAAACTTACAAGGCAATACCAGAAACCCACACTTCCACCTCATCCCTTATATCTACTACTATCCCATTGATCACCAACACCACCCAACAATACATAGCTATTGACTCAATCATTTTGACTGAAGTCCCACTATCCACCATAACCACTAGTTCGATAACAAATCCATCTTGATCTTCCATCACACTACCCACTACTTCTACTTTGGCCATTCCAACCACACTTCTAAATTCTTTTTCTTCCTTGTGAATCATCCTTTCACAAGTTCCATTGTTACCTCCACAAATACCCACCTCTCCACATGTGACACTCTCAGCTTCCACACCCCTTGGAAACACATCCACTCGACCCATCCAAGTATCTTTGCCTTTTCTCACTCTCACTTTGACCCAAACTCCCACCAAGGAGCTAGATATAGAGAAGCCCACTAACACAATTGTAGCTAGTTAACCCACCAATGGGGTAGAGATAGATAAATCATTAGCTAAAGACTCAATAACAATGTCATTTGTATATACAACACTTTTTACAGTAACTACCAGTGTGGTAGCTTCAGTCACAAATTTACAAGTAATGATGGCCATTGGGATATGATAGGATTCATTGGTAGCCACTAGTTGGCCTGCACAATCAGTGTCTAAGAAGAGAAAGCAAAAGATATTTCCTAACACCCTAGATTTTGGTCTAGTGAAAGCATCTAAATGACCAAAGAGAGGTCCTAAGACTATTTACATAATCTCTCATGATGCAATAGGGGAGAAGTATGCAGAGATAGCAGTTCTCCCACCTGAAAAATAGAAAGAAGATTTAGAGGTGGGAGATTATCAGGTATCCACAATACACCTTGGTCATCTAACAAGAGAGGGACTATAACATGATGTCTAGACAAGCTTAAGTTCTCTCTTCAAGAAAATGGACAGTGACAAGGTCACCAAGGATGAGTTTAAGAACAGTGTAGAGTATTTGACAACTAACTTGAAGAAGGTCATAAACCCAACACATCCACTCAAACCAACCCAGCCAACTCAATTTCCCCCTTAGTTCCCTGATAAAGAGACATTTGATATAATGATAGAGATTGGCACAATGGGCAAAGCTACTAAGAACTGGGCTAAAGAACTAGTCGTCAAAGGAATTAGGGTGATAGGATTTGCAATGGATTATTACAAAACATTGAAGAATGACCTTGAAACTTTGAAGGTAGAAATACAAAAATATGATAAAGAAGATGAAAGGCTAAAGTTCTACTCTCCCAACTTGCAAGCCATTGACCAAATAGAGAGCAACATCCTCGTGTCCGAAAAGACACAAAAATCCTTTGGAGCATGATGAGCTGGAGAGGGCAACCAAGTTCAGAGTCAAAATAGTTAATGAAAGTATTAATAAGACCAAAAGCACAAGTGACAAGGCCACCGATGTAATATACGACATCAAAGATTCAATTCATAAATTATCATGTGAGGCAAAAGATTACCAATTTGAACCTCTTCCTGTTCAAGTTATCCAGGATAAATTCAAGGAGGTGATTAAGAGGGAGTCAGCACATGACACAATTTTCAATTTCAATTCCATGCACCAGTTTATCAATTACCACAATACACTTGATCAGATGGGTAAAGATATCCAAATTCACAGAGCTTATTCTAGATAATTATTCGAGGTAATGGTAGAATGTGACATCAATAATGTTTACACAATTGGTCTTGATGAAGAGTGCCTACAAGAAATATTTGGTAGCTTTGACGCTTAAATCAAGAATATACAAGTAGAAAAGGACAAGGAATTCTCTGATGTCACTGTCGTTGATTAATTATTAATTATTTGAGAAAAATGTATTCTGTAAATTACAAATTTTGTAAGCTATGTTGAAAAGTTGCAAGTTGTAAATTGCAACTCTCATTTTGACAGCGCTTAACTTTTAGGTGAAAAAATATTACTTGTAATTTTCAATTATCATTTCATCAAATTTAAATTGAAAAAGTGCAACTTGTATTTTGCACTTTTCTTTTTGATAAGTTAAATATCTTAAAAGTTGTAAAAGTTCATAATGTAATTTACACATTCCTTTTTTCCAAATGACTTATAAGTTGCAAAAGTCTCAACTACAATTTACAAGTTAAGTTTTGCAAGTTATATTTTAAAATATTCAAATATTGAAAAACCATTCAACTTTGTTAAAAGATTGATCAAATCATGAAGTTTCAGTTTGACGCCCCATTTCTTTGCTGAGAGACTTCTTCAACGGAATTCAGGAAAAGATGGTTTGAATGGAAGACTCGAATAACATTTTTCTCCTTTTAAAACAAAATTTACATGAGAGGATAAGCTTGCACCTTTTTCCGAATAGGCACCGACAAGATCTCTAAGCCTTTCGCATGCTCTAATTAATTAAAGGCATTATCACCTCTCTCGTGTATTAATAAAATAGCCCAACAAAACTTAATATCGGCACTCAAGAACACATCCCCTGTATCCATTTAATTCAACACAGGGAAATTCCAATTACGACTCAAAATAATGAAAACACAAATAAAAAAAATCTTATATATTTGCAAGACCCACAACTGGTTCAGTCGTACAAGGCCTTGAATTTACTCACCATAAATGCTTAATATCAATTTACAATGACATAAAATAGAATTGTTTAAAACAAAAATTAATCCATGGATGAAAAGGCGAAAGCCATGGATGTTTCTCGCCACACTATAAAATGGGCAAAAGGTGCCTCTGTGGTATGTTCTGTAAAATTTATGCGCACTTAAAATCCTCCAAAAAAATTTAATAATATAATTTAAAGGTGTTCAGTAAAATGTGGGCTAAGTAGATATACGCCAAAGTTTACCTTTGGTATCCCTGCTTCAATTGCTAAGTAACATTCCTTTGAGCTGGTGTTGCTATCACTGAAATAAATATGGTGTAAAATTCTGATGATAAAAGATATATATACTGCAATTTTTCTTTGCATTTTTGCAAACAGCGCATGGAGATATGGTAAGCTGAGAATACAATATCCATGCGCAGCTTGCAAAATGTAAAGAATGGCCGCACAATCACCTTCTCGCCACTAAGCCTCCGATGTATATAATGTGATTTATTTCTTCCACTGTCGGCCACTTTTATGATTCCTGAGAACTACAGTATAAGGATTGTGTGATATGATTTCCTCAATCAACTGAGATTGATCTAATGAGTATGATTGGTTGGTCCACTCACCATTAAAGATAAGGATTTCCACCTTTCAACGTGGTTGTTAGCGTTGATTTTGATATGATGACAACTCAACAAAGCGGGGTTTAAAAAATGCAATTTATCTTTACGTAGAATACCAAATATTTATGAAACCCAAAATAGGGCAGACGTGGTTAGTCCATATCCCATTAACACGGCACGCGGAGCACTCATTCAGACTTTGCTACATTTTTTTCAAAATTGTCATTGAGTAGTTTTTTATTTTATTTTTTTCTAAGTTGATGGTATGAAAGTATATTTTGAACTCCAAAAGAAAATTATTAGAGAAAATAATTAGGGTTTAATAAATATAACGAATAATATATTATAATATAGTTTTATCATATGTAATTAATTTTTAAATGTAAAATTACAAATCATAAATTTTTGTTGTAATTTAATTCATGAAGATAATGGTTATTTATATTCATTCACCAAGATACAAATTTTTTTACATATTTGATATGGAAAGTCAAGTCATTAAAGCCATGATTATGACTTGGATGATCTTGATAATGTGGATGCCCCTTACTCATAATTATTTAATCAAAAGAGTTCACTGATTTAAATGTATGCTTATTCAATATTGTAACTTTGTTATATGTTTATTTTCGAAATATAGAAAGAGATACCAACATTCTATGTAATTCAATGATTCCATGTAAAGTCTTTCGACATATCAAAAATATATATATCCACTTTAACATCTTTATGTAAACTCTAATCCACACCTTTGTCATTGAGATACATAATGGCTTTAGAGAGGAAATTCATACGCCGATTAATAGGATTCTACATCATCTTTTTTGTTCTTTAAAGGTTTTGATGAAGCCAATACTTTATTAGCTTCATCACATATTCTAGTATTTAATATTACAAGAGGATTAAGGCTTAACCCAACTTGATCTATTTTCTTCCCTTTAATTTCAGGGTTAAATTTTTTCTTTCTCTTTTTGTTGACTACCTAAAAATCTTCCATTTCCCTCTCCTTTTCAATAGTTGTAATCTAGAGGTAGTCTCAAGTTAAATACAATGAATTAAGATTTTCATAATCCAAGGGTTGTTGAAATAACTTTCCCTCTAAAAGCTTTAATCATACCTTTCTAGGAAGAGGTATGCTCATACTTATTTAAATACAAATTTTTACATACACAATATCCCTCTTGTATGATTTGCATAAAAAATTTAAATCATTTCTCCAAAAGAAAATTCCAATTTTTAAAAGAATAACTTAAACACAAATCATCAAAAATGAAAATCATTTCTCCAAAAAAATTTCCAATTCTTAAAAGAATAATTTATATCCACAAATATAGTAGGAATTTCAATAATCTTATTCATAATGGTAAGGGTGAATAGAGCCCGGCCCTATTTATCATTCTAAATTAATATTTTCAATTAATTAAAATAAAATATTTAATTTATATTATAATAAAATAATAATAATAATAATAATAATTAAAAACTTTTAATATATTTAATTGAATTTATCTATATAATAACTCTACTTCTATATTCTTTAATACAATGAATCACCAACAATATGATAGATAAGTTTGATTTTTTTTAAAATAAAAATTCAATTCATATTATGAATTTTGAAAGACTTTAATAAATTTTTAGATAAAAATTAGTTGAAAGAACTTTCATACAGACCACATATTATTAATAAAATAACCTACCGATTATTAACAAACACTTAAAATCAATTTACAATAACTTAAAATAAAATTGTTTAAAACAAAAATCAATTTTAAAATTTTAGAGGATGAAAAAACTGAAGTTATAAATGTTCCTAACTACACGAAAGATGTTTCGGTGATGTGTACTTACATTTCATTATAATTGGAAGATGTATAATCGAAAGCCATGAAGATTCCTTGCCACATTAACCAATGGGGAAAAGGTGCTTATATGGTATTTACTTTGGATTCCATTATATATATATATAATTTTAAGTGCAAATCCTTGAAAAATTAATATTATAATTGAAGTGAAAAGTGGTTTAACTATAGATATACGAGAAAGTTTTACCTCTGGTAGCCCTGCCTCAATTCCTAACAACTTCCATTGTGCTTGTGCTGGTGCTGGTGCTGGTGCTGGTATTGTTATCACTGAAATAAATACTGTGTAAAATTCTGGTGATAAAAGATATATATTACAGAATATTATATATACATTATAAAATATATATATATATATATATATTTCGAACATGTGATCTGTTTAGTTCAATTGCACTACAACTCGTTTGACATTAGATCGATTTCTAGATGTAAGATGTAAACCACAAACCATGGATCTCGTTGCTTCTGCCCTCTTAATTAATGATAACATCAAAAGGTCTCTCCAAAGAGACCTTCCTCAAAATATCCACTTGAGCATCCTTATTTAAACCCCAATTCACATCTTTGTGACTCGCACATGTATGACCTCAGAGAGAAAATTCATACACTGATTAATAAGATTTAGGTTTATTTTAAGAACTACATCATCTTTTTTTATTTTTTAGATGTTTTGATGAAATCAACACTTTATTGTCTTCGTCATTTGATTCGATATTTAACACTACAAAAGGATTAACATTTATCTCAACTTGAACTCTTTCCTTCCCTTTAATTTTGGGCTTGAGAATTTTCTTTCCTTTTCTACTAACTCCCTAAAGTTCCTCATTTTCCCTCTTCATTTCAATGCCTACAGTTAGTGGGCAATCTCAAGCTAAATAACCATGGTTGTGGCACATCAAACACCAAAAATAGAGGATTTTATAATTCAATGGTTCTTCAAATATTTTTCAGGTCATCTATTTCATGCTCAATCTCATTGTGTTCAAATCAGACAATCAACTTTTCACTGGCCGATTTGATGCAATCCAGTTTCATCCAGAGGCTCTCATTCCTCACATTGTTTGTGCCCCTAATATGGTTGTTTGTTGCCTTTGCCTTGAGGTTGTGGATATTAATGTTTGCATCTATGTTTGTTCTCCTAATTCCATTTAATTTTTCAAACCCTGCTAATAATATTTTTTAAGCTATCGATAGGCCCCACTCCAAATCCTAGTGGTTAAAAGGATATGTCCTATGAAACCTCGAGAGTCGAATGTAATGAGTAGCATTGCTTATAGTAAGATGGGCAATATTTGGCAGTTGACTCTATTTGTGATTAACTTTTATGATGATATTTATTTGTTCAGCGTTGTCTTTCAAATTTTAGTATAATATAGTGTATAAGGAATAAACATTAGAGCCAATATATATTTATTATAATTCTTTATTATTTTTTATGGTTTACTTAAAATTTCCCCTTCACATAATATGATTTGTAACAAAAAATTGATTGTATTTTATCATTAAAAATATAAATTCAATCATACAACCATCAAATTTAGTTTTATTGAAAAGTGATTTGTTAACATGTAAAACTAATAAAAATATCTAATGTTTTTTTTTTTTGTTAAAGTTATATAATATATTAAAAATGTGGTAAGTTCACATCTTAATTCCTAATCTACATGTAGTAATTTATGTGGTAGGGAAAGGGGACCACTAGTTGGAAGGGTACCAATTGATATGATAGTGATTGAGGGGAAAAGGTTCATTCTTATTTTATTGATATACTAAAACATATATAAAAAATTATTTATTTATAAAGTATTTTGTCCTTTTTATTTGTAGAAAAAGTAACCCACGTGCACAACAAACTACCTCTTATTAATAGCCCATAGCCTCTCATGTAAGATTGCATGTCCATTCCAAATCTATAAAAATTTATTATATATATTTTTTTAAATCAATGTCATATTTAAAAATGTGTACAAGTTTTTATAAAATATTATAACTATAAAATTTTATATAAATTTTCATAAGGTTCATCATTCCATATAATTTCTCTTTAGTGTTAAGGAAAAGACATTTATGACCAAAATTCCATCCATGTTTAGACAAATAATTTATTCATTTTCAAAAAAATACTCAATCCCATTAAAAATTGATTGTGAACTAACCCACCATTAAAAAAAAATAAAGTACTCAAAAATTAATTGACTTAAAACTTGGGTGAAGGAGAAAACCCTAGGCGAAGGTGGAAGGATTTACAGTTTGCTTGGCTCAACCGTCTGCTTGATTGTTAGCAGTCTAGATGTCAAAGGGGTTACTAGTATAGTTTCTTTCAAGCCATTTTACCCTCTAGAGTCTCCTTATGTTGTCTTATCACACAAGGAACAAGCCTTACACACTCACTCGAGGCACAAAGAGAGAAAGGATCTGGGGTAGGTCGGGGTTAGTTTCCTTTAACCACATTTCTCTTCTTGATGCCTTCCTTTTATAAGGATCCAAATAGCCTTACATAGAACAAGTAGCTCAGTTATAGTTAATTCCTTTCATGTGCATTTGGTAGTCAAATGTGTATTATGCTCAAGGGAAACTGCCTCATCGTCCTTCACTGGTTACCATTTTTCTATTAGAATTAGGTCATTGGTCATAATTTATGTTGTTTGATTTATGTAAATCATATTGATTATGATAGGTCTATCACTGTCAAGTTGTCACTTATGATAATTCTTTTACTATCATGTTAGGCTCATGCCTACCTTGATAATGAACTCGATTGAGAGCACGTAGAATATAGGGGTCCGATTTGTGCATATTATAATTATCTTGTGCATGTTGAGTTGCCTTTTTCTCACACATACAAAAGATAACATTACCCCACACAAAATTATTTTTTCATCCTTGGACAACCCATTCATTTCTTCCTATCTAGTGCCTTATTATCCTTAAGAGTGATGTCATTCTGTGCAGTTAATAATTTTTTTAAAAATGGAAGAATATTTTCTATCTACCCTTCCCTTCTGTGTTCCTAGGCACTACACTTACCCCCATGCACTTCCTTGCCCCAAAGATTTATTTTGTGTTCCTAGTCTCTACACCTCCTTTCTGTTGGCATGCTTCCTTACCCCACAAATCCTTTATCTCAATTTGACTCCAACTCTATGCCTTTATTTGTCATTCTTCACATCCCAAGTCACTTATTATTCCATCATCATTTCTAAGGCATCAATTTACTATCTTCAAGTTGACCAATATAGCAAGATGCCATTCACTAAGAGACGGATTCCAAAATCATGCAAAAGCACTCACCCATAAATTTATACATTTGACATAAGGCTTCTGAAATAAATCCCACACTTAAATCACCTGACTAGACATACAAGGTGCGCACAATTTATTACATCGAAGGCACACAACGATTGTGCCAAATAGCTACCCTACACTATTTTAACCTAAAAAATAAGAAATATAGAAAATAAATAACATAAAAAACCCTATTACAACTTAGAAAATAATGCTACAAAATTTTGATGATGGCTGGAGAGAACCCTAGATTGAAATTTTCATCAAACCCTAATCTCCTTGGGAGTTCTAAGATGATGACTATTCCTTCTATGAGGGAAGAAGATGTGCATCCTAGTGCTTTGTTGGCAAGAAAGAATGTTAACAATGAAATAATGTTTGTTTTGACAGGAAGGTGGTAGGAAGGGATGACAATAGCGATGTCTGCTATGGTTACTGCAAAGAAGTCTACTATTTTAGACAGTCAGATGGAATTATTCACAACCACCATAGGGACCAGTCTATCAACCCTGCCTACGTCAAGGGATATTCACTCAAAGGATACATCTGTTTTGGATCTGGCCAATTTTCATTCCAGATATGCTCAAGGGGCTTCTGAGGATGTAGAAATAGAAGGAGATAAGGGTGTTCAGTCCCTCTGAGTAGAACATCGATCTCCTAAGAAGGTTTTGAAATGAAATATAAGGGATAAACATCCCTCCTACATGATGATTGTGGCTAAGGAGAAGCAGAACAAGCCTATTACTCCTTCTAAATCATACCCCTCTATCTCTTTTGAAGGAGAGCAGCTTCAAACACTTCTCTACAGAGAACAAGATCTATCAAATCGTAGGTTGATATGTCATTTCTCCAATTTGTGGCCTTCTCTTGCAGATATGAATGGTTGGTTGAAGGAGAACTAGCTACCACTTATGGTTGGTAACCTATGAATTCTTCCCTATGCAAAAGGATTTTTTGTTATTCTCTTTGATTTAGAAGTGGATAGGACTTATCTATTTCAACGGCCTATTTGATCTTAGAACCAGTGTGTTCTAGCGTGCAAACCATGCTTTCCTTCATTCAACCCTCATTTTGAGGCCTTCAATGTCAAACCAATTTGGGTAAGACTACCCTTTTTACCCTTCATTCTTGTATATGGATCCCAAGGTTATTCACCACACAACCATTGATCAGATTTTAGTAAATCTAGATGTTTCCATAGATCTTCTTGAGTCCATGGATGTGAAGGTTTAAAGTAGAACTTGGAAGCAATCTCTCAACTTTGAGACATTCTCTTTCTATTGTATAAATTTCTATCAAACAAGTCATCTTAATTCTTCATGTTATTTTTCTAAGCGTACTACCAATATCTCCTAGTGGAAGGAAGCTCTACCTGAACTTTTCTTGGTTTGTGAGAGTACAAAGTATGATTCAGATGAACCAGATGGAGATACGGTTTTGGCTTAGATTTAAGTTGAACAAGTACCACAAATTCCTCCCCCCTTGGGGATGGAAAATAAAGATCACCAAATTGGAGGTGAAGATCTAAATAGGGATTCATTAGCACGTTTACTATTGAATGATTCAGAAGCTTCATTAGATATGTCCATTCCTTTGCTTCTGGATGATGGGGGGAAGTGGATTACGGTATGTAACAAAAAAAATTATAGACGGAAGAAGGATTTAACATGTCTAATATGACCCTTAGATTGTAAAGGAAAATAAGTTTTAAATGGTCTTGATACATACTTATTTTGTGCAGTTGATATGGAAGTTGTTGCTTATCTATTATTTTTGTAGTGTTGGTTTTTGTTGGTTGATTCTCTGCAAACATTTTTGTTATATCTAGTTTTGAAGACCATGTTTTCAATTTATATTGTAAAGGGTAGAATTCCTATTTCAAAAAAACTCACTTTTACATTTAATAAAAACTTATAAAATAATGCCTTATTACACAAAGAACCACACACAATAGCACACACTTTAGAAAGAAATGAAAATAGGCATTCCTCAAGTAGGCTCTTCACGATATGTCCTACACTACGGGTGCTTCAGCTTTAGTTTCTAGATTTCACTCTAACACAATGATGCACATTTATACATCGATGGAGTGCACATCCTCTACATGAGAGTCTTGATCATGCCATCCACGTGTTGTTTGGGTCCTCAGGAAGTTTAAGATTCATCCTCTCCCCTTTGCCTAGGGTCCTTTGCAACCATCACTCTCTATCGAATCCCATTATTCTCATTCCTCCTGAGCTCATGCTTATCTAGTTTTGTTATGTTGAAAGTTTATTTTTCTCCACTAATTTTTAGAATCCATGCTCATTTTATTTCTACCTTTTGTGTTACTCATACATGCAGGTACCTAGTCAACTACATGTTCACTCTCTCTCTTCCATTGTCTACCACTATAGAAACAAAAATTGACATGTCCAAACAACAGAACTAAAATAATGGAAATCTATATGTGCGGTTGCTGGTATAGTTTATTTCAATCCATTTACCCCTCTAATCTCCCTAAATGGACACATATCACACAAGGAACAAGCCCTATGTGCTCACCCAAGGCATGAAGAGAGAAAGGATTTGGCGTAGGTTGGGGTTAGTTACATACAATGGGAGATAGATCTGCACTATCTCATGTGCATTAGGAATTTAGAGCATGTGTTAGATGTCCCTAGCAAAACATGGTAGAAAGAATACACTTATATGAACATAACACATATACGTCATATCATATAAGTACATTATCCTAATAATGGGGCAACATCTAATAATTTTATACAATTATAACAAGGATACAACATCATTCTATTACTTATCAGCTCAAGATTACATGGAATGAAACATGATCAAAGGCACTAGAATCAATCGTAGCTTATCTACTCTCTATGAATTATGTAGTACCTCGTTATCACTTGCCAAACCACTATCTTTAGGCCATACACCTTTGGACACATTTCTCTTCTCAGAGCCTTCCTTTTAAATGGCTCTAAATAGGATTACATGTCATTGGGTAGCTCAACTATAATTAATGTCTTTCCCACCCATTTGGTAATCAAATGTGTGCTTTGCTTAAAGGTAATTACCCTACTGTTCTTCATTACTTCCCAGTTGTCTATCAAAATCAGGTCATTGTCAGGAACCTAGAACAATAAACATGCTTCGATGCCTACTTAGTCAGGATCTTGCTCCACCAATTAGAGCACATATGATTACTTCTTGTATTAGAAACTAAACACAGAATTTAACCAGAATCAATAAGTAACTAGAAATATGAAACAACACAGGAATTGAGAGACAATACACAATTGTATTAATAATCACTCAGAAGAATATACAATAAAGAAGATGCCACTTCTTCTTCCACCTCAAAGGTTCACCACACCTCAAGACCTTCTTCCCTCTCTCTCTTGGTCACAACAATCAACTCCAATACAGAATTGATGTTCACCTCTCCAACCAGTCTATAACACGCTGCAAGTACACCAAGTACACAACCGTACTCCAAGTAGATCTCCTGCTCTCTGCTGCTACCTGCAAATCACTAGACCTTACTCACCATTGTAGATCTCCTATAGAAATTCATGCACACATGCTGACCAAGATCATACACATACGGAGAACCCTGTTGATTCTCCAAACCAGTACCCACCTTAGTACTGTGGCACTAGGAGGAACGCACCATTGCTCTCCTCTATTTGAATGAGCTTATTGCTCTCTTACTCACTAGCTACAAGTTTTACAATACAACCCATGAGTCCATATATAGATCTCATGCTTACAATAATTAGACTAACCTAATTACAATAATTAGACACGCAACTCAAGACTAAGACTAGCCTTTGACATGCAAACAAAAATTCCAAAAATAAACTCTCTGGGATCAACATGCAAACTGCATGTTCTCGCACAGGCTACCGACGTCGGCTCCTCCAAGACCGATGTCGGCCGACTGGTAACCGACGCCGGTTGCTTCCTCACTGCCATCTGATCGATGTCGGTTGATCAGACCGACGTCGATTTCCTTGCAACGCATTCAGCAACTCTCTGCAACTCTGTATCCTCCGTAACTTCTTCTGTTTGCATCCTGGTGAAGCTTTTAGCTCCACAACCTAACAATCTCCCACTTGGAGATAAATAGCTGCACCTGTACCTGTACACCATCTAAATTATTCCCTGGCTTGTATTCCTCTTCAAGATCAATCCTGAAGACCAACCACCACACAACCTGTGATGCTACACCTGTCATCTGAGTAACCTGCCACATCTGAACCTACATATCCATGTAGTGAAGACCTTGACCCTGCATAACAAGAATCCCTACTGCTAGTCCCACTGAACTGCCCTCCAATACTCCTTCCCCGAATTGGCTCCATACTTTTTGACAACCCCCACTGCTTGGGAAAACTTAGGTCTACACTAGACCTCATGTGATTTTGAACCCTGTTTCAAGCTAAGCTTGAACTGTCCAGCCCTTGGTGTGCTTTCTGATTCTGCATCCTGCATCATGAACCCCGCCAACACCGTCTTCACATCAGCTCCCACTTGAGATAAAATCTCCATGTCTCTTATGCCAAAGAATTTTGCTGCTCCAAATTCTTCCTGACATACCTCTAAACTAACCTTACCTTTAGCTCAGCAAAACCCTGTATCTCAGAACCTATAACTAGTATAACATTCACATACAGTAACAGAATAATGTTGCAATCATTATCCACCTGGTAAGACAAACACAATAGTTACACTGACATTGACTGAAGCCATGCTTAGTCATCCACCTATCAAACCTATACCACTGTCCTGCAGCTTCCTCAAGACCATATACCTTGGCCTTCCGTCTCATGTATCCATCCACTCTCTTCTTTAACTTGGGAATCCATTCCGTCTCTCAGTGCTTACTTCCAACTGACAACTCTACCAACGAACACCTGTTTGGTTCTTCTCCAAGGACTCACACTCCTCATCCATGCCAAGCTCCCACTGTATCTGGATTCTACCTGCATTGCCTCTTCACATCTTCCTGGTTCTTGACCATCAATAAGCAATATAAAGAAGGTAAACAACAAATATGAGGTTCACTTACCCTTTCTGACCTCGATATGAGCGTTTGAGACCTGTTGACAGCTTGCTGTCCACTCAATATCTGTACTAGTGACCGATCTCAGCCATCTCACAGTCTGCTCCTGACCGATGTCAGTTCCTTGCACTGACCCTGACTACCGACATTGTTTCCCTGGTCGATGCCGGTATCCATTCTACCAATGTCAGTTCCTTCATGACCAACGTCGGTCTTCCTGTTGTCGACGTCAGTTACTGTCTGACCGATGCTGGTACCTGTGTTCATCTGTGAGTGATAATTTTTTACCCGCAAGCTCTCCATGGATCAAAACCCTATTCAAATCAACATAGCTCTGCTCAGAATAATTCAGTCTCCTCACCTGATCTCTGTCTGTCATCTCCTCCATGAACACCAAGGCTTTCCAGTTCTTTAGCTTGTCAAAGACATCTGACTTCCGCTTCAAAACTTGCATTCTCCTTCTACATATGTGAATAAGCCTACGAAGCCACATCTCTGCAACAGAAGGTGAATCAGCAATATAAGTAGATAGATAAAGGATACCTACTTTCTTACCACCATCTAATTTAAGTGTATCCGCTATGAGAGTTACAGTGCATCTCCCATCACCCAAATTTCTTGAAGAAATTAGACTCATCTCCAAGACTGGTACCTGCATGACTTCCTTCACCACATGTGTGTTATCTGCCTGCAATTTCAGCTTCACTTCCCCTTCGTCAATAATCTGACAAGGCTCTCCAACCCCTAAATAAATCTCTCCAAAGTCTCCAAAGACATACTTATGAAAAGATGCTCTATTTCGGGATGCATGGAAAGAGGCAAAAGAATTTGTAAACAAAGATTCCACTTTATCCAGAACATCCTGTGCAACATCACCTGCAACATATGCTTCTACGCACTGATCTTCTACCGACCAACAATCTCTTTTTACCTACTCTTTCTTTCCATCAGTTAGACCATTCATGCTATTCAGTTTCTCCATTCGTAGCTTACTTTCTTCTGCCATTGCTATACTCCCACTCAATCTAAAACCCCTGTGAGTGACCTATAATCAAAAACACTACCAGATCTGAACCACCTATTAGTCAACCCAACCAAAAGCTCTGATACCACGTGTCAGGAACCTAGAACAATAAACATGCTCCGATGCCTACTTAGTCAGGATCTTGCTCCACCAATTAGAGCACATATGATTACTTCTTGTATTAGCAACTAAACACGAAATTTAACCAAAATCAATAAGTAACTAGAAATATGAAACAACACAGGAATTGAGAGACAATACACAATTGTATTAATAATCACTCAGAAGAATATACAATAAAGAAGATGCCACTTCTTCTTCCACCTCAAAGGTTCGCCACACCTCAAGACCTTCTTCCCTCTCTCTCTTGGTCACAACAATCAACTCCAATACAGAATTGATGTTCACCTCTCCAACCAGTCAATAACACGCTGCCAGTACACCAAGTACACAACCGTACTCCAAGTAGATCTCTTGCTCTCTGCTGCTACCTGCAAATCACTAGACCTTACTCACCATTGTAGATCTCCTATAGAAATTCATGCACACATGATGACCAAGATCATACACATACGGAGAACCCTGTTGATTCTCCAAACCAGTACCCACCTTGGTACTGTGGCACTAGGAGGAACGCACCATTGCTCTCCTCTATTTGAAGGAGCTTATTGCTCTCTTACTCACTAGCTACAAGTTTTAAAATACAGCCCATGAGTCCATATATAGATCTCATGCTTACAATAATTAGACTAACCTAATTATAATAATTAGACACGCAACTCAAGACTAAGACTAGCCTTTGACATGCAAACAAATAGTCCAAAACTAGACTCTCTGGGATCAACATGCAAACTGCATGTTCTCGCACAGGCTATCGACGTCGGCTCCTCCAAGACCGATGTCGGTCGACTGGTAACCGACGCCGGTTGCTTCCTCACTGCCATCTGACCGACGTCGGTTGATCAGACCGACGTCGATTTCCCTGCAACGCATTCAGCAACTCTGTATCCTCCGTAACTTCTTTTGTTTGCATCCTGGTGAAGCTTTTAGCTCCACAACCTAACAGTCATCAATCATAATTTGTCATTTTGTTTTGTAAATAATGCAAACCTTGATAGCTATGTCATTGTCAAGTTGTCACTTCTAATAACTTTTTTACTATCATGTCAGGATTGCACCTGCCTTGTTGGAAAACTATACTTAGGGCATGCATGTATAGAGTGGTTCAACATATCCCTATTACAATTATCTTGTGCATGTCAGGTTGCCTTTATCTCATGCATGTGAGTCATGTGTGAATGTCAGCATTAGCCCTAACACAGCTATGGTAGCTTGAAACCTATGGCCTTGGCTCCTGTGACCTACCTCATGGAAATATGTATAGGTTAGTTTTTGAGATTTCTATAATTTTAATAGTGAAAATTGTATTGAAAAGCATAAATAATATCAGAAGGGGACCAATTATGGGATAGGTCCAATAGTTGTGAAAGAGGTCCCCTATTATTATTATTTCATATCTTTTTTCTAAATGTTCAATTATTTCCACATGGAATTAAAAATCAAAGAGACTCTTACATTGGATAAGATATCTATTCATTTAATTGTGTTATGTAAATTTATAAAACCTAAAACATGGAAGATTGGAATGATTGTTGTTAATATTTTTAGTATGTTGGGTTTCACATTTGGCAAAACTTTTTTCAGATTTGTTTTTCTTTTCATGAAATTCTTTTCATTGAGAAGAAGTCGAAGGTTTGATAATTTGTTTTTAAGATAAGTGTAAAAAATTGGGGGAATAAAAAGTAGACATTTTTAATGAAAAAATGAATTGAAGCCGAGTCAAAATAAAAAAATTGTGCACATGTTTTTGATCTAGGTTTGGATGTAACGGAACCCAAAGTGTGTATAGGCTATTATTAGTATGTAGTGTGAAAGGGTTATAAACTAAACAAGTTCACCAATCGAAAGGGGGAAGGTTATTCACTACAATAATTGTTAAATAAATATAATAATGTAAATATCAATTTATACTTTGAATTTATTTTAGTAAATATAAAAAATTATGGTCACTTTTTATATTCTATAATTGATCTCACAACTCCACAAGTATGACTTAGAAGATAGTCTTTTCAAAATTCAATATGCTCAGTACTTAGTCATTTTTTAGATTTCAGTATTAAACTTAATAATTTCAGGGCATAACTTTTTCAACTGATGTCCATTTTAGGCAAACATATTCATTTTAAGGTTTAGGGTCTTCCATATTATTCACTAACATTTATAAGAGTTCTAAGTTTTTCAAAATTGTTTTTTACAAACCAACACACACCTACCGATGCCTTCATATTGATTTTAATTATTATTTGGTCACTTATAATCCAAAACAACATGACAACACCATAACCATTTATGATCAAGGTACATGGGGAAAATTTGGAGCACATTTGAGTGCAATCTCCCTAATATATTTAAATTCATGACAAAGCGGTGTACACATGGAAACACAAGTCGCATTGGTGACCAATGCACACCCAACCACCCTTTTATGATGATTTTAATTGTGATTATGTTTCTTATAGGCCTAAATTAATCCATCCCCAGAAGTAAATGCAACTCGTTATCGACAGTTGATTGGGAGTTTCATTTACTTGACATATACTAGGCCAAATATTAGATATGTTGTCAACTATCTTTCTCGATTCATGCAAGAACCAAAGGTGGCACATTGGAAAGTGGCAAAGCAGGTATTGAGATAGATCAGAGGTATAGTTGAGTATGGCATAGAGTACAAAAATAATGATAAGTTCTTGATAGGATACATGGATGCAGATCATGCAACTTCTATTGATTATAGGAAATTTACTTCTGGATTTGTGTTCTTTTTAGGATCTATCTCAATTTCATGGGCAAGTAAGAAGAAAAATTGTGTTTCTAGATCTTCCATAGAGGCAGAATATCATTTTGCAGCAGGAACTATCTATGAAGTGATATGGATACGTTGCATTCTTTCAAGACTTGGAGTTCCACAGACTCAACCTATAGTTTTGAATTATGACAATCACAGTGTTCTACATCTTGTTCGTAATCCAGTGTTTCATGAGAGAACCAAATACATAGAGGTTTAGATTCATTTCATACGTGAACATGATCAACAACACAACATACAACTCCAATATTGCCCCACTCAGGATCAGTGTGTAGATATCTTTATGAAGTCACTTACACGTGATAATTTTGAGGCATTCAAGAATTCTCTCTCATCTTCTCTTCAAGATATGATCAATTAAGGAGGGGAATGGTAGAATAATTAATTAATCCTAGCTATATTATAAGAAGTGTCTCAAGGTGTTATTAACCTTTGATTGACATAGGTTAGTTATTTAGGGTATTTTCTAGGTGTGATTAGTTGTAATCTCCTGTAGATTAGGAGATCTAATCTCTTTTAGTATTATATAAATAAGCACCTCTTGTAGTGATTTTATTAATTCAGATAATTCAATTAATGCAATTTATTTAGATTTCATACCCAACCACATAATCAAAATACTTGCCCCCATGGGGTCATTATTCAAGCCTTGATGGTCCAAAGCATATCAACCCCCAAAGGGTAACTAGAGTAAATTACTACTCAACAGGGAGAGTTACGGGTGCCTATTCAAAATGAGACCACTCTTTTGAACTGGCAAGAAGACTATTTTTGCAGTGTAAACTAAGAGGAATTGTTAACCAATGGTGGTAGTTCAGTGGTAGTAAATATGCACTCTAAGAAGAGGGAAATACAAGGTGATCATCCCCCCAAGGTTGAATATACTATAACTTCTAAATTTGTACAAGATGTTTCAAAAAGCAACACAATTCAAAAGCCATTCAATGTGTCAATAGGTCAAGTAAAGTCAAAAATATTGATCCCAAATCTCATAAAAAATGTAGCTCCCATGAAGGCACAAGCAAAGGTCAGTAACATTCTTTCCAATGTTGTACAACAAATGAAAATGACTAACTTAAATGTTACCATGTGGGAAGCACTGTCCATCCTAGTATAAAGGGACTTTCTTAAGGAAGCTCTATATAATTTCCAATAAATAGAGATGGTCTCAGTTAAAGGACCCACCACTGTAGTTAGCTTGTGTCAACCTCAAATGAACACAAAAGTAAATAAAAATGGTAATCCCCCCCCCCGTATTTCTACCTTTCCCTTATAGTTGGTAAAAAATTTGTCCATAATTGTCTGATAGACTATGGGGCTAGTAGCTTTGTTATGCCCAAGAAAATAGTGGATGTGTTGGATATTGAATACACACCTGTCACAAAAGGTGTAGTTCAATTGGATGGAACTTTTGTCCAAATAGTTGGGGTTATTAAAGGTATAAACCTTACCATCTATGCATGTCCAAGCTTATCCATATCCAAAAACATCTTGGTTATTAACCTACCTCTAATTTTACCATTTGCCTTTCCTGAGACTTCACTAAAAAAATGGGAGGGAACCTATTTTCTTATTGGTCACATATGTTGCTCAAGACAAGATATGGGACTAGAGTGACCATAAAGGTTGAAGCAATTGCCAAACACCACATTGAACCATACACTCTTGTCCTTATGGATATGAATTGCATAGTGCAAGATCAAGAACAAGAACTTGACCATGAAGTTATAACACCCTTGGAGGAAATCCTAGACACTCACTTTAATGAATGGGGATTAACTTTCTAGTTGGACCCTTATGAATATGTCAAGGAAATAGGGTTGGGTATGTATTGCATCCATGAAGATGATGTGATCATCCCAAATCCTTTTAAACCAGTCAAAGATCATAAGGGAATGTGGAAACTATACTTTGATGACTCAAGGAGTAGGAATGGTGCAGATGTTGGTATTATTTTATTTTCTCTACAAAAGGAGAGTTATTTTTATTTATTTAAACTACAGTTCAGCTGCGCTAACAATGTGGCAAAATATGAAGCATTGATTTGAGGTCTCCAGTTGGGAAAGGAAAGGTGGATTCAGTCACTACAAGTGTTCAGTGATAGTGAACTAAATGTTCACTGGGTAAGCTCAAGAAGCAGGACCAAGAACAACTTGTTGAGATCTTAAAAACATAGGGTTTGGGACTTGTTTGAATATTTTATTGATTTAAACATTTAAGCAATACCAAAAACACAAAATAAGGATATTGATCTCATGGCCTCAGTGGGTTCTCAATATAATCTAACTGAAGATATTAAGAAGGACAACAAACATCATGTAAAGATGATAGTGATACCATCCATCCCTAACAGTGTAACCAACTGGCAAGTTTTTGACAACTATGAACAAATTATTAACTTTTTACAAAATGAGGTTGAATTATCTGACAAAAATTAGTCAAGGCTCCAAGAACAGTATGGGGAGAAAATAATTCAGCTGAAGACTAACAATTTTCCCATGGGTCTTGTTAATTTAGAAGGTATTTTCAACTCTAATGATCAGTTGAAGGGTGACAAGAAAAATCTCACAAGCAAGGAGGAAAACTGTGATCTAGTATCCATCTCATAAGGCAAGGATTTGAAGATTGTAAATGTATATAACACCTACGAAAAGTCATTCTTTATTGCATTATGTCAATAATTTGATGATAACTTCACTTGGAGTTACAAAAATCTAAGGGGTTTTAACTCTAGCCTAGCCGAACACACAATAGAGCTTGACCCAAATACTAAACCTGTTAGAAAAAAATAAAGGCCAATCAACTCAAAAATAGAGATTTTGATGAGGAGTGAGTTGTCCAAGTTGATAGAAGCTAACATTATTTTACCCATTAAACACTCATTCTGGGTAGCTAACTTGGTCCCTGTTAAGAAAAAGAATGGTGAAATCAGGCAATGTTGATTTTCATGACCTAAACAAAGCATCCTTGAAAGACCATTATCCCCTTCCACATATGTATAAATTCCTCTAAACAATATTCAGAGCTGAGAGGTTATCCCTTCTATATGGTTATTCTAGATATAACCAAATCCTAGTTCAAGAATCTGACTAGTTCAAACCATTTTCACTACCAAATGGGGCACATAAGTCTACAAGAAGATGTCTTTCAATCTGACCAACACTAGTGCTACATTCCAAAGGGCCAGAGATATGGATTTCAAGGGTTTAATCAATGAAATGATCTTGGTGTATCTAGATGACATCATAGTTTATTCAAAATAGGTCGGTGACCACCTAAATCACCTCAAGAAAGTTTATAAAAGGTGCAAAGAGTTTGGAGTTTCCCTCAATCCAAATACGTGAATATTTTCAATTCATGAAGGGCAACTACTAGGACACATAGTCTCAAAAGAAGGCCTTGCAATAGATCTAGAGAGGGTAAGTGTTATCTCTTCACTAGCACTTCCAAGCCACAAAAAGGGGTTATAGATTTTCCTGGGGAAAATCAACTTCATGAGGGGGTTCATTCCAAAATTTTCTGCCATGGCCAAACCCCTTACTGCTATGCTTTAAAAAAGATCAGTTTCAACTACAAGGGAAGGAAAGAATGGCTTTGAAGCCATTAAACAAGCTATTTCTTAAGCTCTAATTCTTGTAATTCTCAACTATGAGAATGAATTTATTCTCTATGTTTTTGGAGGGGAAGGCAATGTATCAATGATTCTGACCCAATAAAACAAAGATTAGTTGGAACATTCGACAACATTTTTCAGTCAATCCTTAAAGGATTATGAGGAAAGGTACAATCTTGTTGAGAAACAAGTGTATGCAGTAATAAAATACCTCAAAAATTTTAAACACATGTTCTTAAACAACAAGATTTAGCTGATGGTTAGTCACCAAAGTGTAAAGGAGTTCCTTATGAGCTGGGAGATAAATGACAAAAGAATGGGTTGGATCATGAAAGTCATGGAATTTGATGTGATCATTAAAATAACTATGCTCGTAAGAGGAAAAGGCTTATGTGAGTAGTTTAATTTTGACATTAAAGGCTTTTGACATTATATATTCTGATGAAATATATGTTCTACAAGTGTTTCGACCAATGAAACCTCATCTACTCAATAGCTAGATCTGTGACATGACTACCTTATTGTAAACTAATGAATACCCTCATGAGTTCTAATAGTCTAAAAAAGGGTACTTCGGGGTTCAATCTATTCCTTATGCTCTCATTAATGGGATCTTATTTAGTAAATATATTAATGGAGTTATGTTGAGGTGCATCAAGCACGATCAAATATCCAAAGTACTCGAAGAGTTTCATGATGGCTCATTAGGTGGTCATTTTTATGCAAAGACCACTGCTATCAAAATAATGAGGGTAGGCTACTATTGGCCTAGCCTATTTAAAGATGTGTATAGATAGATGCAAAATTGTGAGAATTGTGTCTACTTTGTAGGCAAGCAAAGATTAGCAGCTCTTCCTCTCTAACCAATCCAAGCTGACCAACCATTTACTCAATGGGGGTAAGATTTTATTGGCATGATCAATCTGCCATCAAGTGTCCACCACAAATGTGTCCTTATAATGAGTGATTTTTTTACTAGATAGATTGAAACAATTGCATTGAAATATGTCATGGAAGCATCCATCTTGGAATTCATGGACAACATCATCGCTATATTTGGTGTCCCTTACATGATTATCTCAGATAATGCCAAAGATTTTGTAGGCACTCAAGTGAGTGAATAGGCAGTGAAACATAATGTCTTCTTGAAGACCTTATCCAATTATTACCCGCAAGTTAATTGCTTTTTAGAATCTACCAACCAAAATTTTATTAGGATTATAAAAAGGATAATGAAAGACAACCAGAGGACCTGACACACTAAGCTAAGATCAACACTTTGAGCCGACAGGATCACTCCCAAAAGAGCCATTGGCAATTCTCCATTTATGTTGGTCTATGGAAGGGAAGCTAGACTTCTATTTTTAATAGAGTTACCATCTCTGGAACTCGTTCAATAGTTGGAAAACTAAAAATGATGCAATAATCATGTGGTTGGTAGAACTCATGGAGATGGAGGAGGTCAGGAACTAGTCAATGCAAGTTCTTGAATTAATTCAAGCTCAAGTAAAGAGAACTTTTGATAGGAAGTCATCTGATAGGATCTTCAATAAAGGAGACATGGTTTTGAAATGGCATGCTAAAAGGGCCAAGCCAGACAAACATACAAAATTTGATGTAAAATGGAGTGGTCCATATATCATAACCCATTGTAAAGGAGCCAATGCATTCTAGTTGTCCAAGCTTGATGGATCGAAACTACTCATCCCATAATCGTGAATGTTGCCAGTCTTTTTTGTCCCATCAATTCTTCAAGAAATACATAAAAATAAATCCTCCTCACCATGATATGGACTTTGAGTTTATATGGTAGAGAGATAATACATAGGGGCCCCTGATAACATCCATGTGATGGATGTGCTCCGAAACCAAAACTGGCACAATCAAGTCGAGAGTGAATTGAAACCCCATCTGGCCTCCCTTGCCTCCCCTAAATCATTTTTTTGGCCCCCCCTCTCACTTTATATGGTTGGGCCACCATATAGATTTTAAAGCAACCTATATATTGGGGGCAGTCTCTCCCTCTCCCTCTCCCTCTCCCTAGACAAAGGTGTGATATCTCTGTGTGGATTCACCACATCTACCTACACAAGCCTGATCAAGGATGTAGAAATTATACATCATTTTTTTGGCAACCATATAAACTTAAAGTTATATCCCATTGAACTCAACTCTATAGGGTGGCCCCTCTCTATATATATATGGATTTTCTTTGGCCCTCGCTATATATCAATGGGATAAACCTCAATGCATGCTTTTGAGTTTAAAATTATCTTATAAACTTTGTAAATATTAGGATTAGTTGGTTTTCCATAAATAAGTGCTTTCACACACTCTACAACTCATTAGGAGTTTTGCTTCCTTAGTTTATTTCAACTTTTATTTTTCCTATTTTATTTCTTGTTTAGGGCAATTCCTAGCTATATTTATTCTCTAATTAGGATATGATAAACTTCAAATGACTCCATGCCCAATGAACTAGAAGGATACTAAGAAAAAATTGATTAGTAGGCAATCATCCTACAAAGGTCACTAAAAATGTTGATATTTTTGTGTCAAAAATCTCAAAACACCATGTGCCTTAGAGGAGACTTATTAAATTTTTTAAATAAAAGTCCTAAGTATCCTTTTTCAAGACTCAAGTGGGAACCGAAGATTTAGGTGCACATTACAACTTGTAAAGTTACAAAATGCACCTAAACCTCCACTTTCCACTCATTAAGTAATAAGCAAAAATTAGAGATTTATGTGCACTTTGCAATTTTGTAAAGTTGTAAAGTGTACTTATATCTCTTCTTTTCCACCTACCGAGCCCAAGTGGGGACTATAATTTGCACGACAATTTTCCATTTTTCAAAGTTATAAACTGTGATGCAGACTCCACTTCCTATTTTTCATTAAGACTTAAGTGGGAACCAGAATTCCCACTACTCTTTCAATATTTGAAAAGTTACAAAGTGTAATCTGGATTTCACTCTTCGCTTCCTAAACATCTACACCTCCAAAACCCCTCAGCAGCAAGAAGAAAGCATAGAATGAAGGGCATATTACAAATTTACAAGTATGCATAAGTTTCTCAGATTTATGACCACCAAGACAAGTAAAAAATAGAAAATTATAAACATATTTCAAGTTGCAAACTTGTATGGCGACACCAAAAACACACACTTCCACCTTGTCCCCTATACCTACAACTACCCCATTAATCACCAACACCACCCAACAATACATGCCTACTAACTCAGTCATCCTGACTACAGTCCCACTATCCACCACAGTCACTGGTTCAATAATAATTTCTTCTTCATCTTCCATCACACTACCCACTACTACTCTTGCCATTCCAACCACACTACTATGTTCTTTTGTTGCCTTGGGAACCATCCTTCCACAAGTTCCCTTATTACGTCCACACATGCCTACCTCTCCACATGTAACACTCTCACCTTCCACACCCTGTGGAAGGACATCCACTCAACCCATCCAAGTTCCTCACTTTTTTCCACTCTCACTTTGACCCAAACTCCCACCAAAGAGGTGGAGATAGAGAATCCCATTGACACAATTGTATCCAGTCAACCCACCAATGGGGTAGAGATAGCCAAATCATCAGTAGAAGACCCAATGGCAACATCAATAGTAGATACATCACATTTTATAGTAACTACTAGTGTAGTAGCTTTAGTCACATATTCACAAGTAACAGTGGTCATTGGGACATGATAGGATTCATCTGTAGCTACTAGTTACTAAATGACCAAAGAGAGGTCCTAAGACTATTTCTAGAGTATCTTATGATGCAATAGGGGAGAAGTATACAGAGATAGTAGTTATGCCACCTGACAAATAGAAAGAAGATTTAGTGGTGGGAGATTATTAAGTATTCATGATACACCTTGGTCATCCAACAAGAGAGGGACTGAAACATGATGTTCAGACAAGCATAAGTTCTCTCTTCGAGAAAATGGACAATGACAAGGTCACCAAGGATGAGTTGAAGAATAAGGTAGAGTGGTTGACAACTGCCTTGAGGAAGGTTATAGACCCAACACATCCACTCAAACTAACCCAAATAGCTCAATTTCCCCCTCATTTCCTTGACAAAGAGACATTCGATACAATGACAGAGATTAGCACAATGGGCAGAGCTACTAAGAACTGGGTTGGAGAATTAGTCACCAAAGGGAATAGGGTGATAGGGTTGCAATGGATTATTACAAAACATTGAAGAATGACGTTGCAACTTTGAAGGTATAAATAAACAAATATGAGAAAGAAGTTGAAAGGCTAAACCTCTACTCTCCCAAGTTGCAAGCCATTGATTAAATAGAGAGCAAAATCCTCATGTCTGAAAATATACTCAAAAATCCTTTGGAACATGATGAGCTGGAGAGGGAAACAAAGTTCAGAATCAGAATACTTAATGACAGTATTGATAAGACCAAAATCACAAGTGACAAGGCCACTGATGTAATGTACGACATTGAAGATTCAATTCATAAATTATCATGTGAAGTAGAAAATTACCAATTTGAACCTCTTTATGTTCAAGTTGTCTAGGATAAATTCAAGGAGGTGATTAAGAGGGAGTCAGCACATGACACAATTTTCAATTTGGATTCCATCCACCAGTTTATCAAGTACAACAGTACACTTGATCACATGGGCAAAAATATCCAAATCTACAAAGCTTATTCTAGAGAATTATTTAAGGTAATGGCAGAATGTGACATCAGTGATGTTTACACAATAGGTCTTGATGAAGAACGCCTGCAAGAAATATTTGACAACATCAATGCTTACATTGAGAAGATACAAGCAGAAAAGGACAAGGAATCCTTTGATGTCACTGTTGTTGATTAATTATTCAATTATTTGAGAAGAATACATTTTGTAAATTACAAATTTTGTAAACTATGTTGAAAGTTGTAAAGTTGTAAGTTTTAAATTGTAATTGTTATTTTAATAGCGCTTAGTTTTTAGTTGAAAAAATATTACTTGTAATTTTCAATTATCATTTCATCAAGTTTAAGTTGAAAAAGTGCAACTTGTATTTTGCACTTTTCTTTGTAACAAGTTGAATGACTTAAAAGTTGTAAAAGCTCACATTATAATTTGCACATCCTTTTTTGTCAAATGACTTATAAATTACAAAACTCTCAACAACAATTTACAAGTTAGATTTGGCAAGTTATGTTTTAAAATATTCAAATATTTTAAAAGCATTCAACTTTGTTAAAAGATTGATCAAATTATAAAGTTTCATTTTAACGCCTCATTTCTTGCTAAGAGACTTCTTCAACTGAATTCAGGAAAAGATGGTTCAAATGGAAGACTCCAATAACATTTTTCTCCTTTTTTAAAAAAAATTACATGAGAAGATAAACTTGAACTTTTTTCGAGAGAGGATAAACTTGCACTTCCGGAGAGATTTGTGGAGAGGCACCGACAATATATCTAAGCCTTTCACATGCTCTAATTAATTAAAGGCATAACCTCTCTCGTGTATTAATAAAATAGCCCAACATAATAACACATCCCCCTGTATCCATTTAATTCAAACACAGGGAAATTCCAATTACGACTCAAAATAATTAAAACACAAATTAAAAAATCTTATATATTTGCAAGACCCATAAATGCTTAATATCAATTTACAATGACATAAAATAGAATTGTTTAAAACAAAAATTAATCTACAAGTATTATTAGAGAATAAAAGGTGAAAGCCATGGATGTTTCTCGCCACACTAAAAAAATGGGCAAAAGGTGCCTCTGTGCTATGCTCTGCACCTAAAATATATATTTGTTGATATAATTTATGCTCACTTAAAATCCTCCAAAAGAAAATTTAATAATATAATTTAAAAGGTAAAATGTGGCGTAAGTAGATATACGCCAAAGTTTACCTCTGGTAACCCTGCTTCAATTGCTAAGTAACATTCCTTTGAGCTGGTGTTGCTATCGCTGAAATAAATATGGTGTATAATTCTGATGATAAAAGATATATATTGCAATTTTTCTTTGCATTTTTGCAAACAGCGCATGGAGATATGGTAAGCTGAGGATACAATATCCATGCGCAGCTTGCAAAATGTAAAGAATGGCCGCATAGTCACCTTCTCGCCACTAAGCCTCCGATGTATATAATGTGATTGTGGGGTATGATTTCCGCAGTCAACTGACATTGATCCGAAGGTCATGAATGGATCACAGGGATCCATGTCTAATGAGTATGATTGGTTGGTCCACTCACCATTAAAGATAAGTATTTCCAACTTTCAACGTGGTTGCTATCATCTGTCTTAGACGCTATGAACGTTAGCATTGATTTTGATATGATGACGAGAATCTTAGGATTAAACCCAACGTAGCAGGGTTTTAAAAATGCAATTTATCTTTACGTAGAATACCAAATATTTATGAAGCCCAAAATAGGGCAGACGTGGCTAGTCCATATCCCATTAACACGGCACGCGGAGCACTCATTCAGGGTTCAGCTTTGCTGCACTTTTTTCAAAATTCTCACAGAGTAGTTTCATTTTTATATTTTTAAGTGGGCGGTATGAAAGTATATTTTGAACTCGAAAAAATTATTAGAGAAAATAATTAGGATTTAATAATATAACAAATAATATATTATAATACAATTCTTTTGATATGTGATTAATTTTTATAATTAAAATTACAAATTATAAATTTTAATTGTAATTTAATTGATAAAGATAATGGTTATTCATATCTATTTATTAAGATACAAATTTTTCTAGATATTTGATATGGGAAGTTAAGTGATTAAATTTAGGATCGTGATTTAGATGATCTTGACAATGTGGATGTCTCTTATTCATGATTATTTAGTCAAAAGAGTTCACTGATTTAAATGTATGCTTATTCAATATTGTAAATTTGTTATATGTTTATTTCTAAAATATGGAAAGAGATACCAACATTCTATGTAATTCAATGATTCCATGTAATGTCTTCGATCATATCAAAAAAATATATATCTAGTTGGGCATCTTTCTGTAAACTCTAATCCACACCTTTGTCACAGGGATACGAAGTGGCTTTAGAGAGGAAATTCATACATTGATTAATAGGATTCTACATCATCTTTTTTGTTCTTTAAAGGTTTTGATGAAGCCAATACTTTATTAGTTTCGTCATATGTTATGGTATTTAACATTACAAGAGGATTAAGGTTTAACCCAACTTGATCTACTTTCTTCCTTCTAAATTTAGGCTTAAATTTTTTCTTTTGCTTGTTGTTGACTACCTAAAATTCTTTCGTTTCCCTCTCCTTTTCAATGGTTGTAATCTAGGGGTAGTCTCAAATTACATGACAATTATTGTGGCACATCAAATACAATGAATGAAGATTTTCATAATCCAAGGGTTGTTAAAATAACTTTCCCTCTAAAGAATTTAATCATACCTCTCTAGGAAGAGGTATGCTCATATCTATTTAAATACAATTTTTTGCATAAGCAATATCCCTCTTGCTATGATTTGTATAAAAAATATAAATCATTTTTCCGAAAAAGTTTCCAATTATTAAAAGAATAACTTATACTCAAATCATAAAAAATGGAAATCATTTCTCCAAAAAAGTTTCCAATTCTTAAAAGAATAACTTATACCCACAAATATGTTAGGAATTTGAATAATCTTATTAATAATGGTAGGGGCGAATAGAGCCCAACCTTTTTTTCCATTTTAGATTAATGCAAACAAGGGAAAACCATGGTTATGATTGATAAAATGGAATTTTGCTCCAAAATAGAAGACCTTGTAAACAACAATGGGAGCTATAAGAGCCTAGACTAAAATATGATAGGAATGATTTTAAAGAAGGTTATCACATATATTAAAACTTCACCTTTACATGACGTGGTCAAGAAGAGAATGATTCCTAAGAAATAGACGACTCTTAGAATTTATGATGCCCTAAATATCTACAAATAGGGAAATTCATTGAAGCTCCCAAGAAATAGATGACTCTTAGAATTTATGATGTCCTAAATATCCACAAATAGGGCAATCCATTAAAGCCCTTTGTCGACACCAACAATTCCCTTACATATTTTTTTTTCTATATTTTTCTAACAAATTAAAACTATTGATGGGAAATTCCTCTTCGTTTATATCTGATTTAGTCCATTCTACAGATATTTTTAGAGACAAAAAGGTGGAGGAAGGTAAGTTTTTGTTATTTTTTTTGTGTGGCATCTCTTTTCATGAAGGCTTCAATTAATGAAGTAGTGGAGTTGGTCAAAGCTCACATGAATGAAGACTTTATAAAGTTGGTATCTTTTTATTTTATATTCATGTTTTTTCCTTTCAATTTTTTTATTTATAAGTGATAAAAATGAATACAAATGCGATTTCCAATGTCATTATTGTTTTCCAACCTCTTTTTGGAGTAGTGTGAAGATATGGATCTCCATTATTTTTTAGTAAAATACAAATGGTGAACATAATTTATCGGTGATAGAAATTATTTTTGGCAACAATGCACAGAAAATTTTGAGTAATTTCACTCTCAAAACAACACTATGGTGGAAAATATCAAATTCACATCATCATCCAACATAGAAGGTAGAGGTCGTAAAGACCCTAGGCATCATGTCTTTCAGAATTTGTTACAAAAAAATACTTGTAAAATAAAATTGAGAACATAAATGCGGTTTTCAAGAAGAGTGGTTATAAGTGGAAACAAATTGTGGACAATATCTCTTCAACAAACTTAGACATGGTTAGGAAAGGTAACATAAGGCGGAGAGCACATAGGGAGGCCCAATAAAATTTCTACCTTATATGTTTAGATTTAGATCTTTGGATAAGAAGTAGTTGAAAGAGCTTTCACTTAGAGCCCATATTATTATTAGCCGGAGGCTATACGGTGGGGCGAAACCCTAATATTCGTCTCACAAAGAGAAAAAAAACAAATGTTATTTCGACCCATTCAGGGGCTGCCAGGTGGTTTAGTAGTCATATGACATTGCTTTTTGGTCGAGTGGTTAAGGCGTGTCCCTGTTACGTACATGGGGTTTCACCACTGAGAGTTTGAATCTCTCAGGCGACGATTTTAACTTACGAAATGTGATTTTTTGTTTGAAACAAGTAATGGTATATATATTTTTTAATCGCCCGATTAATTTAGCAGTCGCATTAATCTTTTCTCCCTTGTTTCAAATTCAATGTGGATGGAATAAGTTGTCAGGTCTCATGGCAGTCAACCGTTTCTTTGTTGCCTATACAAATTATTGAAAAAAAGGTTTAATATCATAGCGGGGACCAAGGTTATTGCACATGTTTTAATTTTGGTGCATCTCTGTGAAAATGGCGGAACGAAGCTTTGCACACTGCGAACACAACGGCAAAAGATTTAAAACAATGCAAAAAAAAAACTCTTACGGATTTCCCCACGTTCAAAATGATCGTCAGATGCGATTTGTGCTACGAAGATTGCCATTAAATCATTTTCATTGAAGTACTTCCCTTTTATTATCTAATTAATGTAATAATACACAAAAGAGGAATGATTTTTGTTAATTTGGGCCATACTAGGTATATATACTTTCTATAATCATAAAAAGAAATTTTCATACAGATGTTTCTATGGATTGAAGGTTAGTAAATGAAGTATTAACTAATTAATGTTTGTGAGGCTTTTTTCAAAAGATTGTGTATCCAAATTGAATATTTAGATAGATAAATAATGTAATAATAATTTGATACTATTTTATAATATAATATTTCTATAGTTTTATATATAATAATATTTAAAATTATATTATATGTTAGGGCTTAAATATAATAATATTATATTATTTATTAGGCAAAGAAAAAAATTTAAGAGTTTTTGTTCGTAATGCATATTTGGTTTTTTAATTTTTATTTTCAGTTGATGAGGATCAGATTTCGGATAAACATAACCAAATGTTTATTGAGTTGTTACAGGGGGATACGTCCATGTTGCTTGCAACTATCGCAATCACTCCGAATCACAGGGGAAATCAATTTAGGGTTGCAAAGGATGAAAGCTAATATGTGTAGGTGGCAAAATAAACTGCCATATTAATCAATTTGGCCAACATAATTGGTGATGCACATTACTTGTAAACACTATTAATATTATTGGCATTCCCTGACGAAGAGGGTGGATATGCATTTGCATAGCAGCAGCGACCACAGAGCAGGGTTTCTTCTGGTTTTTTTTTAATTTATTTAACAGGGTTTATCCCTATTTAGGCTAAGTCTTTTGGGTGGTGTCAGTGGCTTGTATCATTCTAACACTTCGAGAAGATTTTTTTAAACCAATTTATCCCTTTCTAAAATTTGCTACCCACATGCCTTTAGTCATGCTAAATATATTTTTATTTTATTAATACTTGGCGCGTTCCCTTAAAATACATAGAGATGCAAAAAAAATAGATGAATGATGTCTAAGGGAAACGACCTGAATCAAATATATAATATATTGTTAATACTATTTATAATATTATATATGTAAAATTATAAATATTAATTATGAAATAATATATAATTATCGTAAAATATTTATTAAATAAATATTATAATACTAATATAAAATTCAAATAATATTTTAAAATATATAAAATAAAATAATGCATATTATAATATATATTAAAATATACAATGTATTAAAATAAATATTATAATATATTACAATTAAAAAATATAATATTAAAATAAAATATATATAATATAATATATTAAAATAAAACAATTATTATATATAATTGGGAAAAAAAAAACAATTCTTCTAATTTCTTCAACTTTTTTTACACCTTAACACATTTAAAATCAATTTAAATTAATTTAAAATAAAATTGTTTAAAACAAAAATTAATTTAAAAGTTTTAGAGGATGAAAAACCTAAACCTATGAATGTTCCTAACAACACTAATCAATGAGAGATAAGTGTTTCTGTGATATGTACTTTCATTCCATTATAATCAGAGAATGTAAAATCCAAAGCCATGAATGTTCCTCGTCACACTAACAAATGGAGAAAAGGTGCCTCCCTGATATTTACTTCCCATTCCATTAAATATATATTTTAAGAGCACTAAAAATCCTCAGGGAAGGAAAAAAAAAAAAAAACTAATATTATAATTTAAAGGTGTTTATTAAAAAGTGGCCCAACTGTAGATACACGAGAAAGTTTTACCTCTGGTAGCCCTGCCTCAATTATACTGCAATTTTGCAAACACTCCTTGTGCTGGTATTTTTATCACTGAAATAAATATGGTATAAAAATCTGATGATAAAAGATATATACACTGCAATTTTTCTTTGCATTTCTGCAAACAGCGCATGGAGATATGGTAAGCTGAGGATACATTTCCATGCGCAGCTTGCAAAATGTAAAGAATGGCCGCACAATTACCTACTTGCAGTCGCCACTACGCCTCCGATACATTTAATGCGATGTATTTCCCTCACTGGCGGCCATTTTTAGGATTTCCGCAGTCAACTCATAAGTCGTGAGTGGTTCCGAGGGATTCATTTGTAATGCAGTACGAATGGTTGGACCACTCGCCACTCGCCACCAACCATTTTGAAGATAAGGATTCCCAACTTTCAACGTGGTTCATATTATGTGTCGTAGATGCTATGAACGTTAGCGTTACTTTTGATATGATGATTAAACCCAACAAAGTATGGTTAAAAAATGCAATTTGTGTTTACACAGAATAATGAATTTGTATGAAACCCACAATAGTTTTTCAAAACAAAGCACGTGGGGTACTCATTCAAAAGTTTCAACTTTGCTGCACTCTACAGCCTTTTTCTCAATTTTCATTAATGGGGTTGAAAGTATGTCATATATTTTATTAAATAAAATATTATATCATTCAAAAAGAGACTGGTATAAAAGTATATTTTCAATAAAAAGTATTCAAGAAAATAAATTGAATTTAACAATATAAAGAATTTTATTTACATATATATAAACATGTGATTCGTTTAGTTTAATTATATTGCGACTCCTTTGGTATTAGATCGATTTTTAGATGTAAGATGTAAAAACACAAACCATAGATCTTTGTTGCTTCCACCCTGGTAATTAATGATAACATCAAGAGGTCTCTCCAAAGAAACCTTGCTAAAAAGATCCACTTGGGCATTCTTATCTAAACCCCAATTCACACCTTTGTGATTAATATATGTAATGGTCTCAAAGAGAAAATTCATAAGTTAATTAATAGGATTTATGCTTACCTTTGTCATTTGATTTGGTATTTAACACTACAAAAGGATTAAGGTTTATCCCTTTAATTTTGGGTTTGAGAGTTTTCTATCCTTTTCTGCTAACTCCCTAAAATTCCTCATTTTCCCTCTTCATTTCAATGGTTATAGTCAGGAAGCAATCTCAAGCTAAATGACTATGGTTGTGGCACATCAAACACCAGAAATAGAGGATTTTATAATTCAATGGTTCTTCAAATATTTTTTCCCTAGAGATTTTAATCATACCCTTCTAAGAAGAGATTTGCTCACATCCATTTAAATACCAATTTTGGCATAGGCAATATGCCTCTTCCTATGAGTTTCAAAAGAAATGCAAATCATCTCCCCAGTGGAGTTTCCAATCTTTGAAACAATGGTTGCTACCCATAAATATGTTGGGAGGTTAAACAATCTTACCCATATTGGAGCTACCTTGGGATCCTCTTGTGAAAAATTGAAGTTAGGGCTCCATCATGCCATGAATAACTCTAATCGACCAAAAAATAAAAGTTCATTTTCAAATATCTTAGGTCAGTCTTCTTCTACTGTAAAAATAGAAATGAAGAAGCATCTTGTTCCAATGCGTAAATCCACACACATTGTATCTTTTGGTGCTCCATAACTCAAGTTCCCTACTCTTTTTCATGAGGCTTGGCTCATAAATTTTTAAATCAAACACCTTTTTGTCAGGTCAACCATTTCTTTTTCAATCTCATTGTGTTCAAATGGGATAATCACTTATATCTGAATTGATAAGCTCTCTATTGAAGTGTTAGAGCAGCATCCTTGTAAAAAAACCAAAATTAGAGGATTAAAGTGAAAAGGAATATATAATATATATTGTTTTATTTTTATTCATTCATAAATATAAATATACTTGGGTCAAGATCTTCAATTTATACTAAATTACATGTTGGACTATATTAGTTGTTGATTTATTACTTGTCTAAAAATAGGGGTTTAACTTAGGTAGGACCCTCGTAACTACTTCCTTTTGGATGAATTTTAAAGATTAGTAGACTATTTAGGGATATTTTAAATTGTGTTCTAAATGTGACTACATTTGATGGAGTAGAGCCATGAAGTATGATTGGCTTCCTAGGATTATAGAGAAATCAATTACTAATGATTTGGCCACACTATATATAATAGGCATACTCTGGATTATGTAGGTGGGGATTGTTGTCTCATCGATTAGATTCCTTGGCAACCTATTCACCAACTAGAATGTGTCATAAGACAATTTAATTTTCCCATAAGTCCCTTGAGAGTGGACTATCACTTTCAAGGTTTTAATTAGGATACTAAGCTTATCAGCTAAATGTAGGGTTTTAACCTTGATAGAGGATTATGATAGAGGTAAGGTTGTTAATTGGGTGTAATAATTTGGTGATGTTGATGCACATAACATAGGTTTTAAGTATTGAGAGACTTTCCATGAGTGGTGGACACACAGACAATGATCTATTTGGTAGCTCTACTATATTAGGGTATTTTAGGATAGTTTGTGAATGAGGTGGGCACTCTACTACCATCACAGGCAAAATTGGGAGAGTACTAATTGGAGGAGTACATTTAGAAAAATATCTTGTGTAGGTTACAATTATGGTAGGATGCCAACATTAAGCACAAGCACCTCCATAATATGTAGATACTTCGATGTAGAAACAAGCATAGGATAGAGGGTGAGGAGATGAAGTTTAGGGGGAAACAAGGGCAAGCATACACTTTTTAGAGAGGAACAAACAAGATAGGAGGAGAATGCTAAGATGAGGTCCAATTAGGAATTATACCTAGACTAACATGAAGTTACACAAGTAAAGTAGTGAGTTGGTTTATTTTTAGTTACTTTCTAATTTATTACTTAGTTATTATTTCTTTATGTGACTGGAGATCTAATGTCTTCTCTTGTTCTATGGTTTTAGAGTGAATCACTTAGTGGTCAAGCATGATCAAAGAAACTTTGGTTAGGATTTTTTAAGTGAGGATTATTTGAGCCTCAATAATATTTTGGTGGATGTGGTTTTCCATGTGCGAATAAGCAAGGGTACATATGTTATTCTCCCTACTTATCATACATATGTGGAGTTTACTCATAATAAGAGAGAGATAGTTGGCCTAGAGGAAAATGTGGATGGTTTAGAGTCTTAGGTGAAGACTTTCAATGAGATTATTAGGTCTAGGGGAGGTTAAGCTCCATCTAGCCAACAAATAGTGAGATATACATCACCCACGTAGGTATAAGCAAGAGACACAAAATTATAGAAATTGTATCCCACATGTCACTCATCAACATTGGGACATTATCATAGGAGTAGGAGTAAGAGCCCTAGGCACAACCTCTAGATGGGGATAGTTGCCTCTAATAAGACCTTAGGGTCACACCATCGTATCTATTTTATGGAATAGGATAAAATCATTCCATGAGTGTGATTATGAACATAATGTTTAGCAAGATATAGATACCAATATATTACATGGAATATCATCCACTAGGGGATATCATGACAATGGTGACACACATCAAAGCTTGGATGGAATTATCTGAAAACTAGATAAAGTGAAAAGGGTCTTTAAATTCAATGGATGAATCTTTGTTTGAGAAGTTGATGCTTCGCTAATAGGTATGAAAAGGTGTTGTAGGATAAGATATTTTTCAATAAATAGTATGGACATGCTATTTATTTTTACAACTTTTAAATGAAGCAGCCTTATGTTGGGACTATCAAGAAATAATTATGAATTTAGATATGCCCACAGTCACTTGGGTGACGTTAAAAGAAAGATAACACTAATTGTTGGATATCTACTTAAATGATAGAGTAAATATATTCCATAACCTCTATAAAAATGCCAATACTGAAAATGAATATATGCATGTTTTTTAACCTTGCTTTAGTATATGGGATATATGTAAACAACGTATTTTTGCATATAGGTTGTTTTATTTTTGCATTAATTCTTGAGAAGAGAAGTTACAAATTAGATGCAAAGAGCAAAACATATATGTAAACAATTGCAGTCCTAACATATGCAAAGAGCAAACCATATATGTAAACAATTTTTATCTCTATATAGGTAAATGGTGTCATCCTAACAGAGGTAGATGTAGTTGTGGATGGTCCAATAGCTGGATACGAATATGAAATCAATGGTTGCGACAAATCAAATGCTATAAATACCAGTTATGATGATGAAGGAACCGTCACCTCTTGAAACATAAAAAATCACCTATATATTATATTATATTTTTATGTAAATTAATTGTTAGCTTAGAAATAAAATTTGCAAATATAACTTAAATTTAACTTTACATTTATATAAAATATACCTACATCTATGTGGTGACTGATGTCTTCACACCAAATGTGTGTACCAAAAACTTATCACTCATAAGAATATGATCTAAGCCATCTGAACCACCAATGCCATCATCATCAAAAAGTCTTATGCACATAGTTCCACATGAACTATAAGGGTGGGGTTGGGGTCAGGTAGCCTGTGGCATATCTATAGCATCACTCTGTAAAAGCCTACTTGTATGCTGAACGTATGTATCAATGAGTGAACTAAGATCATGGAGAGTGTCTATCTCTATGATCTATTGAATCATGGAGGGATCTCAAGCTTAAGAGGCTTTTGGATATGGATTCATGTAGGTTAATTAGGTGCATGACATGCACCTAGTTGATCCTATGTAGATCCTTTTCCTCAACCCTGAAACTCACTAAAATTAAAAGAATTAGGAATCTAGTTGAGCATAAACTCACAGTAGAGTTTCCTAAAAAAATATAATAGGATTTCATGGTTTTTACATGGTGATATTCAAACCCCATCCACCATTGATCCCAAAAATTAACCATGATTAAGTGATGTACACAGCGATGGATAGGAAAACATTTAATTGTTACGAAAAATGGGGTATTGGTGGCTAGGTCGATGAATAGGGTGCAAATATAAGCTTTTGAAATATCCAAATTCTTGACTTGAAGGGCTGACAAATTGTCAGCATAATATGCCCTACAAGTATCCGTATATGAGGTCCATCAGTCAATTTGACCTAATAAGGTCTGTAGGGAATCAGTTAGCTGGGTACGTTGGGGTTTGGTCAAACTGAGATCCCTCATTCTATTAATTAACTCTTCAATTTCAAGTTTTTTTCCTACAATGTTGTTAATCAAAACCTCTTGACTGCTAGGGGGTTTTGGGGAACTATAAGAGTGTTAGGTGGAGGGATAGGAGGAGCAACATGGTTTTGTGGAGGGTTAGGAGAAGGAGCAATCAAAGGGTTTTATGGAGGGTTGGGAGGGTTAAAAGGATGGGCTATTAAAAAAAACAAATTAAAATTAAAAACTAGGGTTAAATTATGAAAAAATAGTGTTAAATAGGGCAGCTTCCTAGCACTCTCTAGAGTTTTCTAAGCAAAACGTGATCATGAAAGCAAGGGTAGAGCTAGGAAACCTAAATGTAAAATGAGAAATTTTGCATTCGGGTTTCCATTTTTTATTTTTTTATATACAGGTAATGCGATTGTGTTATTAACGTGATCATGTTATTGTAAATATCAATAACATGATCGTACTAGTTTTTAATATAACATGACTGTATTAGATAATAGCGTGAATACATCATGGCTCGGTAATCCTAAGCCTAGATTTAAATAACATGATCGCATTAATTAAATAACATGATCACATTATTAATTAATGCAATCACTTTAAGGGTAATGTCCATGGAATTGTCTCCCAACTCCATGCACTCACTCTTATATCCATTTGAATACAATTTATTTCATAAGCAATATACCTCTTGATATGAGTTTGAGAAGAAATGCAAAGCATTTTTTTGATAGATTTTTCAATCCTTGAAATAATGGCTTCTATCCACAAATATTTTGGGAGGATGAGAAATCTTACCCATATTGGAGCTACCTTGGGATCCTCTTGTGAAAAGTTGATGATATGGCTCCATAGTGCCATGAATAACCCTGATTTTCCTTAAAGCAAGGTCCATTTTCAAATAGATTAGTTTGGACTTATTTTGTTATAAAAATAGGAATGAAGAAGCTTCTTGTACTAGTGCATAAATCCAAACACCATTTTATCTTCTAGTGCTCCATAACCCAAGTTTGCATCTCATTTTCATGAGGCTCAACTCATAAATTTGTAGATCAAAACCTTTTTCATTAGGGAATCATTTCTTGCTCAATCTCATTGTGTTCAATGAATAATAAGCTCTTTATCAGCCACTTTGATGCACCTCGATTTAATCTAGAGAATCTCATTCCACACATTATTAACATGAGCTCTTAAATCTACAAGAATCCTTATATTTTTTGTGCACCTGCTATAGTTGTTTGTTGCCTCTACCTTGAGGTCGTACCTATCAATAGTTGCTTCTTCAATGTCAACATCTATGTCTATTCTCCTAATTTTCATTAATTTTTTCAAATACCAAGAATAATATTTTTTAAGCTATCTATAGGCCCTGCTCCTAATCCTAGTGGTTGAAAAGATGTGTCCTACAACACCTAAAGAGTCAAATGTAATAAGTAGCAGTGATTATAGGAAGAGGGGCTATGTTTGATAGTCAACTCTGTCTATTGTGAATTTTTAGGTGACAATTATTTATTCAACATTTTATTTCAAATGTTAGTACAATTCATTTTAGAAGTAATAAATATTAAAGATATTATAATCCATTCTAATTTTCAATGTTTAGCTTAAAATTTTCCCTTATTTAATATAGTCTTTTAAAATTTAATATTATTGGAAAGTTGGTAAAATATAAAACTATCAAAAATATTTAGTATTTTTTTTTCTAAAGTTATATAATATTTGGAAAACGTTAGAAGTCCCTATCTTAATTCCTAATAAATAAGTGATATTTTATATTGTAGAAGAAGGGGATTAATGGCTTGGGAAAGTACAAATTGATATGATATTGATCCATTCTTTATTTATTGATATGCTAAAACATATATTAAAAAAAGTTTATTTACAATTTTTTAATCCATTTACTTATAAAAAAAGGAATCCACTTGAACAACAAACTATCATCCCGACTATAATATATCATGTAAAGATACATGTCCATTCCAAATGTGACTTTACATTTCATAAAAGTCAATATTATATTTTAAAAAGTGCACAATTTTTTATTAAAAAAATTTAACATTAATATTTATCATTATAATAATCCCTCAAGGACAAAAACATTTATAACCAAACATTCATCCTTTTTGACACAAATAATCATCCCCCTTAAATACAGAGCCACTCCCATTACAAACCGTTTGCAAACTGCCATACCAAGGATGTCAAAGCTTGACCATAAGAATCTTTATACAAATAGCCAAGGACCAGGGGGTTAATAGGTGAGGGACCTATCGATATATGCAATATATCCACCCCAAGCAGCATCAATGGAGATTCACAAACAACTTGGTCATTTCATTATCAAAATATATAAATAAACAAACATTCCCAAATCAATGAAATGGATTTAATAGGCTTGCATCTGTGAAAATATTTTTATTCCCTGCATTTCTTCTAAACTGATCAAAAGTTAGCTTCAAAATTTACCTGCAATGATAGTGCCCCAACGACGAAGACTGGAAACATTTCCCAAAATTGAGCCTAGGAAACACCATGACAGAAAAAGTAGAGCATATAAAAAATAGAGCACACTCAGATTGCTATAGCAATCATGAAAAACAAGATTTTTATTGATCTTCTTGATCTTGCTCATTACAACACTGCACCCATGAGTCCTTTAAATAGATTTGAAAACAAACAATAATTAGAAAAGCAAATTGAAGACTAATTTTAGTCTTTGCAAGCAAACTGCTTGAACTAACTGATCTCTAACTGTTTGTTAACTGTTGTGCATGCATGAGAAGGAGTGGAGAAATTATCTCTAGTCTCTAACACTCCCCCTTAATTTCTACCACTAACTACTTCAGCATTTACAATGCCTAAATTTTGTCTTAGATAATCAAAAGTCTCTTTTGCTAATGCTTTTGTGAATATATCTGCCAATCATGCGGAATACACCGCCTTGCGAAATACATCACCTTATATGTGGAATACACCACCTTGAGAAATACATCGCCTTATATGTAGATTACACCACCTTGCAAAATACATTGCCTTAAATAGAATTTTTCCCCTAATTTTTACAAATTAAATTTTTGTTACTAGCTTTCACGTTGTAAATACTTGAATCTTTTGACCTCACCAGCTCCAAATTTGTTCAAAAATTCTGTGAAAGCATCCAAATATAACGCCACTGAGTTTGTTGTAGGCGGTAGATTTCAAAGAAACTAAAGCGTCCAAATAATTTATTATTTAAAAAAACAAAGAAATTAAGAAGATTTTGAAATAATATATTAACAAAGAAATTAAATTAATATTAAAATTTTATTTAAATTTATTTTAATTGGTGTAGGGTTAAAGTCAAAGTTATTTGCCAAAAATAAATTTTTATTATAATTATAATATTAAAATTAATAATTATTAACAATTAACAATTAAAGAAACTATTATATGATAAGGGTGCAAAATGCCAAGTCTCTATGTCAGATTCTAAATTTGATAGTTGTATGTACAAGTTGTAATTAAAGTGAAAAGCAAAAAACATAAATGTAAATTGAATTACAAGAACTCGAGCATAGATGTATTGATTTTTATAGCTAAATTAAAACACAAATTAAATACCTCAATACAATAGAAATAAGGATCCTCGACCAAGTTATAATTTTGCTAGGATAATTGATCCATTACCTTAAAATTAATTGCGTACACAATCTAAATGCATTATGTTCCTCAGCATTACTCAACAATTTTTGAGATGATATTAATTTTTCCCTACATATTTCAGAATAGCATAATTGAATGAAGATTAATAAATATCACACCAATTATTCATCAAACTATTTTCATGAATGTCATTGTCATACACATTCTCCCAATCCCTCTCAACACTGTCATTCTCATATGCGTTCTCTGTTAGAATAAAGAGAGCATGCATAAAAACAAGAACTCAAATAAATAAATAAGAAACAACACAATTGCTACTGCAAATTCTTGAAGAAAAGAGATTCTATTGATCTTCAAATTTCCCTTCTTACAATGATGCGCCCAAGCGTCTTTAAATAGATTTGAATCCATACAATAATTAGAAAAATAAACTCAAGACTAAAATTAGTCTTTACATGCAAACTAACTCTCTAACAAATACTCAAACAGTTTAACTCATTGTTTGTTAACTAACTGAGTGTAATCTAACTGATTGCTTACTATCAGTTTACTAACTGATTGTTCAATTGAATGTTTAACTACTTGCATGACAAAAGAAGGAAGGTGGGAGAAATTATCTCCAATTTAATAGTTAATTTCTAACACTCCCCCTTAATTTCTACCACTTACAATTTTAGCATTTACAATGCCTAAATTTTGTCTCAAATAATCAAAGGACTCTTTTGGTAATGCCTTTGTAAATATATCTGCTAATTGATCTTCAGATCTGCAAAAATCCAAATGGATTTCTCCATTGTTCACTAATTCTCTGATAAAGTGAAATCTTGTATCAATGTGCTTGCTCCTCTTGTGAAACACATGATTTTTTGATAAAGCGATTGATGATATGTTATCACAGAAGATTGGTGTTGACTCCTTCTGTGCTTGTAATAAATCTTTCAATATTATTCTCATCCAAGTTGCTTGACATGCTGCTGATGTGGTTGCAACATACTCTACTTTAGCTGATGAAAGTGTCACTATAGGTTGCTTTTTGGATGCCCATGTGACCACACCTGTGCCTATAAGAAAGTCATATCTAGAATTACTCTTCCTATCATCAACGCTACCTACAAAATCACTATCTGTAAAACCAATAAAACTAAAATCGTTAGTTATGGAATATAAAATTCCATAATCTGTAGTTCTTGCCACATATCTTAATATCCTTTTTCCAACTTGCCAATGTGAGTCTTTTGGTGACTCCATGAGTCTTGAGATTAAACTACCCCATAACTGATATCTGGTCTAGTAGCTGTAAGATACATCAAACTTCCAACTAGCCTTTTGAATGTTGTGGAATCAACATTAGACCCTTGATCTTCTTTGCTAAGTTTAGTCCCTGTAGCAACTGGTGTAGGTGTTGGTTTACAATTCAGCATCTTAAATCTCTTTAACACATCCTTTGCATATTTTGTTTGATAGATAAATATTCCTTTCTCTGATTGTACAACTTTTATTCCCAAAAAATACTTCATTAGTCCCAAATATGTCATTTCAAACTCTTTTTTCATTGTTGATTTAAAAGTGTCTACAGACAAATTTCCAGTATAAATCAAATAATTAACATATAAACACACAATCAAAATCTGACCTTCTTTGTTGATTTTTGTGTACAAAGTAGGCTCACTATCACTTCTGCTGAATCCATTGTTTAACATATAAGAATCAATCCTATTGTACCATGCTCTTGGTGCTTGCTTAAGACCATAAAGAGCTTTCTTCAATCTGTAAACCTTTTCTTCATGTCCTTGTACTTCATAACTTGTAGGTTGTTTCACATATACTTCTTCATCTAGAAAACCATTCAAAAAAGCTGATTTTACATCCATTTGATATACATACCAATTATTTTGAGCAGCTATTGATAATACCATTCTTACAGTATCCAATCTAGCAACTGGTGCAAATGTTTCATTGTAGTCAACTCCATGTTCTTGTGCAAAACCTTTTGCAACTAACCTTGCCTTGTGCTTTTCAACATTTCCATCTGCATCAAATTTAGTTTTATAAACCCATTTAACTCTAATACAATCGTTACCTTCAGGTAAATCTGTTAGATCCCATGTCTAATTTCTTTCTATAGCATTCATCTCTTCATCCATTGCTTTTAGCCAATGTTCCTCTTTAACTGCTTCTTCATAATACATAGGATCATGAGTGAAAAGAGCAAAATTTGAAACCAAATCTAATTTCTCTTCTTCTTGATTATAAATCTCACTCAAACTTCTCATTTTATTACCTTTAATTCTTGATCTCAAGGTAGCAAGGGTTGGATCTGATTCATCACTTACTTGTGAATTTGGAGTAGGGTGACCTACATAACTAGATTCACCTTGTTCAAACCTCATGGGTGTTCTTATTGGTGTGCATGTGCCTGCTTGTGGAGAGGATTGTCCACCTTGCAAATTTTTTTCTTCTTCAGAAACTTTTTCATCCTGTGGAATTGGTGCCCCAACTATGATGGTGCTACCATCCCATGCTTCTTCTTCCTTAAATTCAACATCCCTGCTAATAATCACTTGTTTTGAAATTGGGTTATACAACTTATATGCCTTTGATTCTTTAGAATAGCTAATAAAAATGCATTTCTCACCTCTATCATCAAGTTTCTTCTCAATTTAGATGGTATAAGAGAATATGCAACACATCCAAAAATTCTGAAATGATTACACTATATTTCTTACCACTCCACGCTTCTTGTGGAACTCGATCTCTAACACTCTTTGTTGGGCTTCTGTTCAAAATATACACTGCACATGCTACTGCTTTTGCCCAATATTCATTTGAAAAGTGTTTGGCTTTCAACATGCTTCTTGCCATTTCCATGATTGTTTTGTTCTTTCTTTCTGCTACACCATTCTGTTGTGGTGTGTACCTTGTAGTCAATTGCCTTTTAATGCCATGATACCTGCAAAAATATTGAAATTGATTAGACATATATTCTCCTCCTCTATCTAATCTAAGTACCTTGATATAACAGCCACTCTGCTTTTCAACCATTGCCTTGAATTCTTTAAACTTTCCAAAGGCTTCAGACTTATTTTTGATAAAGTAGATCCAAGTCTTTCTGCTAAAGTCATCAATGAAAGTTAGAAAATAAGTACTACCTCCAAATGATGTAGTCTGCATTGGTCCACATAAATCACTATGGACTAACTCCAATATTACCTTAGCTCTATATGAGCCTCCTACTGGAAAACTCTCTCTATGTTGTTTTGCCAGAATACAACTGTCACATGAACTTTTTGGCTTTTCTATTGGTGGTAAATCCTTCACCATATTTTTCTTCTGTAACAAATTTAAACCTCCAAAATGTAAGTGTCCATACCTTAAGTCCCATAGCCATGATTGGTCTAGCTGCATGGATTTGTAGTGAGCTTCCTCTTCTCCTTTGATGCACTGAATATGAAGAGGGAACATCCGATTCTTGGTCATCTCCACTTTTCCTATCAACCTGTCACTTGGAAACTTGTCCAAAATTGTGCAAACATTATCTATAAAAGACACTCTGAAACCTTTCTGAACTAACTGTCCAATACTCAAAAGATTATGTTTTAGTCTAGGTACAAAATAAACATCAGGTATAAACTTTCTTTCACCATTCTTGGCCAAAACATTTATGACACCTTTACCCATGACATCTACAGTGATATCATTTCCTAATTTCACTTCTGATCCTACAGAATCATCAAGACTAGCAAAAAATTCTTTATTTCCTGTTATATGATTACTGCATCCACTATCTAAAAACCAAATATCTTTAGCTTTTTCTTGAGTAACATTACAAGTAAGAAACATGCTTCCAGGATTAGAACTAGATTCACCTAGATTAGAGCTAGATTCACCTGTGTAATTAGCATTCTACTTGTATACATATCCTTGTTTACTTCTGCAGTCACTTGCATAATGACCATATTTCTTGCAGTAATAACATTGAACATTAGATTTATCAAACCTCTGTGAATTTTTTTGAAAGTGGTTGTTGCCACGTCCTCTATTACTGTAGTTTCCTCTACTGTTGTATTTTTGATTACTATTCTCTCCTTCATCTGAATTGTTCCTTCCATATCGGCCTCTGCCTCTTCCTCTGAAGCTTGACCTGGCTCTTCCTCTTCCTCTGCCAACTGATACCTGTGACTTGAAGGCATTCTCAAGAGAAGAGTTATTCCTATTCATTCTAGATTCATGTGTTAACAAAGAACCCATTAATTCATCTACAGATAATTGTTCCAAATCCTTGGTTTCTTCAATAGCTACAACTATAGCATCGAATTTACTGGGTAAACATCTGAGTACTTTTTCTATGATCTTCTGATCCGTGATAGTTTCTCCTTAGATCTAATTTGATTCACTATATTCAAAACTTGACCCATAAACTAATCTATTGAATCTGAATCATTCATCTGCAAATTTTCAAAAGTTCTCCTAAGAGATTGCAATTTAGAAATTTTTACCCTTGTATTACCTCTATAGGTAGTCTCCAGGATTTTCCATGCCTCTCTGGATCTCGTTACTGTTGCAACTCTAGAAAATATCGATTCATCCAATCCCTGTTGGATTATAAATAAAGATTTTGCATCTTTCTTTCTATTCTCTTTAAGTTGGTCCTTTTGTGCTTGATTTAACGCTAGATGGGCTGCCTCATCCTGTTGTTCTACAAAACCACTTTCTACCAAATCCCATACATCTTGTGAGCAAAATAAAGTTCTCATCTTAATTGCCCAAAAATCATAATTCTTACCATCAAAAATGGGAATTTGAGGCTATGAAATACTGTTGTTCGTTGCCATTTCTCATGTTGGAATGACTTTCTGGTTGTTGTTTCAAAAACATAGTCGACAACGATGGTAAAACTACTGCGGTCAGTCACTAATACTACCGATGTTGGTAAAACTACCGACGACAGTAACAAATACTACTGACATTGGTAATACTGCCGATGTCAGTCACTAAACTCCTTGCTGGATCTTCCTTCACTCTCTGACTGTGGCTGCTGCGTGCTTCTTCAATCTCTGCTTCTCCTTCTGCTTCTACTGCACAAATCCTAACCAGGCTCTGATACCAGTTTGTCAGAATAAAGAGAGCATGCATAAAAATAAGAACTCAAATAAATAAATAAGAAACAACACAATTGCTACTGCAAATTCTTGAAGAAAAGAGATTCTATTGATCTTCAAATTTCCTTGCTTACAATGATGCGCCCAAGCATCTTTAAATAGATTTGAATCCATACAATAATTAGAAAAATAAACTCAAGACTAACTCAAGACTAAAATTAGTCTTTACATGCAAACTAACTCTCTAACAAATACTCAAACAGTTTAACTGATTGTTTGTTAACTAACTGAGTGTAATCTAACTAATTGCTTACTATCAGTTTACTAACTGATTGTTCAATTGAATGTTTAACTACTTGCATGACAAAAGCAGGAAGGTGGGAGAAATTATATCCAATTTAATATTTAATTACTAACATTCTCCCACCGCCTCTCACCACATATGAACCCTCGTAATATTCCCCTACATCTGTGTCATCTCCCTCTTCCCATATTATCTCCACCTCTACGAATGTCAATTTCAAACCTAGTATTCTATTTTTGAAATCTTGGTCATCAATACCTTCAAGGCAATATGGCATAGCAAGTATCAAACTCTTTAATGAAGGAGCATTTATGAGAAATAAATCTAGCCCAACTACTTCTGTCTCACTCATATTTGATGAGATATCCATATATGCATATTTTAGATTTGGAAATGTGAAGTCTGAAACCATCTCCAACTCACATGTTGCATGTTCCTGTACCCTTATCACTGCAATGCCCTGTCATACAGAAAGCGGCTTACTGACAAGTAAAACCCAATGTCTGATTGACAAAATTTTATCTCAAAGCAAAATAAAAGATGAAAATGGTACCATCATGCATGGTGATCCTTGAAGTTCTTCAAGGTTAGGAAAAGTGCCAAAGAGGGTCGAGTAAGGGAGGCTTGAAAGCAATGAGCTTAACCATCACACACTAACATTGTGCATGCTAGTGTCAGCAGTTAATCTTCATCGATCCTCATCAACTTATCAAACATAAGGCATGGTTACAGTTTCTATGATGGTTACGATTTCATTTAACAATAACTGCAAGGACTGCTAAATTGTCGATGCCAACTTTGATTAGTAAAGGAATGATATCTCTTGAGACCACCAACTGTAACTTTTAGTCAGGATGTTGACTCATCCAACATGGTAGTGAGTGATAAAAGAGTGGGAGAAAATAGTGGGAGATATTAAAATTGGCAAATAAACTTTACCATTGACCCTCGCCTCATTTGGTGCTTGCCCTATAGCTCGCATTGCATTACAGAGAGGAACCTAGGTCAGTGTTGTGTTTCTAACTTATGGTGTTACGTTTCCAACTTGTGGTGTTGTGTTTCTAGCATGTGGTGAAGGTAGCTTCTAGTTCTCGTTCAGTTTCATCTTTACATTATTCTCATTTAGTTATGCAAAGTCATAAAGACATCTTAAAATGCCTCATGGAATTGAATCATTGCAGGTTGCTTAAGGCATCCAAATGCAACGGATTATGAAATGCCCTCCAAATTTAATTAAAATTTTCTTCTTAAAGATATTATCTAAGGACTCTGAGATTAGAATTACTTCCCTATGTTTGTCTTTACTTCCTTACATTGAAATACTTTTGCACATCTGTTTGCTTTGAAGATGAGATCTTGGAGAAAGCATTACTTCCCACAAGATATGAAGAAAATGAAACATCTCTCATTGGAGCCCTATAATTTTCATTACACATAGATGCATTCTTATTATGGGAACTTTCTCAATATATTTCACCTACTATAGTTTGTCTTAAAATAGCTCTTTGTCCCAATCGGTTTCAGCAAGATCGATAGGGTATGTTTTTAGGGTGTGTTTATGAATTTTTATTTGGATAAACACAGTTTTCCCATTGAATGATAAATCTTGTAGGAATATTTTCTTATTCCATAAAAATAATTTTTTCTTCATATCTCAGACTTCATAACACAAGACATGATTAGCATAAAATAAAAATAAAGATTTGCATAAGAATAGGTGAAATAATTTTCTAGCTCTGAAAAGTCACAATGACAATTCAGTAATGTTAATTTTGGACCAATTATACATACATTGGAAAAAGCATAACATATAAAATAATGCAAAACAATTTGGACCAATCTACCATACTGAAGTAGTTTCGTGTCTCTATAGGATATCACTTTTCATTTAAAAAAAAATTGATTATAAACAATTTTTCCAGTTACTTAATTTTATTCAAAGTTTGATATACTTTCTTCCTCCACTTCTCTAATATTAGTGGGCCATAAAATAATATTTTCATAAATTGTCTTAATTTCATAGTTCAACATCTTTCCATTTAGTTTCTTCTCCAAATACGTCTTGTTTGGATTGTGACATTGAGAACTCACAACTCTATTCATCTTCAACATTTTTTTATAAATGTCATCATCAGACACACTTTTCACTTGAACTATTTTTTCTATCATTGTAATAATTGGAATTTATCATATTAATAAGAATCAATACTTTTTTACTTGTTATCCATACCTTTACTAACATGCACATCTTAATACTCCAAATTTGTATATGTAATATTCTCAATATTTCCATTGTAAGCCTAGAATGAAGGGGAGAGTGATATTTTAGTAAAATTGGATCTAAGAGAAAATTTTAAATAATTAATATATTAAAAGTTTATTTGAATTCTCATTACCTTATTAAAATATTTATCCATAAATTTTGCAACAATCCATGGTGAATCGCATTAAATTTTGAAGAATTTATGAAGTGGGTAAGTGCACAAAGTTAGGAAATAAAAAGTGGCCTACCCATGGACATGATTTTCTTGAAATTTTATAAATTTAAATTTTTATAGATATTTTGAGATATCTACACTCCAAATTTGAAGATGGTGTAAGAACATAAAATGTAGCATTTCGAGTCTAGTTTATAAAACATTTTATTTTTTAAATGGTTAAGTATAACTAAGTCAAACATCTAAAATTTGAAGAGGAACTCCTATTTTTTTCAAGAAAATAGAGTAGATAGATAGGTGTGTGGTGCACCATTTTTTAGCAGCATTAAATTTTTTTTTGAAATACTTCAGTGAAAATTTAGATAAGATATTCTTGTTTATGACCTATATTTTTTTAAATAATATTTTTTTACGGATTTTTAAAGTAAATCGATCCTAAAAATTGACAAAAAAATGGAGATTCATCTGTGTGGCACGCCTAACTACCTAAAAAAATGAAAATCAATTTATTTTTAATGTGTGTATAATTAGACCTAGTTTGTGATCATCTATCTTGTTTTGCACTTGGATCAAAGAAAGACAAATTACATGAACATGTATAGGCATGTATGTTTGTGTCATGTAGTGGCCTAAAAAAGGTATAGTTATAAATCAACATAGTTTGAAACCTTAAATTAGTCAAAAAATTATTAGAATCATATTTTTGGAAAGAGGAGAGAGTGTTCGTCATGATGATATTAATTTTTAAAATTTAAATGTTAAAATTTGTAGTGTATTTGGTAATCAAAGTTGAATTTTGTTGTTTTTAATCATAACTCTCAGACTCAGTTGTAAATTAACAGATCCAAGCCTTTGGCTTAGGAATCCAAGCCATTCCCAAGCCAAAAGGCATGGGATTTGAATTCAAATTTAAATAGCATGATCATGTTGATATATAACATGATCACATTAATAGATAACACAATTGCATTATTATAAAAGCAAGAACATTATTGTGTTACTGTTGTTTTGCACATTAAAGTAGTGAACATGTAAATAGAGTGAATCTTTGTTAATAGATAATGTGATCACATTATTATAAAATAAATAATAAATTACATTTATTTTCTTATAATTTAAATTTATTTTAGTAAATATAATAAATTAGGCTTACTCTTCATTTGATAGAGTTGGTCTCACAGTTGCCTACCTTATGATGTAGAAAATAGTTTTTTAAAATCCAATCTGGTCAGTACTTAAGCATTTTTAGGGTTTAATTATTAAACTTACGAATTTCATTACATAAATTTTACAATTGATATCCATTTTTGGTAAACATTTAGTCATTTTTTAAGTTTTTGTGCCTTCTAGATTGATTCATAGCATTTATAGGAGTTTTAGATTTGTCAAAATTAAAGTTTGAAAATTACTCACTTTGAACTTAATCCAAAGTAGCGTGATTGGGCTATTATAGGTCATATTGATGACCTGCACACATCAAATGACCAATTTGTTAATTTAATTTATTCATCATCCTTCCCTCATCCTTGATCACTTCTTACTCATCCTTCATTACCCCTAATCATTCTCTCATTAGTCTTTATTGTCCCTAATCACTCCCTCATTAACCCTCACTATCCCTAGTCATCTCTAAGCACTCCCTTATCATCCATAATCACTCTTCCATTGACCCTCATTATCCCTCATCATCCCTAATAACTCCATCCCCATCCGTCATCATCCTTAGTCACTCTTTCCTCATCCCTCATCATCCCTAATCACTTCCTCATCCCTATTCATCCCTCCTCATCCCTAATGATTCCCTTGTTTAACTTCATTATCTCTCATCATCTCTAATCACTCAAGATTATCATCCTTAATCACTCTTTCATTGACTATCACCAAACCTCATCATCCCTAATCACTCCCTCTTCATCCCTCATAATCCCTAATCAATATTTCTTCATCCCTCATCATCGCTAATCACTCCCTCATTGACCTTAACCATCCCTCAACATCCATAATCACTCCCTCATCATCTAAAATAAGTATATACTCTAAGGATATCTTTGATTCTAATCAAATGTTTTCTAATCCATTGTAATAGAAATTAACTCTTTTCTAGGACTTCTTGTGTTTTCAATACCCATTTATGATAGTCAATTTTATTAATGAATGAATTAGATTATCTTCCAAATTTATAGTCAAGTAACATAAGTACTAACACAAAATAGAGTCTAAATTTTAGTTCATCGAATTATATTTATTGTACAACTGACTAGATGAAACTTTATTAGGTTTCACCTTTGATAGCTTGGTTCAAAAGATAAAAATTAAACACAAATCTCTTGTATAATTTTCTAATTATGAGAAGATTTGAATCAGATGCTAAGTTATTTGGTGTTTCCCATTCCTATATAACTTGAATCTTGGTCAGGTTCACACATGCACTCTTTGTGTGTGTAATGTATCCCAAATATTTTATCTCTTTTGTGAAAAATGAACATTTATTCATGTTATCATAAAAATATGTTTTTACAAAATATGAAACACTAGTTTAGCATGGTGTAGATGTTCATCCCATGTTTTCTAAAGATTAACATGTCATCAAGGTAAATTTTTAAAAAAATGACATAGGTAAAGGGCCTAAGGATGTCATTCAACATATCAATTAATGAATTATTTACATCAATTAACCTAAAAGGCATAACCAACTAGTCAATCAGTCCTTTCTTTATTTTTAAGACTATATTCCAAATGTATAGAGGTTCAACATGAATATGATGATACCCAAACTTAATATCAATTTTGGAAAAGACATATACACCATGGATATGGAATAAAAATGCCTTGATATTCAGATGAGGATAATAGTTATTCACTTTAATCTTGTTAATATTTTTTTAATTGATTCACGACTTTGACACAAACACATTTGGGCTTCTGCAAGGCAATGATTTGGGCATGATGCGTCCATTATCCATGATTTCATGGATCTACCACTTGATCTATTCATTCTCTATAAATTATATGTTGTATAAAGAGATTTGAGGTAGAGGTAGTTAAGGGATAAAATCAATAGTATTGTTTAGTGTATGGTATGTAGGAACTTATTTAGGTGACTAAAAGATATCCTTGTATTCATCTAGTTTATGGTTCAATTATTTTAGTTTTGTTATTTTTGGATAAACCAAATTATGATATGTTGACATAAGAATGTTATTGCATTTACTTCTGACCATAAAGAGTATACTTGTTACTAGAACTAAAAATATTATTTCATTTCTTGGCACTAATGACTGAAAGCTTATGAACTAACTACAATTTATGGTATTTTAGATCTTGACAATCTATCACAACATTTGAAGGATTTACTTCATAGACTACATGTCAATGGTAATCATATGGTTGAACACATGTAAAACATCACACACCTCTAATGGTGAAATGTCACAAAGGATTGCATCTTTAAAAAGTTTGATTTTATACACCAAATGGCACTATTAGGTGATCCATTTCTCAAGGCCTACACTAGACCTTACACTCTTGTATGGTTATGGATGATGTATAAATTTTAAGCTAAATATTTGAAAATATACTTTAGGATAAATTAAATTCTTCTGACTTCCATTGTAAATGATGAAGTGTGTTGGCTCACCATTGATCTACTTTAGTTAATGAAACAATATTTCTAATTCATATAATTTCTTGTTGGGGGAAGTAGATATATTTTTAGTACCGACCATATCATTACGTTCATAATCTATTATCTACTTACCTTTTTATAGTTATATATAACATGTACCCACTTTTCAAGATGTGAAATTAAATATCTCATAGTGTGACACTTTTCATTGGATTGAATATTGAAGTTATGAGTTAAGTACCAATTTAGAATCTTGGTTGCTTGTTTTATTCATTTGAAAATTATTTTCCACTTTCTAGTACGATAACTCAATCAATAGACATAAAAATAGAAGGCCTTCAATGTAATTATTCAAATCATAAAATGTCCTCATATGGAAAGTAATTGATAGGTTTTAGGAAATCACATAGCTTGGTGATCCTCATGTATTTACTACCCATTTTTGGTGATATGGTGGTTTTACTTGCTTCTCTTTTTCTGATAGATTTTCAATTGTGAATTACATCATTTTTTATAGACCCATATTTTTTCATAGGTGTTAAATATTTATGTTTCAAAGTTGCCTCCACATCATTTTGATCACTATGTCTTATAGTTTATGCTAACACTCAACTCTTCACTTATATTTCCTAGCATTGTTAAACCCCTTGGCCTTGGTGCCTGATGTTTAAGATAATTACTTAACTGTGGGACAATATCTTCACATAATAATCACTTGAAAATTTCTTGGAAGTCATTCCATACTGCATTTTGATGTTTAGTGGATTTTTGCATATCAACATGTTAGGCGACATCATAGTCCTTAATGAATTGAATTTCCCCTTGTAATTACCATACAAAATTCATAGTATCTTAGAGCACTTATTTTTGTTTTTGAGCATTAGGATACTTCATTTTATGAGGCTCTTCATGATGTACCTTCTCAATGGGTGGAATAGACATAGACTAGGACTATCCATCATTGCATTTTGTGACTATATTTTTGGCATACAATGACCCACAATTAAAATACCATAATCAAGGTATTAGATGGATTGATTAAGGATGAGGAGGGATGAGGAGGAATTGATTAGAGATGATGAGGGAGTCAATAGGGATGATGAGTGATTAGGGAGGATGGGGGATTTATTAGGGATGATGAGGTATGGTGAGGGTTAATTATGGAGTGATTAGAGGTGATGAGGGATGAGAATTGAATCATTAGATATGATGAGGTATGATGAAGCAATGATTAAGGATGATGAGGGAAGGTGAGGGTCAATGAGGGAATTATTAGGGATAATGAGGGAGTGATTATAAATGATAAGGAATAGTGACGATAAATAAGGGAGTGATTAGGGATGAGGAATGATGAGGAGGGAGTGATTAGGGATGATGAGAGCCAATGAAAGAGTGATTAAGGACAATAAGGGAGTGATTAACTATTATGAGGGAAGGTGAGGTTCAACAAGGTAGTGATGAGGGAAGATGATGGATAAGGAATGAGTGATTAGGTATGATGAGGGATAGTAAGGACCAATAAGGGAGTGATCAAGGATGATGAGGGAGTGATTAGAGATGACTAAGGATAGTGAGGGTCAAGGAGGGAGTGAATAGGGATAAGGAGGAATGATGAGAGAGTGATTAGGGGTGATGAGGTATGAGTAGTAAGTGATCAAGGATGAGGGAGGGATGATGAACAAGTGAAATTAACACAAAGTGGTCATTTTATGTGTGCAAGTCATCAATATGACCTATGCTACTCTAATCACACCACTTTGCATCAATTTCAAAGTGAGTGGTTTTTAAACTTCAATTTTGACAAAATTAGGACTCTTAAAAATACCAAAAATTAAATCAAAAGGCACAAAAACCTAAAAAATGATTATATATCTACCAAAAATGGACATCAATTGAAAAAATTATATCCTGAAATCCCTAGGTTTAATATTTAGACCCTTAAAATGCCTAAGTATTGACCAGATTGGATTTTGAAAAACTATTTTCCACATCATAATGTGTACAACTATGAGACCAACTCTATTAGATGCAGAGTGACTATATTTTATTATATTTATTAAAATAATTTTAAAGTATAAGGAAATAAATGTAACAATATAAATGTCAACTTATGCTTAACATTTAGAGTAGTAAATATAAGCTTCAGGGCAAATTTGCCTTCATGTGCATGTCCACATGATTTTATGTGAAAAATAATAAGAACACAATCATGTTATTGATTTTATAATAACATGATCACGCTATCTATTAACCAATATTTTCTCCATCTACATGTTCACTACTTTTATGTGCAAAATAATAGTAATTTGAACACATTATTATTTCTATAATAACATAATTATGTTATCTATTAATGTGATCACAATATAAATTAACGCGATCACATTATGGATCAAAAATTTCCAAACCATAATTTAAATAATGTAATCACATTATGTAAAATGTCCACGAAATTATCCCCCAACTCTATGCACTTACCCAAGTGCATTTTTTTAGAAATAGATGGTCAAGACTTTTCAAGGAAATATTTGAAAGGTCAATCCTTAACATTTCAATAAGAAAGTTGAGGAAAGGGTATAAAAATTAAATGAGATTAAAATGATCCAAGATTGACAAAAAAAAATCTTTTCTTTCCCACTTAAACCTTATGTTAAATTACACACTTTATGTGTAGATACATGGCCAAATCTTTAATTTTATAGAGGCATCCACTAAAACTAGAACAGTACCTTCGTTTGTGTACATATTTGCTTTGATGAAGGCTTTCTTCCACCCTTCCATGATTTATATAAGTTAAAATGGCCTCGTGTCTAAAAATAATATTTTTATACTTAGAGCTTCATCTACATTGTATAAACTTTTAAAAAAATGGTAATCTAGAAATGAGATGGCTGGCAAGCTTGGATGATACCAAAATGGCAGCTCCCTTAAACTAGCTTGCAATTTAAATTTTACACATATATCTTTTATATTTTTAGATATAAGTGTAAAATAAAAATCTCCAAACTTAACCAATATTTTCAAAGGAAATGAGAGGCACATTATGGCTTCATCTCAATATGGACGCCCATAAATTACTTGTAAAATACTAGTGTTGAATGTTAATCAGATATTTGTCATATTGGTTTGTTATATTTGTATAACACCACTTTAGAGTATGACGTTTATGTTAGAGGTGTTTCTACATTAAAGAAGATCCTCTTGCCTATGCATTTTGTATGAAAATCTTACTTCACCTTTATAAAAATAATTGATACATATTTTACAGCTAAATAGTGGAATGTTGCCTCATCATTCGAAGCATTGAACATCTTTCCTATATTATGTGAGATGGAGATGATAGCTTTTTATATAATTTTCTACATGTCTCATGGGCCTCCCTAAATTTAGGGGCCAAAAATAGTATTCTAGTACGTGAGAAGTATGGTAGTGGTGGTCTATGAGGAAACCATTTAAAAAAAAATTGACGACCTATTTTGCTACACTAAATCTCTCATAACTCAATATGGGTTATGCCTTGACCTTACTGTGGATGATAAGGCAATGTACCATTACAATTGAATGGGATAAATTATATTCCCATATGGGCTCATATAATTTGTAATGCCCACCTGTCATATAATTTTTTCTTGTGTTGTCTACCAACATTTCCTTTCATGCAGTGTCCATAAATACCAATATGTCCATGCCTCGAATTCAATACATTGAATGATTAATTTATGGAAAATTAGAATATCACATGGGCTTCATATCAATTTCACTTTTTTAAACTCTTTCTTGAATCTATTGGCTTCATAGCAATTTTGATTTTTTAACCCTATCCTGAATCTATGGGCTTCTTAGCAATTTCACTCTTTTTTAACCCTTTCCTAAATCTATGGGTTTCATATCAAAATCACATTACCATACCCCACCCACATGCATGAAGTTAGTGCTTGCCACTTAAGATCATATATAAATTCAACTCCCTCATGCATGCACTATTTTGTCCATTTCTACGGTTTCATACTTTGATTTTGACATGTTTTATGAAGGTTTTTATATTGATTTCAATGATATTTTGTATACTCTTATAATGTTTTTGTTCATATTTTATGTCATGTTTTTTTGAAGTGGTTTCAATTCTCATATTTTCATTTGTATGTGCATTTTATGGCTTCTATTTATGGTATGTTTGATCAACACATGCATTTTTTGGTTATGTCTTAATGGAAAGGAAGACAAATTTATATCAAAATCATGTTATTTTCTCTTGAAAATAAAATCATATGGTAATATGGTACTTTTCTATTCGATGAAGTGTCTTTACATCATACCTCCTGCATTACTTTAAAGAATGGGCTAGGCTTATGTTTATATTTGCACAATAAAATAGGTGTGTGCATGGAGATCGATTCCAAAGACATTTATCATGAAATGATAGGGGATAGGGATATGCCTAGAGGTCTTATCATTGAACTACATTATAATGCAACTTTGATGTATTGTTTATTTCTAGATATTCACATTTGTTGCACAAATAGACATCTTTAACAAGCGTCATCAACTTAGAAACAAAATGAAATACAAGAAATCACTATGGATGCATTTACCATGTTTGATTTAGAAGACGTTCCCATGGATGAATTTTTTGATACTTTGACTGATTTTTCATTAGTCGACATAGTTGCTGACATGTACTGATTCTCACTTACTCCTTGTCTAATTTTCACATTTGTAGCTTCCATACTATTCTCCATTGTCTTCCCCTACTTGATGTAATGTTGAAAGGATGTCATGAATTTTTTTTTTGTATATATGTTGCACTTCTATCAATAAACAACAAAATTTATACATATCTTTATACAAAATTTATTTTGACTATTTATATGGTGTTTATATGTTGTTTGGATGCTCTCTTGATTATCATAACATTATGTACTTATTATATTTGTAATCATAATTTGGTTCTATTGACATTGTGGATCACCTAAAGTTTGGAACTTCAAAAATAGTTAAGAGCATGATGTGTTTATAATATTCAAATGCACTCATGAGTTTCCTAATGTTTTTACAATGACAACTGTAAAATATATTTATAGCTTGAATGGCCCAATAAGGGTTAAATTGAATAGTGCATGAAAAAAATGTATTTGAATAAGAGGTACAAGAAATGTAGCCAAAAAGGGTGTTGTCATGTTTGTCGATGCATATGAGTTTGACTATCCTTTTCAATGATGTGTAGATGTTTTAATGATGTTTAGACAAAAATGTGCTTATATTGTATGAATTATTCAATCATTGTCCTTTGTACATTACAATATATTCCAGATAACATTCAATCGATAAAAAAAGTCCACTATAATACATGGAAAATTATGATCACTCAATACCAAAATTCTATTGCTAATTCATTTAATGAAATGTTCTCCTTGTAGGCTAGAATATATGGCAAAAAGGTGGGAATAAATAATGTAGCTTGCACTGTAGAATATAGGTAAGGGTCCATTTGTTTGTAGTTGTATAAAGTGGGATAATTTTCCTGGCATCAATTAGGAAGACTTGTGGGTTGCCTAGGTTCAACATGACAGGGTTAACTACTTAGTCAAAGGGAGAATAAGAAGGGAGTGGTTCCCTATAAATTTTCATGTTTCACATTGCAAGAGAAAATCACGTTACTAGAAAGCATAGCAAGATCACTGCCACCTCTGAATATGTCACGTAAGTCCCCTCACTCTATAGATTGCAAGATGGTGTCTGTTCAAATGCTATTATGTTCCATTGATGTAGGCTTTTTTTCACTTTGCATGATTATTTATTTGTTGACCATAATCATGCATTTACTAGCATTCATATGGCCTCGATGACTTTTGGGAAATTGATGTCATGCCAAAAGAGAAGTCTTTAATGCCCAAGTCCACAAATCATAGCCAATCAGTTTGAAGTCATATAAGGTGTCATTTTCATTGTCATTTCAACACACGACACATGGTCTATAGACCCCATCATGTTTTGATTACATAAAATCATGTAAAAAACATAGATAATGAATGTAACTATTGAAAAGGCCAACAATATGAATAGTTCAAGGGTGAGAAATGTTTTTTTAAACCTTATATCAGCCCCCAATTTAATTAATGGGATCATAGGATATTGTTGTTGGGAATGTCTATTGATGTTATCCACCTTAAACACTGGGAGATGGTGCATGAGAAACTTGTATTTTTTAATGGTGAAACATAGTGGGATTATTTCTTGAGAAAGGATGACACATACAATAGAGAATGATTGATCAAGGAAGTAAAACATGTGTACAATGCTAATGATACAAAAAGTGTTTAGGAGTGGGAACTAGTGAATCTCAAGAACTATTTTTTCTATCAAGGATACAGTGAGGGAGAGCTTGATGGGGATAGAGAAATCCACTTCATCTTGGGCATCCAACTCCCACAAAAGCTAGAATGGTTGTTAATATTTTGGAAGCATATCTAATTGGCGATGGATGAAACATATGGGATGAATACAATGAAGGTATTATTCCAATGTTTGTAAGATTAAATGATAATATTAGTTATTCTCATGTTTGTAATAATAGTAGTTATTTCAATGTTTTTTTATAGTTCCAATTGTACACATTGTTGGAATTTGATTCCAAACATGAAGGTGTGCCTATTGCATGGGTCATTATGTCTCAATCTTGTACTATCAACATAAGACAATGGATAAAAATTCTTATTCAAAGAGTACACTTGAAATACATTGAATGGATAGTCAATGCCTTCATGGTGGATGATGTTGGTATAGAGATAAAAGCTATCAGGTGTATTATTTTTATTCTTACATACATCATGGAGTTCATATTTGGATTTTCATAGACACCATCCCCACCTTATTCCATTAACTTATTAAAAACTATTGTGTTATGTAGGGATACATTCATCTATGAAGTCTACTTATGTATTTGGCATGTTCGTCATGCATGGTTAAAGAATTTGATAGCAAAGATGTAAGATGATGATGTAAGACATGTGATGTTTATTTAGTTGGGATTCATAATGCATAGTTTTGTCAATGAAGACATGGCTACAAGGGAGTCTATAAAGTTTGTATAAAGATATCGCTCCTCTTAGGTCATTTTTATTGAATACCAGGAACAACACTAGGCAAACAAGGTTGGAATGTGGTCGTGATGTTATTGAACACTTTTGCATTCTAAGAAAGACACCAATGTAGCTATAGAATCTTATCATTACCATTTGAAATGTCATTTCCTAAGCATAGTAAGGACTTTTGCACATCACAGGTTTGATTGGTTGGTTTTCCAACTAACAATTTTGGTTTACATATATTATTGGTAGCTACAACTATGCAAAGACACCAACTTCCATAGGAAATTTAAAGTAGAGAGACTTGAAAATCTTTCATGGGTACAAGATTTGCAGATCCCATGTTGTCATGTTACCTTTGACAATAGAAACCCTCATATGGCTTGGGTATAAAGTATAAAAGATGAGACGTTGCATTATCACATATTCAATGTAACACCATTCATGTTTATGTGTAATTACTTGATTCCACTCCAAGGATACACTTGCAAGCATGTGGTCAAGGTGGACCCGATGAGAAATATGACAAGTTAGGTAATTGTAGAGGATACATCCACAGTTCATGGTGTTAATGAGACCATCAACAACATTCATGTTGATTACCATGTAAGTTTTCTTTCCCCCCATATTCTATGCATTGATAACTTTAAGGTGAATATCATTTGTGTAATACATTTTGATTACCTAGGTCATAGACAATAGAGTTTAAATTGAAAATTAGAGAAAATAAACCATGGATGTAAAATGTTTACACACTAAAATGCATAGTGTATTGACTATGGATATGCAAGGATCAAGCCATACACTAGAAGGTGTCACAAAAAATATGGTGGATTACACTGAAAACCATTTAAGGGAGGATGATATTGTAATTCTAGTAACTACTCGTAGTCATATGCTTTTTCGTGTATTTTAGTATTTCTAACTGGATGCTTTTCATTTTATGAATAGATCCTATATACTACTAGAGTTGATGATGTCGATGCCATGATATGCATAGCACAAGAGATATTGAGAAATGTTGTGAAGTAGATAAAAGCATAGAAACTATGTCATTCTTTAAAAAATATATGACACATGTTTACAACAAGGTACAAAGCAGGGCGATATTGAACACATAACACTCAATGGCTCATCTATTCAAAAAATTGTAGGATGGCATGTAATTTCCACTCATAGATATAAAGATTCCATAAAAAATATGAATAGATGCAGACATCAGAGCATATTTTAGGAGACCACACTTTTTCCAAACCCACCTTGTAACACTCCAAAATTACAAGTCTAGGATGATGATCTTAATAGGGTAGCAAAGCAAGATAGGGGTGGACATAATAGAGATAATGCATCCTAATTGCATCCCTTTTTAGGTTTTAGTGATAGTACAACAACAATAAATGCATGTATAGTTGGTGACAATTTACTATTATTATATCTTCTAATGTCAATTGTATTTGAAACCAAGGAAAAATAAATAACATATTTTGAAGGTGAATACTTCTCTTAGACTTCCCACATGTGGTTGTATAATGGATTACAAGATTGGATTAGTCAAGAATTAGTAAATAAATCAAAGAGAAATGCATAAAGAGCTAAACAAATCAAGCCAAACTATTTATGAAGGGGTTGTTAATGACAATGAAGAACAAAATAAAAGAAAGCAATACTAGTTACCCTCCCAAATTGAATCCATCACCCAAAAGCATCTCCAAACGTGTTTTCCCCTTGATCAATCATTCTTGTCTTTGTTAATAATGGTGGGAAAACTCCTCTAATGTCTCAAGAACACTTTGTAAAACCTAGGCTTAAACTAGAAGGAATCTCTAATCTAGCCTATCAATGAAGCTTACCCAAATGCAAATAACACAATGATCAAAACAAAAATGACTTGTGGAGATATTTTAGCATTATAAGTCTACATAATTTAAGCTTAAAATTGATGTTATGTGCCTTCCTATTTATAGATTTTTAGATTGATCGGAATGAATTGTGACCATCCATCTTGAGATCAAGATGTGTGGCCAAGAATCCATTCAATTTTGGAGGCTAAAATCAATAAATGCCCTCATAATGATTTGGGAATAAGGGGGGTTAATGAGGCATGGGAGGCCATGATTCATATATTTTATGCATTTATGGCTTAGGGATGTCTTCCACAAAAAATGATGTCATTAGGTGATGCAATTAATAGGAATCAATTTATTTAAAAAAAAATCAATAACCTCCATGGAAAATCCACTTGAGTTCTTGATTTGAATTCATTAGCCTTAAACAAGATTAAATAACATTTATGCAATTCTTTGAAAATTGGCCCTCAATTAATCAAAATGGTCAGTTAGTCATATTACTGGTTTGTAACTTGACCTAGAAAGAATTGGAAGGCGATGTTAGTTGCATTGGAACCATAGTTCTATTTAGGATGTTACCAACACAAAATAACAAAGGTACGTGATGTGTACTAATAAATTAGAAGAAAAGAGTGATCTAGAGCACAAACAGCTGAAATCATCATTTTAACTCAAAATGAGTTGATTAAAGTTAAGAATCACATAAAATGCATTGCCCTATTTAGGGATACTTTGGCCTAACTTAGCACTTGTAAATAACAAGTTAGAACCATTTAGGATTTTTTAGTGATTTTGACCTAAAATGTGCATTTGAGTGCAATTCAAATAAGATTGATAATTTCAACACAAATAGTGTTAGGAATTGGATGTCTAATTTTGCCTTTATTTGAGAAGGCATAACGAGACATTGAAGTGAAGCAATGTCTTTTCAAAGAAAATAATTTTCAAGAAGAAATTGGAAATAACCCATGATGCCCCCTCGAGAGGACATACTAGGATGAAAGAGAAGGATAGACTCTCAAAAAGAGAGAGAAAATGAGAGATTAAACCATGGAATAGATCACATACAAATGAGTTAATGATTACATGTGTGGTTATCATCAATGATCAAAATATAATTAGAGTTATAATGGGACCCAAATATGAGCAAATACGAGGGGAATGGGAAGGATTCAATCCAAACATATAAATGACACACTTTGAATGTATCCAATTTGAGAGTGTAAGTTGCATGTTGATGGCATTGATCAATATTGAGACAATTTGCACACTAAAACATTTTCCATCATGGGAAATAGTGTGGGGATCTTGGAATTAGAGGAAAAAGATAATGTGGTCTCCAAAAAGATGATAATAAGAGGTGCCCCAATAGGGTAGATTTGATCGTGATGAAATAGTTGTGCATCAATAAGGTTAATATTTATCATTGATAAAGAATAAATAATGTTTTTCCCTTGTACGACTGATGTTATTCTCATGGTAGGCCCAACTATGGTGCCCCATAATGGGCAATTTTCAATAAAATAGGTCAAGGATATAACCCTAAACATAGGTTAAAGCAAGTGAGTGAAAACATAGATGTGATGGCATAATGGCTTGAGAAAGCCACAAAAAAATAGGCATACGAGGTTGCACAAAGTAATGAAAGAGATGAAAATAAGAAGGGAGTTGGTTGAGCTAACTCTAGATGTGCTAGACAAGTGGACATTTCCTATATAGTTCCATGGACTCATGTTCCAACCTGAACTTCAAGCCAATGTAGTTTACCTAAAAATGGAATGAGGGATAAATGAAAAATGACCAAAGATTTATTAAATTCATGATATATGTGAAGATATGCACGTTTAAGGATAGATTCAGGTTCAAAACCTATTGAGCCTAGATTATGCATAGTGTTCTTGAGATCTGTTCATCAGAGCAATGTTGATGTTAAGACTTTGAAACTAGAGCACAAAGTGGTTGTTATAGGAAAATAAATTAGGTAGTATAATTATGAATAATTTATAATGACATGTCATTTAAAATGTGTAGAGCCGGTTCAAATGTGAATACCTATAACTAAGGATAATGGTGAACCATGACCAAATCCAAAGTTATATCTATTGACATTTAAATAAAAAAGCAAAGACAAAAAAAAAGATAAACATAAATGAACCTAACTTAAAATTGAGATATGAAAAATTAAGTCTTAAAGAGAAACAAGAATGTTTAAAAATGAAAATCAAGAACATCTTAACAACATAGATCAATATATGAATAATCAAGATCTATGTGGTCCATCAAGACGTTTTTGAACAAAAAATAGAAAAGCAAAATCAAATAAAAAAACAAGACACCAAAAATAATCAAATAAATTAAAAATCCCAAGAACAAATTAATAGCATGATATCAAGATATAAATAATCAAGATCCATATGAATCATCAAGATGTTCTGAAACACAAAAGAGATAATCAAAAACATACAGGGAAACATAAGACCAAGATGAAATAAGAAGTAATAAAAAGTGAAAAGGAGAAGAAATTAATGTAGAGGTGTGAAAGCACAATAAATCACCAAGAAAGTGCAACAAAATAACAATAAAAAATAATTAAACACCAATAAAACTTAAATTAACACACACAAACAAAAACCAAGTTAGTGCAGTTTAAACACAATTAATCAAACACATGTGGTAGAGGCATTACTTTCCACTACAATGTAACAAAGAGCAAGGACACAAAAGTTGTTCCATAATTAAATAGGAACAACAGAAAAAGAAATGGGGGAATAGAATAAAAGGAAGGGGTTGGTTGAGCTAACTCCAAATGTATAAGATAAGTGGACGCTACCTACATAGTTCCATGGATGCATGCTCCAACATGAACTTCAGGGCATATGTAGTTCTCCTAGGAAGTGGGATAGAAGACATGATGATGACCAGAAACATATGATTAATGTTGTAGAAGAAAATGGAAGACTCAATGAAGGAGAAAATATGCTTTCAAAATGGCAAGTTGGTGAGATGAGGGAGAAAATAAGCTTTCAAAATGGCAAGTGCGTGAAACAAATTGACTTGCACAACGAAAAGTTAGTAGGATAAAATTATTATAAAATGGCAAGAGCATGAGGAAAAGAATGTAAAAAAAGTGTAAGACAATATTCTTGTTATTTTTTAGATCACTTTATAATGTTTTTGGTAATTTTTGGATAAAATATGTACAAGAGGGAATTAAACTAGTCAATGAGCTACGCGTCCAAGAGTAGAAGTTCTAATAAAACAACTAAGCTAGATGCAACGACACATGCTCATAAATCAGTGAGAGTGAGGATATTGAAAAGATAATAATGGTCATCAAATAGCAACAAATGTAATATATAACTATGCATATCATGAAATTAATCTAATGAACCATGTGATAGACAAAAATCATGAGCTGAAAATGTGTTCTTGTTCACTTGTATGTAGAAGAAGCTACAAAATACTATCCTGGTTAAACTACTTTGTATAATTGGTGTCAAATGTGTTCATAATGTTGATGAGACATAATCAATATCATAATTTGTCAAAGGATAAAATTGTTCAAGTTACAACAAGGCCAAGACATAACAAAGAATGGGGTTCCCAAACAGAATGGTCCAAAGAATAGGGTCCAACAAATGGATGGTCCAGGGTGGGATAAAGAATGAGGTTCTTGAAGAGAATAGTCCAAAGAATATGGTTCAAAATAGGATGGTTCAAGATAGGATAAAATGTGTTCGTAGTACCAATGGTCCAAAATCTTTCACTATCTAGAGTCATAAAAGTAATAGGGTTCATCTGATATCGGTCCAAGGTAGTATAAAATAGTAAGATGGAGTTATTTTGGCACAAGTTGCCCCCAAATAAAGGGTCTTATAGACAATGGTTCGAAGATGTCATGCATAGAACCTCTTAAAGTGCACAATGTTCATGGGCTCTAGAAGTTCTTCACCATTTGATTTAGCTATTCGATATGCCCCTAATCTATAGTTTGCCATCATAACAAATGGTCCCAACCAATTAAGTTGAAACTTACCTTTTTTATTGTGTTCAATGTTTGTGTTCTTTTGTTTCTCTTTCAAGACCAAATCACCTATCTCAAACTCCTAAAGGATAATGTACTTGTTGTAGCTTCTCTAAAATTTATTTTGATAGGCTTACAAGTTTTTTAAGGCAGCTAAATGATTGCCATCAAGACATTCTAGTTCTTGTAACCTTGAGACTCTGTAGTCCTCATCATCTTCAATGTGCTCCAACGTTACTCACAATGATGGTAGCTCAATCTCGATTAGTATAATAGTTCAAGTGCCATAGACAAGGGAGTATAGAGTGGATCCTATTGGATTTTAATTATTGGTTTTATATGCGTAAAGGGTAGGAAAGATTTACAAATGCCAATTACAGCTAGCATCATTTACAATCTTCTTTAAAATCGCTACAATAGTCTTGTTTGATACCTCAGCTTGTCCATTGTCTTGTAGTTTATATGGAATAGATTTCTTGTGCTTGATCTTGAATTTTTCACAAAGAGCTTTTACATCTTAGTTTACAAAGGATCCACCATTAACGGATGTAATACACATAGAGATGCCATATCAATAGATGATATGGTAATGGATGAATTTGGAAATATATTTCTCAATGATGTAAGTGAGGAATGGCCTCAATCCACTTGGTAAAATATTCAGTACCAATTAGGATATGCTCATGTCCATCTGAAGATGATAGGTTTATTTTCTTGGTGAGATTGAGGCCCCATATCAAGAATGGCCATGGTATTGTGATTGGTTGTAATGGTAAAGAAGGTGCATGTATCAAATTTCCATGTTACTGATAAGGAACACATTTCCTTACATAAGTACAAGTATCAGTCTCTATATTTGGCCAATAATATCCTATTTTGAGGAGCTTCTTTGCTAAAACAACACCATTGGTGTGGGTCCCACACATTCCTTCATGAACCTCCCTTAGCACTTGCTTAGATTATCCCAAAGATAAATAATGAAGAAGTGTTCCATCATATCTTTTAAGATAAAGTATGTCTCCTAGGATGGTATAACGTGATAAATGATAATGGAATAGTTTCTACTAACTATTAGATAGGTCAGCTAGGAAAACATGACCATGGAAGTAGTTATAAAAGTCTTAGAACCAGTGTAATTCAGATGGGGGGTTGAGACCAGCAATGGCACATACCCTTTATGAATTTGGTAAAACATGTGCATACTAAAGAATATTTTCAATCAAAAACTAATATTCTTTAACTCTACCATCAATCTATATCATGGAACCAATTGTTATTATTGCATTAGTTGATGTGTTGTTTGCTCTTGGGATTTATTCAAATTGCAAAGATTTAAAATGACCTTTAAGATTATCAATAATTTTCTTGTAAAGAATGAGCTCGTCATCTCTGGTTTGATACTGATCAGTGGTCTGATTGAGGATTAATTAGGAATCACCATAGAGATTTAAACTCTAAATATCCCACTGTATAGAAAGGCGAATCCCTACAACTAATGCCTCATACTCAGCCATATTATTTATATAATGAAATTGTATATGAATTGCTTTGGGAATCATATCCCCTTGGGGTGTAATCAATAATATAATGGCTCTAGATCCATGAGATGTAAAGGATCCATCAAAATATAGCTTCCATTATTTAGGTTCATGTGATGTTTGTTCTATTTCCATAATAGAATCATCTGGAAAGTCAAATTTTAGAGGTCAAATATCTATGATAGGGGCTTTTGAAAGTTTATCAGCAATAACATGCCTCTTGATTGCTTTTTTATTCTAATACTCAATGTCAAATTCACTTAGGAGCATAACCCATTTAGCCATACTTCCTTGAAGAGTTGCTTTGGACAATAACAATTTGAGAGGGTCCACCTTGGCGATGACAATAGTTTTGTTGTTTAACATATAATATCACAATTTTTGGGTAGCAAACACCATAGCTAAACATGTTTTCTCAATAATCATATAATTATGTTCATAAGCCACTAGAGTGTGGCTTAGATAGCATACTCCATGTTATTTACATTGATCATTGTGTTGGGCCAAAAGTGCCCCTAGTAAATCTCTATCGTTGATATGTAAAGAAGCAGTGGTCTTCCATGTGTTAGCGGTCTCAAGACTAGTGGATTGGCTAAATATGTCTTTATTTTCACAAATTCTATTTGAAAATATTCATCCCATTGAAAAGCTACCTCTTTCTTCAAAAGGTGGGTAAATGGGTGGCACTTATCTGCCAATTGAGAAATGAACCTACATATAGATTAGATCTTTATTTGTAGGTTTTGTAGGTGTTTAAGATTATTTGGTGGAGGTATCTCCATAATGGCCTTGACCTTGGTAGGGTCGAATTCAATCCCTCTTTGTGATATAATGAAACCTAGAAATTTCCCTAATGTGACTCCAAAGACACATTTCTTAGGATTTAGGTGGACTTTATGTTTAAGAAGCCTCTCAAAAATTCTTCATAAAATGTTAGGATGTCCAGCACTTGTTCTTGATTTTGATAGTATATCATCAGCATAGTCCTCAATAATATCATACATTATGTCATGAAAGATGACAGTCATGACACATTGATATGTGGCTCTAGCATTCTTCAAGCTAAATGGCATGACTTGGTAATAGATTGTTTCCCAAGGAGTGGTGAACATAGTCTTGCCCTGATCTTCTTGGGCTATCATTATCTGATTGTGTCTATAAAATCTATCCATTAAGGATAGCATCCCATACCTAGCAGTTGAGTTGATGATCATATCAATGTTGGGTAGAGGAAAATCATCTTTGGGGCATGTTTTGTTGATATCTCAAAAATCATTACAAATACGTATACCTAGGGTCTTTTTATTCACTAGGACTATGTTTGAGATCCATTCAGATTAATCCAGTGGCCTAATAAAAATTTCTCCTAGAAAAACTAATAAGGTGATGCATAGATGCATCTTCCTCAATTTTTGCTTGATTGGTTTAACATCAGGATGGACAACAAGGTGATGCACAACCAAATCTGGGTCTAAGCCTAGCATGTCAAAGTATGCCCATGCAAAGAGGTCAATATAATCCCTTAGGAGGGATATAATTTGTTCAAATTTTGCTTCAGTAAGGGAAGCTCCAAGATAAAAACATTTGGGATCCTCATAGATTCCTAGGTTCACTTCTATCATTTTTTCCACAAGGATTATGGATCCCTATTCTAGAAATGTAGGCAAGTTATGATCATGATCATCTTCATCTGCCATATCTTCTTACAATTACTCCCAAAGTTTTGAAGGTTTATGCTTACCAAAAATTTTAGGAGTTTTAGGCAATATTGAAACATAGAAGGTGTCCTTAAGACTATACATCGAAATGCCCGTGTCTTTAATAACAACCTGCTTTGCAAGAGCTATGGGAAATGGATCAGTCGAAGTGGAAGCAAGATCACTAGGGTTAATATAATTAGATGGAGGTGCATATGATATAGTCTTTTTATTCTTCATAATGAATTCAAAACTTGGATAATAGTTATAATTTCATAATTGGGCCTCAAGATGTTTCAATATTCATAAGGTTGTTGATCGGTGAGAATAGTAACCTCAATCCCATTATAGGGAAACTTAAGACACTGATGTAGGGTAGAAGGAATGGCCTGTACTTCATGGATCCAAGGATGACTAAGAATCATGTTATAAGGCAATTCAATGTATAAAATATGAAGAAATGTATGATGTGAAACAGACCCAATAATGATTGGCAACCAAATAGTACCAATAGACTCCCTTTTAGTGTTGTTGTAAGCCTTGATAGTGATTGTCTCTAGCTGAATGTCTTTCATAGTGTAGCCCAATATTTATACCAACTTAAGAGATATGATGTTCATCCCCTAACCATTGTCTATAAGAACCCACTTGATCTTATGGTTTTTAATGATTAATTCAATGTACAGTGGGTTATTATGGCTTAGTCCAAGTGTAGACATGTTTTTTTGATCAAACATCACTTGATGAAATGAAGATAAATGTCCCACAAGGTTCTGTAATTGTTCAGGGTTTATATCATTTAGAACAGTGGATTATTTCAAAAGGCTATTCAAGATATTTCTATGGACTTCAGATGTCTGTAAGAGATCCAAGATGGAAATATATGAAGGGTTTTGCTCAATTGGTCTGATAGACTATAAGGATTTTCAATATTGGGACAAGACAACTTGGCTTTGGTTGGGATAGTATTTAGCATTAGATCCGTTGGTGCAATGTTCACATTAGGTTCTGTGGAAGAAGTAGGTGAAGGGCCCTGGAGACTAACTCGTGAGTGTCTAGTTGTGATTGTGCAACCTAGAGGTAGTGGGGAGCCAATATAATTAGAATATGAAGGCAAAGGGCCTTGGATGGTGACTCATGAGTGTCTAGTTACATTGCTACAATTTTGAGTCGGTAAGGAGCCACTATTATTAGAAAAAGGGTGTTGTCTAGAAATAGTAACCCATACAAATAGATGTACAATAAAATTATGCAAACTCAATGTGGTATTACTAGAGAGAGGGTGTTGACCCTATAATGATGGGTCTCATACTATGAGGAGCATGAGATGGTTCATGTGGTTTAACATTAATAGTGGTAATATGGGTTGTAAAAATGCATCCCATGGTATTGTTATAGTCTTAAGGCATGTTGTTTTAACCCACATTGTTAGAATGGGTATTATGATCATGATTATGCTCATGTTGATTATGATTTTGACCTTGATTCTAGTTCTGATTTTGCCTTTGTCCTTGGTTTTTCCTTGGTTTTGATTGTTCCTTGGTGATGGTTGATTATGTCAAGGAAAGGGGTCCTTTTAGATTCCCATATCCTAATTTGTGTCCTGATTAGGGGATAGTTTAATCTCAACTTCACCACTCTCAATGAGATCTTCAATAATATGTCATAATTGGATGTAATGATAAGCACCATGACCAACAACATGATGAAAGTTACACCATTCATTCTCTTTTTACCAATCTGGTTTTGGTTGATCTTGAGGGAATGGCCTTGGTACTGGCCATATAATCAGGTTAGCTTCTATGATCTTTTAGAAAATTATTTAAATTGGTTCTCCCAATTTGCTAAAGACCCTACCATGGTTTGCCTTACATAAAGGCTGTCTCTGTAAATTAGGTGGTGAGTTAGGGGGAGCTAATTGTATGTTCGGGGCCAGTGGAGCTTGCACCATTTGTATGTGCCTTGTTTCAGTCACCTCATTTATAACCATGTTCTTATTCTTGTTAAAGCCTTTAGATTTATCTTGTGCAACTATCTAACTAGAAGATGGGTTCTGATTTGATGTTTGACCCTGTGAAAAGATCTTAGCAAGGCCATTGGAAATAAGAGCCTTCTCAATATATACACCCTTTTCTATGATATCCTCAAATGAGTTAGCACAAGCTAGACGTAGATTGTGTGCAACCTCAGGATGTAAGTTCTGTGTAAATATATCTGCCAACTATTTGTCTAGAAAATTATCTTGAAAGTGACCTGCTAATGCTCTCCATATCTATAAATATGCAGAGAAGCTTTCTCCATCATGTTGTTTGGCTTTGCATGAGTCAGCAACAGTCAATTCATGTTCTATGTTGTATGAGACATGGTTGATGAAATTTTTATATTATTCATTCCAATACATAATTGATCCTTTGGGTAACTTAAGTAGCCAATCTAAATCTTGTCCCGTTAGACTTTGCATAAACAATCGAAGTAGGAATACGCTATGTAAGCAACCTCTTGACATAATATAAAAAATGCCTAGATATGTTCATGTGGGTCACCCTTTCCTTTGTATTTATCAAATTTTGGTGCCTCAAAATGATGCAAAAAGGGGACTTGGAGAATGCTTAAATCAAATAGATATGGACATATCTCATCAAATTTGTACTTTTTGATCCTATTTCTAGTCTCCAAACCTGACACAATCTCCTTCATGGAGTTCCACTCTTATACGTTTGGTGCATTCATGGGTGGAATATAGTTATGTTGGGGTGTAATTTTCCCCTATTGTTTTTATTATTCTTAGGGTGGAATGTTCCCATGTTGTTGTTGTTGGGGTGAATGTGCCCCTGTTGCTACATGGATTTGTGAGGGATATACACCCTACATTCCATGACTTGGTTTTTATTTGATCCTAGAGTTGAGTAAATAGGCCGTTGATTCTTTAGAATATATTGCCTTAAACTATATGTGCTTTATTAATTTTGGGGATTCCTTAGTCTATTTACCAATCTTTGCATTGGTTGAGATGAACTAGCTAAATTGTCTTGAGGGATCTCCTTAATTTGAACCAAATGTTTAGGTCTTTATGTTTGTAAAGTGACAAGAAGCTCTTGGTGATTAAATAATTTGTGTTCCATCTATAGAAAAACATTTTTCACAACCTCTTGTGTTTTTTTTTGTTCCTCTGAGACACCTTGCTCATTTGTTAGGTTCTCAATCAATGTTTATTGCATACGTTCAATCACATTTCCTTGTTCTTTTGAAGCATCATTATGGATTGAAGTAGCAACTAGAGATTCCATTATGTGATAATCTGATCGACATGTTGTTGACTTATTTTCTTAATCTTATTAACAAGATCTCAATTGGTTGGTTTTGACTCTATAAGTATTTATTTACCTTTGTTAGTGGAAGAAGGTATGTTTGATTGTACAAAAGCTTGATCTTGCTATTGATGTTTTATTTCTCTAACTAAGGTGTGAAATTGCTCCATAGGAAAATTTAAGGGTAGTATAGCACCAAATTCTATCAACCTAAGGGATGCTTCATCTTGATTCTCTTGGTATTTAGTATAATCCCCTTCACATACTTCAATTGTAGGAATGTCTTCAGAGACAATGGAATTGTCTTGTCCATCATAAAAGTTATCATCGTCATAGCTAGGGTCGTAAGGGACCCCACTACGAGTGAACCTTTGAGTCATATCTAGAAAGGTTTGCCTTATAATATTAACTAAATTTGGATCAATGTTTTATAAACATTTTAAACAAGGTATGGATTTCAATCCTTCTTCCATATGAATGACCAAGGTACCAAATAGACTATAAAAGGAGGGTGGCTTAGAACCACACACAATTAGAAGAATGTGTTAATGAAATTACTCAACCTTGGGGTAAATTTGAAACCATATGAATTGGAAGAGGGTATGATAACTCAAAAATCCTAGAGTGTCATTAGTACATGAAAATGTAGACTTTTGAGATACGTCAATACCATAAAAGCTACTTTAACTTTGATGAGTTGCTACTAGAAAACTAGAAGAAAGCCCTTCGGATTAAGGATACAATATGAACCAATAAACTCATGGTGTGTAAACATGCAATAATTCCTAAGTATAAAGCTAAAACCAAATAAGCAACACAATGCCACCACATTGTAATAGGAATGGTAGTATAAAAAGTGTTCTAAGACTCAAAGCGTGAGCAACACACAAGATGAATTGAGTCCACCAAAGATGATAATGTGATAATGAGTCTATAAATGGACCTCGATTCAAATGGGAAATTAAACTCAAGTTAAAACAAATCAAGTGCAAATGGTGAACCCAATTTAACACATCAACCTTTAAAACTTATAAAATTCCAATTCCAATTTTAAATTATCAATGAGGGACTTAAAAAAATTTGGAAAATGATCTAGACTCAAATGGGAAGCATAAATTCACCAATTTAGAAGATATGACACAATGTTTAAGATGATAATTTGAATAAGGAAAAAGATCATTTTCACTAGGATAGCGTAACACCTCCCTATTCAAGAAATTTGGGGACAATGTGTTTGGTTTATGATATTTTGTTAACAAGAAAGTTTTGAACCAAAACCAGACCAAGTAATCTAAGAAAAATACAAATCAAATAATTAATCTTAAGCCCTAAACTAATAAGGTGTGGCAAAGTGGGTTTAACTAAACTAACAAGTTTTTGAACATTTATAGATAGATCAGATGCACAAGACTTTCACATTAAAATGAAAGAGAATCAACACATCAATTGGGTCCACATCATATGGCTTGTTGAAAAAACGTCTTGCCCATTTTACAACCACTACATCCATCACTTTCTTAGTGTAGTGCGATGTCCAATATGCTCAAACATCTCAGGCATAGCCCCATCGATAGAAGATGGTTTTTACTGGTCAAACCACCATCCTAGTGGGGTGATCCTAATTTATATACCCTCCCATGGAGAGGAGTTGAATAAGATGCTAGGAGATGAAACCCCAAGTCAAAGCTTCCCTAAATAAGTTATGGGAGGTGATGAAATCCCCCTCACAAGCCAAGATGTAATAAAAATAAAAAATTAAGTAAAAGAGATTTAAGGTTGTTTCTAGATCACCCAAGCCATGTAGGTCTTGGGGAGAGCCTTCATAACATCTCTTTTATACATTTGAACTAAGGAAATTTGTAATAAAGATGGTGCTTTTGATCGTACAAGTTCCCTATAGGGGATAAGGGAGAGCATACATGCACAATCTTCCTTTTTGCACAATCAAAACTAACTAAACAAAATAATGATAATAACATGCAAAAACTTTGAAGTGTGTTCAATTTTAAAGCACTAATAAAATATTTGGTGGTGTTATTTTCGCCCCTTGGCTTTAAGTTGCATATTTTTTGAAGAAAAAGCATAAAAACATTCAAATAAACATCTAAGTGTTTCCTTAAGCACCAAAATGAAAGTTCCTAATCTTTTTCAAGCACCAAAAAATAGGTTTAAAATATTAGTTTAAGTTTGTTTTGATCACTTTCCAAGTTGGCCCTGTAAGGAAAAAGTTAGAGTTTTGTCTTGCCTTGAAGCACTTTTCCAAATGAAACAAATAACTTTGAAAATTGAGCTCTCGAGTTTACATAGGGTAATCCCACAACTCCATAGAGTAATATTGCTACTCTATAAAACTATGATTTGTTAATACAATATCACTACTCATAGGTTAGTCAATATAAATCCAAAATATCACTACTTGGGTTAACAATAATACTAGTCAAAGCATAATATCACCACTATGAGAGTTTTAATATTGTCGTTTAATCATTAACAGTTCAACCATAATATCGTGACTCAAATAAGAAATATCATGACTATTGAGTCATGATATTACAATATCATGACTGTCGAGTCGTGGTATTGCAATATCACTACTATAGAATCATGATATTACAATATCACTACTAACGAATTATTGTATTTCAATATCACTACTATTGAATCACGATATTGATACATCACTACTAGAAAATTATAGTATTTCAATATCACTACTATCAAGTTGATGTATTAAAATATCACTATTAGATCTGCAAATAGAGATAAGGTTAGTTTAAAAACATAGTTAAATGCAATATCATGACTAAAATGAAAAAATCATGACTGTGTTAATTATGAGATTGTATTCCAGAGGACAAAACCATTACTCCATAGTGACAAAACTGTGACATCCAAAAAAATAGGTTTTTGCTCAAATGTTTCACTCTTTTTGCTCCCACACTCTAAGATCCTACATGAAAATGGTTAGTAGGTTGCTTGTAGGAGATATTTAATCAAATTCATGGGGTGTGGTTCCATCGAGCGTGCCAAAATGCAGAATGGATTACAATATTAAATTATTCAAGCATTAGTTAATAAATCCATAAAGAGCTAAATAAATCAAGCCAAACTATTCATGCGGGGGTTTCTAATGACAATGAAGAACAAAATGAAAGAAATCAAAACTAGTTACCTTCCCAAATTGATTCCATCACCCAAGAGCATATCCAAGCGTGTTCTCCCCTTGATCAAATATTCTTGACTTTATCAATAATGGTGGAAAAACTCTTCTAATGTCTCAAGAACACTTTATAAAACCTAGGCTCAAACTAAAAAGAGTCTATCATCTAACCTATCATTGAATCTTACCCAAATTCAAATAATACAATGATAAAAAAAAACACAAATGACTTGTGGAGAGATTTTAGCATTATAAGTCTACATAATTTAAGCTTAAAAATGATGTTTTGTGCCCTCCCATTTATAGATTTTTTAGATTGATCAGAATGAATTATGACCATCCATCTTGAGATCAAGATGTGTGACCAAGAATCCATTCAATTTTGGAGGTTAAAATAAATAAATTACATCATTATGATTTGGGAAGAAGGGGCATTAATGAGGCATGGAAGGCCATGATTCAATTATTTTATGCATTTATGGCCTAGAGATGCCTTCTCCAAAAATGATATCATTAGGTGATGCAGTTAATAGAAATCAGTTTATAAAAATAAATATTTAATAACCTCCATGGAAAATCCATGTAAGCTCTTGATTTGAATTAATTAGCCTTAAACAATATTAATCAACATTTTTGAAATTCTTTGAAAATTAGCTCTCAATTAATCAAAATGGTCAGAAAGTCATATTAGTGGGTTGTAACTTGAATCAGGAAGAATTGGAAGGCGATGTTAGTTGTGTTGGAACCATATTCCCATTTAGGATTTTTCCAACACAAAATAACAAAGGTATGTGATGTGTACTAATGAACTATAATAAAAGAATTATCTAGAGCACAAAAAGGTGAAATCATCATTTTGACTTGAAATAAATTGATCAAAGTTAGGAATCACATAAAATGCATTACCACATTTAGGGATAATTTGGCCTACATTATCACTTGTAAATAAAAAGTTTGAATCATTTAGGGTGTTCTATTGATTTTAACCTAAAATGTGCATTTGAGTGCAATTTGAATAAGATTGAAAATTTCAACATAAATAGTGTTAGGAATTAGATGTCTATAGTGGTAACATATTGCATAAATGTACTATTTATTAAAGGATTTTTTGAATGATATTTAAAGTGAGCAATAGTAAATCACATTATGCATATTCTCACACTTACAATTAGGTGCCCATATGAACATTCTTTCAAATACAACAAGTCAAAATTGTTCTCAACTTACATGCATTCTCAAAAAAAAATTAGTTTAAAACACATAGGTTATTTAAATAAATATACATGCAAGAAATTCCTTCTGTGTGTATCTAACTCCAATATTTACATTCAATACCCTTATTTCATCTATAATGGATTATTCATAAATTTTAATGCTTTCAATCTTCTTGAAGTTTTTTGTCATCTTTCACCTTCCACTAAACTCCAAAGCCTTCTTGATACATCACCCTAACAAGTATGTCCTTCCATCCTATGTATTATTCTCACATTAGTATTGCTATCACATCTTGAATACCCCATAATCACCCTTTAAGGAGTCATTACACCCCTCTTAAATCTCAAAACCATCTTCAATATTGAGATACAAGTGTATTAGGCATGATAGGAACTGTTGATAGCATGTTTCCTCAACACTAGGTGTCTTAACTATCCAAAAGATGTTACAATCACTATATAACTTCCTCATGAATATTTAAATGCATATTCCCAAACATTTTCCATGTGATTAATGGTTCTAAGGGACTCTACCATGCCTCACTCAATCATATTCCATGAAAATCCTTTAAGAACTACATTTTTAGGCCTATAACAGTCATTTCTTTGCCATGTTCCATACAACAGTACCTCACACGTGCCAAAAAAAATGACTCCATAAATTTCCTTTAATGTCTTTCATCATCTTTATCTCTCAGTTTTATGATTTATATCTTTTAATTTCTTTTATCATCTCTATTTGGATTTTTCCTGTAGATGCTTGCTTGGTGCATTCTTTTAACCTATTCTTAGCTCTTGTATGCATACACTTATTTTTTAATCTTGTATAAAATCTCTCTCTCTCTCTCTCTCTCTCTCTCTCTCTCTCTCTCTCTCTCTCTCTCTCTCTCTCTCTCTCTCTCTCTCTCTCTCTCTCTCTCTCTCTCTCTCTCTCTCTCTCTCTCTCTCTTCTTTACATACATAACCATCATCTAAACCATTCTCTCAACCATCACCTTCACATCTTTAATCTCCCACTCTTCTACCAAACTTGCTAATCATTATATATCTCCCTTTCCCTCAAGGCCTCATTCATTATTCCATGTTTTGAAATCATAAATAGGACTTCACATGGAAATTCACTTACCTCTTTAACTCTTTTCATTATCCAAATAGTTAACATCACCATTAAACCATGCCTCCTCAATTATTTCATTTTCATTCTTCTCTTCGTTAGCTCCTCTTTGATCCAACACCTCAAACTTCATTAGAACTCAAGGAAACTAAGAACTCACTTTATATGGCCTCCTTTTAGTATATCAATCGAGAAACAACTCATTTTTATCATCCACACACTCTCCAAAACCTTTGAACGCCCCTATTTCTCATACAAGCCTACTCTTCATTGTAACCCTAAAAACATATAAACCTCCTTGTCTAGGAGTATATATAGATCATCTATTCTAAATAATGACACTTTTGGACACCCTTTTGGTCCATTCATCTCCTCCAATATTTTCAACACTTAACTCTCTAAGACACCCCTTGAACTCAGTCTCTTTCTTTGGAAGTAGGTCTCATTTACACTTCTTTAGGCCTGCTCTGTTTACACAACACTGTAGACCTTACTATATGGTATCAATCAATCATAATTCCTCATAAAGATTGTAAATAACCTATAAACACATATTATTTCCAAGTTTTTTCAAATTCCTATAGAGGTAACATAAGTTATATGAGTTGTAATAATGAAACCGTAACCTTTGTCTTAGTAGGCCTGTACTAGGACGAGAACACATAAAGAGGATTTTTAGTGTTTTTGACACTTTCTAACACTTATAACCTATCCCAAGTCTATACTAACATGATTCACCATTTTCAAGAGTTAATTATCCCTATTCAATCCTCAAGAGGCCTTAATAAGCAAGAATGTATAATTTTGATGTCTTCTTAAGACTATATGCACAAAATTCACTTGTTTCTTATACTTCCAATAGAAATATGGGATGGAAAAAGGATTTGAAGCTTCTTTATGGTCTACCCACACACCACTTAATGTCTCCAAAATTTCTATGCTCTCAATCAATCATTCAAGGTCTCAAAAGGACAAGATGACCAAATTTTGATGAATACTAACATTGTGCAAGGACGAGGAGTAACAATGTGGTATTTAATTATTGTTAGAAAATTTCCCTCACTTTTTAGTCTTATATAATGTCTGCCCAAAACTTATTAAACTCCATCCAATATATATTTTCCATTACTCCATCACTAAATGTTCCAATAGGCATGGATACATACTTTTGAGTACTCTCAAGACTAATTGAAGACTCAACTTAAACTTATACACTTCTAAGGTTTTACAAACTTCCAAGGGGACTATCATCACCTCTAAAAGCTCTATATATTTATTATGGTCCATCTCCATTCAAGCACCTCTGAACACAGATCACTACTTGTGATTTATCTATCATCCTTATCTATCCACACATAGAGTTCTCATGGGTTTGCCCTATCTTTTCACACCTACAAGTAGGTCATAAGAAACCCCAACCATTTAAAATAAGAAAAACAATGTAGGAATAGATAAAAATAAACAAGTATAAGATAATCACCATACTTATATTAGAGGAGCTAAATGTGGAATGTGAAAGAACGTATCAAATCTTGTTTGTGGTGGTCACTTCCATCAACTAGAGGGGACTTGGATGCACTAAAAATTTCATCCATCTTGATTGATTGCCATGGGTCAATGTTTTTATGAATTACAACATGGCATACCCTTCTTACCATATTTCTATGGTGAGTTATGAGTACATGGCATTCATTGATAGGCCCAATACTGATTTCTACCTACAATGGTCATATGAATGGCCAAAGGATGATGCTATTTTGCCTTATATGTGGGCTATTACTTGTGCCATTCCATCTTTTTTGAGACATTTCATGGAGAATTTTTTGCCAACAAAGGTGTCAAATGATTTAGATGTTTATGTGCATCCAGATCAGGTATGAAATATGTTCATTGATTGGAAACTACCATTCTAAGTGCATTTCAAACTATATAACATTCAAAATAACCATTTTGATGCCTCCAGACTTTATCCAGCCCACCCATACGCAATGTTGTGGAAGAGGTACATAATCTCCCACAACATTGATTTTCCTCTCATCTAACTAGGGCAAAGGCTTTCAAGAATAGAACCATGATACTTCTTCACCTCCATTATAGATGATGACATTGATGGTGACTACAATCCATCAGATGATAGTGATGGTTCCCAATGTCAATAGTACAATTATATGTAATTATCTTTGAATATTGATAGATAATTTATAGTCTTGTAATCAATTATGTTTGAACATGTTTATTTTATGGCTAAATAAAGTACATATTTATTTGTCTATTACTTAAATTTTTGACTCTAACTTGAATCATTGAAATTCTACATTCATTTTTACATGTAACCATATTGTTCTAGAATCTACTAATCTTTTTACCATAGGTCTGTAATAGTGTTTGATGTTTTGATCAATGAAGAAAAGGATTTCCTCAGATGAAAAAGAGTTTATAAATTTCTTTCATATATGTTGTGTCTTTTCTTATATAAAGTGAGTGTTTATATGTGCTCTCGAGCAATATTGCCATGATTGTGTATGAAAATGCAGAAGTATGTAAGTCTATACAGGTATATTGACATTATGAAGGCATATTTATGATTTTGAGTTTCTCTTGAATTCATTTTATTAGTCTATCATCTTTTGATATATATATTGTGGTGAAAAACATAAGAATTTTGTGTATTGCATAGATTTTATTTCTTTATTCACCTTATTCTTTATTAGGTCTGTACTTCTTACAACTTCTACATTAGATTTTTGAAGATCATGACTAAATGGTAGTTTATGAAACAAAATAAGGTTCCAAACTAGTAAGGTTCCTTTGTGAGTTCTTGAACACCCATATTAATTTCAAAACCTTGAGATATAGAAGTCAAGTCTAAATTTTGTCTAAAATCTATCATGACTAGTTCCTATATCTCTTTAGATCCTTGGGATTGTATGAAAAAGATGGTTTCCTATTTAAGACTATAATAGGTCCTTTAGGATCTTCCTCTGTAATTTTTTTGATTTTATATATTAGCAAACCAATCCTTCCTATTGGTTTATTCTTAATCCCTTAGTAATTTACTTAACTCTATTCTTAGCCTTTAGGCTTAGCGGCCTAATTTTGTCTTTAATGGGGACAAAAAAAAATTAACCCTTTAAAACAATATTAAAACCTTCTTGTTGATGATGATCACTATAGTAATGATGTCTCAATCCTCTACAAAAGTCTATAATTCTTAATAAGATAAGAACTCTATTCAAACACTTAATTTACTTTTTTATCCTTATGAAGACCTACAAGTGATATAATACAATTGTTGATAGTCCATATTAAAAAGGTTGCTAAAACCCCAAATCACTTGAAATGATCTTTCAATGTGATTCTATGTGACTGTGTTTAACTGTGATGTCCCTTACTTAGGGGCTCTTTTTTTCTCCTACAAAAGCTCTGATACCACTGTGATGTCCCCTTCAATCAGGGAATATAGAAACATATAAAGCTCTGAACAAGATACAATTTGCAGAATAGATTCAAACATGCATAAACAAATCACAGATCTTATCATTCATCCAGCTGATTACAATAGATGTCCTTTCTTATGCAAATCAAAGAATATTACAGATATGGTCTTAAAACCCTGAAATTATGCAAATTGGGAATAAACTTGAAATTCTAGAAGTCTTGGCCTACTGTGTCGAACACACAGTCGCCGGCGTCGGTCGATATACTGCCGACGTCAGTCTCTGTAGGTCCTTATCTGCCGACGTCGGTCCTCAGACGGCCGATGTCGGTCACTGGGGATCTCTGTCTGCCGATGTCGGCATCTGCGGGAATCTGTACGGACCTGTACGGACTTATTACGGCCGCCAACCTGTATGTTCTTAACCCCTGATTGTTGAACCACCTGATCTGAAGATATACTATTCTAATATAGAATATCTCTATCTGTATAATTTATTGGATCAAAAACTAAATAAAGATAAATACCTGAAATATCTGTAATAACTTCTGTGTGAAGTTATCTCTCAACCCTGAAATTCTGTGATAACTTCTGGATGAAGCTATCTCTCAAATCTGTACCTCTGTGATAACTTCTGGATGAAGCTATCTCTCAATTTGGCAATAGATCGGCTGATCTTTCACAACCTCTGAATCGCACACAATGAAGAGTTGACGTTCTCCACTGCAAATGGAATCCTGGAACCCTTGGCTCAGTCTTCACAGAAGAATTTCTCCAATTTCAATAATCAATTCATACATAATTCCAACTCTCTCCCATGATAAACTCTTATACCCTTCCAAAGGTGTGCTTGCTAAAATTAGATTTCCTCAAATTAGAACTTGGGGTTCTAAAATTAGAATTCCTCAAATTAGAACTTGGGCTTCTTAAATTAGAACTTGGGTCTTAAAATTAGACCAATTAATTAATAATTAATAATCAATTAATATCTAATTTAAAATTAGACCAAATAATTAATTAATTAATTAATAATTAATTAATATCTAATTTAAAATTAGACCAAATAATTAATATTTGATTAAATCAATCAAATATTAATATCTCCCTCAACATACGTTAGATCCTCGAACCGATCGAAGCTGTCGAATCAGGGAGTGATTCTGCACCTGACCATACCAAAATAAAGGCGCTCCGCTGCATATCAAATATCCCTAAAAAGTAGGAGCTCAGGCCAAATGTGTAAAATATTGTGAATCAAAGTCAAGCCAAGCTCCATTATGACCCCCTATCCATCCTATTAGCCTACAAAGGTCGCATAATAGGTTAATCATGAAGTCTGTCAATGTCCTCTAAAAAAGGGACATGACAATCCGCCCCTCCTGAAATTGCTTGTCCCCAAGCAATCTCAGAACAATGAACCACTCGATCCTCCTGGATCCCAAATGTAGTCATGATCTACACTGATGAAAATCAATGCAAACACCTGCAATATCATTAGTAGTAGAACAAAGGGGAATACAAAATCAAACTGACAGATGCAACTCAACCAATCTCTAAGATCACAAATACCATAGTCAAGAACGCATGAGAAGCAAACTCTCGAAGTATGATAACCCGAGTAGAATGGACAACTCCAACTGCCAATTCCATCTACAAAAGATGGTGCCAATCCATCCCATAATTGATCCCTCTGTTTAGGTGGCACAACGAACAGTACCACACTGTCATATGCATGAGGAGAATCAATCTGGAGACTCGACTCCACTGGTATCTCCAACTCATCAGAATCAGGTACTCCCAAAACCTGAACATGGGTGTCAGCGTCAATAACATGCTCCTCAGCGACCCCTGCAGGAATGTACTCACCACCAACCATCTCAATATATAAATGGATTGGGCCTGGTACCGGTGAAGACCGTAAATGCTCCAACTCTGCAGTCACCTTAGCCAAATGAAACTGTGACTCCTCGAAAGCCAACTGCATACTCTCAAGAATCTCAGAAGTCACCTCGAGCTGCTGAGTAAGCTCACTCACCTTATCTTCCTTGGCCAATAATTCATCATACGCTGTGTCGCCCCACTCTATAAGATAATCTCTGTCGGTGACCAACTGCATATAGTCCTGTCTCAGAATCTGGATAGCCTCCCATAAAGAGTGGATCTCTGTCAAGGACAAATAACTGCCTCCCTGCTCGATGCTAGTAGGAGAACCCCATCCATAAACTGCTAACAACTGACGAGCATCATCGAAATGTTTGCAAGCGGTAGCAATGTCTCGCTCACTAACTCGCAGCTGACTAGACACATGATGGCGCTGGCTAGATTGTCTCCTACAATCCTCCACTGATGCATGGCCCAAAAGAGTAGACTCAGAATCACTGACCTCTATAATACTACCATCCATACTCTGTGAATCAACTCCATAGCTCATATCAACATACGGAGTATCAACAACTGTAGCATCACTGTCTAACTCTTCCATACCGAAAGAAACTACCGGTGAAACTAAGTCCTCAAAACTGTCCACTGCATTCTCCTGGGTGTCATCTACAATAATTAGATCCTGGGACTCTGCTACAATCTCTGCCATATCTAAGAGATCATCAACACTCAGTGTACTAACATCTGAGTACACCTCTACACTCTGAGTGCAAGCATTGAACTCATCTTCATCTAACTCTGAAGAAACTGCTGCTGAAACTATCTCATCATCACAATCTCCCGCTCCCACGTCCTCTGCAACTAATTGAGAGTCTAAATCCCCATGATTAATCTCATCCACATGTCTAACAATTGGTGTAGCGCTGCCCTCAACCACTGTTGAGACCTCTTGTTTCTCCTTCGTTCTGTTTTGTGATGTGGACCTTTTACGAATGGATGCCATATACCGTAATAATTTGTCTTCAAATGTAGGATCTGAAAGAGTTTCATTCATCCTCCTCTGGGTTTCAACCAACTGGTTCAAACTTTGTTTCAGCTTCTGCATATCCTTGTCCCACTCTTTCTGAGTACTTGAAGTCATCATGGATACTTCGTTGATTCAACCTACCCAAACTACCCAACAGGATGGCAAGACATTAGCTCTGATTTGCCCAAACTATCCAACAGGATGGCAGGAATTTGGCTCTGATACCACTGTGATGTCCCTTACTTAGGGGCTCTTTTTTTCTCCTACAAAAGCTCTGATACCACTGTGATGTCCCCTTCAATCAGGGAATATAGAAACATATAAAGCTCTGAACAAGATACAATTTGCAGAATAGATTCAAACATGCATAAACAAATCACAGATCTTATCATTCATCCAGCTGATTACAATAGATGTCCTTTCTTATGCAAATCAAAGAATATTACAGATATGGTCTTAAAATCCTGAAATTATGCAAATTGGGAATAAACTTGCAATTCTAGAAGTCTCGGCCTACTGTGTCGAACACACAGTCGCCGGCGTCGGTCGATATACTGCCGACGTCAGTCTCTGTAGGTCCTTATCTACCGACGTCGGTCCTCAGACGGCCGATGTCGGTCACTGGGGATCTCTGTCTGCCGGTGTCGGTATCTGCGGGAATCTGTACGGACCTGTACGGACTTAGTACGGCCGCCAACCTGTATGTTCTTAACCCCTGATTGTTGAACCACCTGATCTGAAGATATACTATTCTAATATAGAATATCTCTATCTGTATAATTTATTGGATCAAAAACTAAATAAAGATAAATACCTGAAATATCTGTAATAACTTCTGTGTGAAGTTATCTCTCAACCCTGAAATTCTGTGATAACTTCTGGATGAAGCTATCTCTCAAATCTGTACCTCTGTGATAACTTCTGGATGAAGCTATCTCTCAATTTGGCAATAGATCGGCTGATCTTTCACAACCTCTGAATCGCACACAATGAAGAGTTGACGTTCTCCACTGCAAATGGAATCCTGGAACCCTTGGCTCAGTCTTCACAGAAGAATTTCTCCAATTTCAATAATCAATTCATACATAATTCCAACTCTCTCCCATGATAAACTCTTATACCCTTCCAAAGGTGTGCTTGCTAAAATTAGATTTCCTCAAATTAGAACTTGGGGTTCTAAAATTAGAATTCCTCAAATTAGAACTTGGGCTTCTTAAATTAGAACTTGGGTCTTAAAATTAGACCAATTAATTAATAATTAATAATCAATTAATATCTAATTTAAAATTAGACCAAATAATTAATTAATTAATTAATTAATAATTAATTAATATCTAATTTAAAATTAGACCAAATAATTAATATTTGATTAAATCAATCAAATATTAATATCTCCCTCAACATACGTTAGATCCTCGAACCGATCGAAGCTGGTGAATCAGGGAGTGATTCTGCACCTGACCATACCAAAATAAAGGCACTCCGCTGCATATCAAATATCCCTAAAAAGTAGGAGCTCAGGCCAAATGTGTCTGAAAGAGCCCGAATGAAAACCAAATGTAGAAAATCCTGTGAATCAAAGTCAAGCCAAGCTCCATTATGACCCCCTATCCATCCTATTAGCCTACGAAGGTCGCATAATAGGCTAATCATGAAGTCTGTCAATGTCCTCTAAAAAGGGGACATGACATTAACTGTGAGTGACTTTGACTGTGCTCTTAAGCTGAGAGATCACTAGTTCTTGATTCATCTATTTTAAATAACAATGCAAATAGATGATATTCCCTTAGTTCTTAGCTTTTTAATTATTCTTGAACCTTCATGCAACTCAAAACTCTTCAAACCTCCTCTATATAAACTTTCTTTCATGAAATTTTCTATATCTATTATACACATTTAGGTTTTTAAAAACTTTGGGCATGTATTCATCATAATATCATCTAAACTTATTCATTAACGCTCTAGGAAAATATAATGAACTGCTTCAAATAAGAGAAACACTTTATTTTCATTAATCAAAATACCAATACACACTTACAAACCTATACAAACCTCTATTTTAGACTTTATCCAAACCTTATTCCCTTCTCCATATCTTATTTCCTCACCCACATTTCTATTTGTATGTACATGTGCCTTTATTGGTCCTCTTTTTGATAGGTACAAACTGGCTACTGTTTATCCAATGTCTAAACTTACATTATTAATAATAAAAAGGTCCAAATTTCTCTCAACTTCCAGATCCAAACTTATCACATGCCTTGTTTGGTCTTTTTCAACGTAGGAGATCACCTATCTAGAAGGTGATAAGGTATTTTCACATTTACATAGGTTTATGCCCTTCTCAAGGGCTTACAACCTTTAAATCATGATTCAAATATTCAAACCCTCATTTTGGATGGAAATCCAAATTTTACCTATTTTAAGACTAATGAATCATCTCATTCTCCTTTTTGAATCTTTAAGACCTTATACAATACTCTTTCATCACAAATGACCTTATTTACATGTTTGCAATGTGGCTTTCCTGCTTCTGCATCAAAAAGAGTATGTTTTAATATTGGTCTTCAAAGACCAATAACTATCATTGTCTATTTTGGACTTAAACCCTATATTATGCTCCACTAACTCTGATTGGAATATTTTAGGAAATATGATCTTTATTATGCTTATAGTACAAGATAATAGGTTTACATATTTGTTTGAGGTCTATTGTTTCATAAAAAATTACTAATTCCACTTTCATAATTCTTGGGATGATATATCCTCTATTTTCTTATTATTGTGGTTCTTATGAGTGTTTAATTAGTCAATAATGAACTAATACCCAAGTCTATGAGTATACTATTTGGTCTCGAGAAGAATGTATTTGTTTTGCTTTCACTCAATAACCCATTGAATGACTTTCTCAAGTATTATAGATTATTTAATCTGATGAGAAACTTATGACAAATAGGTCTTCTATATAACAATATTCAATAGAATCTTTCTCAAAAGTTTTCAACTTTCACTTTGACTACCCCTTGGCTCTTGATTGTGACACTTAAACAAGGAACTATTCACTCTCTTGACTTAACAACTCACAAGTCTTAGGAAAGATTCAAGATGAATGATATAAACTCATAGATAAACTTCTTGACTTCAATTCTCTTAAAGAAACTTGATATTGGTTTAGGGATAGTCAATTGAATCTTTATGTAGACTTTTTTTTATTGGTTTCTTTAGAAAAACTATCCAAAACAACTCAAAAGTTTCTAGGCCTGGGTATGACTAATTCAACTTTTCAATAGGTTTTGAATGGAAAAAATCACCAAATCACCCAATATATGTTATAAACCCATTTTACAATGATTATCCAACATTGAGACACCTTTAAACAATATTTAGAGTCAAATAATGAAGCAAACCTTAAATTTGTGTTTCCTTCTAGGTCCATTATGCCTTCTACACAGTCAAATTGTAAATGAAATTTGTAGACATTATTAAACCTCCAATCACTTGAAAATCATTATAAAACCATTTTATGGTGATCAAATAGAATGAAAACACATTTATACATGATTTGGAGTAAAAATATATTACTAAACACCCATTTGTCATACTTTTCTAGGTCTCTTAACATGCAGCTATAGAAATTTTGAACACAGTCACCTTAGGATTCTTTTACTGGACCTCTCATGACTTTCTAATACTTGGAATGGATACTAAACACCTTATATCATCTCTTCCAAAATATTTAAATATTTTCATGAGTTAAAAATGAAGATATGTCTCTTTTCCTATCTCCAAACCCTATTACTCAAGTCAAGAGCTTCTTTTTTATTGTTCATGAAGCTTGGAACATTTTTTATCATTCTGACACTTTTAATATAGGCTTATAAGACTCCTTAAACTATTCCAATCTTCAAATTCAATCCATACATTAAACTACATGTGTCTTAAGTGATTATCTTGATTGTGTATTCTCAAAAAAATAAAGTAGTAAGAGTTTGAAAAGTATAAGTCCTAATCCAAGTTCAAAATCACTTCAACAAGGATGAAAGCCTACTCATTTGTTCATTAAAAAACAACTTAAATACACAAGATCAAGTAAGCAAGTGGTGGCAAATAAACATTGATTCTGTAGATTAAAATTTGAATAATCAAGTGTTTCAATTGACTTCCATCTAAAGTCATAAGCATATATGGAATACCGGACACAAAATTCATTGCACACAACTAATTAGCATTGTTTGTATATGGAATACCACGTCTATTGGGAGATATCCCATTGGCTTTTGAAAGTAAGAAATCAAATTCTACCTTCAAAATCTATATTTAGTGCTCATATATGGCAATTATTCCTTCATGATTTAATTACATGGTTCGTACAGTCTTCACCCTTACATCACTGAGTACTTTTGTGTAGCCATGGGCAACTTCTAGATTGATAAAATTTATTTCAGCATCCATTTTCTCATTCCTTAGTGTGAGAAGTGTACAGTGCAAATTCTCAACCTTTTTTATCTTCTCAACCAGTGCACTTTCCAACTTCATAACCTTTGCACTTGCACCATCAAGAAGCTCAGACAAAATATGGTTTTCCCCCTTGAGTTATTTTTTTTCAAGCTGATAGTGACAGTTGCAAACCAATATGTTCTTCTAAACCCATTGCATTCTTAGATCTCATCCTTGCGATAATTTCTTTCATGTCCTTAGGAAATTAGGAAGCCACATTCTATTCTGGATTCAAGACTTCATCTGCAAAAAATACACATCAAATTCAATGATAGAATTCAATATTTTTAGCATTGATAAGCTAGGAAAAAAGTAGACATAAATGAGGGTCTATGATATTAATGCCTTGTTTGAGAATATTTAAAAGTTAAAAACATCCAATTTTTTATATTACGAATAATTTCCTTACACACACAGAGTTTTCTAACTTAAATGAAAATAATGAAATCATTATATTAGCCCAATGTTGATAAATGAGAAAAGAGGGCAAGTGAAATGAAAATTACTGCATGTTACAATGGCTAATGACAAATTTGAAATTTGCATTGAAACACCAAAAACCAATAGAGAATACCATTATTCTTTACCTATGCCATGGTTATTTTGATGTATTAGACTATTTCATTCCTTCTTGCCCCTCCTCCTTTGCCTCAAACCATGGCCCATGGACATCAACAGTTATTGTGTTGATTACTTGAACAAATAAACACATGATATGAGACAAATTAATGTTAGAGAGACAAGCCATGCATACAAATCTTATATTTTACTCCTTCCCACCATGGTTACTTTTATATATACATAGAGACATGCAAACATGTGCACTTTGTCACCAACATGTGAAACAATGAAAGGAGAATAAGGTATAAATGTGAACATGATAGATCGCCTATCGACAACACATACCATACACATAAAAAATATTTGATGAGTACATGGGAAAAGCATTGCATCATTCAACCATGCATCATTGTGCAATACATCGTTAAATGCAAATTAACCACCAAACCATTGCTTAAGTCATACATAAATAAAAAACCACATATCTAGCATAAATTAGAAATGTAACACTTGTATTTAAATATCTTGTCCAAATAATTTGTTTGACCACACATCATACATGTCATATATATTATGCCAAAATATATATATATATATATATATATATATATATATATATAAAATAATGTTTGAGGTAGTATCCATAAGGCAATGTCAATGTTCATACCCTGGCAATTAAGCCTATTCAAAAGGATAAACAAGTGGAAGTGGTCAACCACATGAATGCATGTATATGCATATGTCACCTTGAACACCTGCGTTTGAAAATGTGTAGTTTAGAAATCTTGAAAAAAATCAAGAATAAGACACCAACATGAAGAATAAACTTGTTGGTTTTTATAAATAAGAAGTAATTATCATACCTCCTAAACATGGTCCATCCATGACTATGACTGCACCAACTCATCTCCATCAAAATCCTATATGCAATAACAATATAAAACACTATTAAAAATTTTAATGGTATGGTTGAAAGAAAGTTAGGGGGAATAAATAAGAGTGCATATAATACATAGCCATCATAAGAAGTATAATATCAATTTGTGAGGCAACCTGTCATATGCACTTGCTTTTTTTACGCCTCCCCCCCCTAAACAAACATATCTACCATTCTACAAATGCATTTCTCTCAAAGGAATGTGATAATCATCACTAGAATGGGCTTGAGGGTCATCCCTCTGAAATATAAATGATGATTATTTAAGAAATATCAATGTAAATATTGAGTAAGTTGAATTGAACTTAACTTTAACTTCATGAAAACCAATGAACATAATGCATTTAACCTGAGGTCCATTGGTGCATGCACCTTGTTATTACTCCACCCATTTTCTTTCTCATTCCATTTGTTGATGATATTATCTTCACGAAATGCAGGTTTCCCTTCTTCGTGCCAATTTTTCACTTGAATCATATGCACCCATCTCGTCATTGATAGCCTTTAAGGTTAGCTCATTGAGATAGCATAACTCAAAGAGATTCTCCCTAGCCATCCATGATCTTTCCATCCTATCTCTCTTGATGATGCTCTAGTTTTTCAAGAGTCTCTTTATTGGCCTCCTTTTTATTTTTATATTCATGATTTTTCTTCCCTTCAACTTTTATCATGCCCAGGAGGCCTCCTTGGAATGGGTTGTCGACCATGAATCTTAAGACAGTGAATGTTAAGTCTATCTCATGACCAAAATGGATGGATGGACACCATTAGCTCTAAATGTGTCACATGGCCTCAACAAGCAAAGGTGTACATTTCAACTCATAATACCCCAATCCTCGATAGTGTACTCCCCTGCATACTATCATTAAACAAGGAAGACATGTGAGGGTAAAATCATAAATCAATAAACAAAATATAATGTCATCAAAGACAATAACATGTTAAAATAATAAATCAATAAATATAAGATAACATCATCAAAGATAATCAAATGTTCTTACAGCATTTGGTTCCTCCTCCATTTTAGATTGTGAAGCATCTAGAAGCTAATCACCAACATCATCATCATCATTGTCATCGAGTTTATCTAAATTCACATCCTCTTGCCACATAAGTTGACATATATATGTGACTCCAAACATATATGGAACAAAAAACATATATGAGCATGGCAAATGAAACAGAGAATATAAAAAATATACACATTTGTAGGGAAAATGTCATTATGCAAGTGACTACCACCCACATCCACGTGGCTCCGCTCCACCCCTTCCAACTTAAACACACAAAAAATATATAAAAACATATGGTGTGTCAAAAGTATTCTAATTTTGATTGTTATAAGAGGGAAGAAAGAAATAATATTTAACATGAGAATCAATCAAACATTAAGGGTAGCCAAAGGTTCTCATACATCTCTTGAGAAATAGTCATTGGGCTCTTCATATATACCATCTTCACCTTCAATCTTCTCCACCCCCTCCTCTTGTAGTATTAAAAAACATGTAACAAATCAAAATACAGATGCAATGTTCACAACTATTGGGCATTCTACATATGTGGTAAGAATATTAAATCAGGGATTGAAAATACATAGACCATCAATAAAATTACCGATGCTGTCCCCTTTTCTATATATTTATTTGGTAGAGAATCGATCTCACATTGGGATTGCACCATTGGTTGTTCATAGATAGGGGATGGTTGTCTCAGAATAATGGAAATACCATCCCTAATGGTTGATGCTCCATATAGCTCCCTCGTTCGATCTTTGAGGGGGAGAGGAGAACATCTAAACTAAGCCCTTGAATGTAATGAGGACTTCCAACTAACTGATTTATTTTAACATAATGCATGTCACAACAGATTAGCATCAACAAAAACATAATACAACTCAAATTCACCTTCAAGTGTAGTAGCTGAAAATGCATACAATTTGTTCAGTCTCAACTTAAAGTTGTTTGAGACAATCATCTAATTCCCAGTCATCCATCTTAAATCTGGAGTTGTTAACATTCATAGTATTAATTTCCAACAAACAACAACTTCAATTCAAACAAGTTAAGAATATGCTTTAAAATACTAGCCCTTACCTATGAACTGCTTAAATAAATCACCATAAAGGTCACTAAAAGAGTATAATGGTGTGTCGACGGCGGGGGGGGTTTGGCGGGGGGGATAATTCAAGTAATTGGCAATGTAACATAGAAATCATGAAATAATTAGGGCAACCATTATTTAATAAATTGACACCCTATATTGAAAGTATATATAACGAGCCTCCAACAAGGAAATGTACATATGAGAAGACATTATTTTTTCTCTAGATAGTGTAATGTTCTAAATCAGAGACTATCTCTTCACATTATAGAAACATATCATACCAATTCATTTGTAAATAATATATATAATATGGCAATGCCTCATGTGGTGATTCAAGGACAAGCTAATCAAACATTTGTATGTAGTAGATGATATAGAGAAAATGTAATGGATACATTACATTTTGAAAAATTTTAAAGAATCAAAACATGCTTGTTGTAAATTATGAAGGTTGGCAATAATATTTTTGAACTTGAAATATCAACTCCATGGAAATTGTGTGCAAGAAAATTAATTTCAATTTGAGCTTTTATAAAAGAGGTTGAGAGCAATATTTAATAAGCTCAGTGAACATTCTAGATGGAGAAATCAACAATGATAAGTATACACTATATAGTACAATGGGAGTACAGTAAACATGGATTGACACACTCTTACAAAGTGAAAGTCTGCACAAACACATGAAATATGATAAGAGTAACCCTTTCAATGTACTTAAAAGCACAAATACATGATGACCCCATCACAAAGAATTATGAAGCTTCATCCACACACCTCATAAACAAGAATAGAGTACATTTAGGCAATTGCAAGCATCAATACACATGAAACGATGAATAAAAACACATGAATTAAAAACATAACTTAAGATATTAAAGCTTGGAAAATACTATAGAAGCTCCTATACACCCTATTCTAGAGCTCTATTTGTCAAATTCCTAGTGCATATGACCCTACATATGAGACCTTATCCTAATGTATAAAAATAACTTATTAATAAAGACAAAATCCTAGGTGAGCTTAACCTTATGTATATTGGGCCTCTACTAAGGAGAAATAAGGCCTGAGAAATAGTAGGTATAGGTAAACTAAAGATAGATGTCCTTTTAAAGGATTCATTAAAATCTTTAGTACTTTTACATTTTCATATGAATAATTTATGTTCTATGGCACCTTCATGTGAAGGAGGCTTATGAACATACTATGAATGTGCTTATGTGAAGCGTTTTCCTTTTTTCCCCATATCTATTCTTGCTTCATATGTGAATGGATTTTGTCTATGTTAATAAGTTATGGATTTGGTTTTTTCACTTTTTGTAAAAACTCTACTATTTCTTTCCTTGTTCAACTTATTCCTTGGTTGGTATTAGTTAATGTCCACTTGCCCTTCTCAAAATAGAGACTCTAACTAAGATGGGCTTCCAGACCTCTATTGGTCGAATTCCTAGTGCAGGGTCATATGCACATTTAACCCATAAAATGGACCATATCAATTGTCAATGCATTGAACTTAACCTTAAAATATATGCACATTTTATGTAGGTTCATATGCACATTTTATACATCCATAAATCTAATATGATCACAAACATGAACGAATCTATGAAAATGATAAAACCTAGTAGAATGGACTCGTTCAAAAATATTCTTGATTGGTTTATCAAATTTTATCAAAATGTGCATCTTTTATCAACTTTTAAACCTAGTAGAATGGAATAGTTTAAAACTTGGAATAAAACTTGGAAGTTTTTGACCACCTATGCTTGAGCTATCCCCCTCTACCTTAGATCCAACAATGAGCAAATTGTAAATGACATATATTTGGGCTTTAGTATTTACCTAGATAACAGTAGGAGGTTCATGAGGAATGATAACTTGCCATAAGAGGTTCAGGATTAATTATAATAGGGCATGATAATTAGGGTTTAACTTTAAATCATTCATATGACATGATGGGTATATGCCACATGACATAGTTAGTGACACCTATGCAGTAATGGGTTACAGTCTCAACATCGTGGAGATTAGTGGAGATGATGGTGATGGTCATAGTTAGTTGTGAAGACCATTGTAGGTAGCAGTGACCATGTTCAGTGGTGACATTGATGGTAACATTAGTGTTAGGTTGTGGAGCTAAAAGCTTCACCCGGATGCAAACATGGAGGTTGATGAGTGTCACAGTCACCGACATCGATTAGGCTGACCGACGTCAGTCAGTGGTGAATAGGTAGCAACCAACATCAGTCAGGAGTCAGCCGACATCGGTCACCTCCAGACAAATAGGGACTAATGGCGGTCGCCTGTGCATTCCAGAACTGTTTGTTGCATGAACAGTTAGTTTGTTGAATGGCTAGTTTTCATGTAAAGACTAATTTTAGTCTTGGAGCTGCATTTCTAATTATTTTTTGTATGGGATCTATATAATAGACTCATGGGGTTGTATTGTAAATCATGCTAGATAGAGAGAGCAAGGTTAGCTCCTCATAGTGCCACAATGCCAAGTGTGTATGATTAGGTAGATCTGTGGGAGAGCAAGATCTGGTAGAAGATCCACAGGGGTGCTTGTGTGGAGAATTAGAAAGGTTCTTCATGTGTGTATGATCTAGGTTGGCAGGTGTGTAAGGCCAAGTTGATCTATGGTATAGCAAGATCAGGTGAGATCTACATATGTAAGTAAGATCGGTTTGATTTGTAGGTTGTTGCAAGTTCATGGGAGATCTACTTGGAGTGCGTTGTGTACTCGGACTTGAGTATGTGTGTATACTCAGTGGTACTGGCAGTAGTGATACTGACTGGTGGAGGTGAACAACAACTCTGTGTTTGAGTTGTTTGTTGTGACCATGATTGAGAGAGAGAACTCTTGAAGAGATTTACTGTTTACGCCCTAGAGGTGTGGGAGCCCTAGAGGAGTGTGAAGAAAATTGTGGCATCTTCTTTGTTGTATTTCCTTCCGGAAGATTATTAATAAAATTGGGTCTTGTCTCTCATATTTTGTGTTATTTTTGAATTTCTTGTTACTTGTTACTCCTGGTTAAATTACGTGTTTAGTTGCTTATACAAAGGGAATCAACTGTGCTCTTTATGATTTGGGGGTCCTGACAAATTGGTATCAGAGCTAGGATCAACTAACAGGTGGTCAGATCTTGTTAAGTGTTTGTTGATTACAGGTCACTCTCAAGGGTTTTTGATTGAGTGGGAGTATAGCAATGGCAGAAGAAAGTATGGAGGAATTCAAAAGCAAGAATGATCAATTACGGTGTTATGGAAAGAAAGAGCAGGTAAAGAAAGATTGCTGGTTGGTTGAAGATCAGCCTGAAGGAAATGAAGAAGCAGATGTTGCAGGTATTATTGCACTAGTTGTTCTTTTATGTTCCTTGGATAAAGTAGAATCTTGGTTTATAGATTTTGTTGCCTCTTTCCATGCAGCCCCAAATAGAGTATTTTTCCATGTTAAGGTCCATGGAGACTTTGGAAAGATTTATTTAGGGGTTGGTGAGCCTTGTCAAAGTTTTGGCAAAGGGGAAGTGCAGCTTAAATTGCAGACAGCCAACACATGGGTGTTGAAGGATGTCATGCAGGTCCCAGTCTTGAAGAGGAGGCTAATTTCTTCAGGAAAGTTGGGTGATGAGAGATGCACTGTAACTCTCACAGCAGATGCACTTGAATTAGTAGGTGGTAAGAAAGTAGTTACTCTTTATCTATTTACTTATATTACTGATTCTTCTTCTGTTGAAAATATGTGGCTTTTTAGGCTTGGTCACATGAGCAAGAAAGAGGTGCATGTTCTTAAGAGGAAGTCTGATGTCTTTGACAAACTTAAGAACTAGAAAACCTTGGTTTTCTTGGAAGGAGATGATGGACAAAGATCAGTGGAGAAGGCTGAATAACTCTGAGCATGGAAGTTTGGATAGGGTTTTGATCCAAAGAGAGCTCGTGGGTAAAAATTCATCACTCATAGGAGAACACAGTTACCGGTGTCAGTCAGGTGTAACTGACATCGAACAGGCAGGCATCGACGTCAGTCATGTGCAGATAGGCAAATTCAATGATGTCGGGCAGGGAGAGACCGACGTCAGTCAGGGAACCAAGGTCAACGACCAAGTGGCCACTGACGTTGGTCAGGGAACCAGTGTTGATGATCAAGTGGATTCGACATCGGTCGGGTGCAGACCAGGGTCGACCAGGGAATGGATTTTTGGGTGGACAGCAAGTTGTCAAGGAGTCTCAAACGCCCATATGGAGGACTGAAAGTGTAAGTAAGCCTCAAATTTGTTATTCCCCTTCTTTATATTACTTGTTGCTCACTGATGGTCAAGAACCAGGAAGTTTTAAAGAAGCAAAGTAGGTAGAATCTAAGAAACAATGGGAGCATGGCATGAATGAGAAATTTGATTCCTTGGATGAGAACCAAACGGGAGATTTGGTAGAGTTGCTAGCCGGAGAGAAAGCACTGAGAGACAAATGGATTCCCAGGTCAAAGAAGAGAGATAATGGACATGTGAGACAGAAGGCCAAGGTATATGGTATTGAGTATGCTCTAGGACAGTGGTACAGGTTTGACGGGTTTATGACAAAGCATGGCTTTAGTCAATGTCATTGTAATCACTGTGTTTTTTTTACCAGGTGGATAATGGTCGCGACATTATCTTGTTACTATATGTGGATGATGTGCTTGTTGCAGGTTCATACAGGCAGGGATTTGTTGAGCTAAGGGTAAAATTAGTTCAGTGGTATGCCATGAAGGATTTAGGAGGAGCAAAATTCTTTGGCATGAGTATTCCTAGAGACAGGGAAGATCACAGGTTGATGTTGTCTCACAATGATTGTGTGAATAAGGTAGTGGTGTGGTTCAAGATGCAGGATGCAGAACCGGTTAGCACACCGATGGATGGATAGTTCACAGAACAGTGTCCCAATTCACATGATGAGGTTAAGTACATGTGTACTAGACCTGATTTGCCCCAGTAGTGGGTGTTGTCAGCAAGTTTGTAGCCAATTCGGGAAAGAAGCACTGGAGAGCAGTTCAGTGGGTTCTCAGGTATCTGAGAGGGACCAGCAGCAGAGATTCATGTTATGCAAGTTTAGGGACTTCTCTACATGGGTATGTAGGTTCGAATGTGGTAGGTTACTTGGATGACAGGAGGAGTACCACAGGTTTTGTGGTGGTTGGTCTTCAAGATTGAGCTTGAAGAGGGATACAAGCCAAGAAACAAATTAGATGATGTACAGGTAGAGGGATAGGTGCAGCTATTTATCTCCAAGTGGGAGATTGTTAGGTTGTGGAGCTAAAAGCTTCACTTAGATGCAAACATGGAGGTTGCTGAGTGTCACAGTCACCGACATCGGTTAGGCCGAGCGACGTCGATCAGTGGTGAACAGGTAGCAACTGACATCGATCAGGAGTTGGCTGACATCAGTCACCTCCAAATAGATAGGGACCAACGTCGATCGCCTATGCGTTCTAGAACTGTTTGTTGCACGAACAATTAGTTTATTGAACGGCTAGTTTGCATGTAAAGACTAATTTTAGTCTTGGAGCTGTGTTTCTAATTATTGTAATTGGAAGTCTAATTATTGTTTGTATGGGATCTATATAATAGACTCATGGGGATATATTGTAAAGCGTGCTAGATAGAGAGAGCAAGGTTAGCTCCTTTAGAGGGAAGAGAGCAAGGTTAGCTCCTCATAGTGCCACAGTGCCAAGTGTGTATTATCAAGTATATTTGTGGGAGAGCAAGATCTAGTAGAAGATCCACAGGGGTGTTGGTGTGGAGAATCAAAAGGGTTCTTCATGTGTGTATGATCTAGGTCGACAGGTGTGCAAGGCCAAGTTGATCTGTGGTATAGCAAGATCAGGTGAGATCTACATGTGTAAGTAAGATCGGTTTGATTTGCAGGTTGTTGCAAGTTCATGGGAGATCTACTTAGAGTGCGTTGTGTACTCAGACTTGAGTATGTGTGTATACTCGGTGGTACTGGCAGTAGTGATACTAACTGGTGGAGGTGAACAACAACTCTATGTTTGAGTTGTTTGTTGTGACCGTGATTGAGAGAGAGAACTCTTGAAGAGATTTATTGTTTATGCCCTAGAGGTGTGGGAGCCCTAGAGGAGTGTGAATAAGATTGTGGCATCTTCTTTGTTGTATTTCCTTCTGGAAGAGTATTACTACAATTGGGTATTGTCTCTCATATTCTGTTTTATTTTTGAAATTCTTATTACTTGTTACTTCTGGTAAAATTATGTGTTTAGTTGCTTATACAAAGGTAATCAACTGTGCTCTTTATGAGTTAGGGGTCCTGACAAGTAGTGGGCTTGATTAGTTATGGTTAGCATTAAGTCACCATTGAAAATTCAGTCAATTTGACAATTTAGCACAGTTAGGACTGGTGAATACCAAAAACTGATGCTAGCATGTCAGTCTTTAGTACGTGTTCGTTAAGTTTATGCATTTTAAGAGTCCTAATGAGCATTTTTTTAGGGATAATTTTCTTAATGATTCCACATTTGAATGTCCTTCAAGTGACCTAACATCCTTGAGAAACACACAAGAATTTAGATAATTTGTAGCAATTCCTTAGTTTGAGGTTAACCAATCTGTTAGTATTTATATCTAATTTGGATAAATTGGAATGATCCCTTATTTTGAGTTGGAGCAATTATGAACACTCTATTGTCAAGGATTATACACAAGTGCAACCTACTAAAATCAAGTAGTGGAAATTGAGAACTTGGATTTTTAGATGTGTTAACTCATAACATTTGATGAGCATCAATTCTTGAATAATACATAACTCTACGAATCTTTATAGCCTGTGATCCATCAAATTACCAATTTCACTTAAACAAGAAGTTTTCAGGAATGAAAAATTTTTAGTGTGTGGGAATTTCTAGAATTATGAAGCTTACAAGTTTGAAGTCTATGAGAGTAGTGTAAGAAAATAAAGTAGAAGGAAAATACATTTTATTTACCGTATAAGTGGTCTCAACTTATATAACCCTTTGTTTCACTCCTTTTTTGGCTACATGGTGAATACACTATTGAATGTCCATTGACTTGATGCTAATCTACATGGGAAGATGAAACCAAAAACTATCAATAGGGGCATTATGATGGATAAGAATATGCTCCATTATGTCTTTGATGCATCCACTTGAATTTTTGAATAAGGGATGTCATCCTGTAAGGAATGACATGTGTCTAAAAAAGTCAGGAGTGAAATTAATAGGGAAATTTTAGTCCAAAGGTATCACCATTCATGAGCAAGGAGGGAAGAACATGCACGGTATCTGTTAGAGGAAGATGGGAGAGAATGTGGGAGCACAAAAATATTTTTGGTAATTTGCTCAGCCTATCAAACTCACCATGAATGTCTCACTTGGCATATAATGTAAAACCATCAAAATAGATAACCTACACCGCATGCCAAATCAATTCTGCATTAGACAAACATGCATGTGTTTGCAGTGGATTAAATGCCCAGTCTTGATCCAAGTGAAACAGGAAATAACATTAAAAAAAGAATCCAATTAACTTGCACCAAATAAAATTATTGTATGTACTCCATTAAAAACTTGCTATTTCACTTTGTAAAAGGCTTAGATTTTTTTTGGCATCACTAATCAATGTGATCTGATTGGCCAACAGATTCGGGGCTAATTTTAAGTTAAAGTTAAATGGATCCATAAGTCTCACTTTGGAACTACTAACATGTTTATTTATTTACTTGGCTTATTTAAACTTACAAAGTCTAAAATAAGGATGAGGAAGATTGGAATGGTCATTGTTAAGCTTTTTGACATGTGTGGTTTCACATTGGTAAAACTTCCTTGTACATTAATTTCAATGCTTAGCTTACATTTATTTATTTTTTATTGTATGCATGAAGACATTACATGGAATTATTGAATTACATAAAATGTCAACCTCTTTGTCCATATTTTAAAAAGAAACAGATACTGTGAAATCCTATAGCTTAGCTTACACTTTTCAATATATTAAGGTTAGTAATTTATTATGGGTTCACCTCCTCTTATTGAATTTATTTATAGGTGCATAATTAAATATTACTTTTTTTTAAATTATATAAATTTAAGTCATTGAATTCTTCTTTCGATGTATAGTAACATCCCCACATACTTATGTTATATTCTTTTTTAATGAATTTTTATATTTATTTGATTTTGGATGTGTTCATATATCATAGCCTAGGGTTTTTATTGTGTAAAACTCCTTATGTTCTAGTCATTTTTTATTGTGAGGGTGTGTGAGGGAGTAGAGATATTGTACTATCCCAATCTTACACCTCTTTAGACTTTGATTAGTTGGACATTTATTTTTTGTTTTTTGTTTTTTGAAGGTATGGAGATTTATTGTTGATATTTGTTTTTAATTTTTTGTTGGAATAGTGATATTATTGTTGTTTTTATGTAGACACTTAAATCTAGTCATAGGTATTTAACAATGTTAATTCTTGATATATCTTAAGCCACTTGACTTACACTTGAATACATGACTTTTATGAATGTTATTTCCTTTAAACCATTTACATATATGTGGGATTGACCCCTCTAATAGTTATCACTAATACGTAATAATTTTCAAGATAATTCTCAAACCTATTTATATCGCTCTTAGAGTGCTTCTAACCTCAGGGTAGTTGTCCTTGCTCTTCTAGGAAAGGTTCACACTAGGAGTCTATTGCCAAGTACTAGACCCCCTAAAGTGGCCTTGTCCCTGCACCTTAAATTCCTATTTTCCAAATACAAAATATTCATATGGGTCTTCCCACACATTTTTCAAGGTCAGGTAAATGAAATTTCTCAAAAGGATTACTAAATAATCAAATCAAAATCTCATTTCAATGGGACTGGATATTTATCACACTACTACACACTAAACAAATCTAATATATTCTTCCCCAATTCAATATCAATCACTAGGGATAGTCAAAAATTAAGTCTTAATTATTTTAAATCAAATTAAGAGCTAACATTGGCAAGTATCAAAGCCAAATTTATAGTTTGAAACATATAGTCAAGGAGCATGAAATCACTTTATGTGGGAAAAATGCATGTAGCTTGAATATCATAAACCTTTTAACATCAAATATTTGTAACTGCACTTATCGCTACCTATCCTACTCATATTTTTTATCTTGGTGAAATATTTCATAAGGCTTCAAATGCTCCTATATCACTTTGCGAAGGAAATTTTAGTATGAAGGGATTACAATCACCTAGAAAATAGATAACATAGTAGATTCAACAACCCTCCACATAGACCCAAATCCATGGCCACCAATATCTAACTTCATGTAGGTAAAATCAACCAAATAAAGGGAAAATGGTATATATAGAGAAGACAAAAAGGTAGAAGAAATAGTGTGAAATTAAAGGCATAAGGGCCTAGATGCATGTATACCAAGATTCAACTCCAAATGGCTTAGATCCATAGCCTCCAAGATCCGACCATGAATGGGTAGAAGTAAGAGAAAACTAGAGTAGAATGCAAAAGGAAGAAGTTATAGGGGCAAGTAGAGCCTGATCATATTTTCCATTTTATCATAAATGCAAACAAGGGAATGCTATGGTTGTGGTGGATAGAATATATTATTATTTCAAAATGGAAGCCCTTATAAACAACAAATGGAGTTATACAAGGCTAGATTAAAATATGATATCATTGATTCTAAATAGGGTTATGAAAGTTATTAAGGCTTCACCTTTACATGACGTAATCAATAAAATAAATATACCCAAAAAATATATGACTCCTAGAATATATGATGTCCCAAAGATCCACAAATACGACATTCCATTAATTCCCATTGTCAAGACCAAGGATTCTTTTACATATTTGGCTAACAAATTAAAATTATTAGTGGGAAAATTCTTTTCTTCTATATGTGATTTGGTCCATTTTACCATTCTTTAGAGATAAAAAAGTGGAGGAAGGTGATTTTCTTGTGAATTTTTATGTGGCATCTATTTTCACCAAGGTTCCAATTAATTAAATAGTGGAGTTGGTCAAATCTTGAATGGATGAAGACACTACAAATTTGGTATCTTTTTATTTTAAATCCAAGTTCTTCCATTTCAAGGTAAAAATGAATCAAAATGAGATTTCCACTATCATAAGTGATTCCCAACCTCTTTATGGAGTGGTTTTAAGAGATAGATATCCATTATTTTTCACTAAAACTCAAATGGTGGAAGTAGTTTGTCAATAACACAAATATTTTTTAGAAATGTGGTAAATAAAAGATTGAGGAATTTCATACCCACACTAACATTATGGTGGAAAGCATCAAGTTCACTAAGGAAATTAAGGAGTATGGGTGTTTTCTCTTCTTATATGTCCTTCTCACTTTCAAGTCTAATGTTTCTCTTATTCATCAAGAAAAGGGACCCACATAGACATATATTTACATGCACTCTCACATCATCAGCCAACATAGAAGGTAGAGGTCTTGAAGACCCTAATCACTATATCATTTAAATTTTGTGACAAAAAATACTTTTAAAACAAAATCAAGCACTTGAAATTTATTTTCAAAAGGAAAGGTTCTAAGGGGAAACAAATTGTCCACAAAAACATTCAAAAAAACTTATACATGGTCAAAAAAGGTGGCATAGGGAGGATAACACATGAGGAGGCCCAATTTATTCTTTAATTTATATTTAAATCATATCCAACAAGATATATATAATCTTGTGATGTCATAGCATAAAAACCATTTTCATTGTAAAATTAAAAGTTGGGAAAATATTTAAAATCAACTAAATATTGCAGGGAACCAAGTTTGAAAAGTGGGATATAAAAAATTGAGTTCTCATGTAGAGTATTTTATATTGGGGAAGAGGTAGATCCATCTAAGTAAGGTTTAAATAACATGATGTTAACATTTTCCTTGAGAAGAAGATTACATTAGCATTTAAAGAGCACTCAGTCTACATTGAGGATGCTTACATTAAGGATGCCAAGGTGGTTGCAATGGAGAATCACTATTATTTTTTTTTAATGAGAGAGACTATGGAGATTTGTAAGCATCTTAAACATTTAAATAAGAATGAAGGATTATGTTTGACTCATGTTTGGATATGCATCGTTAATAGATTATTTACAAAAAATAACTTTCACTTTAAGAAATGATAATTTATTATTTTCAATATTAAAGTAAAATATTTAATTAATATTATAGTTTTTTTTAGTAATTATTTTTAACTATTGGAACACTTCAATAATACTAATATTATTAAAATTATAATTTACAAAATATTACACAGTAAGGCATCTGGTTGTTATGCATGACTCAACTCCCTACCAGAGAGAAATACCAACTCAAAATAAACAAGAGTATAAATTTTGGTCAATTCATGGCAACAGAACAACACCACATTAATTATAACAGGCACATCAAAAGACTAAGTAAAATCCATTGCACTAGGAGGAGGACGTGGAGGATAATCCTATGGTGGTAGAGAATTCTAAGACGAGGGCTCCACCAATGGAGGATCCAAAGCCACCCATCCATCCATATGGTATATAGAACCTTGATGAGTGTCATCAATCATCTTGATTTAATAGTGTCAATCTAGTGTTGGTGTCTAGAGTCTATATGCATTAGAGCACAAAATACATTCAAGTAATGCTTATTTTCTTAATAGCACACATGCATAATTAAAACATGTTTGCAAAAATTTAAATTGCATACAACAAGAAAATTTTCAAGAAAGAAAATATATTTTCATAATTAAAATTGTAAAATTAAAATACACATTACATGAAAATAAATTAAACAACAATTTTTCTATGGATCCAATTAGTTTACATGTTATATGATATTCTAGTAATAATTCAGAAATAAAAATAAAATATAAATAATTTTAATCTAGAAAACATAAATACAAACTAACATTTTTATTTAGGTTTGGTGGGCCCTTGCTCTTTCTTTAGAAAAAAGACTAAAAATAGAAAATTTTAAAAATGTTCAAATATTTTATTCAATTTAATACTCTTCTAAATTTTTAATTATTCTCCATATACCGTTCTATGAATGAGAAAGTTGTTTTTATAATACAACTTCTTGTTTAAGATTAACAACTTAACAAATTAGTTTTAGCACTACTTTTTTTAATCTTAACAAACCAACAAATCAATTCATAATTAATTCTTATTTTATGTTAACAACCTAACAAATTAGTTTACAACTAATTTTTTATTCTAGGCTAACAAACTAACAAATTAATTTACAACAAATTTGTTATTTTAGGTTGACAAATTTAGTTCATACATTATTTAGAGAATAGTGGTAATCCTAATTTTTCAAGAAAAAAATAATGAGAAATGTTAAATTCACAAATCTACCATCTTCAAAGTTTATTGGAGAGAATCTAAGTGCTTTATTTTCTTTCCAACAACTTCCATTTTTGTTGGATAACATTAATCATGATTTCAACAAATTTGATTTTATTCAACAACTTGATGTTGAGATATTCATAATAGTTTAAATACTATAAATATCTAACCTTCTTTATAAATACTATAGATAGATTTTATTTAATTTCATGTTTTTGAACCTATAGATTTTTGGAGCTGATTTTTGTTGATGTCTATTTTTTGGAAATTGCTATTTATAGATTTTTTATATGTAGAAAGACTATATAACTTATCCTAAAACATTCCTTCATTATTTATTTAGTCATCTAAACCCCATAATTAATTTTTTGCATTTTTGGAGCCAATTTTGTGCATCTTCCGAGTCAGCTTCAAATTCTCATAACTTTTGCATATAAGACTCGAATTGAGATGATTCTTATTTGTAACATACCTTTTTTTTCAAGAGTGATCTAAATATGCAATTAGATGTAGGTTTTTATATTTTCTTAATCAATTTTTTTTTCTCACAACCTGTCCATTTTAGTCTTACATCTTCACATGCCAAAACAACATAAAAGTCATCACAAAAGCACAAAAACTATTTTTAGTTGATGTAAGGTTGCTTGTATTCCTTAGATGATCTTACATCGTTGGTCCATGTGTCTCAAGAATTACTAAGTAAATCTAGGGATGAATTATCTAAATCTTTAAAACTATTGATGATCTCTAGAGTTGCTTCAAGGTTGTCCCTGATTTGGTATTTTAGCACTTTAATGTTTAGTATTTACATCGATGTCTCATTTCAACCTATATAGACAACATTTGACATCTATTGTCTAAGAAATTGTTGGAAAATAAAAACACTGTAGATTACAATAACTCCTAAATAATAGACTAAATATATATCTCATGTTTTATTCTAAACAAGCAGAAGTTCCTAAAACTATATATAAGTCCACTTTAAAATGTGATTTAAAAAAGATAAAATGATATTATTTATGATATAAATGATACATATTATGGTCTCATCAGATCCAAAGAAACAACATTATCCCATCCAACAAGAGGATGTGTCATAATTCTAGAGGGTTGAGGCAAGCTGGTGAACCCCACTAAGAAGGACCGTCAAAAAATTTACCATGTGGTGGCAGAAGACTCCATCCTTCATTGAGGGGGAGGGTAAAAATGGTTTTGATTGCAAGATCAAATCCATCGACATCTGAGTAATAGAGGTGGTGGGCCCTATAGTGGATGATCCAAGAGGACATGGCTCACATTACAAGATCACTCCCTCAATGATCAAACAGATATTCTAAATGCCTAACATCCATGATAACTTTCTCTACTTGAACTTGAATCTGCATGTAGGCTCAGGATAATACAGATACCTTGTTGTTAATAGAGAATTAATAAGATGATTTCTCATTGTTAAATAATGTAGAGTTTATAGCTTTCTATAATTGAAACACAATAATAGATTTGAATAAATTCCATAGAAAAAGCTATAGAAGATGGTCAATTAGCATAATTCCTAAGGGGGCCAAGTTCCATGAGAAATATTCGGGATAGTATGATTAAAAGAGCTTGCGTATCCACTTCTAAGCAAATTGCACTTTGGGGCATGTCCAAAAGGTGTGTTTGAAATACTCAAGGTTGTGTCAGGTTGGACACTTAGATTAAGAAATTCCAAGATGAGAAATTCACTCCAAGTACAAGGCCTTGAAACACTAGGCACCAAAGGAAATGGGTTAGCTTGGGTTCAAGCTTGGCCTTCTAAATTTGGTTGAGCCAAGTGAGTCACATCTTCAGTGAGAGTTAAGAATCCAATGCCTATTGAACTTGCCAAGGGCAGATGAAAAGGGGCTTATCACAAAATAAAGGAGGCATAGAGAAATGTTTTTGAAATGAGCATCACAGTTCTACCTCCAATATTTTTACCACACGCGTGAAGGTTGTAGACCCAATTTATGAAGCATAACATATGTCATTAACTCATGAATGTGGTGAATAACTAGTTTAAGTCAAACTTACTTAAATTGAATTTTTCATTTAGCAAGGGCCAAGGAGCCCAATCACGAGAATAAACCAAATCCTTTATAATTAGGATTCATTTTTAAAGAGTCTCAAATATTTTATACTAGACATGAGGCTAGAATTAGTCATGATATGAGAACACTAAAGATTGTGGTCATTGAAGGAGAGAGCACTACTAAATTCATCACCAATCCATTCTAAATGAGGCTTAACTATCTCATAAGATTTCCAAATGCTTTTTTGCCACAAAATATCCTTCAATTTAAGTGATCGGTAGAGTGTGAAAACCAATGTTTTTCTAATTATATTTAGCATAAGGAGATCGAAATGAAATACAATGATGTAGGAGGATTTTCCAAAACTTGTTACCTTCAATGGCTCTGACCACCCATTTGGCACATAGTAAAATGATTTATCTATAGATGACAATAGTTCACATATCTCCTTTATCATGAAATGACAACAACTATCCTAAGCAACTCTGTGGCACCCCTGTGTTCGTTTGGCAACCAAAGAAATTCTCTAAGAATCTTACCCAGTTTGTCGTAGGATGGTTTAGAGGGGGGAAACAAGAGGAATGATAAACATGAGTAGTGGTTAAAATAATAATGCACACCTAGAATTTCCCTACCAAAGAGAGGGGTTTGGTGACCTAGTATTCCACCTTTTTCTGCTCTCTGTTTAGGACATATTTCCATAGATTCATATGGGAACTGTCAAAGGCAAAGGGAATGTAATAGACTTGAATTGTTCCCTTCTGTGAATCCATTTTCACTTATATTGGTGTAGCCAATTTAGTATGGGCATCATATGTTGTCTAAAGCATTGGGTTTTACTCCATTGCAAGTTGGAGCCAGAAGTTAGACAAAAAATATCGACACACTACATAACTTCCTTGAGTGATTTTTCTTGCTCTTCAAGAATGAGTAAAGTATCATCTACAAAGTGGCCATTGATGAGTTGAGAAGATCAATTGGGAATAACATTGCCCTGATCAAAACCTCACTTAGCCCTATGATCCAACAGATACCCCAAAGCTTCGTCAGATAAGAACTCTTAAATATATTTAACTAAAGTCATTTGTCTTGATTTATTTTTTCTAATAAGAACTCTTAAATAAATTTAACTAAAATTATCTAAATAAATAGTTCTACTTTTTAATTGTCTCTATTCAGTTAAAGTTCATCCAACACACAAACTTTTGATTTTATTTGGACAACCAATCATAATTTTATTAATATTTAACACTTTTTAATATAGATTTTATAATTCATAAAGAATATAGACCCCACAAAATTTATAAATAATGGTTAACTGTTAAACAATGGCATGACATGTAAGTTTACCATAATCTATTCTAAAAACAGTGCGGTGTTGTGGCAGGACTACCTGCCGTGGGGATAAGATATGGGGTTATTAATCAGGTGGTTAGAATAAGCTGTGACGTTAGATTTACACTATGTTGCTTCAGGGAAACAAATTATGGTAACCATTATAAAGTGAGCTGTGGCTGTGGGAAAAAGGAGCGGTGGAGATGAGGCAATTGCAAGAGTTGTACAATATAAAATATCAATGAAATGCCATCATAATTTATTCGGACATCATTCTAAAAACACTAATATCATGTTGATTTAGACTAATCAAATTTTGAAACTAAAAATAAATTTTTATAAAGTACTTCTGGAGATTCACATCCATTGTATGATGCAATAATTTCCAGGTCTATCTGGAAAACACAACCCTGTTAACCATGATAGATGTGCAGGGCCCAGTGGGGAAAGCGGGGCGATAAATTACAAATTTTAAAATATTTTTCAACAAAACAGGTTGTACGACTATCTGCATTTGCAACGTTAGTCACTTGCCAACCGAGCAGAAGGTGTGGCAACGGTAATAATAAACACCTGTGTTCGTTTTCCTGCTGAAGACACGCAGACCATGTCACTCCGTATACAGCCAAAATTTAATATTGTCTACAGGAAAATTTAAGAGTTCATGAAACATAACTGCGTTATACGTGTGATAAAGTCCCTATGTTTTTCGATTGGCTGCTGCATATCAAATTGATTGGCTCCTTAATAACAACTAGTAAAATAATAAAAAATTAAAAAACATTATAATATGTTTTAAATTTTGTGACAACTCAAATTACCATTCGCTGTTGACTGTAATAAAAAAAACAATAATAACCACAAGCCATTACAATAGTACCTGACCGGTAGGTACTAATAAACTGAAACCAAGGTTGGTTCGTTCAAGATCGTATAAATTATTTCATATTGTTAAAAAGGTAAATGGCTGAAAAAACATTGGCAATTAAACACAAACCATAAATCTTTGTTGCTTCCATCCTAGTAATTGATGATAACATCAAGAGGTCTCTCCAAAGACATCTTGTTCAAAAGATCTCCTTGAACATTCTTATCTAAACCCCAACTCACACCTTTGTGACTCGCATATGTAGTAGTCTCAAAAAGAAAATTCATGTGTTGATTAATAGGATTTCAGCTTACCTTAGGAACTACATCATCTTTTTTATTCTTCAGAGGTTTTGATGAAACCAATACTTTATTACCTTCGTCATTTGATTTGTTATTTAACATTGTAAAAGGATTAAGGTTTATCCCAACTTGATCTCTTTCCTTCCTTTAATATTGGGCTTGAGAATTTTCTTTCCCTAACTCCCTGAAATTCCTCATTTTCCCTCTTCATTTCAATGGCTACAATCGTGAGGCAATCTCAAGCTAAATGACCATGGTTATGGCACATCAAATATCAGAAATGGAAGATTTTGTAATTCAATGTTCTTCAAATATTTTTCGCTCTAGAGATTTTAATCATACCCTTCTAGGAAGAGGTTTGCTTACATTCATTTGAATATAAATTTTGATATAAGCAATATGCCTCTTGCTATGAATTTCAGAAGAAATACAAATCATCTCCCCAATGGATTTTCCAATCCTTGAAAGAATCACTTCTACCCATAAATATGTTTGAGAGGTTAAACAATCTTACCCATATTGGAGCTAACTTGGGATCCTCTTGTGAAAAATTGAAGCTAGGGCTCCATCATGCCATGAATAATTCTAATCTATCAAAAAATAAAAGTTCATTTTCAAATACATTAGGTTGGTCTTCTTCTACTGTAAAAATATAAATGAAGAAGCATCTTGTTCTACTGTGTAAATCCACACACATTTTATCTTTCGGTGTTCCGTAACTAAAGTTCCCTACTCCTTTTTATGAGGCTTGGCTCATGAATTTGGAAATCAAACCCCTTTTCATTAAGTCAGTGGTTTCTTGCTCAATCTCATTGCGTTCAAATGGGATAATCAACTTTACATGGGTCGATTTGATGCACTCCAATTTCATCCAAAGTCTCTCATTCCTCACATTGTTAGCATGAGATGTTAAATATACAATAATCCTCACATTGTTTGTGCCCCTGATATGGTTTTTTGTTGTGTTTGCCTTGAGGTTGTGCCTATCAATGTTTGCATCTTCAATGTCTACATTTGTGTCTATTCTCCTAATTCCATTTAATTTTTCAAATCCTGCTAACAATATTTATAAAGTTATCGATAGGCCCCACTCCTAATCCTAGTGGTTGAAAGGATATGTCCTACAACACCTCAAGAGTCGAATGTAATGAGTAGCATTGCTTTTGGTAAGATGGGTTATATTTGGCAATTGACTCTATTTGTGGTGAACTTTTATGATGATGTCTATTTATTCAGTGTTGTCTTTCAAATGTTAGTATAATGCATTGTATAAGGAAGAAACATTAGAGACAATATATATATATATATATATATATATATATATATATATATATATATATATATATATATATATATATATATATATATATATATATATATATTTATTATAATTCTTTGTAGTTTTCAATTATTTGCTTAAAAATTTCCCTTCACTTAATATGATTTGTAACAAAAAAGTTTATTTCAAGCCATTTTCCCTCTAGAGTCTCCCTATGTTGGCATATCACACAAGGAACAAGCCTTACACGCTCACCTGAGGCATGAAGAGGGAAAGGATGTGGGGTAGGTTGAGGTTAATTGCCTTCAACCACATTTATCTTCTCAGTGCCTTCCTTTTATAGGGCTCCAAATAGCCTTGTGTGTCACTGGGTAGCTCAATTAAAGTTAATTCCTTTACTGTGCATTTGGAAATCAAGTGTGGGTTATGCTTGAGGGTAGCTACATTATCATACTTCACTGCTTCCTAGTTGTCTGTTAGAATTAGGTCTTTGGTTATAATTTATGTTGTTTGATTTATGTAAATCCTGTTGATTGTGATAGGTCTATCACTATTTGGTTGTCACTTCTACTAACTTTTTGACTATCATGTTAGGATCATGCCTGCCTTGCTGGTCAACTCTTTTGAGGGCACGCATGTATAGAGGGGTTTAGTTTGTGCCTATTACAATTATCTTGTACGCACTGAGTTGCCTTTGTCTTATGCATACAAAAGTTAACATTACCCCACACAAAATTAGTTGTTCGTCCCTAGACAACCCATTTGTTTCTTCTTACTTGTTGCCTTATTATCCCTGGGAGTGATGTCATTCTATGCATTTAATAATTTTTAAAAAAAATCATAGAAAATTTTTTATGTACCCTTCTCTTTTGAGTTCCTGGGCACTACAATATCACCAATGCACTTCCTTACCCCATAGATTTATTTTATGTTCCTAGCCTCTACACCTCCTTTCTATTGGCATGCTTCCTTTCCCCACAAATCTTTTATCTCAATTTGATTCTAACTCCACACCTTTCCTTGTTATTCTTCACATCCCAAGTTGCTTATTATTTTGTCATCATTTTTAAGGCATCAATTTACTATCTTCAAGTTAACCAACATAGCAAAATGCCATTCACTAAGATATGGGTTACAAAAATCATGAAAAATCACTCACCTATAAACTTAGACATATGGCATAAGGCTTCTGAAATAAATCCCTCTCTTCAATTGCTTGACTAGACATACAAGGTGCGCACATTTTATTACATCGAAAACACACAACTATTATGCCAAATAGCTACCCTACACTACCATAACCTACAAAATAGGAAATATAGAAAATAAATAACATTAAAAACTTTATTAAACTTGAAAAATAATGCCTAATTACACCAAGAACCACACACATGTACACATGTTTCAAGTAGAAAGGAAAATAGGCATTCCTCTGGTAGTCTTTTCATTAATGTCCTACACTTTGGGCACTTCAGAGTTAGCTTTTAGATTTCACTCTAACTCAACAATGCACATTTTTGTGTCAATAAGTGCACATCCTCTACATGATATTATTGTTCATGCCATCCTCGTGTTGCTTGGGTCCTCAAGAAGTTTAAGATTCAGACTCTCCCCTCTGCCTAGGGTCCTTTACAACCATCAGCCTATATCAAATCCCATTATTCTGATTCCTCTTAAGCTCATGCTTATCAAGTTTTGTTGTGTTAAAAGTTTAATTTTCTATACTACCTTTCAAAATCCATGCCCATTTCTCCTTCAACCCTTCATTTCACTTATACGTGTAGGGACCTAGTCAACTACATGTTCACGCTCCCTACTCTATTGTCTACCACTATAGTAACAAAATTTGACCCATCTTGGCAATGAAACTAAAATGTTGGAAATATATATGCCAAGGACTTGTTAGTATAGTTTATTTCAAGCCATTTTCCCTATAATCTCCCTAAATTGGCATATCATACAAGGAATAATCCATGTGCACTTCCCCAAGGCATAAAGAGAGAAAGGATCTGGGGTAGGTTGGGGTTAGTTACATACAATGGGAGCCAGGTCTACACTACCTCGCATGAATTGAGACTTTAGAGCATGTGTTATATTTCCCTTAAATAATGGTGAAAAGAATACACTTGTATGCACATAGCATAAAAACATCATATAATATAAGTACATTATCCTTTCAATGGGGATGCATCTAATAATTTTATATAGTTATTAAAAAGGATACAACATCATTTTATTACTTATCAACTCAATATTACATGGATAGAAACATGATCAAAGGCACTAGAATCAATCGTAGCCTATCTATTCTCCATGAATTATGTAGCACCTCGTTATAAATTTCTATCTCCCCATCTTTGGGCCTTACACCATTGACTACATTTCTCTTCTCAGTGCCTTCTTTTATAGGGCTCCAAACAACCTTACATGTCACTGGGTAATTCAACTATAATTAATGTATTTTGATATTTTTGTGCCAAAAACCTCAAAACACCCTGTGCCTTAGAGGATACCTATTAAATTTTTTTACTAAAAGGCCTAAGTATCCTTTTTCAAGACCCAAGTGGGAAACAAATATTTAGGTGCACTTTACAACTTGTAAATTTGTAAAATGAATCTAACCCTCTACTTTCTATTCACTAAGTAACAAGTGGAAACCAGAGATTTGTGTGCACTTTGCAACTTTACAAAGTTGTAAAGTGCACTTATATCTCTACTTTCCTGCCTACTAATTCCTAAGTAGGGACAAAAATTGGCATTACACTTTGCCACTTTGAAAAGTTTCAAAGTGTGATGCAAACTCCACTTCCTTCTTTTCATTAAGACCTACATGAGAACCAAAATTCCCACTACATTTTGCAACTTTGCAAAGTTATAAAGTGTAATCCAAATTCTGATCCCCACTTCCTAAATATCTCTGCCTCCAAAAACCCTCATCAATAAGAAAAATGCAAAAAATAAAGGGAATATTACAAATTTACAAGTATGCGAAGGTTTCTCAAATTTTTGATTACCAAGACAAGTAGGAAATGGAAACTTACAAACATATTGCAAGTTGAAAAATTACAAGGTGACACCGAAAACCACACTTCCACCTTATCCCCTATATCTACTATTGCACCATTGATCACCAACACCACCCAATAATATTTTAGTCCCACTATCCACCATAGCCACGAGGTTGGTAACAATTCCATCTTCATCTTCCATCACACTACCCACTACTTCTACTCTGGCCATTCCAACCAAACTAATAGATTATTTTTCTACCTTGGGAACCATCCTTCCACAATTTCCCTTGTTACCTCCACACATGCCTACCTCTCCACATATGTCACTCTCAGCTTCCACACCCCAGGAAAGCACATCCACTCAACCCATCTAAGTATCTTCTCATTTTCCCACTCTCACTTTGATCCAAACTCCCACTAAGGAGATGGAGATAGAGAAGCCCACTGACATAGTTGTGGTTAGTCAACCCACCAATGTGGTAGAGATAGCCAAATCATTAGTTGCAGACTCAGCAGAAATGTCAATAGTAGATAAAACACTTGTTATAGTAACTAATCATGTGGCAACTTTAGTCACAGATTCATAACTAATAATGGCCATTGGGAAAAGATAAGATTCATTAGTAGCCACTCCTAGTTGGCTTGCATAATCAATGTCTAAGAAGAGGAAGCAAATGATATCTCCTAACACCCTAGATTTTGGTCTATTACAGGCATCTAAATGACCAAAGAGAGGTCCCAAGACTATTTCCAGAGTCTCTTATGATGCAACATGGGAGACGTATGCAGAGATAGCAGCTCCCCCACCTAAAAAATAGAAAGAAGATTTAGTGATGGGATATTATCAGGATCCATGGTACATCTTGGTCATCCAATGAAGGATGGAATGAAACAAGATGTCTCAACAAGCATTAGTTTTCTCTTCAAGAAAATGGAAAGTGACAAGGTCACCTAGGATGAGTTGAAGAATAAGGTAGAGCAGTTCAACAAGGATCGAATGAAACATGATGTCTCGACAAGCATTAGTTCTCTCATTGAGAAAATGGAAAGTGACGAGGCTACCTTGAATAAGGTCATAGACCTAGAAAATCCACTCAAACCAACCCATCCAACTCAATTTCCTCCTTTATTCCATGATAAAGAGATATTTGATACAATGACAGAGATTGGCACAATGGGCAGAGCTTTTAAGAACTGGGTCAAAGAACTAGTTGCCAAATGGAATAAGATTATAGGGTTGGCAATTGATTATTACAAAACACTAAAGGATGACCTTACAACTCTGAAGGTATAAATTAATAAATATGAAGAAGAATTCTAAAGGCTAAATCTCTACTCTCCCAAGTTATAGGACATTGACCAAATAGAGAGCGACATTTTCATGTCCGAAGAGATACTAAAAAATATTTTGGAGCATGATGAATTGGAGAAGGCATCCAAATTTAGAGTCAGAATACTTAATGAAAGTATTGATAAGGCTAAAAGCATAAGTGACAAGGCCACCAACGTAATGTACAACATCAAATATTCAATTCATAAATTATCGTGTGAGGCAGAAGATTACAAATTTAAACCTCTTCCTATTCAAGTTGTCTAAGATAAATTTAAGGAGGTGATTAAGAGGGAGTCAACACATGACATAATTTTTAATTTGGATTCTATCCACTAGTTTATCAAGTACCACAATACACTTGATCAGATGGGCAAAGATATCTAAATCTATAGAGCTTATTCCAGAGAATTATCTGAGCTAATCGTAGAATATGACATCAGTAATGTTTATACAATTACTCCTGATGAACAGCATTTACAAGAAATTTTTGACGACTTTGATGCTTACATAGATAACATATAAGTGGAAAAAGATAAGGATTCCTTTAATGACACTGTCATTGATTAATTATTCAATTATTTGAGAAGAATGCATTCTATAAATTAAAATATTTGTAAGCTACGTTGAAAAGTTGTAAAGTTCAAAATTGTAAATTTCACTTGTCATTTTGGCAGCTCTTAGCTTTTAGTTGAAAAAGTGCTACTTGTAATTTTTTATTATCATTTCGTCAAGTTTAAGTTGAAAAAGTGCAACTTGTATTTTGCACTTTACTTTTTGACAAGTTAAATGAATTAAAAGTTGTAAAAGCTCACATTATAATTTGCACATCCATTTTTGTCAATTGACTTATAAGTAACAAAAGTCTCAACTACAATTTACAAGTTAGGTTTTGCAAGTTATGTTTTAAAATATTTAAATATTGAAAAAGCATTCAACTTTGTCAAAAGATTGACCAAGTGATGAAATTTCATTTTGGCACCCTATTTTTTGGTGAGAAACTTATTCAACTAAGCTCAAGGAGAGATGGTTTGAATGGAATATTACAACATCATTTTTATCCTTCTTCAACAATTGGTGAAGTACCCAACTACTTGCAGATTCCTCTTCTTCCTTCTATTCTACCAAAGATGCCTCTTCAAGATGAAAATGAGGACATTTATTTGAGAACTCATTGATTTCTTGCTCCAGGAGTAAGTGTAAAAGTTTTGGACTTCTTCTCTCGAGAGAGAGTAAGTTTTTTGTATAAATATGGGTCTCCTATGTATCCCATGGATCTTTTTGCTGAGAGATATTTTTTTCTAATTTTGAAAAATTCATCTACATGTTGTAACCTAAAGAATATCAATATACTGAAGTTTTATTTTCCTTGTTTTATGTCATCCTTGTGTATGTATGGATTTTGTTACATTTTCGAATGATATAAGTCTTAATCAGTCATATAAGATCATTTATGGTATATATCTTTCCCTCTTGAAAACTTGTTGAGGAAAAATTAAGAACTTTGTTACTTATTTGATAAAATGTCCAATATTACCTTTGATTTCATACTTATGTAAGATTGTGTTTCAAGATATTTTAGTATATTATTGTTCAAACATTTTTTTATCAAAGAAAACAATAATTTATATTAAAACCCTTTGGTGCATCACCACTTCCAATTTTAAAACTCCTTCAAAACTCCTTTCCTTACAAATAAAACCCTAGTTAGGAGTAAAATTACAAAGAAATTGTAGTTAGAAGTGAACTGGTCATGTATGAGTTGCACTAAGCTTAGTGAAAGGAATTCGGCCTTCTCTAGAGGTTCACCTCAATTAGCCACGGTCCCACAACTTGGAGGTGATCCCATTGTGTCATTAGATTCATTTGTACTACAACTCCTACAAAACATAGTGGGTGCAAAATCTAATTGATAATAGTTCCTAGCACACTTGTTGGGACCCAAAGACCATACCTAAGAAATTTTTTCTATTCTCCGGAATCATTGTGCGAACTTCATACACATCTCAAGAGCACCTGGCAACCCCACCAAATTATGAATTCAGGAAATTCATGTTTACTTATGCCAAATATATAGATACGGTCATCTACTAAAGGTAAGAGGACTGTCTTACAAGAATTATCTTTTCTATATAAAAAGAAATCAATATAAATTTTACTTAACCCTAGAATAAATCCTAGAAATCTCCCTGCATATCCCACAAATACCATCAATTTTTTCATACCTCCCACTATGGCATAGAGAAATTAGAATTTTGTACCATTCAATAGAGGCAACCTAGTAATGTTGGCCCAGTATGATGATATAACCACCTCAAATCTGAAAGGCCTTCCATATTTTACTGGTGAAATTACCACCACACCCATCGAACAAATTCAAGATGTTGCTAACATCCATTTAGTTCATAACATAACACAAGAAAATGTTATTATCATACTTCTTGCCTCATCATTTAAGGGTAAAGCCATATAATGGTATAGGATTTTGTTTTCCAAGTCCATCAGTGTTTGGGATGATCTAGGGTCTTCCCTATGCATGTAATTTGAGGATAAGTGTGACCACCTCTCTCCAGTTGAGCAATTGAGCACCATTAAATGGGCTCCTCGTGAATTCATGCGTGACTTTAATTTCTAGTTCCAAAAGATGTGGAATAGGATCTTAGTGTTGGTCAAACCATGCTCGAACAATGTTTTCTTGTAATATTTAAGAACTTTAAATAATGATATAGTTGTCATGATCCAATGAATGGGTGGCATCACACTCCCCAATGCTTATGACAATATAACAAGAGCCAAAAATTACCTCATTCAAACTGGGAAAATTGCACTTCAGCCTCCAATGACGTTGTTCCTAGAATTGCCTCACACTCAACCTATTGTATCACCAATTCCCACAACAAGCAATCAATTAGCTTTACCTCATCTCCCTTATAATGATTTTTACAAAGTTAATTCATTGCTTGAAAGATTTGGCAACAAGTTGGTAGCCATGAAAAGGAAACAATCCCAAAATTATAGGACTTATCAACCACCTAACCATGCATTTCAGCCTAATAGACAGCCATACCAAGGCAATTCACAACTCCAAATCCAAATCAAGCAATTAAATGCCCCAAATATACATGTTCTACCTACCCTAAGTAATTATAAGGCCATCATTCCCATCTAGAATAAATTGGCCCAAGAATATGAGTGGTGTTATCCATGTGCCCAACCGCATAATCAAAATGCCATGGTTTTATTATTCAAGCCTTGATGGTACAAAGTGTATAAACCCCCAAGGGAAGCCAAAGGAAATTACTACTCAATAGGAAGAGGTACAAGTGCCTATTCAAAATGAGACAACTCTTTAAACTAGCAAGAAGAGGATTTTGACAGTGTAAACTAAGAGGAAGTATTGACTGATGATGGTAGTTCAGTGGTGACAAATATATGCTCTAAGATGAGGGTAATAGAATGTGATCATCCCCCCAAGTTTGAATAGGCTATAACTTCTAAATTTGTATAAGAGGTTTCAGAAAGCAACATAATTCAAAAGCCACCCAATGTGTCAATGGGTCAACTGAAGTCAAAACTACTGATCCCAAATATCATAAAATATGTATCTCCCATGAAGGCACAAGAAAAGGTTGGTAGCATTCCTTTCAATGTTATAAAATAAATGAAAATGACTAACTTAAATGTTACCATGTGGGAAGCATTGTCCATCCCAACACAAAGGGACTTGTTTTAGGAAGCTCTATAAAATTTCCAACAAGCAAATATGGTCTCAGTTAAGGGACCCACTACTATGGTGAACTTGTGTCAACCTCAAATGGAAATAAAAGTATGTAAAAATGGTAAGCCCCCCCCATTTCTACCTTTCCCTCATAGTTGGCAAAAATCTTGTCCATAACTATATGATAGACCATGGGGCTAGCAGTTTTGTTATGCCCAAGAAAATAATGGATGTGTTGGGTGTTGAATACACACCTATCACAAAAGGCATGGTTTAATTAGATGGAACTATTGTCTAAATAGTTGGGTTTGTTAAAGATGTAAACCTTACTGTCCATACATGTCCAAGCTCATCCATATCCCAAAACATCTTGATTATTGACTTACCCCCTATTTTGCCATCTACCTTTCCTGAGACTTCTCTACAAAAATGGGAGGGTACCTATCTACTAATTGGTCACATATATTACTCAGGAAGAGATATGGGACTAGAATGACCATAAAGGTTGAACCAATTTCCAAACATCACATTGAACCATACACTGTTGTCCCTGTGGATATGAATTTCATAGTGCAAGACCAAGAAGAGGAACTTAACCATGAAGTTACAACACCCTTGTAATAAATCTGAGACACTCACCTTAACAAATGGGGATCAAATTTTTAGTTAGACCCTTATGACTATGTCAAGAAAATAGAGTTGGGAATGTATTACATCAATGAAGATGATGCAATCATCCCAAATCTTTTTAAACCAGTTGAAGATCATAAGTGAATGTGTCAACTATAATTTGATGGCTCAAGGAGCAGGAATGGTGTAGGTGATGGTATTATTTTAGTCTCTCCCCAAAAAGAGAGTTTTTTTAATTTATATACACTATAGTTTAGTTACACTAACTATGTGGAAAAATATGAAGCATTGATTTGAGGTCTTCAGTTGGCAAAGGAAAGGGGTATTCAGTCACCATAGGTGTTCGGTGATATTGAACTACTTATTCACCAGGTAAGCTCAAGAAGCATGACCAAGAACAACTTGTTGAGATCTTACAAACATAGAGTTTGGGACTTTTTTGAAGATTTTATTGATTTAAACATTCAAACAATACTAAGAACACAAAATAAGGGTACTGATTGCATGGCCTCAGTGGGTTCTCAATATAATCTACCTGAAGAAATTAAGAAGGACAATAGACAACATGTAAAGATGATAGTGATACCATCTATCCCTGACAATGAAACCAACTGATAAGTTTTTGACAGTGATGAACAATGTTAACTTTCCACAAGATGAGGCTGAATTCTTCAAAAAAAATCAATCAAGGCTCCAAGACAATATAGTGAGAAAATAGTTAAGTTGAAGACTAACAAGTTTCCCATGGGTTTTGTTACTTTAGAAAGTATTTTCAACTTTGATGATCTGTTGAAGGGTGAGAAGGAAAATCTCATAATCAAGGAAGAAGACTATGAGCCAGTGTTCATCTCATAAGGCAAGGCTTTGAATATTGGAAAGGTATGTAACACCTCTAAAAAGCAAGTTTTTATTGAATTATGTCAAGCATTTGATGATAACTTCACTTGGAGTTACAAAGATCTAAGGGGTTTTGACTCTAGCCTAACCCAACACACACAATAGACCTTGACCCAAATACTAAACCTTTTAGTAAAATAGAGGCCAATCAACTCAAAAATAGATCCTTTGATTATGAGTGAGTTGTCTAAGTTGATAGAAGCCAACATTATTTCCCCCATTAAACACTCATTCTAGGTAGCTAACTTGGTCCCTATTAGGAAAATGAATGGTGAAATCAGGCTATGTGTATATTTTTGTGACCTGAACAAAGCATCCTTGAAAGACCATTATCCTCTTCCACCTATGGATCAAATCCTCCACATATTAGTTAGAGCCAAGAGGTTCTCCCTTCTTGATGGTTATTCTGGATATAACCAAATCCTAGTTCAGGAATCTAACCAATTCAAGACCACTTTCACTACCAAATGGGGCACATACATCTACAAGAAGATGCCTTTTGGTCTTACCAACACTGGTGATACCTTCCAAAAGGCCATGGATATGGCTTTCAAGGGTTTGATCAATGAAATGATCTTGGTGTATCTAGATGACATCACGGTTTATTCAAAAATAGGTTGGTGACCACCTAGATCACCTCAGGATTTTTTTTGAAAGGTGCAGAGAGTTTGGAGTTTCCCTAAATCCAAAGAAGTCTCAAAATAAGATCTTGTAATAGATCTAGAGAGGGTAAGTGTTATCTATTCACTAGCACTTTTAAGCAACAAAAAGGGGTTACAGAGTTCCCTAGGGAAAATCAACTTCATGAGGAGGTTCATTCCAAATTTTGTCATCATAGCCAAACCCCTTACCGCTAATCTTAAAAGAGGGGTCAATTTCAACTGGACAAGGTATTTCTCAAGCTCCAACTCTTGTAAATCTCAACTATCAAAATGACTTCATTTTCTATGCCTTTTTAAGGGAAGGCAATGTATTAGTTATTCTAACCCAATAGAACAAAGATCAGTTGGAAAATCCCACAACCTTTTTTGATCAAGCCTTAAAGGATTATGAGGAAAGGTACAATTTTGTTGAGAAACAAGTGTATGCAGTAATAAAATCCCTCAAAATTTTCATACACATGCTCTTAAAAAAAATATTTAGCTAATGGTTAGTCACTAGAGCAAAAAGGAGTTCTAAGCTAGGAAATAAATGAGAAAAGAGCAGGTTGGATCAGGAAAGTCATGGAATATGATATGATCATTAAAATAACTAAGATCATAAAAGGAAAAGGATTATGTGAGTAATTTGCTTCTGACATTAAGGATCTTGTTGAAATATACATTCTACAAGTGTTTCAACCAATAAATCCTCATCTGCTCAACAACTAGATCTATGACATGACTACCTTCCTACAAACTAATGAATACCCTCATGAGTTCCATCAATCCAAAAAAGCGTACTTCAGGGTCCAATCTATTCCTTATGCTCTCATTAATGGGATCTTATTTAGGAAATATATTAATGAAGTTATGTTAAGGTGCACCAAACATGATCAAATATCCAAAGTACTCGAAGAATTTCATGATGGCTCATAGGGTGGCCATTTTTTTACAAGGACCACTACTATCAAAATAACAAGGCAGGTTACTATTGGCCTAACCTATTCAAATATGTGCATAAATTGGTACAAAATTATGAAAAATGTGCCTATTTTACAGGCAAGCAAAGATTAGTAGTTCTTCCTCTCCAACCAATCCAAGCTGACCAACCATTTGCTTAGTGGGGGTTGATTTTATTGGCATGATCTATCTGTCATCAAGTGATGCCCATAAATGGGTCCTTACAGTGATTGATTATTTTACTAGATGGATTGAAACGACTGCATTGAAAGATGCCATGAAAGCATATATCTTGGAATTTATGGACAACATCATCTAGTGGTGTCCCTTACATGATTATCTCGAACAATGCTAAGGCTTTTATGGGCACTCAAGTGAACGAATGGGTAGTGAAACATAATGTCTACTTGATGACCTCATCCAATTATTACCCATAAGTTAATGGCTTGGTATAATCTACCAACAAAAATCTCATAACGATTATTAAAAGGACAATGGAAGACAACAAGAAGACCTGACACATAAGCTAAAATTATCACTTTGGGCTGACAGGATCACTCTCAAAAGAACCATTGGAAATTTGCCATTTATGTTGTTCTATGGAAGGGAAGCTAGACTTTTTTTTTAATAGAGTTACCATCTCTGGAACTCGCTCAACAGTTGGAATTAATTTAAAATGATGTGATAACCATGTGGTTAGTAGAAATCATGGCGTTGGAGGAGGTCAAGAACTAGTCAATGCAAGTTATGGAAGTAAGTCAAGCTCAAGTAAAGAGAACTTTTGACTGGAAGTCATCTGACAGGATCTTCAATGAAGGAGACATGGTTATAAAATGGGATGTTGAAAGGGCTAAGCCAGGAAAGCATAAAACATTTGATGCAATATGGAGTGGTCCATATATCATAACCCATTGCAAAGGAGCCAATGCATTCCAATTATCCAGGCTTGATAGATCAGAGCTACCCATCTCAGACTCATGAATGTTGTTAGTCTTTTTCATCCCATCAATTCCTTGAGGAATCAATAATAAGAAATCCTCCTCACCATGATATGGACTCTAAATTTCTATGGCAGAGAGATAATAGATAGGGGGCCTCGATGAAATCCATGTGATGGATGCACTCCAAAACCAAAAATGCAACAATCAAGTCGAGTGTGAATTGAACCCCCATCTGGCCTCCCTCACCTCCCCTAAATCATTTTGTTGGCCCCTCTCCCTTTATATGGTTGGGCCACCATATATATTTCAATGGGCTCTATATATTGGGGGTGGCCTTTCCCTCTCCCTCTCCCTCTCCCTCTCCCTCTCCCTCTCCCTGGGCAAAGGTGTCGTATCTTTGTGTGGAATCCCCACATCTACCTACAGAAGCCCAATCAGGGGACGAGCAATGGGGACGAGAGGCAACTCTATATCATTTTTTTGGCAACCATATAAAGTTAAAGTTAGATCCCATTGAACTCAACTCTATAGGGTGGCCCCCTCTCTATATATATGGAGTTTATTTGACCTTCCCTATATATCAATGGGATATACCTCAAATCATGATTTTGAGGTTAAAATTCTTGCCAAAACTTTGTACATATTAGTATTAGTTGGTTTCCCACAAATAAGTGCTTTTGCACACTCTACAACTCATTAGGAGTTTTACTTTATTAGTTTATTTCAATTTTTATTTTCCCTATTTGGTTTCTTTTTTAGGGCAATTCCTAGTTCTATTTCTTCTCTAATTAAAATGTGATAAACTTCAAATGACTCCATGCCCAATGAACTAGAAGGCTACTAGAAAAAAAATTATTAGTAGGTAATCATTTCGCAAAGGTTGCCAAAAATTTTGATATTTTTGTGCCAAAAATCTCAAAACACATTATGCTTTAGAGAATATCTCTTAAATTTTTTGAATAAAGGGCCTACGTATCCTTTTTCAAGACCTAAATAGGAACCAAATATTTAGTTGCACATTACGACTTGAAAAATTATAACATGCACCTAAACCTCCACTTTTTGCTCACTAAATAACAAGCAAAAATTGGAGATTTCTATGTACTTTACAACTTTACAAAGTTACAAAGTGCACTTATATCTCTACTTTCTTACTTATCGAGTCCCAAACAGGGACCAAAATTTGCACTACACTTTTCCACTTTACAAAGTTGCAAAGTGTGATGCAGAATTTGGTTCCTATTTTTTATTAAGACCTAAGTGGAAACCAAAATTCCCACTACACTGTGCATCTTTGCAAAGTTGAAAAGTGTAATTTGAATTTTGGTCCCCATTTTCTAAACATCTCTGCCTCCAAAATCCCTCAGCAGTAAGCAAAAATCATATAATGAAGGACATATTACAAATTTACAAGTATGCAGAGGTTTCTCAGATTTATAACTACCAAGACAAGAAAGACACTAAAAATTGCAAACATATTTCAAATTGTAAACTTGCAAGGCAATATCAGAAACCCGCACTTCCACCTCATCCCCTATATCTACTACTACCCTATTGATCACCAACACCACCCAACAATACATAGCTATTGACTCAATCATTTTGACTGTAGTCCCACTATCCACCATAACCACTGGGTCGATAACAATTCCATCTTGATCTTCCATCACACTACCCACTACTTCTACTTTGGCCATTCCAACCACACTTCTAGATTATTTTGTTGCCTTGCAAATCATCCTTTCACAAGTTCCATTGATACCTCCACACATGCCCACCTCTCCACATGTGACACTCTCAGCTTCCACACCCCTTGGAAGCACATCCACTCGACCCATCCAAGTATCTTCGCCTTTTCTCACTCTCACTTTGACCCAAACTCCCACCAAGGGGCTAGATATATAGAAGCCCACTAACACAATTGTAGCTAGTTAACCCACCAATGGGGTAGAGATAGCTAAATCATCAGCTAAAGACTTAGTAACAATGTCATTTGTATATACAACATTTTTTACAGTAACTACCAGTGTGGTAGCTTCAGTCACAAATTCACAGGTAATAATGACCATTGGGATAGGATAGGATTCATTGGTAGCCACTAGTTGGCTTGCACAATCAGTGTCTAAGAAGAGAAAGCAAATGATATTTCCTAACACCCTAGATTTTGGTCTAGTGAAAGCATCTAAATGACCAAAGAGAGGTCCTAAGACTATTTACAGAGTCTCTTATGATGCAATAGGGGAGAAGTATGCAGAGATCGCAGTTCCCCCACCTGACAAATAGAAAGAAGATTTAGCGGTGGGATATTATCAGGTATCCATGATATACCTTGGTCATCTAATGAGAGAGGGACTGTAACATGATGTCTAGACAAACATAAGTTCTCTCTTCAAGAAAATGGACAGTGACAAGGTCACCAAGGATGAGTTCAAGAACAGTGTAGAGTATTTGACAACTACCTTGAAGAAGGTCATAGACCCAACACATCCACTCGAACCAACCCAGCCAACTCAATTTCCCCCTTAGTTCCCTGATAAAGAGACATTTGATATAATGATAGAGATTGGCACAATGGGCAGAGCTACTAAGAACTGGGCTGAAGAACTAGTCGTTAAAAGAATTAGGGTGATAGGGTTTGCAATGGATTATTACAAAACATTGAAGAATGACCTTGCAAATTTGAAGGTAGAAATAAAAAAATATGATAAAGAAGATGAAAGGCTAAAGTTCTACTCTCCCAAGTTGCAGGCCATTGACCAAATAGAGAGCAACGTCCTCATGTCCGAAAAGACACACAAAAATCCTTTGGAGCATGATGAGCTGGAGAGGGAAACCAAGTTCAAAGTCAAAATAGTTAATGAAAGTATTAATAAGACCAAAAGCACAAGTGACAAGGCCACTGATGTAATGTACGACATCAAAGATTCAATTCATAAATTATCATGTGAGGCAGAAGATTACCAATTTGAACCTCTTCCTGTTCAGGTTATCCAGGATAAATTCAAGGAGGTGATTAAGAGGGAGTCAGTGCATGACACAATTTTCAATTTGGATTCCATGCACCAGTTTATCAATTACCACAATACACTTGATCAGATGGGTAAAGATATCCAAATCTACAGAGCTTATTCCAGATAATTATTTGAGGTAATGGTAGAATGTGACATTAATAATGTTTACACAATTGGTCTCGATGAAGAGTGCCTACAAGAAATATTTGGTAGATTCGATGCTTAAATCGAGAATATACAAGTAGAAAAGGACAAGGAATTTTCTAATGTCATTGTCGTTGATTAATTATTAATTATTTGAGAAAAATTTATTCTGTAAATTACAAATTTTGTAAGCTATGTTAAAAAGTTGCAAGTTGTAAATTGCAACTCTCATTTTGACGGCTCTTAGCCTTTAATTTAAAAAATATTACTTGTAATTTTCAATTATCATTTCATCAAATTTAAATTGAAAAAGTTCAACTTGTATTTTGCACTTTTCTTTTTGATAAGTTAAATATCTTAAAAGTTGTAAAAACTCATATTGTAATTTACACATCCCTTTTTTCCAAATGACTTATAAGTTGCAAAAGTCTCAACTACAATTTACAAGTTAAATTTTGCAAAAACCATTCAACTTTGTTAAAAGATTGATCAAATCACGAAGTTTGATTTTGACGCCCCATTTCTTTGCTGAGAGACTTCTTCAACTGAATTGAGGAAAAGATGGTTCGAATGGAAGACTCGAATAACATTTTTCTCCTTTTAAAACAAAATTTACATGAGAGGATAAGCTTGCACTTTTTTCCGCATAGGCACCGACAAGATCTCTACGCCTTTCACATGATCTAATTAATTAAAGGCATCATCACATCTCTCGTGTATTAGTAAAATAGCCCCACAAAACTTAATATCGGCACTCAAGAACACATCCCCTGTATCCATTTAATTCAAACACAGGGAAATTCCAATTACGACTCAAAATGATGAAAACACAAATAAAAGAATCTTATATATTTGCAAGACCCACAGCAGGTTCAGTCGTACAAGGCCGTGAATTTACCTACCATAAATGCTTAATATCACTTTACAATGACATAAAATAGAATTGTTTAAAACAAAAATTAATCCATGGATGAAAAGGCGAAAGCCATGGATGTTTCTCGCCACACTAAAAGATGGGCAAAAGGTGCCTCTGTGGTATGTTCTGTAAAATTTATGCGCACTTAAAATCCTCCAAAAAAATTTAATAATATAATTTAAAGGTGTTCAGTAAATGTGGGCTAAGTAGATATACACCAAAGTTTACCTCTGGTAGCCCTGCTTCAATTGCTAAGTAACATTCCTTTGAGCTGGTGTTGCTATCACTGAAATAAATATGGTGTAAAATTCTGATGATAAAAGATATATATACTGCAATTTTTCTTTGCATTTTTGCAAACAGCGCATGGAGATATGGCAAACCTGAGTATACATTTCCATGCGCAGCCTGCAAAATGTAAAGAAAGGCCGCACAATTACTACTCGCCACTAAGACTCCGATGCATATGCATATGATGGGATTTATTTCTCTCTGTGTCGGCCACTTTTATGATTCCTAAGAACACATGATAAGGATTATGTGATATGATTTCATTGATCCGTACGTCATGAGTGGATGACAGGGATCCATGTCTAATGAGTATGATTGGTTGGTCCACTCACCATTAAAGATAAGGATTTCCAACTTTCAACGTGGTTGTTAGCGTTGATTTTGATATGATGACAACTCAACAAAGCTGGGTTTAAAAAATGCAATTTATCTTTACGTAGAATACTAAATATTTATGAAACCCAAAATAGGGCAGACGTGGCTAGTCCATATCCCATTAACACTGCACGCGGAGCACTCATTCAGGTTTCAACTTTGCTGCACTTTTTTCAAAATTGTCATTGAGTAGTTTTTTATTTTATTTTTTCAAGTGGATGGCATGAAAGTATATTTTGAACTCTAAAAAAATTTAAATGAAGTGGATGTTATGAAAGTAGCTAGAGGTAGTCTCAAGTTAAAATATAATGATTGTGGCACATCAAATACAATGAATGAAGATTTTCATAATTTAAGGGTTGTTAAAATAATTTTCTATTTAAAAGTTTTAATCATATTTTTTTAGAAAGAGGTATGTTCTTATCTATTTAAATATAAATTTTTACATAAATAATATCTCTTTTATTATTATTTCTATAAAATATGTAAATCATTTCTCTAAAAAAAATTTCAATTTTTAAAAAAATAACTTAAACACAAATCATCAAAAATAAAAATCATTTTTCCAAAAAAGTTTCCAATTCTTAAAAGAATAATTTATACCCACAAATATGTTAGGAATTTCAATAATTTTATTCATAATGGTAGGGGCGAATAGAGCCCGGCCCTATTTACCATTCTAGATTAATGCAAACAAGGGAAAACTATGGTTATGATTGATAAAATGGATTATTACTCCAAAATAGAAGACTTTGTAAACAACAATGAAAGCTATAAGAGCCTAGACTAAAATATGATAAGAATGATTGCAAAGAAGGTTATGACAGATATTAAGACTTTACCTTTACATGACATGGTCAATAAGAGAATGATTCCCAAGAAATAGATGACTCTTAGAATTTATGATACCCTAAATATCTACAAGTATAACAATCTATTAAAGCCTTTTGTTGACACCAACAATTCCCTTACATATTTATTTTTTCCCATATATTTCTAATAAATTAAATCTATTGGTGGGAAACTCCTCTTCTTTTATATAGAATTTAGTCCATTTTAAATATATGTTTAAAGACAAAAAGGTGGAGGAAGGTGAGTTTTTGGTGTTTTTTGTGTGGTGTCTCTTTTCATCAAGGAGTCAAAGGTTTCAATAAATGAAGTAGTGGAATTGGTCAAAGCTCACATGAATGAAGACTTTATAAATTTGGTGTCTTTTTTTTTATATTCATGTTTTTCCCTTTCAATTTTTTCATATATAAGTGATAAAAAGGAATACAAATGCGATCTCCAATGTCACCATTAGTTTCCAACCTCTTTTTGGAGTATTGTGAAGAGATGGATCTCTGTTATTTTCTACTAAAATACAAATAGTGAACACAATTTGTCAGTGATAGAAATCATTTTTGACAACAATGCAAAGAAAATTTTGAGGAATTTCACTCTCGAAACAATACTATAGTGGAAAATATCAAATTCACATCATCATCCAACATAGAAGGTAGAGGTCGTAAAGACCCCAGGGACCATGTCTTTCAGAATTTGTTACAAAAAAATACTTGCAAAATAAAATTGAGAACTTAAAAGTGGTTTTCAAGAAGAATGGTTATAAGTGGAAACAAATTGTGGACAAGATCTCTTCAACAAACTTAGACATGATTAGGAAATGCGACATAAGGAAGAGAGCACATGGGGAGGCCCAATAGAATTTCTACCTTATATTGAAGGCATATCTTACAAGATATATAGAATTTTGAGATTTCATAAGATAAAAATTACTTTCATTCCAAAAAAAACAAGTTGATAAAATCTTTAAAATCAACTAAATATTACATGGAACCAAATTTGAAAAGTTAGATATATAAAATTGAGTGCTAATGTGGAGTCTTTTATATTGTGGAAAGAGGTAGATTCATCTGAGCAAGGTTTGAAGAACATGTTAACATTTGTCTTGAGAAGAATAAATTGGCATTGTTAGAACACTCACGAAAAACTTAGCATTCAATCTACATCGAGGATGCCTACATTGAAGTTGCCAAGGTGATCACAATAGAGAATCATTATTACAAATTTTGATTGAGAGAGGCCATACAATTTGTAAGCATCTTCAATATTTAAATAGGGATGAAGAACTATGTTTGTGTCATGTTTTGGGACATATTATTATCAGATTATTAAAAAAACCCTTCACTTTAAAAAATGAGTATTTAGTATTTTCAATTAATTAAAATAAAATATTTAATTCATATTATAATAATTTTTTTTATTATTATTTTTTCTAATTAAAAACTTTTAATATATTTAACTGCATTTATCTATATAATAACTCTACTTCTATATTTTTTAATACAATGAATCACCAACAATACGATAGATAGGTTTGATTTTTTTTAAAATAAAAATTCAATTCATATTATGAATTTTAAAAGACTTTAAATAAAAATTAGTTGAAAGAAATTTCATGTAAACCACATATTATTAATAAAATAACCTACCGATTATTAACAAACACTTAAATCAATTTACAATAATTTAAAATAGAATTGTTTAAAACAAAAATCAATTTTAAAATTTTAGAGGATGAAAAAACTGAAGTTATAAATGTTCCTAACCACATGAAAGATGTTTCGGTGATGTGTACTTCCATTTCATTATAGTTCGAAGATGTAAAATCGAAAGCCATGAATATTCCTTGCCACATTAACAAATGGGGAAAAGGTGCTTATATGGTATTTACTTTCGATTCCATATATATATATATATATATATATATATATATATATATATATATAATTTTAAGTGCAAATCCTCAAAAAATTAATATTATAATTTAAGTGAAAAGTGGTTTCAACTGTAGATATACAAAGAAAGTTTTACCTCTGGTAGCCCTCCCTAAATTCCTAACAACTTCTGTTGTGCTTGTGCTTGTGCTTGTGCTTGTGCTTGTGCTTGTGCTGGTACTGGTGTTGGTATTGTTATCACTGAAATAAATATTGTGTAAAATTCTGGTGATAAAAGATATATATTACAGAATATTATATATATATTAAAATATATATATATATTTTTTTTAGAACATGTGATCTGTTTAGTTCAATTGCATTACAACTCGTTTGGCATTAGATCGATTTTTAGATGCAAGATGCAAACCACAAATCATGATTTTTTGTTGCTTCTACCCTATTAATTAATGATAATATCAAAAGGTCTCTCCAAAGAGACCTTCCAAAAAAAATCCACTTGAGCATTCTTATCTAAACCCCAATTCACATCTTTGTGACTCGCACATATAATGACCTCAGAGAGAAAATTCATAAGCTGATTAATAAGATTTAGGTTTACTTTAAGAACTACATCATCTTTTTTTATTTTTTAGATGTTTTGATGAAATCAACACTTTATTATCTTCGTCATTTGATTCGATATTTAACACTGCAAAAGGATTAACATTTATCTCAACTTGAACTCTTTCCTTCCCTTTAATTTTGGGCTTGAGATTTTTCTTTCCTTTTCTACTAACTCCCTAAAATTCCTCATTTTCCCTCTTCATTTCAACACCTACAGTCAGAGGGCAATCTCAAGCTAAATAACCATGGTTGTGGCACATCAAACACCAAAAATAGAGGATTTTATAATTCAATGGTTCTTCAAATATTTTTCAGGGCATCTATTTCTTGCTCAATCTCATTGTGTTCAAATCGGATAATCAACTTTTCATTGGCCGATTTGATGCAATCCAGTTTCATCCAGAGGCTCTCATTCCTCACATTGTTTTTGCCCCTAATATGGTTGTTTGTTGCCTTTGCCTTGAGGTTGTGCCTATTAATGTTTGCATCTATGTTTGTTCTCCTAATTCCATTTAATTTTTCAAATCCTGCTAACAATATTTTTTAAGCTATTGATAGGCCCCACTCCTAATCCTAGTGGTTGAAAGGTTATGTCCTACGACACCTCAATAATCGAATGTAATGAGTAGCATTGCTTATGGTAAGATGGGCAATATTTGGCAGTTGACTCTATTTGTGATGGACTTTTATGATGATGTTTATTTGTTCAGCATTGTCTTTCAAATGTTAGTATAATATAGTGTATAAGGAATAAACATTAGAGACAATATCTATTTATTATAATTCTTTGTAATTTTTGATGGTTTACTTAAAATTTCCTCTTCACATAATATGATTTGTAACAAAAAAAAAAAATTGATTGTATTTTATCATTAAAAATATAAATTCAATCATACAACCATCAAATTTAGTTTCATTGGAAAGTGATTTGTTAACATGTAAAACTAATAAAAATATCTAATGTTTTTTTGGTTAAAGTTATATAATATATTAAAAGTGTGGTAAGTTCACATCTTAATTCCTAATTTACACATAGTAATTTATGTGGTAGGGGAAGGGGACCAATAATTGGAACGGTGCCTATTGATATGATAGTGATTGAGGGGAAAGGGTTCATTCTTGTTTTATTGATATATTAAAACATATATAAAAAATTATTTATTTATAAAGTATTTTTTTCTTTTTTATATATAAAAATTAACCCACTTGCACAACAAACTACTTCTTATTAACAGCCCATAGCCTCTCATGTAAGATTGTATGTCCATTCCAAATCTAATTATTATTATTTTTTAAATTAATGCCATATTTAAAAAGGTGTACAAGTTTTTATAAAATATTATAACTATAAAATTGTATATAAATGTTCATCAGATTCATTATTCCATATAGATTCTCTTTAGTGTTAAGGAAAAGACATTTATGACCGAAATTTCATCCATGTTTAGACAAATATTTATTCATGTTCGAAAAAATAATCAATCTCATTGAAAATTAATTGTAAACTAGCCCATCAATAACAAAAAAATAAAGTACTCAAAAATCAATTGACTTAAAACTTGGTTGAAGGTGAAAACCGTAGGCGAAGGTGGAGGGGTCTACGGTTTGCTTGGCTCAACCTTCTACTTGATTGTTGGTAGTCTAGGTGTCAAAGGGGCTACTAGTATAGTTTATTTCAAGCCAGTTTCCCCTCTAGAGTCTCCTTATGTTGGCATTTCACACAAGGAACAAGCCTTACACACTCACCTGAGGCACAAAGAGAGAAAGGATCTGGGGTAGGTCGGGTTTAGTTGCCTTCAACCACATTTCTCTTCTCGGTGCCTTCCTTTTATAGGGCTCCAAACAACCTTACATGGAACTGGGTAGCTCAGTTATATTTAATTCCTTTCATGTGCATTTGGTATTCAAATGTGTATTATGCTCGAGGGCAGCTACCTCATCGTCCTTCACTGGTTACCAGTTATCTGTCAAAATTAGGCCATTGGTCATATTTTATGTTGTTTGATTTATGTAAATCATGTTGATTCTGATAGGTCTATCACTATCAAGTTGTCACTTATGCTAATTTTTTGCACTATCATGTTAGGCTCATGCCAACCTTGATAATAAACTCTATTGAGAGCACGTAGTATATCAAGGTCCATTTTGTGCCTATTATAATTATCTTGCACGCGTTGAGTTGCCTTTGTCTCACACATACAAAAGATAACATTACCCCACACAAATTTAGTTGTTCATCCTTGGACAACCCATTCATTTCTTCCTATCTAGTGCCTTATTATCCCTAGGAGTGATGTCATTCTATGCAATTAATAATTATAAAAAAATGGTAGAATATTTTCTATGTACCCTTCCCTTCTGTGTTCCTGAGCACTACACTTACACCCGTGCACTTCCTTACCCCAGAGATTTATTTTATGTTCTTGGTCTCTACACCTCCTTTCTGTTAGCGTGCTTCCTTGCCCCACAAATCCTTTATCTAGATTTGACTCCAACTCTACGCCTTTCTTTATCATTCTTCACATCCCAAGTCACTTATTATTCCATCATCATTTCTAAGGCATCAATTTACTATCTTCAAGTTGACCAACATATCAACATGTCATTCACTAAGAGACAGATTACAAAATCATGCAAAAGCACTCACCCATAAACTTGGACATGTGGCATAAGGTTTATGAAATAAATCCCACACTTGAATCACGTAACTAGACATACAAGGTGCACACATTTTATTACATTGAAGGTATTGTGCCAAATAGTTACCCTACACTACCATAACCTACAAAATAGGAAATATAGAAAATAAATAGCATAAAAATCCCTATTACAACTTAGAAAATAATGATGCAAAATTTCAATGATGGATGGAGAGAACCCTAGATTGAAAATTTCATCGAACCCTAATCTCCTTAGGAGTTCTACGACAATGACTGTTCCTTCTATGAGGGAAGAAGATGTAGATCCTAGGGATTTGTTGGTAGGAAATAATGTTAACACTAAAACAATGTTTGTTTTGATAGGAAGGTGGTGGGAAGGGATGACTATAGCAATGTATACTATGGTTGTTGCAAAGAATTTTGCTATTTTAGATAGTTAGATGGAAGTATTCACAACCACCATAGGAACCAGTCTATCAACCCTGCCTACGTCAAGGGAGACTCACTCTAAGGCTAAGTCTATTTTGGGTCTGGCCAATTTTCATTCCAAATATGCCCGATGGGCATCTGAGGATGTAGCAATGAAAGGGGATAAGGGTGTTCGGTCCATCTTAGCAAAACATCGATCCCCTAAGAAAGTTTTGAAATGAAATATAAGGGATAAACAACCCTCCTACATGATGACTGTGGCTAAGGAGAAGTAGAACAAGCCTATTACACCTTATGAATCATGCCCCTCTATCTCTTTTGAAGGAGAGTAGCTTCAAACACTTCTGGATAGAGAAAAATATCTATCAAATCGTAGGTTGATATGTCATTTCTTTAACTTCTGGCCTTCTCTTGCAGATCTGAATGGCTGGTTGAAGGAGAACTAGCTACTGCTTATGGATGGTAACCTATGAATTTTTCCCTGTGCAAAAGGATTTTTTGTTGTTCTCTTTGATTTAGAAGTGGATAGGACTTATCTATTTCAACGACCTATTTGGTCTTAGAACCAATGTGTTCTAGCTTGCAAACCATGGTTTCCTTCATTCAACTATCATTTTGAGGCCTTCAATGCCAGAATGATTTGGGTAAGACTGCCCTTTTTACCCTTACAATTTTGGACTCCTTTCTGTTTCAAAGCTATTGGTGATTCATTAGGCAAATTCTTGTATACGGATCCCAAGGTTATTCACCAACCAACCATTGCTTGGATTTTAGTTAATCTAGATGTTTCCATAGATCTTCCTGAGTCCATGGATTTGAAGGTTCAAAGTAAAACTTGGAAGCAATCTCTCAACTTTGAGACATTGTCTTTCCATTGTATAAATTGCTATCAAACAAATCATCTTACTTATTCATGTAATTTTTCTAAGCCTACTACCAGTATCTTCTAGTGAAAGGAAGCTCTACCTGAACATTTCATGGTTTTTGAGAATACAAAGTGTGATTCAGATGAACCAAATGGAGATACAATTTTGGCTCAAAATGAAGTTGAACAAGCACCACAAATTCCTTCCCCCTTGGGGATGGAAAATAAAGATCACCAAATTGCAGGTGAAGATTTAAATAGGGATTCATTAGCACGGTTACCATTGAATGATTCAGAAGCTTCATTGGATATGTCCATTCCTTTGCTTCTAGATGATGGGGGGAAGTTGATTACGGTAGGTAACAAAAAGAATGTTAGACGAAAGAAGGATTTAACATATCTAATATGGCCCTCAGATCGTAAAGGAAAATAATTTTTGAATGGTCTTGATACATATTTGTTTTGTGCAGTTGATATGGAAGTTGTTGCTTATCTATTGTTTTTGTAGTGTTGGTTTTTGTTGGTTGATTCTCTGCAAACATTTTTGTATATATAGTTTTGAAGACCATGTTTTTAGTTTATATTGTAAAGGGTAGAATCCCTATTTCAAAAAAACTCACTTTTACATTTAATAAAAACTTATAAAAGAATGCCTTAGTACACAAATAACCACACACAATAGCACACACTTCAAAAAGAAATGAAAATAGGCATTCCTCAAGTAGGCTCTTCACGATATGTCCTATACTATGGACGCTTTAGCTTTAGTTTTTAGCTTTCACTCTAACACAATGATGCACATTCCTACATCAATGAAGTGCACATCTTCTACATGAGAGTCTTGATCATGCCATCCACGTGTTGTTTGGGTCCTCAGGAAGTTCAAGATTCATACTCTCCCCTTTGCCTAGGGTCCTTTGCAGTGATCACTCTCTACCAAATCCCATTATTATCATTCCTCCTGAGCTCATGCTTATCTAGTTTTGCTATGTTGAAAGTTTATTTTTATCAACTAATTTTTAGAATCCATGCCCATTTTCTTTTTACTTTTTGTGTTGCTCATACGTCCAGGTACCTAGTCAACTACATGTTCACTCTCTCTCCTCCATTGTTTACCACTATAGCAAAAAAAATCTACCTATCCAAGCAATAGAACTAAAATGTTGGCAATCTATACGTGGGGTTGTTGGTATAGTTTATTTCAAGCCATTTCCCCTTCTAATCTCCCTAAATGGACATATCACACAAGGAACAAGCCCTGCATGCTCACCCAAGGCATGAAGAGAGAAAGGATATGGGATAGGTTGGGGTTAGTTACGTACAATGGGAGCTAGTTATGCATTATCTCATGTGCATTAGGAATTTAGAGCATGTGTTATATTTCCCTAGAAAAACATGGTAGAAATAATACACTTATATAAACATAACACAGATACGTCATATAATATAAGTACATTAACCTATCAATGGGACTACATCTAGTAACTTTATACAGTTATAACAAGGATACAACATCATTCTATTACTTATCAGTTCAAGATTACATGGATTGAAACATGATCAAAGGCATTAGAATCAATCATAGCTTATCTACTCTCTATGCATTATGTAGCACCTTGTTATCGCTTGTCAAACCCTTATCTTTGGGCCTTACACCTTTGGATACATTTCTCTTCTCAGTGCCTTCTTTTTATATGGCTCTAAATATCCTTGCATGTCATTGGATAGCTCAACTATAATTAATGTCTTTCCCACCCATTTGGCAGTCAAATGTGTACTCTGTTAAAGGATAACTACCTTAATGTCCTCCATTACTTCCATGTTATCTATCAAAATCAGGTCATCAATCATAATTTATGTCATTTTATTTTGTAAATAACGTGAACCTTGATAGGTATGTCATTATCAAGTTGTCACTTCTAATAACTTTTTTACTATCATGTCAAGCTCGCACCTACCTTGTTGGCAAACTCTGTTGAGGGCATGCGTGTTTAAAGTGGTTAAACCTATCCCTATTACAATTATCGTGTGCATGTCAAGTTGCCTTTATCTCATGCATGTGAGTCATGTGTGAATGTTAACATTGGCCTAACACATCTATGGTAGCTTGAAACCTATGGCCCTAGGTCCTGTGACCTACCTCATGGAAATATGTATAGGTTAGTTTTTGAGATTTCTACAATTTTAATAGTGAGGGATCACAGTTTGTTTGGCATAGTTGATGAGGTAGTCCCTATGAATTCAGCTCCCATTCACACACTTGCATTTGGAAATTTTCCCTTGGTGCAGATCATCCATGAAGATCCCTCAATGGTACCATCTGATGCTGACCAACGATCTTGGGTGGATAGGGTTTTAGTAAAAATGGTAGTCCTGAATTTAAATCAAACTTTTGAGGCATCAGTGGTGTTCAAAAAGGATGGTGTTTTAAACATAAATTTCCCTAACAAGATAATCAGACAATCTCATATTAGTCTGAAGAGCTCCTTAATCATAAATTTCTTGGGCTCAAGACCAATCATAGATATTTTCAGAGAATGGGGAATCAAATAATGCAAGCCTAACACCCAGGTAGAGATCTATGCTTTGCCCTAAGGTTTATTTTTAATTTTTTTCTCTAATAAGGTTGATTTTACCAATACTAATTTAGGGGGTTTGTGGTTCATGGGAAATTAGAACTTAGTTTTCAAATAATGGGAACCAAGGTTTAATCTGGATCTGTAACTATTCAATTAAATCCAAATTTGAGTTAGACTCCTAGGCCTCCCCCTTGATTTTTTGGAGGTAGAAGTCTTAACATGAATATCTAAATCTATTTGGAAAATCCAATATTTTGACCTGGTAACCAATAATATAAGGAGATTGTTTCATGTTAGGTTTTTTGTGAGTGTCCCTATCAACAAGGAGCTTCTGTCAATAATAAATCTCTCTTCGATGCACAGGATATGGACATATATGATTGAATATGAAGGTAAATCTATTATTTGTGCTAATTATAACAAGATGCTCTAATAAACCTATCCATCAAAAAGAAAAGAAAATCAGGTGTGGAAAAATAAAGAAGACTTGCAATCTTAGGATATAGGGGAAGAAAGAAATGAATGACAAAAATAAGACAAGGAGCTAGCCAAAGAACAGGAAGAATATCTATAGGCCTTAATGTCGAATAGTAAATAAAAATAGGAATAAGAAATTATGGGCATATTTGAAGCCTGGCCTTGTAGTTTGAATGCTTTGAACTTAAGGCAGGATGAGGAAATAGAAGGCAGATCTAAGGCTACAATGACGGAGGAGAATGATCCAAAATATATTTAGGATGGATAGTTTGAAGACATCAAAGACCAAGATTAGGATCATCATGAGGAGGAGAAATAAGGTATCTTGTAGGATAAAATAATGGGAAAGGAGGGAGATGATATAGATCTTGAGGATGGAGTGATCAGAGGCATGAAAAATTAGGAACAAGATCAATAATAGGAAGGAGAGGAAAAGCATTATCCTCTAGTTCTAGAGATAAACCAAAACTCGAGCTCTGATTTATTTGATAGATGTTAGGAGTCTGAAGGTTCTTACTTTTTGGGAGGAATCCAAGTATAATAAGTATCCTAGTAAGGGGTTGGTGGGCTTCGAGACATAGCTTATCCACAACGGTCAAAAGGATGATGGTAATTAAAATTTGGTGACAAAAAAAACCAAATCCAAGAGAATGGTTCAACAAAATGTTAAAGTATCAAGTTATATAAAATTAAAAAATAATATGGGAAGGGGACCAATTATGGGATAGGTCCAATAGTTGTGAAGGAGTTCCCCTATTATTATCATTATTATTTCTTTTTTTTTTTAAATATTCAAGTATTTCCGGAGAGAATAAAAAATCAAATAGACTCTTACATTGGATAAGATATCTATTCATTTAATTGTGTTATGTAAATTTATAAAACCTAAAACATGGAAGATTGGAATGATTGTTGTTAATATTTTTAGTATGTGGGGTTTTATATTTGGCAAAACTTCTTTTAGATTTGTCTTTTTTTTCATGAATTTTTTTTAATTGAGAAAAAGCCAAAGGTTTGATAATTTGTTTTTAAGGTGAGTGTAGAAAATTGGAGGGTTAAAAGTAGATATTTTTAATGGAAAAATGTTTTGAATCCGAGTCAAAAAAACAAAAAAAAAAAGTGTACATGTTTTAGATCTAGGTCTAGATGTAATGGAACCCAAAGTGTGTATACACTACTATTAGTATGTAGTGTGAAAGGGTTATAAATTAAACAAGTTCAAGAATCGAAAGGGGGAAGGTTGTTCACTAAAATAACTGTTAAGTAAATATAATAATGTAAATATCAACTTATATTTTGAATTTATTCTATTAAATATAAAAAATTATGGTCACTTTTTATATTCTATAATTGATCTCACAAGTCCACAAGTATGATTTAGAAGATAGTCTTTTCAAAATTCAATATGCTCAGTACTTAGTCATTTTTAAGATTTCAGTATTAAACTTAATAATTTCAGAGCATAACTTTTGCAATTGATGTCCATTTTAGGCAAACATATTCATTTTAAGGTTTAGGGTCTTCCATATTATTTACTAACATTTATAGGAGTTCTAGGTTTTTCAAAATTGTTTTTTACAAACCAACACACACCTACCGATGCCTTTATATTGATTTTAATTATGATTTGGTCACTTATAGTCCAAAACAACACCATAACCATTTACGATTAAGCTACATGGCAAAAATTTGGAGCACATTTGAGTGCAGTCACCCCAATATATTTAAATTCATGACAAAGTGGTGTACACGTGGAAACGCAGGTCGCATTGGTGACTAATGCACACACAAGTACCCTTTTATGATGATTTTAGTTGTGATTATGTTTCTTATAGGCTAAAATTGATCCATCACCAGAATTAAATGTAACTCTCTATCGACAGTTGATTGGGAGTCTCATTTACTTGACATATACTAGGCCAGATATTAGATATGTTTTCAACTATCTTTCTCAATTCATGCATGAACCAAAGGTGGCACATTGGAAAGTGGCAAAGTAGGTATTGAGATACATCATAGGTACAGTCAAGTATAGCCTAGAGTACAAAAATAATGATACGTTATTCTTGACAGTATACATAGATGCAGAGCATGCAACTTCTATTGATGACAGGAAATCCACTTCTAGATTTGTGTTCTTTCTAGGATCTAGTCCAATTTCACGGGGAAGCAAGAAGCAAAATTATGTTTCTAGATCTTCCACAGAGGCAAAATATCATGTTGCATTAGGATATATCTATGAAGTGATTTGGATACGTCGCATTCTTTTAGGACTTGGAGTTCCACAGACTCAACCTACAATTTTAAATTGTGATAATCAGGGTGTTCTACATCTTGTTCACAATTTAGGGTTTCATGAGAGAATCAAACACATAGAGGTTTAGATTCATTTTATATGTGAACATGTTCAACAACACAACATACAACTCCAGTATTACCCCATTCAGGATCACTGTGCAGATATCTTCATGAAATCACTTACACGTGATAAGTTTGAGGCATTCAGGAATTCTCTCTCCTCTTCTCTTCAAGATATGATCAATTAAAGGGGGAAATGTTAGAATAATTAATTAATCCTAGCTATATTATAATAAATGTCTCAAGGTGTTATTAACCTTTGATTGACATAGGTTAGTTATTTAGGGTATTTTCTAGGTGTGATTAGTTGTAATCTCCTACAGATTAGGAGATCTAATCTCTTTTAGTATTGTATAAATAAGCACCTCTTGTAGTGATTTTATTAATTTAGATAATTCAGTTAATGTAATTTATTTTGGATTTCATACCCAACCACATAATCAAAATGCTTGCCCCCATGGGGTCACTTTTCAAGCCTTGATGGTCTAAAGCGTATCAACCCCCAAAGGGTAACCAGAGTAAATTACTACTCAACAGGAAGAGTTACAGGTGCCTATTCAAAATGAGACCACTCTTTTGAACTGGCAAGAAGAGGATTTTTGCAACGTAAACCAAGAGGAAGTGTTAACCAATGGTGGTAGTTCAGTGGCAGTAAATATGCACTCTAAGAAAAGGGAAATATAAGGTGCTCATCCCCCCAAGGTTGAATATACTATAACTTATAAAGTTTTACAAGAGGTTTCAAAAATTAACACAACTCAAAATCCACCCAATGTGTCAATAGGTCAACTAAAGTCAAAACTACTGATCCCAAATCTCATAAAGAAGCTCCCACGAAGGCACAAGCAAAGGTCAGTAACATTCATTTCAGTGTTGTAGAACAAATGAAAAGGACTAACTTAAATGTTACCATGTGCGAAGCACTATCCATCCTAGCACAAAGGGACTTGCTTCAGGAAGCTCTATAAAATTTCCAACAAATAGAGATGGTCTCAGTTAAGGGACACACGGTTGTGGTTAGCTTGTGTCAACCTCAAACAAACACAAAAGTAAATAAAAATGGTGATCTCCCCCCCGCCATATTTCTACCTTTCCCTCATAGCTGGTAAAATTATTGTCCATAATTGTATGATAGACTATGGGGCTAGCAGCTTTGTTATGCCCAAGAAAAAAGTGGACGTGTTGGGTGTTGAATACACACCTGTCACAAAAGGTGTGGTTAAATTGGATGGAACTATTGTCCAAATAGTTGGGGTTATTAAAGGTCTAAACCTTACCATCTATGCATGTCCAAGCTTATCCATATCCAAAAACATCTTGGTTATTGACCAACCTCCAATTTTGCCATCTGCCTTTCTTGAGACTTCACTGCAAAAATGGGAGGGAACCTATGTGCTGATTGGTCACATATGTTGCTCAGGACAAGATATGGGACTAGAGTGACCATAAAGGTTGAACCAATTTCCAAACATCACATTGAACCATATATTCTTGTCCTTATGGATATGAATTGCATAGTGAAAAATCAGGAAGAGGAACTTGACCATGAAGTTGCAACACCCTTAGAAGAAATCCCAGACACTCACTTTGATGAATGGGGATCAACTTTCCAGTTAGACCCTTATGACTATGTCAAGGAAATAGGGTTGGTTATGTATTGCATCCATGAAGATGATGTGATTATCCCAAATCTTTTTAAACTAGTCAAAGATCATAAGGGAATGTGGAAACTATACTTTGATGACTCAAGGAGCAGGAATGGTGCAGATGCTAGTATTATTTTAGTTTCTCTACAAAAGGAGAGTTATTTTTATTTATTTAGACTACAGTTCAACTGCACTAACAATGTGGCAGAATATGAAGCATTGATTTGAGGTCTCCAGTTGGTAAAGGAAAGGTGGATTCAGTCACTATAAGTGTTCGATGATAGTGAACTAATTGGTCACTAAGTAAGCTCAAGAAGCAGGACCAAGAATAACTTGTTGAGATCTTACAAACACATGGTTTGGGACTTGTTTGAATATTTTATTGATTTAAACATTCAAGTAATATCGAGAACACAAAATAAGGATATTGATCACATGGCCTTAGTGGGTTCTCAATATAATCTACCTAAAGAGATTAAGAAGGACAATAGACATCATGTAAAGATGATAGTCATACCATCCATCCCTGACAATGCAACCAACTGGCAAGTTTTTGACAACTATGAACAAATTGTTAACTTTCTACAAGATGAGGTTAAATTCTCTAACAAAAATTAGTCAAGGCTCCAAGAACAGTATGGGGAGCAAATAATTCAGTTGAAGACTAACAAGTTTCCCATGGGTCTTGTTACTTTAGAAAGTATTTTTAACTTTGATGATCAATTGAAGGGTGACAAGAAAAATCTCACAATCAAGGAGGAAAACTATGATCCAGTATCCATCTTATAAGGCAAGGATTTAAATATTGGAAATGTATTTAACACCTCTGAAAATTAATTTTTTATTAAATTATGTCAATAATTTGATGATAACTTCACTTGGAGTTACAAAGATCTAATGGGTTTTAACTCTAGCCTAGCCCAACACACAATAGAGCTTGACCCAAATACTAACCCTGTTAGGAAAAAACAAAGGCAAATCAACTCAAAAATAGAGATTTTGATGAGGAGTGAGTTGTCCAAGTTGATATCAGCTAACATTATTTTACCCATTAAACACTCATTCTGGGTAGCTAACTTGGTCCATGTTAAGAAAAAGAATGGTGAAATCAGGTTGTGTAGTTTTTTGTGACCTGAACAAAGCATCCTTGAAAGACCATTATCCCCTTCCACCTATGGATCAAATCCTCCTAACAGTAGTTGGCATCGAGAGGTTATCCCTTCTAGATGGTTATTATGGATATAACCAAATCCTAGTTTAGGAATCTGACTAGTTCAAGACCACTTTCACTACCAAATGGGGCACATAAATCTATAAGAAAATGTCTTTTGATCTGACCAACGCTGGTGCTACCTTCTAAAGGGCCATAGATATGGCTTTCAAGGGTTTAATCAGTTAAATGATCTTGGTGTATCTAGATGACATCACAATTTATTCAAAACAGGCCGGGTAACCACCTAGATCACCTCAGGATAGTTTTTGAAAGGTGCAGAGAGTTTGGAGTTTCCCTCAATCCAAATAAGTGCATATTTTTAGTTCATGAAGGGTAACTACTAGGACACATAGTCTCCAAAGAAGGCCTTGCAATATATCCAGAGAGGGTAAGTGTTATCTCTTCACTAGCACTTCCAAGCCACAAAAAGGGGTTATAGATTTTCCTAGGGAAAACCAACTTCATGAGGAGGTTAATTCCAAAATTTATCACCATGGCCAACCCCCTTACTTCTATTCTTTAAAAAAGGGTCAGTTTCAACTAGACAAGGGAAGGAAAGAATGGCTTTGAAGCCATTAAACAAGTTATTTCTTAAGCTCTTACTCTTGTAAATCTCAACTATGAGAATGACTTTATTCTCTATGCTTTTGGAGGGGAAGGCAATGTATCAGCTATTCTAACCCAACAGAACAAAGATCATTTGGAACAACCCATAGCCTTTTTAAGTTAATCCTTAAAGGATTATGAGGAAAGGTACAATTTTGTTGAGAAACAAGTGTATGCAATAATAAAATCCCTCAAAAAGTTCAAACATATGCTTTTAAACAACAAGATTCAACTGATGGTTAGTCACCAGAGCGCAAAGGAGTTCCTTATGAGCTGAGCTGGGAAATAAATGAGAAAAGAACATGTTGGATCATGAAAGTCATGGAATTTGATGTGATCATTAAAATAACTATGCTCGTAAGAAGAAAAGGCTTACGTGTATAGTTTGCTTCTGACATTAAAGATTATGATGAAATATATGTTTTAGAAGTGTTTCAACCAATGAATCCTCATATACTCATTAGCTAGATCTATGACATGACTACCTTCCTGCAAACTAATGAATACCCTCATGAGTTCTAACAGTCTAAATTGGGTACTGTAGGGTTCAATCTATTCCTTATGCTCTCATTAATGGGATCTTATTTATTAAATATATTAATGGATTTATGTTGAGGTGCATCAAGCACTATCAAATATCCAAAGTACTCGAAGTGTTTCATGATGGCTCGTCAGGTGGTCATTTTTATGCAAAGACAGCTGCTATCAAAATAATGAGGTCAGGCTACTATTGGCATGGCCTATTTAAAGATGTGTATATATGGATGAAAAATTATGAGAAATGTGCCTACTTTGTAGGCAAGCAAAGATTAGCAACTCTTCCTCTCTAACCAATCCAAGCTGACCAACCATTTACTCAGTGGGGGTAAGATTTTATTGGCATGATCAATCTGCCATCAAGTGTTGGCCACAAATGGGTCCTTACAATGAGTGATTATTTTACTAGATGGACTAAAATGATTATATTGAAATATGTCATGGAAGAATCTATCTTGGAATTCATGGACAACATCATTCCTAGATTTGGTGTCCCTTACATGATTATCTCGAACAATGCCAAAGATTTTTTGGGCACTCAAGTGAGTGAATGGGTAGTGAAACATAATGTCTACTTGAAGACCTTATCCAATTATTACCCAAAAGTTAATTACTTGTCAGAACCTACCAACTAAAATATCATAAGGATTATAAAAAGGACAATGGAAGACAACTAGAAGACCTGACACACTAAGCTGAAATCAACACTTTGAGCTAACAAGATCACTCCCAAAAGAGCCATTAGCAATTTTCCATTTATGTTGGTCTATAGAAGGGAAGCTAGACTTCTATTTTAAACAGAGTTACCATCTCTAGAACTCGTTCGATAGTTGGAATTAACTAAAAATAATTCAATAATCATGTGGTTGGCAGAACTCATGGAGATGGAGGAGGTCAGGAACTAGCAATGCAAGTTCTGGAAGTAATTTAGGCTTAAGTAAAGAGAACTTTTGACAGGAAGTCATTTGATAGGATCTTCAATAAAGGAGACATGGTTCTGAAATGGCATGTTAAAAGGGCCAAGCGAAACAAACATATAAAATTTGATGTAAAATGGAGTGGTCCATACATCATAACCCATTGCAAAGGAGCCAATGCATTCTAGTTGTCCAGGCTTGATGGATTAGAGCTACTCATCCCATACTTGTGAATATTGCTAATATTTTTTGTCCCATCAGTTCTTTGAGCAATCAATAACAATAAATCCTTCTCACCATGATATGGATTCTAAGTTTCTATGGCAGAGAGATAATAGGCAGGGGCCCCTAATAACATCCATGTGATGGATGCACTTCAGAACCAAAAATGGCACAATCAAGTCAAGAGTGAATTGAACCCCCATCTAGCCTCCCTTGCCTCCCCCAAATCATGTTATTGGCCCCCTTCTCACTTTATATGGTTGGGCTACCATATAGATTTTAATGGGCTCTATGTATTGGGGGTGGCCTCTCCCTCTCCCTCTCCCTCTCCGTGGACAAAGGTGTCATATCTCTGTGTGGATTCACCACATCTACCTACACAAGCCTGATCAAGGGTGGGGAAATTGTACATCATTTTTTTGGCAACCATATAAATTTAAAGTTAGATCCCATTGAACTCAACTCTATAGGGTGGCCCCCCTCTCTATATATATGGAGTTTCTTTGGCCCTCCCTATATATATATATATATATATATATATATATATATATATATATATATATATATATATATATATATATATATATATATATATATATATATGGAATAAACCTCAAAGCATGCTTTTGAGGTTAAAATTATTTTAAAAACTTTGTACATATTAGGATTAGTTGGTTTCCCATAAATAAGTGACTTCATACACTCTACAGCTCATTAGGAGTTTTGCTTCCTTAGTTTATTTCAGGTTTTGTTTTTCCTATATTATTTCTTATTTAGGGCAATTCCCAGTTATATTTATTCTCTGATTAGGATATGATAAAATTTAAATGACTCCATGTCTAATGAACTAAAAGGCTACTAATAAAAAATTGATTAGTAGGCAATCATGTTGGAAAGGTCACCAAAAATGTTGATATTTTTGTGCCAAAAATCTCAAAACACCCTGTGCCTTAGGGAGAATTATTAAATTTTCTAAATAAAAGGCCTAAGTATCCTTTTTTAAGACTCAAGTGGGAACCAAATATTTAGGTGCACTTTACAACTTTTAATGTTACAAAATGCACCTAAACCTCCACTTTCCACTCACTAAGTAACAAGCAAAAATCAAATATTTATGTGCACTTTGCAAAGTTGCAAAGTGCACTTATATCTTTGCTTTTCCACCTACCGAGCCCAAGTGGAGACCAAAATTTGCACTACACTTTGCCATTTTTCAAAGTTATAAAGTGTGATGCAGACTCCATTTCCTATATTTCATTAAGACTTAAGTGGGAACCGAAATTCCCACTACACTTTGCCTTTTCAAAGTTATAAAGTGTAATCTAAATTTCACTCCCCGCTTCCTAAACATCTCCACCTCCAAAACCCCTCAACAGTAAGAATAAAGTGTAGAATGAAGGGCATATTACAAATTTACAAGTATATCAAAGTTTCTCATATTTATGACTACCAAGACAAGCGAGAAACAAAAAGGTATAAACATACTTCAAGTTGCAAACTTGCAAGGTGACACCAAAAACACACACTTCCACCTCATCCCCTATATCTAATACTACCCCATTGATCACCAACACCACCCAACAATACATGGCTACTAACTCAATCATCCTGACTACAGTCCCACTATCCACCACAGCCACTAGGTCGGTAATAATTCCATCTTCATCTTCCATCACACTACCCACTACTTCTACTCTGGCCATTCCAACCACACTACTATATTATTTTGTCACCTTGGGAACCATCCTTCCACAATTTCCCTTGTTACCTCCACACATGCCTACCTCTCCACATGTAACACTCTCAGCTTCCACACCCTTTTGAAGCACATCCACTCAACCCATCCAAGTTCCTTGCTTTTTTCCACTCTCACTTTGACCCAAACTCCCACCAAGGAGGTGGAGATAGAGAAGCCCACTAACACAATTACACCAGTCAACCCACCAATGGGGTAGAGATAGCCAAATCATCAGCAAAAGACTTAGTGGCAACATCAACAGCAGATACATCACATTTTATAGTAACTATCAATGTGGCAGCTTTAGTCACAGATTCACAGGTAACAGTGGTCATTGGGACATGATAGGATTCATCTGTAGCTACTAGTTGGTTTGCACAATCAATGTCTAAGAAGATGAATCAAATGATATTTCCTAACACCCTAGATTTTTGTCTATTGAAAGCATCTAAATGACCAAAGAGAGGTCCTAAGACTATTTCTAGAGTCTCTTATGATGCAATAGGGGAGAAGTATACAAAGATAGTAGTTTCGCCACCTGACAAATATAAAGAAGATTTAGTGGTGGGAGATTATCAGGTATTCATGATACACCTTGGTCATCCAACTAGAGAGGGACTGAAACATGATGTCCAGACAAGCATAAGTTCTCTCTTCGAGAAAATGGACAGTGACAAGGTCACCAAAGATGAGTTGAAGAATAAGGTAGAGTGGTTGACAATTGCCTTGAGGAAGGTCATAGACCCAACACATCCACTCAAACTAACCCAACCAACTCAATTTCCCCCTTAGTTCCTTGACAAAGAGACATTCGATACAATGACAAAAATTGGCACAATGGGCAGAGCTTCTAAAAACTGGGTTGGAGAACTAGTCACCAAAGGGAATAGGGTGATAGGGTTTGCAATGGATTATTACAAAACACTGAAGAATGACGTTGCAACTCTGAAGGTAGAAATAAACAAATATGACAAAGAATTTGAAAGGCTAAACCTCTACTCTCCCAAGTTGCAGGCCATTGACCAAATAGAGAGCAAAATCCTCATGTCTGAAAATATACTCAAAAATCATTTGGAGCGTGAGGAGTTGGAGAGGGAAACCAAGTTCAAAATCAAAATACTTAATGAAAATATTGATAAGAACAAAATCACAAGTGACAAGGCCACCGATGTAATGTACAACATTGAAGATTCAATTCATAAATTGTCATGTGATGTAAAAAATTACCAATTTGAACCTCTTTATGTTCAGGTTGTCTAGGAAACTTTCAAGGAGGTGATTAAGAGGGAGTTAGCACATGACACAATTTCAATTGGATTCCATCCACCAGTTTATCAAGTACCACAATACACTTGATCAAATGGGCAAAGATATCCAAATCTACAGAGCTTATTTCAGAGAATTATTTAAGGTAATGGCAGAATGTGACATCAGTAATGTTTACACAATTGGTCTTGGTGAAGAGCACTTGCAAGAAATATTCAACAGCTTCAATGCTTACATCGAGAAGATACAAGCAAAAAAAGACAAAGAATCCTCTAATGTCACTATCGTCGATTAATTATTCAATTATTTGAGAAGAATGCATTTTGTAAATTATAAATTTTATAAACTATGTTGAAAAGTTGAAAAGTTGCAAGTTGTAAATTGCAATTATCATCTTGACAACTCTTAGTTTTTAGTTGAAAAAATATTACTTGTAATTTTCAATTATCATTTCGTCAAGTTTAAGTTAAAAAATTGCAACTTGTATTTTGCACTTTCCTTTTTAACAAGTTGAATGACTTGAAAATTGTAAAAACTCACATTGTAATTTGCACATCCCTTTTTGTCAAATGACTTATAAGTTGCAAAAGTCTCAACTACAATTTACAAGTTAGATTTTGCAAATTATATTTTAAAATATTCAAATAATAAAAAAACATTCAACTTTGTTAAAAAATTGATCAAATTATAAAGTTTCATTTTAACGCCCCATTTCTTGTTGAGAGACTTCTTCAACTGAATTCAAGAAAAAATGGTTCAAATGGATTACTCCAATAATATTTTTATCGTTTTAAAAAAAAAAAAATGAGATGATAAACTTGCACTTTTGGAGAGCTTTGTGGAGAGGCACCGACATCATCTCTAAGCCTTTCACATGCTCTAATTAATTAAAGGCATCATCACCTCTCTCGTGTATTAATAAAATAGCCCAACAAAACTTAATATCGGCACTCAAGAACACATCCCCTGTATCCATTTAATTCAACACAGGGAAATTCCAATTACGACTCAAAATAATTAAAACACAAATAAAAAAATCTTATACATTTGCAAGACCCACAACAGGTTCAGTATTACAAGGCCGTGAATGTACCTACCATAAATGCTTAATGTCAATTTACAATGACATAAAATAGAATTGTTTAAAACAAAAATTAATCTACAAGTATTATTAGAGGATGAAAAGGCGAAAGCCATGGATGTTTCTCGCCACACTAAAAAATGGGCAAAAGGTGCCTCTGTGGTATGTTCTGTAAAATTTATGCGCACTTAAAATCCTCCCCAAAAAAAAAATTAATAATATAATTTAAAGGTGTTAAGTAAAATGTGGGCTAAGTAGATATACACCAAAGTTTACCTCTGGTAGCCCTGCTTCAATTGCTAAGTAACATTCGTTTGAGCTGGTGTTGCTATCGCTGAAATAAATATGGTGTATAATTCTGATGATAAAAGATATATATTACAATTTTTCTTTGCATTTTTGCAAACAGCGCATGGAGATATGGTAAGCTGAGAATACAAATTTCCATGCGCAGCATGCAAAATGTAAAGAATGGCCGCACAGTCACCTTCTCGCCACTAAGCCTCCGTTGTATATAATGTTGATTTATTTCTCCCACTGTCGGCCACTTTTATGATTCCTGAGAAGTACATGATAAGGATTGTGTGATATGATTTCCGCAGTCAACTGACATTGATCCGAAGGTCATGAATGGTTCACAGGGATCGATGTCTAATGAGTATGATTGGTTGGTCCACTCACCATTAAAGATAAGTATTTCCAACTTTCAACGTGGTTGCTATCATCTGTCTTAGACGCTATGAACGTTAGCGTTGATTTTGATACGATGACGAGAATCTTAGGGTTAAACCCAACGCAGCAGGATTTAAAAAATGCAATCTATCTTTACGTAGAATACCAAATATTTATGAAGTCCATATCCCATTAACACGGCACGCGGAGCACTCATTCAGGTTTCAACTTTGCTGCACTTAAAAGCACTTTTTTCAAAATTCTCACCGAGTAGTTTCTTATTTTATTTTTTTAAGTGGGTGTATGAAAGTATATTTTGAACTCCAAAAATTATTGGAGAAAATAATTAAGGTTTAATAATATAACAAATAATATATTATAATACAATTTTTTTTTGATATGTGATTAATTTTTACATCTAAAATTATAAATTATAAATTTTTATTATAATTTAATTGATAAAGATAATGGTTATTTATATCAATTTATTAAGATACAAATTCTTCTAGATATTTGATATGAGAAGTTAAGTGATTAAATTTAGGATCATGACTTGGATGATCTTGATAATGCGGATGTCTCTTACTCATGATTATTTAGTCAAAAGAGCTCACCGATTTAAATGTATGCTTATTCAATATTGTAAATTTGTTATATGTTTATTTCCAAAATATGGAAAGAGATACCAACATTCTATGTAATTCAATCATTCCATGTAATGTCTTCTGCCATATAAAAAAAACATATATCCACTTGGACATCTTTCTGTAAACCCTAATCCACACCTTTGTTACTGGGATACATAGTGGCTTTAGAGAGGAAATTCATACGTTGATTAATAGGATTCTACATCATCTTTTTTGTTCTTTAAAGGTTTTGGTGAAGCCAATACTTTATTAGTTTCATCATATGTTCTGGGATTTAACATTACAAGAGGGTTAAGGCTTAACCCAACTTGATCTATTATCTTCCTTTTAGCATTAGGCTTAAATTTTTTGTTGACTACCTAAAATTCTTCCATTTCCCTCTCCTTTTCAATGGTTGTAATCTAGGGGTGGTCTCAAATTAAATGACAATTATTGTGGCACATCGAATCCAATGAATGAAGATTTTCATAATCCAAGGGTTGTTGAAATAACTTTCCCTCTAAAGACTTTAATCATACCTTTCTAGGAAGAGGTATGCTCATATCTATTTAAATACAATTTTTTACATAAGCAATATCCCTCTTGCTATGATTTGTATAAAAAATGTAAATCATTTTTCTGAAAAAGTTTCCAATTTTTAAAAGAATAACTTATACTCAAATCATAAAAAATGGAAAGTATTTCTCCAAAAAAGTTTCCAATTCTTAGAAGAATAACTTATACGCACAAATATGTTAGGAATTTGAATAATCTTATTCATAATGGTAGGGGCGAATAGAGCCTAACCTTGTTTGCCATTTTAAATTAATGAAAACAAGGGAAAACCATGGTTATGATTGATAAAATGGATTATTGCTCCAAAATAGAAGACCTTGTAAACAACAATGGGAGATATAGGAGCCTAGACTAAAATATGATAGGAATGATTACAAAGAAGGTTATCACATATATTAAGACTTCACCTTTAAATGACGTTGTCAATAAGAGAATGATTCCTAAGAAATAGATGACTATTAGAATTTATGATGCCCTAAATATCTACAAATAGGGCAATCCATTGAAGCTCCCAAGAAATAGATGACTCTTAGAATTTATGATGTCCTAAATATCCACAAATAGGGCAATCCATTAAAGCCTTTGTCGACACCAATGATTCCCTTACATATTTGTTTTTTTCCATATTTTTATAACAAATTAAAACTATTGGTGGGAAATTCCTCATCTTTTATATCTGATTTAGTTCATTCTACAAATATTTTTAGAGACAAAAAGGTGGAAGAAGGTGAGTTTTTGGTTTTGTTTTTTTTTTTTGTGATGTCTCTTTTCATCAAGGTTTCAATTAATGAAGTAGTGGAGTTGGTCAAAGCTCACATGAATGAAGGCTTTATAAAGTTGGTGTCTTTTTATTTTATATTCATGTTTTTCCCTTTCAATTTTTTCATTTATAAGTGATAAAAATAAATACAAATGCGATCTCCAATGTCACCATTGGTTTCCAACCTCTTTTTGGAGTAGTGTGAAGAGATGGATCTCCGTTATTTTCTACTCAAATACAAATGGTGAACACAATTTTTCGGTGATAGAAATCATTTTTGGCAACAATGCAAAGAAAATTTTGAGTAATTTCAGTCTCAAAACAACACTATGGTGGAAAATATCAAATTCACATCATCATCCAACATAGAAAGTAGAGGTCATAAAGAGCCCAGGGATCATGTCTTTCAAAATTTGTTACAAAAAAATATTTGTAAAATAAAATTGAGAACTTAAAAGTGGTTTTCAAGAAGAATGGTTATAAGTGGAAATAAATTGTGGACAATATCTCTTCAACAAACTTAGACATGGTTAGGAAAAGTGACATAAGGAGGAGAGCATATAGGGAGGCCCAATAAAATTTTTACCTTATATTGAAGGCATATCTTACAAGATATATAGAATTTTGAGATTTCATAGCATAAAAATCACTTTCATTCCAAAAAAAACAAGTTGACAAAATCTTTAAAATCAACTAAATATTACATGGAACCAAGTTTGAAAAGTTAGATATATATAATTGAGTGTTCATGTGGAGTCTTTTATATTGTAGAAAGAGGTAGATCCATTTGAGTCAGGGTTGAAGAGCATGTTGCTAACATTTGTCTTGAGAAGATTAAATTGGCATTGGTAGAACATTCGGGGAAAACTTAGCACTTGATCTACATTGAAATTGCCAACGTGGTCACAATAGAGAATCATTATTATAAATTTTCATTGAGAGATGCGACACAAATTTGTAAGCATCGTCAATATTTAAATAGGGATGAAAAATTATGTTTGAGTCATATTTAGAGACATTATTATTAAATTATTTAAAAAAATCCTTCACTTTAACAGATGAATATTTAGTATTTTCAATTAATTAAAATAAAATATTTAATTCATATTATAATAAAAAAATTATTAATTTATATAAAATATTTAATTTAGATTATAATAATTTTTTTTATTAATTTATTTTTTCTAATAAAAACCCTTTAATATATTTAACTGGATTTATCTATATAACTAACTCTACCTCTGTATTCTTTAATATGATGAATCATTAACAATACGGTAGATAAGATTGATTTTAATTTTAATTTTTTAAATAAAAATTCAACTTATATTGTAGATGTAGATCTTTGGATAAGAATTAGTTGAAAGAGCTTTCACCTAGACCCCATATTATTATTAGCCGGAGGCTATACGGTGGGGCGAAACCCTAATATTCGTCTCATAAAGAGAAAAAAAACAAATGTTATTTCGACCCATTCAGGGGCTGCCAGGTGGTTTAGTAGTCATATGACATTGCTTTGGTCAAGTGGTTAAGGCGTGTCCCTATTAAGTGTTAGGTACATGGATGGGGTTTCACCGCGAGAGTTTGAATCTCTCAGGCGACGATTTTAACTTATGAAATATGATTTTTTGTGCGGAACAAGTAATGGTATATGTTTTTTTTAATTTAGCAGTCGCATTAATTTTTTCTCCATTGTTTCAAATTCAATGTGGATGAAATGACTTGTCAGGTCTCACAATTACCTACTCGCAGTCGCCACTACGCCTCCGATACATTTAATGCGATGTATTTCCACTCATTTTTAGGATTTCCGCAGTCAACTGACAATGGGTGATCCGTACGTATGTCGTGAGTTGTTCAGAGGGATTCATTTGTAATGAGTACGAATGGTTGGACCACTCGTCACTTGCCATTAACCATTTTCAACTGACAATGGATGATCTGTATATCCGGAGTGGTTTAAAGGGATTCATTTTTAGGTTTTTTGCAGTCAACTGTCAATGGATGACCCGTATATCATGAATATGAATGGTTGGACCACTTGTTACTCATCACTAACCATTTTCAAGATAAGGATTCCCAACTTTCAACACGGTTCATATTATGTGTCTTAGATGTTATGAACGTTAGCGTTACTTTTGATATGATGATAGAATGAATGAATGAAGTATTTTAATAACGTTCACGAGGCCGCAGCAGCGTATGGGACCTATCATTGGCGCACATCCCTTTCAAAACGGGACATCAGCGACAAAACGTTCTCTAAGTTGCCTAAACTTCTTTCTTGAGATCTTCCGTTCTGTTGTGAAGTTTGATCATGAGATTCGCCGTATTATCCAGCATTGATGCTTCAAACAAGGTGTCAAAGTTGGCAATTTTCAAAGTTTCACCATAATTATATCAGATGTCGTTGTATACCTCGCACTCCAAGAAGACTCGTTGATGACAATTAAACCCAACAAAGTATAGTTTAAAAAATGCAATGTGTGTTTACATAGAATAGTGAATTTGTATGAAACCCAAAATAGAGCGGACTCGTTTTTCAAAAACACAGCACGTGGGGTACTCATTCAAGTTTCAACTTTGCTGCGCGTTTTTTATTCTTGAGATGTTTTGATGAAACCAATACTTTATTACCTTCATCATTTGATTTGGTATTTAACACTACAAAAGGATTAAGATTTATCCCAACTTGAACTTTTTCCTTCCCTTTAACTTTGGGTTTGAGAGTTTTCTTTTCTTTTCTGCCAACTCCCTACAATTCCTCATTTTCCATCTTCATTTCAATGGCTACAACTGGGAAGCAATCTCAAGCCAAATGACGATGGTTGTGGTGTATCGAACCCCAGAAATAAAGGATTTTTTAATTCAGTGGTTCTTCAAATATGTTTTCCCTTTAGAGATTTTAATCATACCCTTCTAAGAAGAGGTTTGCTCACATCCATTTGAATACAAATTTTGACATAGGTAATATGCCTCTTGATATAAATTTCAAAAGAAATGCAGATCATCTCCCCAATGGAGTTTCCAATCCTTGAAAAAATGGTTTCTACCCATAGATATGTTGGCAGGTTAAACAATCTTACCCATATTGGAGCTACCTTGGGATCCTCTTGTGAAAAATTGAAGCTAGGGCTCCATCCTACCATGAATAACTCTAATCTACCAAAAAACAAAGGTTCATTTTCAAATATATTAGGTCAATCTTCTTCTATAATTTGTAAAAATATAAATGAACAAGTATCTTATACCAATGCGTAAATCCACACACACTTTATCTTTCGGTGCTCCATGACTCAAGTTCATTACTCCTTTTCATGAGGCCTGGCTCATAAATTTGCAAATCAAACCCCTTTTCGTCAAGCAATTATTTCTTGCTCAATTTCATTGTGTTCAAATGGGATAATCAACTTTTCATTGATCGATTCAATGCACTCCAATTTCATCTAGAGGCTCTCACTCCTCACATTATTAACATGAGCTCTTAAATCTACAATAATCCTCACATTGTTTATGCCCCTAATACAGTTATTTATTACCTTTGCCTTGAGGTTGCACCTATCAATGTTTGCATCTTCAATAACTGCATCTGTGTCTATTCTCCTACTTCCATTTAATTTTTCAAATCATGCTAATAACATTTTTTAAGCTATCAATAGCCCCCACTCCTAATCCTAGTAGTTGAAAGGATATGTCCTACAACACCTCAAGAGTTGAATTTAAAAAGTAGCATTGCTTATGGTAAGATGGGCTATATTTGGCGGTTGACTCTATTTGTAATGAGCTTCTATGATGATGTTTATTTATTCAGTGTTATCTTTCAAATGTTAATATAATGCATTGTATAAGGAAGAAACATTAGAGACAATATACATTTAATATAATCTTTTGTAGTTTTCAATGGTTTGCTTAGAATTTCTCCTTCACCTAATATGATTAGTATCAAAAAATTAATTGTATTTTACCATTAAAAAAGGTAAATTCGATTATACAAGGTCCATCAAATTTAATTTTATTGGAAAGTGATTTGTTAAGATGTAAAACTAATAAAAATATCTAGTGTTTTTTTCTTAAAGTTATATAATATTTTAAAAATGTGGGTAAGTTCAAATCTTAATTCCTAATCTACAAGTGGTAATTTACGTAGTAGGGAAAGTGTTGACGCTCCAAGACCCTCAACCCCTGCTTTCGGGCTCCCCCAGAATCTATAACCTCTCTGGTCTCACCCTCACTAACAATTCGAGCTTTTGGTGTAGCGACAACCGGTTAGTGTTAACAAACTGGCGACTCCGCTGGGGAGGGGTTCGATTCTCGCCCTCAGCAGTCTCCCTTGCCTCATGGTCAGATAGTGTCCACCAGACCTCTCGGCCAGGGGGGAAACTATTGACGCTCTGAGACCCTCAACCCCTGCTTTCGGGCTCCCCCAGAATCTATAACCTCTCCGGTCTCACCCTCACTAACAGTTTGAGCTTTTGGTGTAGCGACAACCAATTAGTGTTAACAAACTGGCGACTCCGCTAGGGAGGGGTTCGATTCTCGCCCTCAGCAGTCTCCCTTGCCTCATGGTCGGATAGTGTCCACTGGACCTCTCAGCCAAGGGGGGAAACTGTTGACGCACCGAGACCCTCAACCCCTGCTTTCGGGCTCCCCCAGAATCTATAACCTCTCCAGTCTCACCCTCACTAACAGTTCGAGCTTTGGTGTAGCGGCAACCGGTTAGTGTTAACAGAAAGGGGACGAGTAGTTGGAAGGGTACCAATTGATGTGATAGTGATTGAGGGGAAAGGGTCCATTCTTGATTTATAAATTATTTTGTCCTTTTTATTTGTAAAAAAAGTAACCCACTTGCACAACAAACTACCTCTTATTAATAGCCCATAGCATGTCATGTAAGAATGCATGCCCATTCGAAATCTAAATCTAATTTATTTTTAAAATCGTTACCATATTTAATAAGGTGTACAAGTTTTTATAAAAAATTATAGCAATAAGATTTTATATAACTTTTCATAAGGTTCAACATTCCATATAATTTCTCTTTAGTGTCAAGGAAAAGACATTTATGACCAAAATTTCATCCATGTCTGGATAAATATTTATGCATGTTTGAAAAAGTACTCAATATCATTGAAAATTGATTGTAAACTAACCTGCCAATAACAAAAAAACAAAGTACTCAAAAACCAATTGACTTAAAACTTGGTTGAAAGCAAAAACCCTAGGCAAAGGTAGAGGGATCTGCGACCTACTTAGCTCAACTTTTTGTTTGGTTGTTGGTAGTCTAGATGTTAAAGGGGCTACTAGTATAGTTTATTTCAAGCCATTTTTTCCTCTAGAGTCTCCCTATGTTGGTATATCACACAAGAAACAAGTATTACATGCTCACCCAAGGCTCGAAGAAAAAAAGGATCTGGTGTAGGTCAGGGTTAGTTGTCTTTAACCGTGTTTCTCTTCTCAATGCCTTCCTTTTATAGGGCTCCAAACAACCTTGCTTGTCATTGGGTAGCTCAATGACAGTGCTTTCATGTGCATTTGGCATTCAAATGTGTGTTATGCTCAAGGGTAGCTACCTCATCATCCTTCACTGCTTCCCAGTTATCTATCATAATTAGGTCATTGGTCATAATTTATGTTGTTTAATTTATTTAAATCATGTTAATTCTACTAGGTCTGTCACTATTAGGTTATCACTTCTGCTAACTTTTTGACTATCATATTAGGCTTGTACCTGCCTTGCTACAAGCCTAAAATATAGCACTTAGGGTACTCATTCCGGTTTCAACTTTGTTGCACTTTATAGTGTTTTTTTTTCAATTTTCATTGATTAGTTTTTTTAATGCAGTTAAAGTATGTGATATATTTTATTTAATAAAATTTTATATTTGATTGAAAAAGTGAGTGTTGTGAAAGTATACTTCGATTAAAAAATATTAGAGAAAATAAATTGAATTTAATTATATATATATATAAGAATGTGTGACCTATTTAATCTAATTATACCATGACTTTTTTGATAATGGATCAACCTCTAGATATAAGATGCAAAACCAAAATCCATAGATCTTTGTTGTTTCCACCCTAGTAATTAATGATAACACCAAGAGGTCTCTCCAAAGAAACCTTGCTCAAAAGATCCACTTGGGCATCCTTATCTAAACCCCAATTGACACCTTTGTGATTAACATATCTAATGGTCTCAGAGAGAAAATTCATAGGTTAATTAATAGGATTTATGCTTACCTTAGGAACTACATCATCTTTTTTATTCTTTAGATGTTTTGATGAAACCAATACTTTATTACTTTTGTCATTTTATTTGGTATTTAACACTGCAAAAGGATTAAGGTTTATCCCAACTTGAACTCTTTCCTTCCCTTTAATTTTGGGTTTGAGAGTTTTCTATCCTTTTCTGCAAACTCCCTAAAATTTCTCATTTTCTCTCTTCATTTTAATGGTTACAGTCAGGAAGCAAACTCAAGCTAAATGACCATGGTTGTGGCACATCAAACACCAAGAATAGAGGATTTTATAATTCAATGATTCTTCAAATATTTTTTCCCTCTAGAGATTTTAATCATACCCTTCTAAGAAGAGGTTTGCTCACATCTATTTAAACACCAATTTTGGCATAGGCAATATGCCTCTTGCTATGAGTTTCAAAAGAAATGCAAATCATCTCCCCAATAGAGTTTCTAATCCTTGAAACAATGGTTTCTACCCATAAATATGTTGGGAGGTTAAACTATCTTACCCATATTGGAGCTACCTTGGGATCCTCTTGTGAAAAATTGAAGTTAAGGCTCCATCATGCCATGAATAACTCTAATCTACCAAAAAACAAAAGTTCATTTTAAAATATATTAGGTCGGTCTTTTGCTAATGTAAAAATAGAAAAGAAGAAGCATCTTGTTCCAATGTGTAAATCCACACACATTTTATCTTTTGGTGCTCCATAACTCAATTTCCCTACTCCTTTTCATGAGGCTTGGCTCAGAAATTTTCAACTCAAACCCCTTTTCATGAGGTCAACTATTTCTTTCTCAATCTCATTGTGTTCAAATGGAATAATCAACTTTTCATCAGTCAATTCATTGCACTCTAATTTCATCCAAAGGCTCTCATTCCTCACATTGTTAACATGAGCTCTTAAATCTACAATAGTCTTCACATTGTTTGTGCCCCTAATACGGTTATTTTTTGCCTTTGCCTTGAGGTTACACCTATCAATGTTTGCACCTGTGTCTATTCTCCTACTTCCATTTAATTTTTCAAAACCTGCTAATAATATTTTTTAAGCTATCGATAGGCTCCACTCCTAATCCTAGTAGTTGAAAGGATATGTCCTACAACACCTCAAGAGTTGAATTTAATAAGTAGCATTGATAATGGTAAGATGGGTTATATTTGGTGGTTGACTCTATTTGTGATGAGCTTCTATGATGATGTTTATTTATTCAACATTGTCTTTCAAATGTTAATATAATGCATTGTATAAGGAAGAAACGTTAGAGACAATATATATTTATTATAATCTTTTATAGTTTTCAATGGTTTGATTAGAATTTCTCCTTCACCTAATATGAATTGTAACAAAAAATTAATTAAAGATTTAAAACTTTCACAATCCATATAATAATAACAAATTTTTTGGAAGAAGCTATGTCAAATTTGGATCATCCAAATTTGACACAATTTCTTCCAAAAAATTTGTTGTTAAAAAATTAATTGTATGTTACCATTAAAAAATATAAATTCGATCATACAAGGTCCATCAAATTTAGGTTTATTGAAAAATGATTTGTTAAGATGTAAAACTAATAAAAATATCTAGTGTTTATTTTTGTTAAAGTTATGTAATATTTTAAAAATATGGTAAGTTCAAATCTTAATTCCTAGTCTACAAGTGGTAATCTATGTGATAAGGAAAGGGGACGAGTAGTTAGAAGGGTACCAATTGATGTGATAGTGATTGAGGGGAAAGGGTCCATTCTTGATTTATTGATATACTAAAAAATAAAAATAAAAAAATATTTATTTATAAAGTATTTTGTCCTTTTTATTGGTATAAAAAGTAACCCACTTGCAAAAGAAACTACCACTTATTAATAGCCCATAGCATGTCATGTAGGAATGCATGTCCATCCCAAATCTAACTCTAATATTTTTTTTAAATCTCTGCCATATTTAAAAAGGTGTACAAGTTCTTATAAAATATTATAGCAATAAGATTTTATATAATTTTTCATAAGGTTCAACGTTCCATATAATTTCTCTTTAGTGTTAAGGGAAAGACATTTATGACCAAAATTTCATCCATGTTTGGATAAATATTTATCCATGTTTGAAAAAATACTTGATCCCATTGAAAATCGATTGTAAACTACCCTGCCAATAACAAAAAAACAAAGTACTCAAAAACCAATTGACTTAAAACTTGGCTGAAGGCAAAAACCCTAGGCAAAGGCAAAGGGATCGGCGACCTACTTAGCTCAACCATTTGTTTGGTTGTTAATAGTCTAGATGTCAAAGGGACTACTAGTATAGTTTATTTCAAGCCACTTTTCCCTCTAGAGTCTCCCTATGTTTGTATATCACACAAGGAACAAGTCTTACATGATCACCCAAGGCCTGAAGAGAGAAAGGATCTGGGGTAGGTCAGGGTTAGTTATCTTTGACCACATTTATCTTCTCAATGCCTTCCTTTTATAGGGCTTCAAATAACCTTGCTTGTCACTGGGTACCTCAATGATAGTCCTTTCATGTGTATTTGGCAGTCAAATGTGTGTTATGCTTGAGGGTAGCTACCTCATCATCCTTCACTACTTCCCAGTTGTCTGTCATAATTAGGTAGTTGGTCATAATTTACGTTGTTAAATTTATGTAAATCATGTTGATTCTACCAGGTCTGTCACTATCAAGTTGTCACTTCTGCTAAATTTTTTACTATCATGTAAGGCTTGTACCTGCCTTGCTAGTAAACTCTATTGAGGGCACACATGTATAGATTGGTTTCGTTTGCACCTATTATAATTATTTTTTGTGTATTGATTTGCCTTTGTCTCACGAGTATAAAAGTTAACATTACCCCACACAAAATTAGTTATTCATCCTTGGACAACCCATTTGTTTCTTCCTATTTTGTGCCTTATTGTTCTTGCGAGTGATGTCATTCTATGCAATTAATAATTTAAAAAAAAATCTAGCATAATATTTTTTATGTGTACCCTTCCCTTCTGTGTTTCTACACACTACACTTACACCCATGCACTTCCTCACCCTATAAATTTCTTTTGTGTTCCTAGTCTCTATGCCTCTTTTTTGTCGGTGTGCTTCCTTGCCCTGCCAATCCTTTATTTCAATTTGATTCCAACTCCGCACCTTTCCATGTCATTCTTCACATCTCAAGTCACTTATTATTCCATCATCATTTCTAAAGCATCAATTTACTATCTTCAAGCTAACCAACATAGCAAGATGCCATTTAGTAAGAGATGTGTTAAAAAAATCATGCAAAAGCACTCACCCAGAAACTTAGACATATGGCATAATTCTTTCAAAAGAAATATCTCGCTCGAATTGCCCTACTAGACATACAAGGTGCACATGATTTATTACATTGAGGGCGCACAACTATTATGCCAAATAGCTACCCTATACTACCATAAACTACAAAATAGGAAATATAAAAAATAAATAGCATACAAATCCTTATCACAACTTGGAAAATAATGCCTTATTATACCAAGAACCACACATATGAGCACACACTTCAGGTAGAAATGAAAATAGGCATTCCTTTGATAGTCTCTTCACAAATTTCCTACACTTTAGATGCTTCAACTTTAGCTTCTATATTTCAATCTAACTCATCGATGCAGTGGTCCCTATGAAGTCATCTCCCATTCAAACACTTGCATCTGGAAAACTTCCCTTAGTGCAAGGCATCCATGGAGATCCCTTAGTGGTGCCATCTAATTCTAGCTAACGATCTTGGGTGGATAGGATTTTAGGAAAATGGTAGTCTTGAATTCAAATCAAACTTCTGAGGCATCAGTGGTGTTCAAAGAGGATGGTGTTCTTTACATAACTTTACCTGACAATATAATTGAATTATCTCATATCAAACTGTAGAACTCCTTAATCAAAAATTTCCTAGGCTCAAGACCAAACATAGATATTTTTAGAGAATGAGGAATCAAATAATGCAAGCCTAACGACCAGGTAGAGAGCTCTACTTTTCCCTAAGGTTTATTTTTAATTTCTTTCTCTAATACGGTTTATTTTACCAATACTCTTTTAAGGGGTTTATGGTTCATGGGGAAGTACAACTTGGTTTTCAAAAAATGGGAACCAAGGTTTAATCCAGATCTGTAACTATTTAATTAAATCCAAATTTGGGTTAGACTCATAGGCCTCCCCTAGATTTTTGGGAGGTATAAATCTTGACATGAATCTCTAAAGCTATTGGTAAATCCAAGATTTTGACTCGATAACCAAAACTATAAGGAGACTGATCCATGTTAGATTTTGTGTTAGTGTCCCTATCAACAAGGAGTTTTTATAAGTAATAAAGCTCTCTTCCAAACATAGGATATGGACACATATGATTGAATATGAAGGGAAATCTATTTATTGTGCTAATTATAATAAGATGGACCAAGAAACTTGTCCATCAAAAAGAAAATAAAATAAAGTGTGGAAAAATAAATAAGACTTGAAATCTTAGGCTATAGGGGAAGAAAGAAATGAAAGACAAAAATAAGAGGAGGAACTAGCCAAAGAACACGAAGAATATCTATAGGCCTTAATGTCGAATATTAAATAAAGATAGGAACAAGAAATTGTGGGCATAGTTGAAGGTGGACCTTATAGTTTGAATTCTTTGAACTTAAGGCAAGATGAGGGAAAAAAAGGCAGCTCTAAGGCTACAATGATGGAGGAGAAATATCTAAAAAATATTTAGGATAGAGAGCTTGAAGACAGAGAAGACCAAGATCAAGATCATCATGAGGAGAAAGAAGGTATCTTGTAGGATAAAATAATGGGAAAGGAGGGAATTAGGATATAGGGGAAGAAAGAAATGAAGGACAAAAATAAGAGGAGGAACTAGCCAAATAACAGGGAAAATGTCTATAGGCCTTAATGTCGAATAGTAAATAAAAATAGGAGTATGAAATTGTGGGCATAGTTGAAGGTGGACCTTGTAGTTTGAATGCTTTGAACTTAAGGTAGGATGAGGAAAAATAAGGAAGCTCTAAGGCTACAATGATGGAGGAGAAAGATCTAAAAAATATTTAGGATGGAGAGCTTGAAAGACATGAAGACCAAGATCAAGATCATCATGAGGAGAAAGAAGGTATATTGTAGGATACAATAATGGGAAAGGAGGGAGATGATATAGATATTGAGGATAAAGCAATCAGAGGCATGGAAAATTAGGAACAAGATCAATAATAGGAAGGGGAGGAAAATAATTATCCTCTAGTTCTAGAGATAAACCAAAACTCGAGCTCTAATTTCTTTAATAGATGTTAGGAATCTAAGGGTTCTTAATTTTTGGGAGGAATATAAGTATAAGGAGTATCCTAATAAGTGGTTAGCAGGTTTTGAGACATAGCTTATCCACAAGGATGGAGAGGATGATGGCGATTGGAATTTGGTGATAATAAAACCAACTCCTAGAGAACGGTTCAACTCAAACCTTTACTCAAATATCATTGTACAAGATATGAACATAATTTAGGATTTTATGTTCACCAGAACCATTCTTCAACTATTACTCACCACCCGAGAGAGAGAGAGAGAGAGAGAGAGAGAGAGAGAGAGAGAGAGAGAGAGAGAGAGAGAGAGAGAGAGAGAGAGAGAGAGAGAGAGAGAGAGAGAGAGAGAGAGAGAGAGAATTTAACATTCCAAAGCCAATGGGACATATTTAATAAGTATGCATTCATGATTTTTTTTGGTTGGATACATTTATTTTAATCTAATCAAAAGTTAGCTTCAAATAATTATCGACAATGAAAGTGCTACAATGACAAATCCTAAAACCATTTTCCCAAATCAAGGCTAGAAAATATCGAAGTCACATTTGAAAAAGGTAAATGCAAACAATTTTTGGCACATTTGTTCACAGTCATCCCATTTCTCTTTGAATTCAAAAAAGGGTGTGATTGTGGCAACATAAATTTTATTGTTACATTTGCACATATAACCATCAATTTATGTTGATTTTACTTGCAATTGGTTCCCTTATAGACCAAAAGTGACATAACAACACTGTATCCACTTGAAATTGGGGAAATGCAAACAATTTTAGGTACATTTGTGAATTATCACCCTAATTGACTTAAAATTCAAGGCAAAGTGGTGTGATTGAGGTAAGGTAAGTTGTATTGGCGACCCACACACACCCAACCACCCCTTTATGCTCACTTTACTTGCGATTAAGTCCCTCATATAAAAAAAATCCACACAACAACACCATATCCACCCCTTTAAGCTATGAGTTTGACTTCTTGTTCTTTCATTGTATGGCATAACTCTTCAAAATATTTGAAATTGTCAAACATGATAGACTCATAAAATGGTGCTAGTAAACATTATGTGTATAGATATCTTGTAACTCTTATCTACCATAGAATTAGTCATCTTAGTTAGCATTATTTTGTTTCAAAGAACATATATATGCCACTAAGCCTCCGATGCATATGCATATAATGTGATTTATTTCTCTCACTATCAGCCATTTTTAGTATTTCTGTAGTCAACTGACAATGATCCGTATGTCATGAGTGGTTCACAAGGATTCATTTATAATGAGTATGAATGGTTGGACCACTCGCTACTAACCATTTTTAGGATACAATAATGGGAAAGGAGGGAGATGATATAGATCTTGAGGATGGAGCAATCAGAGGCATGGAAAATTAGTAACAAGATCAACAATAGGAAGGAGAGGAAAAGAATTATCCTCTAGTTCTAGAGATCAACTAAAACTCGAGCTTTGATTTCTTTGATAGATGTTAGAAATCTGAGGGTTATTACTTTTTGGAAAGAATATAAGTATAAGGAGTATCTTAATAAGTGGTTGGTGGGTTTCGAGGATGATGGTGATTGGAATATGGTGACAAAAAAACCCAAGTCCAAGAGAATGGTTCAACTCAAACCTTTACTCAAATATCATTGTACATGATATGAACATACTTTAGGATTTTATGATCTCTAGAACCATTCTTCAATTATTACTCACCACCCGAGAGAGAGAGAGAGAGAGAGAGGAGAGAGGAGAGAGAGAGAGAGAGAGAGAGAGAGAGAGAGAGAGAGAGAGAGAGAGAGAGGAGAGAGAGAGAGAGAGAATTTAATGTTCCCAAGGCAATGGGACATGTTTAATAATTATGCAATCCATGATTTTTTTGTTGGATACATTAATTTTAACCCAATCAAAAGTTAGCTTCAAATAAATTATCGACAATGATAGTGCTCCAATGATAAATCTCGAAACCATTTCCCCAAATTGGGGCTCAGAAACATCAGAGACATCCTCAATAATGTTGATCTCCATGCAAGAATAAAATTATATTGAAAAACACAAATAGTAGGGGAAGGCGACCAATTATAGGATAGGGTCCAATAGTTGTGAAGGAAGTCCCCTATTATTATTATTATTTCATACCTTTCTTTTTTTAATGTTCGAGTACTTCCACACAAAATTAAAAATCAAAGAGACTACTACATGAGATAACATGTTTATTTATTTAACCAGGTTATGCAAACTTATAAAACCTAAACAAGGAAGATTGGAATGGTTGTTGTTAAGATTTTCAGCATGTGGGGTTGGAAAAAACTTCTTTCATGCTTGCCCTTTCTCTCATGAAATTCATTTAATTGAGAAGAAGTTAAAGGTTTGATAATTTCTTTCCAGGGTAAATGCAGAGAGTTGGAGGGCCCAAAAGTGGACATTTTTCATGAAAACATGATTTGAATACGTGCCCAAAAAAAAAACATGTACGTATTTTTGATCTAGGCCTAGATGTAATCGAACCTAAAGTGCATACATGCTACTACTAATATGTAATGTGAAATGATTTTTTAATCAAGAAAGTTCAAGAATTAAAAGGCGGGGGGGTTGTTCACTAAAATAATTGTTAAGTAAATGTAATAATGTAAATATCAACTTATACTGTAAATTTATTTTAGTAAATACAAACAATTATGTTCTCTTTTTTAAAATTTATAATTGGTCTCACAGCGCCACAGGGATGATTTATAAGATAGTCTTTTCAAAATATAATATGGTCAATACTTAGTCATTTTTAGAATTTCAAT